>OY744544.1:14623945-14658945 GCA_963556195.1 Sepiola atlantica
TTATGCTCAAAGCCAGTTAAAAAACACCTAATAATATTTATAGCACTGTGAAATGTTTAAGATATAAAATCCAAAAATATTTCTGAAGTTAACAGTCCGAAATTCAAAGTAAAACATTGAATATATATATATATATATATATATATATATATATATATATATATATATATGATAATTTCTATTTACACAGACATGTACAATGTTTCTCTCCAAATATGATCTGAGGTTAAGATCGGATTCTAACTCTGCTAGATGAGATCTCAGTTTATAGTAACTGTTGATCGATAACATCGACATGCCAGTGTCGCAGATTTTGTACATGTCTGTGTAAATAAATAAAAATAAATAAATAAAAATTATCATATAAAAAATAGATAAAAATTATCATATATAAAACTCTATTTTGATATTGAGCACTTTTTATAAACCCGGTTAAAATGTCTCTGGATTACCACCCTGTGGATATTTTTTACCTGGATTATTACCATTATATATATGTATATATATATATATATATATATATATATATATTGCTAGTTTTTCTCTACTCTATCGTTATTTTAATTGAAGGTACTCGACTGAGCTCCAATCTCTGGTTTCTACTTGTAAGACGTCAACACATTCTTACTACAGCTGCAATGACTTTCCTTCTTTTTCCGTGTGCCTAGAATGGAACAAAACGTCTACAAAGAGAGCTTTTTTCCATGAACTTCTCATTTGTGGAACACATTACCAGGGGACTGCTTCCCTGTAGATTGAATCGTCGACAAATAATTGTCATAAACAATCCTCATAGGTATTCAAATTTTGTCTATTCCACTCATAACTTTCAATCCTCTCATAATATTCTTTATCATTAAATTGACAATTGACCCATGTTATTAATCGAGAGGCTTTTGATAAGCGGTGGCATTCACAGAAAGAACTCGTCTAACTACCACAATGAAAAACGGCTTTTCTTTTCTTTCTCCATCCATGTGCCTAGCAACAGGCGCAATTTCCGTTAATATAGCTTTTTTTATCTAAGCTTTATATCTGTAGAACACATTACCACGGACCTGCCTCCCTGCAGACTACAACAGGGTCGTCTTGTAATCTAATGTCAACTAATACTGGCCATAAACCGTTCTTGTGAGTGTTACATTTTTGTCCACCGGATTCATCATTTTCAATCATCTCATAATATCCTTCATCATTCAACTAATGATGCCTCCATCTTTTAAATGATATCCTCGAGAGCTTTTGGCCTTGATTACTGGTGACTCTTTAGTACAATAATATAAAAAAAATGCAGTACTGTCCGCCATATTTGTCTGGTTTTTGTTATTTCATCATGGCTGCCCCTCGAAGAGATTACATTAATCACTCTTTTTACTGTTTTGATACACGCATGCGCACCAACCACTACAAGATAAATAAATTTTAAAATGGCGCCCGTCTCTAAAATATCAAACTGATTTTGTTATTGTTAGCATTTAAGTATAGCCGGCAATACGATAACACCGAAAGACAACTAAAATGGCCTTCGCGTATATCGGTACAGACAATAGAGGTAAGGTCCGTCTCAATCGACAGGGGGGCATTTGGCACTCGTACGAAAACAAGCTTTTCACCCTTTTATCTAAAGGGCTATCTTTGGCAAATTTCTGGTGGACGGTCGCGGATCGCAGTAAGAAAGAACCGCGAAACGATTCAAAGAGTTGCCTTTTTTTTACTTGGGAGAGAGAGAGAGAGAGTGAGAGAGAGAGAGAGAGAGAGAAAGAAAATAAACATTGAAGAAATGTTAATGGGTAAGGAATCTGGCGTTTTAGTAAGGACATTTGAAAAGCCCAGCAGAAAAGTGGATCAATGTTTGTAAAATTGTTCCTTAGGAAAATATATTAATTTACGTTCGTCAGAGTACTAGACGTATCCGTGACCCGTTGAGCCACATCGTCTACCAGTATTTATTGTATTTTGATTTTATTTGAAAATTCATAAACTGTGACGTATCTCTGACGACATTCTTCTTGCATAACTGAAAATAATGTCTCTTTACTTCTATTATTATTATTATTATTATTATTATTATTATTATTATTATTATTATTAGTAGTAGTAGTAGTAGTAGTAGTAGTAGTAGTAGTAGTAGTAGTAGTAGTAGTAATAGTAGTAGTAGTATTTACTCACTTGGAGTTTTCACGCAAGTCATTATCAGTTATTGCCCACTGACAATAACAAGTGATGTTCTCTGAAGTTTGAGTGATTGGATTTGCAAATATTTTTGCGTTATCACAAGAGCCGTTTACCTTAGATTTTTTGCCGGAACCGACCGCCGGTCTTCTCTAGATCCCAGTATTCTTCGTACCCTTCCAGCGGTCAGTGTCTTCCCTCCTTGGTCTTTCTGTAACGTTTTCAAATTTGAACGTTACTAGAAAAATCTTTAAGCAAATTCTTCTTATATATGTGTGCGTGTGTTTAAATTCTATATGTGTTTGTGTTCATTCATTAATTCCTTTTACGCGGCTTTCGCGTACTCATCATTTTTATTCTTTTAACGAAGTGCATATTAAAACCCTTTGTCGCGCGTGTATGTAGGTGTAGACTCATGAGTCGCTTTACCTCTTTTTTTCAATCGACAAGCGACAAGCTCAAATGTCCATTTTAATATTAGTGTGTAATTTACCTTTGTCTCGCTGACGTTTTTCTTCTTTTCTGCCGTCGCTGCATTAATTACTTCGCCCTTTTCTTCTCTGAAAAGTGAATAATAGGTCTCGAGGTCTATCGTGATGACCATTGAGAAGATTATAAGCAAAAATGAAATCACCACGTAATCGTCGGCGCTCAAGGGAGAAAAGGTTTAGTTTCTTGAGTCGACTTTAATAGTGCAGATCCGATAAACCCTGCATCATTCGAGTAGTCAGTCTTTTAACTCTCTCCAGTTCAGAAAAACGTGAAGAAAAGACTAAAAGAAAAAATGGCTGAAGGGTTTTTAAATAAATATGTCTCACATTTATTTTGGATGCTGTGATCTGGGAGTCTACGTGACTGGTACCAGAAGAGACGCTTAATATACACAGCGTCAGAGTTTGTAATGACTAGCCGGTAGGACCACGTCCGATGGGTTTGAAAAAAACAACCAGAAACATGGAGAAAGAGAGAGAGAGAGAGAGAGAGAGAGAGAGAGAGAGAGAGAGAGAGAGAGAGAGAGAGCTTTTTTCTGAATTCCGCACAGGTATGGAGCGAGTTTTGGTAACTTTTTTTTACAGGAGAAAGCATTCTTTTAAGTTTGCGCAAAAAGATAACACATATATCCTAACAGGAAAACTCAGATAATTCTCCTGTTATTAGGCAATACCTCAGCGACTGGCCTATTGTGAACCGAACTGAGACTGTCTCGATACTTGTTTATAGAGGTCTGCTTATATCGGCTTCATATACCTTGTACGGGTGAGTTCAATATTGTTGGGAGGTTACCGGTGGTGGCTCAAAGGACGCATTGCTTTATTATAGGTCCGACGTACTAAAGTACAATGGTAAAAAGAGATGTGTTGGCAGAGCTGTTCCGAAAAAGAAAATCGGCGTTTTTAACATTTAGTGGCAATTCTCCTCGTGGGTTATAAGGTAATTACAAAAACAAAAAAAACTCTAGCCATCCACAGACTGAAGAGTTCAGAGCCAGATTTCAATGGCCGACATCTGTACGGAAGATGGAACCTTTCGAATCTTTATTTTCTAAGAATTCTCTATTTTCGGTCATGCCTTTTTATTTATTCTGTAAAAGGAATATATTTTTTGGAGAGAAAGAGAGAGAGAGAGAGAGAGGGGGGGGAGAAAGACAGAAGAGTACGATAGCGGGGAGAAAGAAACAGAGAGGGGTTGATTGAGAGTGACAGAGCGATAGAGAAAGAAAGAGAGTGACAGAGAGAGAGAGAGAGAGAGAAAGAGAAAGAGAGGGAGAGAAAATGAGAGTGACAGAGAGAGAGAGTAAAAGAAAGAAAGAGAGAGAGTGTGACAAAAAATGACAAAAAGTGCGGACGAATGACAGAGGATGACGATGAGTGACAAGCGGAAAGAGAGAGAGAGAGAAAGAGAGAGAGGGAGAGAGAGAGGGGGAGAAAGACAAAGAGAGGGGGCGAGAGTGGGGTGAAAGAAACAGAGAGGGGTTGACTGAGAGTGACAGAGTGATAGAGAAAGAAAGAGAGTGATGGAGAGTTTACAGAGAGCGACAGAGAGAGAGAGAGAGATAGAGAGAGAGAGAAAGAAAGAAAGAAAAAGAGAGACAGGGTGACAAAAATGACAAAAAGTGCGGACGAAAGACAGAGGATGACAATAAGTGGCAGAGAGAACAAGAGAGAGAGAGAGAGAGAGAGAGAGAGAGAGAGAGAGAGAGAGAGAGACAGAGACAGAGAGACAGAGGAAGAGAGAGAAAGAGAGAGAGATGGGGGATTAGATAGGGGATCACAGACAGTGAGAGAGAGAGTGCGATCTAAACAGAATGAGAAAGAAAGAAAGAGAGAGAGAGAGAAAGAAAGAGACAGAGAGACAGAGAGAGAGACAGAGAGACAGAGGAAGAGAGAGAAAGAGAGAGAGATGGGGGATGAGATAGGGGATCACAGACAGTGAGAGAGAGAGAGTGCGATCTAAGCAGAATGAGAAAGAAAGAAAGATAGAGAGAAGTCCCTATTGGTTATGGGCAGCGTTGTGCGGAAAGATGTTGTGTCTAGAATTCCCGTTGATGGCGTCGCGAAGGAAGCTGCGTATGTTGATGTAATATAGTAAAAACAGTTGACAACGAACGAACTAAACTAGTCCCTTCTTCTCTTTTAAATTCCATTGGTTATTTTGAACACGATCTCAGTCATCACTAGAGAAGAGACAGTGTTGATTTAATATACACCTATCGATATAAAGTTAAGGTGTTTATATATTTGTATGCACAGGATTCGTTCCTAAACGTATTAACCGATAATCATGAATTTAAGAAAACAAATACTAGGCGTAAGGTTGGGTAATGTAGGCTATATGTAGTTTAATTTTGTATGCAAAGAGAACAAAGTAATGACTGGAAAACCCTCATAAAAAGTAAGATACCTCAGATTTTTGTGAAATTTTAATAAAAAATATTAGACAACAATTAATAAAATTCCTCAAATGTCAGTTTCTTTGGAGAATTTAAAATGGGTTTTAGGGGTAATAATATGGACACACCCTCCCATTTGAAAATTAAAATATTTCAGATTTGCATTGAATGTTATCCATAGTCATTAGAGACGAATTAAGCATAACAATTTTTTTTTCTCAAGGCGACTTACATTTGAAAATTTTTTTTAGAATCAAAAACATGCAATGGATTTTGATCAAAATTGATAAAAAAATGGAATAAAGATTCCCGACATAAGGTTTAGTAACATTGTATTATTATTTTAATCTTCGTAATGATACATAAGAGAGTATTCTTCTTGTATTTCCATAAATACAAATCCTCTTTATATATATATATATATATATATATATATATATATATATATATATATATATATATATATATATATATATATATATGTATATATAAATACAACGGAATAAACGATAGTTCCTCAAGCGAAACAGATTTTCAAGAGAGGGTTGTTTTTTTTTCAGAGCTGGAATTAACAAAAACTACACAAAAGAAACATCCCTTGCGTAACAGATCAAGAAACGTCCCTTGGAGGAAACTAACAAGTAGAAGGCTGGCAAAAACATAAACACTGAATCTGACGAGGTCGAAGACTACTAAATCACAGAACTAACCTAAACTAAACTAAAAAGAGAAAAAAAGACTGGCCAAAAGAATGGACCGACAAAGCCTGAATGACAATTCGGACTGAAAACTCAGATCACCGAACTTCAAAAAGAAGCTAAAACCGTAAACAGGATGAAAGAGGACAGGAAACGATCGAAGAGTTGAAAAGACTAAATAAGAAACATGAAGAACTAAAACAAAAAATAACAGCAAAAGAAGGAAGATTGAGACAAATCGAAACAGAACAAACAGAACAGGACCTTTGAAAACGATAAGAGACAGTTTTACAAAAACGTAAACGGGAAAAAGAACAACAACAGAACAACCGGAACCGACAGAGACAAAACACTTCTGGAGCTCATGGAAAAGCTTACAAAACACAACAAAAATGTCAACTGGCTGAAAAAAATGAAGATAAACTAAAGGAAATTGAAGACGTAACAGAAACAAAAATTAATGAAGAAACGATTAAGACAACTTTAGGAAAGTGGCAAACATCTAAGGAGACTCTCTATCACGACAAGTATTTATCATAGCCATGATGCCACTCAACTACATACTCAGAAAATATGATATCGGATGCAAGTTTACAGACACAGATTAAAGAATAAACCACCTCATGTAAATGGACGAGCTGAAACTAGAGATGTAACGGGGAAAAACTGACAAATCAAGATAAGATGAGGGCGCTCGGTGAACAGGACAGCTATAAATATTTGGGTTCTGGAAGCAGACACCATCAAATCTACAAAAATGAAAGAGAAGTTTAGAAAAGAATACCCGAGAAGACAATGAAACTCTTAGAAACGTGATTATATAGCAGAAATCTAGTGAAAAGAGTAAACACCTAGGCAATATCACTAATAAGATAGCCTGACCATGGATAGGCTGGACTAAAGAAGAACCCAGCCATCTTGACCAGTATTAACCATGCACAGACTAAAAAAATTAATGACCATGTACAACGCACTACACCCAAAAGACGATACGGACAGACTCTAAATGAAAAGAAACGAAGGAGGAAGAGGACTGGTAAGTATAGATGATTGTGTGGAAGACTAAAAAGAAGAGTCTGAGAAATACATAACCACAAAACACAGAAAAGGTGATAACTGCAACAAAGGACAACATTCCAATGAACAACTCTGAGATAACCGAAAGCAGAAAAATAAAGACAAGCAAAGAAAAGTAGGAAGAAAAACAGCTACATGGACGCTTCATAAGAATGACAAGAGAAAAGACCTACCAACATTTCTGGGCATGGCTAAGAAAAGGACACCTGAACAGAGAAACTGAATCTCTACTGGCAGCTGCACAGAACAATGAGATTAGGACTAACTACATTAAAGCTAAAACAGATCAAACCCAGGAAAACAGTAAATGCAGTTTTTGTGGACAAAGAGACGAAACAGTAAATCACATAAGTGAATGCAGCAAACTAGCTAAAAAAGAATATAAGAACAGACACGCTTGCATGGGGAAATCAGTACACTGGGGACTATTAAAACGACTGCATTTCAAACACGCAGACGAATAGTACTAACATAAGCCAAAGACAGTATTGGAAAACGAAAATCACAAAATCCTCTTGGGCATGAAGGTGCAAACAGATAAACTCATACAATTAAGGAGACTGAATGTTATAATAGTCAGCAAGAGGGAAAAACTTTGACAAATCGTAGATTTTACCGTTTCGGCAGACCACCGCGTGACAATCAAGGAAACAGAAAAACGAAGCAAATACACGAAACATACCAAAGAAATACCAATAATCGTAGGGCACTCGGAACAGTCCCCCAAAAACGTGTAAAAGACATTGGAATGAAAAGGATCACTGAGACCACACAAAGGATGGCAATGATGAAAACAGTTGCAATCTTAAGGGAAATCCTCGAATGCGGAAACCAACTCGCATAAGCTACAAATCGTAACCAGTCACATGGAAGTTAGAATAGGAAAGACACCATATTATATAAACTCAAAAAGGCAGAAACTGCAATAAATCTCAGGAACTTCCCCCCCCTAAAATGTTATAGCAACAGTGTCGGCTTATACAGCACAAAATATTCGTGAGGAGGGAGAGCACTAATCAGACCTCCACTGGAAGGGTGCGGAGAGTACTAGGACCTTGGGGAGGCTTATTGCAACCCAAATCCGAGTGGAGATTAATGATCGTTACTAGCGAGAAATCAATGGTAAGCGGCTGTTACGATATCGCAAAGTCATTTGTAATGCTTATCGAGAAACGGTGGAGGGTACTAGAAATCCTGGAAAGCTTGTTATCACTCAGACTCCAGGGAACACCAACGGTTATTATCAGTGAGCAATCACTGAATATGACTTGTGTGAGAACTCTTAGTGAGTAATAATAATAACGGGTGTTACGAGCGAGAATAAATGGTAAACGGCTTTTGCGATAACGCAAAATTATGTGCGACGATTTTCGAAAGAAGCGGAGAGATCTAGGAATCTGGGGAAACTTGGTGTCACTCAGAATCTAGGGAACATCATTGGTTTTTATCTGATATTGATTTGTGTGTATCATCATCATCATAATAATAATAATGATTATAATAATAATATAATGATAATGATAATAAAAATAATCATAATAATAATAATAATAATAATAATAATAATAATAATAATCATAATAATCACTACACAAAAATGAACCATAGACATTACAAGAAACACTATAAGCTCCTCCTTCTCTCCCCTTCCCCAATTTTTAAAAACATTTTTTTTTTTAAATTAATTAAAACAAAATTATTATGTTTATTTATTTATTTTTTTTTAATGGTGCCGGCCTAGGCTGACACCAGACAAAATATTTGTAGAGGGTCGAGGAGGATGAGAAGACCGAGGAGGGACAGCACAAACTAGACCTCCACTGGAAAAGTGCAGAGAATGCTGGGACCTTGGGGAGGCTTATTGCCACCCAAATCCCGGAGAAGACAAATTGTCCTTACTAGCGATAAATTAATGGTAAGAGGCTGTTTCGATACCGCATCGTTATCGAAAAGAGGTGAAGAATACTGGAAATCTGGGGAGGCTTGTTGTCACTCAGACTCCAGGAAATACCACTGGTTGTTGTCGGTGAGCAATCACTGACGATGATCTGTGTGAGAACTCCTTGTGAGTACAAATAATAATACAGTGAGCAATCACTGATGGCCTGTGTGAGAACTCCTAGTGAGTAAATAATAATAATAATAATAATAATAATAATAATAATAATAATAATAATAATAATAATAATAATAATATTTTAAATCTAAAGCAGAATAAAAGAAACGCAAGAACATAAAAAAATAACGAAAAGCACATTAATTTTTGCCCTGCCTTAAAAATATTCTCTTCTTTTTTAATAGAGATAGAGAAAGATGAAAGATTTCTGAAATCCTCATTTCAGAGATAAGTAATTTTGTTTAAAAAAAATCAGAGAAGCATGTAATTTTTTTTTTTAAATGTAAAAAAAAAACACGAATAGGTATATGACAATAGATTATTTAAAAAGAAAAAAACCCAAAAATTGGAGAGTGAAAAAAATGACGCAAGTTTGATAAAAAAAAAAAAATGACGCAAGATTGCGATAAAAATCTCTCGCGAACGAACGCGAAAATACGAGAGTGTTCGAACGTGACGCGCCTTCAGGGGACGATGATCACAAGACATAAAAGATAGGGTCGCCTCATAATGGGTAACTTTAATCCGCGTATAGTGAACTAAAAAGTCAGATGAAGTAATTTATTATAATATACCATCATCCAGTGTTCTGATATTTCAGCGGTTCAGACTCTTAAACATTATCAGGGTTTGTACGCATGTGAAAATTACGTTAGATTAGGTCGGTTTACGCATCGCGTCGCTCGAATACCTTTAACGATACTTTAGTTGAGTTAGCTGATAATCGTAAATTGTAGATAGACTGTGTCTATGTCCGCATATATATATATATATATATATATATATATATATATATATATATATATATATATATATATAGGTAAGCTTGTAAAAATAGAGAAATAATAGAAGTTAGAAAGAAATTGAATTCAGTTACTCCTTTCTATCTTATATATATATATATACATCAAACCATGTTGTTAAAAATAACACTTCTCAAACCCAAAATACATTAGGAAGAACCAATGTAATATATCAGTTCCAATGCCTTATGGGAGAATGTATCTCCGACAACAATAAAAAAAACTAATTCTTACATAGGTTTCTCTTCCACAACACTATCCCGAAGCCTCACTCTACATCTCTCCGACACTATCTCTATATGCCAACACCTAAAAAAACATAATTGCACCCCCTCCCAATATAGAAACATCCTTGTTAACAATACCAAAATAATACACCACGATACCAATATCAAAAAATTAAAAATACTCGAAGCCCTCTACATAAAAACTAAAAGTCCCACAATTAATAATGTCAATTATGAAACTAGTCGCAACATGTTAAAGTGTCTAGCATAATAATAAACATTACCAAATTCTTAGCCATTAGGTAGTTATGCGTTTGAATTGTATGCACTTTCTTTAACGTCATCAATTTCTTAACGGTTTAAACAGTCAAACTTTTAAATCTCTCATATGTGTAGAACGCCATCACGCTCTTGTGTACATTTCAACTTTACAGATGCTTTTTCAAGTTATAAACTACTTGCCGTTATAATTCAAAAATGAGCACAACAGTAAAGTCATAATTTGTAAAGACACTAAAACTAATACCGCCTGAAGATGATTTGACGATTCAAATCGAAAGTACTTGCAAAAAAGAAAAAAGAATGGAGCAAGAAACCCATGGATCATATTTACATCAATTTGACCGAAACATTAGATGGACAATTCGGAAAATTGAAAAAATAAGAAAAAGTCGCATCAAACAAAACCACTCCGTGTTATTTAATAATGTTTGCCTAAATATATATATATATATATATATATATATATATATATATATATATATATATAACCTTCCATTTTATTCAAAAACACGTGCCAACATGAACTCGCACTCAATATAGAAGACATTTAAAAACTTGAATCGCGGAATCCTACTCGCCAGTAACAATATGGATCGGACAAAACAGATTAAAAAGCAAAAAAAAAAAGGTTTAAAATGCCAATTTACATTTGAAAAAGGTGATTCTCTGCACCGAATGTCTCAATACATAAAAATAAATAAATATATATTTTAATATATAAAAATACTTCTCGTTGCTTCAAAAAATCATTATATATATATATATATATATATATATATATATATATATATATATATATATATGTATATATATGTATATATATATATATATATATATATGTATATATATATATATATATATATATATATATATATATATATATATATATGAAGCAATCCAACAAAAGATATAAGTGTCACCTAATATCTTATAATAAGTGAAACATCCGGATAAAAACTTAAGCTCAATATACTGGATAGAGCATTAATATTATAATATAAAATGAAGTAATAAAATAAGGTGTCAATCAAATTTTATTAGAATTCAAAGTTCAAGCAAAGTATCTTAAAGTCCTTAGCTCATGAGTTTTCAAAGATAATTCTTCTCCTCAGAGGACCATTACCGCAGTTATACCACTACAGGTAATAAAATTAAAGTTTGAAAATATATAAAAATATATACAAAAATACATAAAAATATATAACATCAAATATATCAACCCAAAAACATACTTTTTTTGTTAAATCTATACAATCCATCCAGGTTGTACAATTTGAAAAACGTAATCAGAAAAGACATCCAGAGGGTTGACTGAAGATTAATCCAGGTGATGAGTACCAGTCCAGATACGAGAAATTGAAAGAACTGACAAAGTTATCCAGTCGCGAGATGCGTCAGCAATCGATGAAAAGAATTTAAGATACTTTGCTTGAACCTTGAATTCTAATAAAATTTAATGGGCACCTTATTTTATTACTTCATTCTATATTATAATATATATATATATATATATATAATATATATATATATATATATATATATATATATATATATATATATATATATTTAAATATTTTTTTTGTCGTACAAAACTTTAAAATGGCATTGAAGAGACAATATTTATTATTCATAATGAATTTAAGAAATTAAAAAGATGAAAGGGCAGCTGACCGGTTTCGTACCTCGCTCAACAGAGCCAAATATCGAGGTAATCTATAAGAAATATAAAAAGATGCTATGAGAATTATAGCGAGGGAAAGGGGTATATATATATATATATATATATATATATATATATATGTGTGTGTGTGTGTGTGTGTGTGTGTGTGTGTGTTAAAAAGACAAAAGGAAGAACGACTTGAATACAGAAATAAATCATCAACGAACGAAAGGTTTTACTAGTTTCGTCCGGATCAAAGAACGTTTTCAAAAAAAGTTATTTTTTCATGAGACGTTCGTTAATCCGAACGAAACCGGAAAAATACCCCGTTTTCTGATGATTTATTCTTGTCTTTAATTTGTTTTTCCATCTGTTGTTTCATATATACTGGTTTCACAGCATTTTATTTTATGATATATCGTGCATTCTATCTTAACCCATATATATATCTATCTATATATATATATATATATATATATATATATATATATATATTTTTTTTTTTTCGCTTAAGAAATCAAACTCTAACTTCACACCCCTTCGAACATAATCACGTCCTTGTAACTTTTCAATACTTTAGACGCTCCTTTTTTTAAAAAAGTTGTATGAATAAAAAAATAAAAATGAAATAAAAAAATAAATATAAATAAATAAATTAATAAAAATAAAAAATAAATGAATAAATAGAATAAATAAATAAAATAAAAAGTAAAGACATACTCTTTTCCTCTCTTTACATTCTATAAATACATATTCTTTTTTCACACTAACACGCCTGAAGATGATTTGAGGATATCAAATCGAAAGTACTCGCAAAGAAGATGGAACAACAAAACTACGGAAACTTCATACACCAGTTTGATCGAGGTACGAAGTTGACCATTGGAAGATGGAAAGATTTTTTAAAAAGATCACAAAGCAGAAACACTCCGTGCTATTCAACAACGTTTGCCTAAATGAAAACTTGCTGCCTAAATACACACAACATATATATATATATATATATATATATATATATATATATATATATATATATATATATATATATATATATATATATAACGGTTTTCCTGCTTGGATAACTTTTTCGTTTTTGGAATACCATTTACCACTTGGATCACTTTTCAGTCGACATTTTGGGTGTCTTTCCTGAATATGTTTTAAATTTTAAATTCTTTGACTTGGATGAACTGTATAGCGTTAACAAAGAAAAGTATGTTTTGGGCTGATATATTTGATGTTTTATATACTTTTATGTATTTTTATATGTATTTTTATATATTTTCAAAGTTTAATTTTATTATCTGCAGTAATGTCATTGCGGTAATGGTCTTCTGAGGAGAAGAATTTTCTTTGAAAACTCATGAGTTAAGGACTGTAAGGTACTTTACTTGAACATTGAATTCTAATAAAATTTGATTCGCACCTTATTTTATTACTTCATTTTATATTATGCTACATACATATACATATATATATATAAATATATATATATATACATATATATATATTCATATATATATATATATATATATATATATATATATACATATATATGTAGATAGAGAGAGAAAAAAGGAGAGAAAGAGGGGGAGAGAGAGAGAGAGAGAGAGAGAGAGGGGGGGGAAGAGAAAACATTTTGGGATACGGAAAAACATAAATCTTTCTCGTTTTCTGACAATGACAGTCGGATTTCTTTAAGAAAACAAAATAAAAGCTTATGAAAATGACACTCATATTAGAAAACGTATAGCGTTTCCTATATCTCTTTTCTCTCTCCATTTCTATCACTCTCTCTCTCCTTCTCTCTCTCTCTCTCTCTCTCTCTATATATATATATATATATATATATATATATATATATTCAACATATGCTTTTAGTCATTTAAAATAGATTTTTTTAAAGTACAGTTGAAATGTTACAGATACTAACTAAATCCGCATATTGCAAACTTAGAACTTGTATAATGCGAATTGCCGCTGAAGAATTCACAAATACAAAAAGTTACCTAAATATATCAGTAGTGAAACAACAGGGGTTTTTACCCCGCCTAATAAACCGGTATTGTCCGGGCATTTGGGTCTGGATTTACGCCAGTCTATTGGGGGTTGTCGGTCCTGTGTAGTTCTAGGAGGTTCACCCTCCCAGGCTTTGCCTCCCCTCTTTGGGGAGGAGTAAGTTTATTGCTTACTGTCTGAGGCGCCCCTACCGGGGAATGCCGATGGGGCTGCCCAGGCATTTTTTAAACAGCCAGAGTGCTCAAATTCTCGAGCGCTCGTTCTTTTCCCACTTTCCCGACCTTGTGTCACATCTGGCCTTGTGGGAGGAAGATAAATAGAAACAACAGCAGGAGGTCTCACCTTATACTACTAAATAGAAAAGGTTGATAATAAGCTGCTTACCATGTAGTCGTCTGAAAATATATCTATCGCAAGTAAGCTGCACAGAAACGTTTATGTTTTATTCGCAGAGAAAATCACCAGGTTAATACCCTGGATTTGCATTTTATCATTGTACTTATTGCTAAACCATATTTACTCTAGCTTCTAACCAAACAGAGTTATTGGTGTTATTACTCAGTCACTATTTCTATCAGCCAACAGGTTTCACTCCCTTTGTTTGAAAATCATTTGACGGTTCTCACTTTTAAGCGTGTCAAATGAACAAGGGGTGACCTTACACTGAGTGTGTACGCTGAGTTTGCAAGGAGAATCGTAAGATAATCAGAAATAAGGACGGGATAAACAGAGAAGAATTGGTGTTATTTCGGAAGTATCAGTCTTCGAGACTTCATGGTCTGCTATTACAGTCTACTCTACTATTTTATTCATGGCTAGGGGAGGTGAGATCGATTCATACCTCTCCCAATAGAAAGTGACTTCACAACCACTTCACAGTACCTGGTATTCCCAAATGGCCACCCATATAGAAGAGTAGAAAGTGGACCTTAGGTTTACTTTCGACAGCCTCGTAACACTCGTTTCCCTTACTTTGTCCTTTAGTCCTCATATATCATCAGCAATTTTTTTCTGACAAAGGGGAAAGAATTACTGTTTTCTGGGTCGGAATCTATCCATCTAACACTTATTCGTTAGTTTTTTACCTTAAATTAGTATTTTTAGTTCCTTATATCAAGTGGCTTCATATCTTGTCTGATGCGACTTCCATACAAAAAATACTGACCTGGTGTAACCTTACTTAATTTCAGCGATTTAAAAAAAACATAGGTTTATGATAAACATAGTAGCTTCGTTGTAATACGGTTTTAGACTTATAAATAATGCTGTCATCCTCCCGTCATTTAAAAGCCAAGTAATCCTTTCAAAACGTCATTAATTGTTAAATTAACTATCTATATATTGTTACGAACATGTGAAAATGGTGGGGTAATAGTTAGATGTGTAGACTATAAAACCTGACGAGCCGGGTTCGAGTTTTGTCAAGGCTGTTGCATTTGATTTATTAATATACTTAGAAGATGTATGCATCGATATATGCTCCCTTCAGCTGTGGATTAAATAGTAGGATAGACTGAATTTTCGAGGCTTGGTTATACAACTCTTCGAAAAAGAACGAGTTATCTGCCTTGCTTTTTTTCCTTCTTTCTCCCAATCACTTAAAATTGTGTCATACGGCACTTCTTTACTTCTTTACATTTCGTGACGCTATGGATATCTCTATATATTTAAATATACTAAGTTATGAAAATATATTTATGCCAATTAAGCTACGCAGAGGATTCCGCGTTTCATCCATGGAGGGGATCGTAGGCTAAAATGCATGGAGTTGGTTTTGTTAACTATAAATATATACACACATTGGCCTTTATTATAGAGGTTATTATTATTATTATTATTATTATTAGTAGTAGTAGTAGTAGTAGTAGTAGTAGTAGTAGTAGTAGTAGTAGTTTATACCCGCTCATTGGGCGTTGTCGGTACAGTACCTATGTAAGGAGAGTAGAAAGTGAACTCTCAGTTTACTCTCGGCAGCCTCGTAACTCTCACTTCCCTTATTTCGTCCTTTATTCCTCACATTCCATGAGCGATGTTTCTCACAAAAGGGGGGAGTATTGTTGTTTTCTAAGTAGGAATCTATCTATCTATCTAACAATTATTGTTTACAAGTTTTTTACCTTGAAGAACTATTTTGTTTTTAGCTTTTTACACCAGGTGGCTTTCTGTCTTGTCCGGAGCGATTTCCATCAAAAACCGCTAATTTCTATCTCTACCTATTTTTTCTACGCTTTATAACTAGTACGAAGAAACATATTTGTAGAAATTTCGTGGAAAAAAAATACTCTACCTAGTATTTTGATGAGAGAGTAAGTAACTAGGATTAGTAAATTTAGGCATTGTTTTTTATTGGCAAAAGAAACATTAGATTACCCTTTATGTGAACGTACGTGTGGTGGGATATCAAAAGAAAAGACAACTTACTTAAAAAATACGTATCCAACGTTTTTATGTTTTTATGCAATATTAAATCCTATAAATTTATAAAATACATATCTAGGTTTTTAAAAAAAATCCTTCAGAGTTAAATGAGATGTTTACTCTGCTGTTATCATTGTAAAAATTACTACCTTAGTAATGTGTACTCTGCCTATTCCGTTTTTGTGAACCAATCACATATTTCTATTTTTGTACGAACAAACTCTAAAATTACCATAACTTTCTAGTAGTATCTATATATTAATACGATATTAATACGATAGCGTGTGTGTTCGTGTAGCACGCTTACATCAAAAGCTCTGCGCATGCGTGCCGCACCTAGATTTGGAAAACCATTCAAGTCACCTAATTTTCGTAATATTTCAAGTATTTCCCTTTGGCGCAACGGTTAGCGATGTAGGATTTTGACGTCTGCCGTACTGGTTTATAGTTCGATCCCAACCAACCTCCAAGATTTTTTTTCTACATCAAAGAAGGAGGGGGAGGGAGGTTACAACCGGGAAGACACATATTAATGTGATAGCGTGTGCGTGTAAATTGTTTCATGTATTGTTCATTTTAAAAAATAAATATGCAAGTCAAATCTTATCATATTTTATTAAAACATGTATAGGCCCGGAACAAGATAATTAGTATTGAAAACATCATTTCCTGTAATTTACACGGGTCCCGCTAGTATGGATTATTATTATTATTATTGTACCTATTTACTTGCCTCCCCACGAGGGCAAAGTTAAACACAATATTTAATGTTAAATCCAGCTCCACAAAAAGAGGCATACTGGATTGGAACAAAAATATAAAAAATTGCCTCAGTCTAGAAAGACTTCTCGTCCGCTGATCGAGGACAGAATAGACAAAGTGTAGCATCAGAACAGAAACTACACTTTGATCCTAGCCAAAAAGCCAAGGTTTGTTTCTAGTATAAAAATACGAAAACGCTTAGAAATACAAAATGAAATGAAACTGCAGCTCTAGAGTTGTGAAACTTAGTTGGAAATTTTATTTCTTATAATTGTTGCCAGATTTTCCAAATAAAATATTTATAGTCTGTAATAAATTACAATTGGGATAAAGCGCTGTTGAATTTGATACAAACCTAAGTCTAATAAATACTTTAAATTTCCACTGGGGCATAGCGTCATGGTTTAAGAACTCCAACATCTTCTAATATATAAACAAAAGTCAGTCGGATTTTCGACGTCAGACCACTATACTATTGTGAATTACTGAAATTTACAGTATGGTTTTTACATGAAACAAAATTCCAATCGATTTCATCGATTACACATTCTATCCGACCCGATAATTACCACAGTAATAGTCGTTCCCAGAGATACACCGTCTATTTTACTGGGATGATTTTTTGACAATTGTATATTGCAAATGGCGTTCAGGATCATTTCGACGAGTAAGTACAAAAGTTCTTCTTATATTTTTCCTTCGTTTCTGAGTGATTTTTTTCACTCAAAAGAAATAGTATGATACATATAAATATACATGAAAACAGACAAATAATAAGACAGAAAGGAATAAAGAGAGAGAGAGAGAGAGAGACCCACATTGTATCCTTTTTGATCGTCAAGTTCGCTGTATCGTTTAATAAGGTTATGAATAAACATGTAATACTACTCCATCCGATTTCGTGTGGTTTAACAGATTTGAGTTTATAATGTTTTTTTCACTAATTAGTTATGTTAATACAAATACCGATTATTTAATTGCCTTTATTAATAATTTTGTTCATAAAATTAAACGTTACATGCAATCATAACATACGAACCTTATCCTTATTATTACGTACGAGGCCTGTCTAAAACGTATCCGACCTTAGACCAGGAAAAAATATTTCAAATACGTTACGAGGTGGAGACCCAAATCCCTTTCAAAATATACCCCTTCTGCTTGCCCACACTTAGCCAACCGATCCATCCACTTCCGGAAACACCTCTGGAAGTCTTCTTTTGGAATTGTGTTCATCTCCGCCGTCGCGTTCCGTATTATCTCTTTTTTCACACCCTCTCAACAAGAGCTGCACTCCGAGCAGTTTAGGGCCTGCCAGAACGCTGATCACTCTCCGCTGATGTGCGGCCATTTTTGAATCGGTTGAACCACTCCTTAATTTGTGTTACATCCATCGCATCTTCTCCAAACACCTGCTGAATCTAATGTTTTTTACGTATGTACAGGGGTTTCTCGGGACATCTTGACACGAGAATGCTACGCCTTAGAAGAAAACCCTTACCAAAATGTTAAAATAATATTACAGAGAATCCGAAGCTCAAATAAGATCCAATCAGCATGGCTACACACTGACTGATACGGAGAAAGTAATGGTGCCTATTCTTCTAGTAATCATACTACAAGTAATAACACTAAGCTATTATTAAATAATCATTAGTTGAATGTTACTTGTCTTATATGTAATGACTTAAATACTTAAATATACAGACACGTATTAATGTATAAACATCATTATTCTTGCCTTTCCATATATTTTGTATTGCTTATCTGGAAGAGTTAAACCGATCCATATGTAAAGCATGAATTGATTGCTGTCGATGAGAACATTAGTCGATTTTTGTAGGAATCAAACATTGAACTCATAACAATCTCGGATATTTATTGGCATGTCAAGAACAGAGCCGTTTATGGATATAATCCAGGTTGTGACTTAATCTCACAAGAAAAAGAAATTGACGAAAAATATGCATGAAAAACGATTGCGATTAATCATGTATGAAAAATATCGTCCCGTAAGGTATTATGAAAAATCAACAAAGATATTTCCATTGGAAAATCAAGGGAGGCACGATAGCGCTCTATCCCTTAATAGACTTCAAAAACGGCCTATGCTTGAAATCTCATTTCTTTGATCAATCATAACTCAAAAACCAATAAACGAAATTAGTTAAAACTTTGCGCAAATTTTTTTTGATAGGTTCTATAAGTGTGTAGAATTTCAGCATCATTAGTCAAGGCAACCCAGAGATCCAGAAAGGTTAGGCATGATTTGTTGTTATCTGTGTGTACGTACGTACGTATGTGCCACCCTGTATCTCATCAAATATTTGATGGATTCAGCTGATTTTTGGCAGAGATAGAGGTTCTAGGGTCTAGTTGATGGCAATTTAATTTCAGTTTACCATATACCTTAGTTTTCCAGAAAATTCCAAAAAACCTTTAAAATGACCATTGTATTGAGGCATAGCCTTTACAAAAGTAGTGACATTCCATGAAAAATGCCATGATACTGAAATCATATGTCCTTAATAGGGTTAAGATGAAAATTAATATACACTAAATGTACAAAAGCAAGGAAATTCACAAATTTTTACACTTTTATTGTCATTAAGGGTATGCGAGCACAACAGGGCTATGTATTTTACTGGTATGAATTTTTCTTCAGCGCACCTCACACACTTCATCCACTCATGCATAGAGATTTATACTGTAGTGATGTGATAATGAAATGGTTTGGTTGATATGTAGTCATACCCTTAATGACAATAAAAATGTAAAAATTTGGGAATTTCCTTGCTTTTGTACATTTAGTGTATATGAATTTTCATCTTAACCCTATTAAGGGCATATGATTTCAGTATACTGGCATTTTTCATGGAATATTACTTAGAGAAACGTAAGCATTTTATTTCATGGAAATCATTCATGGAGTTCTATTTTTTTTTACCAACAAAATGTTACATGTAAAAGCAATTGTGGAATCTATAAATTGCACGCGCCATTCTGAACAATATTTGCTGTGTATATTGTATGCGAAACGCATCGCATCTCCATTGTGATTGAATACGTTCTCTTTGTAAGTAAAGAAACAAGTAATTTTAAATCATATAAAAATATGTACGAGATTACTAAGGAGAAAGAGGATGTATATACCTACTTAATAAATATGAGCCCAATTTTGGTCTTGGAATTCGACAAAACAAAGCAACTAGAAAAAGCGGCACGTGCGTGGTCCCCCTCTGTATGTGAGTCGGTTTTTGACCCCCTCCCCTTAAACCCCCTTGGGGCGCGAACCAGAATTTTTCTGAGGTCAAGGATATTCATTTTATATCCAGAACAATTGCCTCTACATTTTGGCCAAGTTTCCGAAAAATTGAATGGATGGATCAAACGTTATGGGAGAAAAGGGTCATTTTTTGCCATTTTAGGGGGCTTTTCACCCCCTGGGGGCGCGAACCAGATTTTTTCCAAGGTCAACGATACTTATTTTTTATTGGGCACAATTGCCTCCACATTTTGGCCAAGTTTCAGAAAAATTGAATGGATGGATGAAAAGTTATGGGGCAAAAAAACTTTCTAACCTGACCAAAGTTACAACTTCATGCAAAATTTCAGAGAAATTCAATGGATGGTTGCGGAGAAAAATCCGGACGGACGGACGGACAGACGGACGGACGGACATGCCTCAAAACATAAGTCCCCCGATTTTATAAATCGGGGGACCAATAATAAAAAGCATTTTTAACATAGTTAAGTTGCGTATTGGAGAGAAGAAAATAATTCTTTACTGTTTAACTTACACCAAGTGTGAGAAGTAGGAAAGATTCTTAAATGGACACTCGAAAACAAAACAAAAAAGGCAAGTATTACCTCCCTCCCCCGGGTTGGTCTCGTTGAATTTATTGTTTCTTTCTGTACTTTTATTTGCTACAAACAAGAGGCTACAAAGATAGGGCCCAGATGTATAAGAGGCAAACTGAGTTAGGATTTTGGGAGCGGAATGTTTGTTTACATTGCATATCAATTCCTGCATGTTTGTACAATGGGGGAAACAGAGAGCAGGGATGGAATTCTAAAGAGAAATAATCTGAGGAAAGAAGCTGCCAAAGTAAAACCATTTTCCGGTATCAAGGGGCCTCTACAGTGAAGTGTTTAGATCTTGCTGCTAGACGGATGGGTCGGAAATATTTATGTTGCGGTGGTACAAGTTCGGTAAGATCATCGGAGCACATTCTGTTGACGTATCTGTAAAAAAAACCACAGGGATGCAACACTGCGGCGAGGCGACACAAGCTGGAGTTTGGCAGACAATGCGGGACCTATCAGGTTATGCATTCTGCTCTGCTCCCTGTTCAAGAGGGAGAAACTAGAGGCTAGTACTTCAGCTGAGAGGTGTCAACAAACCTCCATTGCCTGGGCGAATGGTGGCTATATAGATATATAGGATACTGGCAGATGCGAGAAGTTTTCGAGCCTAATAAAATCTCCGTTGTATCCGGGTCAGCTAGGTAACTACGTGGTGCTCTAATTTGGTAACCTTGCGCCAGAAGTGGTTAAACTGCGTCAATATTGTCGTTAATTTATTTTATTTCAATTTTATTTCATTCATCATAATTTTTCGAATACTGATGACGTGCAAGCACTCCTCGCAGACAAGCTCACAGGAAAGTGGTTTCACACCCATCAAAGGAATTTCACTCTGTGTTTGGGGGCAGGAGTCAGTGGGAGGAATGGAATAGGGGAGTCAAGGCGTGGTGTCGATTTGAAAAAGATTAGATTTGATAACGGCGCGGCAGTCGACCTTTTCTTCCGAAATTAACATGTCAGAGTTTCACCTGGGGTGAAAGAAGAATTATGTTTTATGGTATTGTATAATAGGCACACACACACACACACACACACACACACACACACACACATATATATATATATATATATATATTATGTATACATATTCTTCATATATATATAATTTATTTAGATACTGTATATTACATATTTCAGCAATGTACCGCGGTTTCATCCAAAAGGGCAGATTTAGACATCTTTAGTAAATCTCCGTGCCCAGTGGAATCATCGGCAAGCTGAAACGATTGTAGTCACGCCCGATAGGGAATGGCGTCAACAATGACAGAAAACGGTGTATCTCTGAGGGGGTCATCGAAAAAACCCCAGTGTGGGACGGTGATTAACTAAGACTTAAGGGAGATCGATGTTATTTCGTGTATGAAAGGCCTTCATTTTATTCCCTAGCAAGTTTTATTTATTTATTTATCTGTTCTTTTTGTAATGTTATTGTTATACCTTGTCTTAAAAAATACGAAAGGTGCGGCTATATAGTTTGCCGTTTGGGGTTTGTGAAATTAGGGTACTTTTTTGTTGTCGTTTTTGGGAATAAAATTATGTATCGGATTAATTGTTCGATATAATGCTGAAAGAGATGATGCAAATATGTTTTTATGGACTTAACGTGTTTGTTTATTTTTGTTTATTGAATTGGTGTTTTCGTATTTTCTGTTCTTTTTGTAATGTTATTGTTATACCTAGTCTGAAAAAATACGAAAGGGGCGGCCATATAGTTTGCCGTTTGGGTTTGTGAAATTAGAGTGCTTTTTTGTTGTCGTTTTTGGGAAAAATTTTATGTATTGGATTAATTGTTCGATATCGTGTTGAAAAGGATGATGCAATAATGTTTTTATGGACTTAACGTGTTTGTTTATTTTTGTTTATTGAATTGGTGTTTTCGTATTCTCTAGATCTTAATGGGAGGAAAGCGGTGTTTCGTTGATATGTCCCGTTTATAACCAGTAGTGTTGAAAATTAAAAAATGGTTATAAACGGAATGATGGATGCTATCTGTTATTTCCGTTTGAGGGGTATAAGTTTAGTCTCTTTATTGATGGTGTGTTAATAATATTAATATTTAGTGTATTTCATTAAATTCCTTATCTTGTCATTTTATTTTATTCCACTCGTACCTACGTCCATGCGCACTGGCAAATAAACCTATATACACATGCGAGCATGGAACCACAAGCATGCCTATACACAACATCTGCACGCATATGCACATACGCGCACGTACACACATCTTCACTCACATGTACGGGGGGTTATTAATTTTATATTTTTTTATTATTTATTTTTTGTGTTTTTGTTATGTTATTAATTTAATCTTTTATTTATTTTATTAATATTATTTTCTATTTTCTATTTATTAATAATATGCTCCTATACATACACACGCGCACTCGCACACATGCTTGTACACACACACGGACGTATACATACGCCTGTACACTCATCTTCATTTATACAGGGGTGAGCGGGTGATTTGAGAATCTATTATATGGAGTGTATGAAGCGGGGGTGGGGGGTTCTTAGGGGTCAAGAAATCTTTCGTTCTGTGGTGTATCTGTATTCCTGGGAGTTTAAAGAGGTTTCGTGTATTTACCGTGATAGGAGGTTCATGTAGAGATGGGGTATCTGCTGATAAATGTATAACCGCTGTGGATGGGGCTAGTTTTAGTATGGATGATGTGATTATCTGTGGTGAAAGGATGGGGTGTTTATTGATGAATGTTTTATCTGTGGTTAGGACTAGGTTGTATCAGGGTAGGCGGGGTTTATGTAGTCGCGCCCGTGGTGTGTTTAACATATATCTTGGGGGTGGAGGTATTTTGTACGTAAATAGAAAGATAGGAATTTTGTTATGGGTTTAGGGAGGACTTGGGGAGATTAGTTATTTTATGTTTTTAAGAAATATTTTACTATCTTTTTAGAGGGGTATTTGGTTTAAAGGGATAATTGGTGGGTTATGTAATATTGTTATCAGACCATTTGGCTAGCAGGAATTTTCTTCTGTGGGGGCATTTTCTGAAGACCTCGGTTTTTATGTTCATGCAGTTAATGGAAGGGTTGTTGATAGCTTGTATAATTCTGAATTTCTCAGTAGTGCACAAAGGGCAGGTCCTGGAGGTGGGGCTGTAGGATTTAGGTTTGTCGGTAATTCTCCATTCTATTTTGTAGGGGGTGTTTGACTTCTTGAGATCCCATACGTGGGTTGCTAGTGTGGGTATGTGGTCTTTTTTGGGGTATTTGAAAGTGTTGTTGTGGGCGTAGAGTCTTTGTTTAAAAGATCCTTGGGTCATTCCGATGTATATATCCTCCTTTTTGGTATCCACCCCGGATATAACCTTGGCTTCGTAAACAACGGAGCTGACTGTGCATCCTCCGCCCAAGGGGAAGGTCTCACCTCTTCTGCAAGAGCAACGGGGGTTGGGTGAATTACTTGGTGGTTTGGAGGTCAGAATGGATCCCACGGACTGAAAACATAAATAGCTAGTTTTTATTGTATTTCTGTTAAAAAGTTTATGGAGATTATTTGATGGCGGGAAGTGCTTGTCTATTAATTTGAGAAATTGTTTACCTACGCTATATTTGACGCTGAGGGAATAAGGGGGGGGGGCGAACCAGATAATATTTCTTTGTCTCTTGCGTCTGTGTTGACTGGTGGATTAGTTGGGTATGTAGGATATGTTTTCGTTATAACCGCTCTCAATGAGGGCATTATTGTAATACTTGTTGGAAAATCTCAGGTGTGGATGAAAGGCTTGAAATTCTTTTACTAATATTGGGTATAAGGTTCTTAAATATGAGAGGAGGTGGCAGGATTTGGTGTGGATGTACCGGAGTTGTTCGGTGGGTTTGTGGTATGGCCTAGTTGAATTGTTGGTCAGGTCTAGGGATACGTCTAAAAAATCTACGCTAGTCAGGTTGGTGATGTTAAAACTGATTTCTTTTAGGAATGCGGTTAAATGTTTCCTGAATGTTTCCTGGCGTTGTTGTTGCGGGATAGGCATAGGCCGTCGTTTCAGTAGAGGCCGAACTCTTGGTCAAGGAATTTAATTTGTAAGGAGTGTAGGATGAAAAGCCCAATCAGGTCGCATATATCTGCGCTGTCGTAGGCTCCCATGGGAACATCAAAAGGGTCTTCAGTGTTGGATTTTTAACCCATGTTTGATTGTTGAAGAAAAGGGGTGAGCTTCTCGCATGGAGGATCGTGTTAATTTCGAGGTCACTTATTTCCACGAATGTTTTGGCAAATGATAGGGCCTTGTAGAGGGCTTCCCTATTAATGGAGGGGTAGAAGTCAGCGATATCAAATTGTGTGAACCGGCATTGTTTTTTGTTTTTTTTTATCTGGGGTGGCATTGAACCAACTAATGTTTGTTTGTGAATTGGTCCAAAGGCGAAAGTCTGTATGTTTTTTTAATATAATCATTAATATTTCTAAGTATACATTTACTGACTAAGCCCATTTTGCTTTCTTCTGGTTTTATGAGTCTGCACGTGGGTCTGTTGTCGAATTTGGTTTGTGGTCTTTTAAGGCCCCAGTTAACCCCAAATGAGCTGACTGTGCATCCTCCGTTCAGGCATGTTACGTAAACACCCGAGAGATGCCGAGGCAAATAGTAACAGACGATAACTTTGATACGTTGCTGAGTCGTATTTTATTTTAGTTTCATTTTCAAGAAAGATAGCAAATAATAAAAATACGAAACAAAACGTAGCGAAATCACTGTTGATAAATACTTTTATTAAACAAAACAATAATGTTATTTAAACAAAACAATAATTTTATTTAAACAAAACAATGATTTAATTTAAACAAAACAATAATTTTATTTAAACAAAACAATAATTTTATTTAAACAAAACAATAATTTTATTCAAACAAAACAATAATTTTATTTAAACAAAACAATGCTGAACAACTGTTAAAAAATGCATTTTATTATTTTTTGTTCATTTCTTTTTTTTATTTAGTCAACTGGTAAAAACTAGTTTTTTTGTGTTTCTTAAAACTTAAAAAGATTTTTTTTGTCTTTTTGGGGTGGACTTTTTGACATTGTCTTTTTTAATCAGTCGAGTAAGGGTAAGGGTCGGATTAGGGTTAGGGTTAAACAGAGACCCATCTATCTCAACCGTATTCCCTGGGCCTCCGTTCTGACGAGGATTTCGTAACAAATGGTCTTCGCGGACCTCTCTAAAAAAATTCTACCAATCTGTCTGCGTGTTCGGTGATCAACCAACGTCGCATTCTTTTCAATGTCGTCTGCCAGCTGACAGTTGATTGGCTAATCGCCTCGCCATCTCTCGGGTGTTCCCGGAAACTGGTACATATACGATATCAATACCATTTTTTGTTTGTTCTATCAATTGCCAATTTTTCGCAGAAATTCGAGAATAGGCTGCCCCTTCCTGTAGCTGTTTCGGATTTAACCCTAGTTGGGTTAAGTTGGCTTTCCCCGTAGCAGAAAGTTTCTAGAGAATATTAAATTAACAAGAGGAGACGAAAACGTTAGTTTTTGCAGGTTTTTTTTAAAACGTCTGCTATTTTCCCAAATAGTCACCCAATCTTGTACCGAACAAGTTCAACATTGCTTAACTTCGATGATCTAACGAGAAATCGTGTTTCAACGTTATCATGTCAGCTGTTGACAATATGCTGTGTTAAAAAAGTAACATGATTGAGGATGTATTGAAAGAGACACATGTTACATACCCGAGTCGGTGCACAGTGAAGGTTGTTGAAAACAGATGCACCTGGCGATTGTCAGTTGATAAGATAATTGCCGGATGAACAAAAAGTTATTTGAAAATAAAACTAAAAACTCACAACCAGACAAACACCTGCACAGGAAAAGGCAACATATGATCGATCGTCAAAAGATAAGTTTCTTCCGACCAAATAAAAAGGGCACCTGCAAGAATCACTTAAACAGTGATGTCAGAAGAAAACAGAGATGTCGGAAAGGTTAAAAGATCATATTGCCAGGTTCGGATGTGTCATGCCAGGAAAGATTGACAGATTTGTTGAATTATCAAATGAGTGCAAGCTGTCACCGGGTGCAAGCTCGTAGGTCGTCGAGGTGGTCACGAACTTGTTATATAATTAAAACCGAAAATCGAAAGAGCAGTTGACGATCGAACCTCGGTGAGAAGCAACCGTCTGATTCCATGTGCACAAGCCTCTCCGACCACCACCGTCATCGTCACCACCCTCATCGTTACGGAAAAATAAATATACATATTATATTTTCCCAAGATACTGTGTTGTCATTTTTATTAAGCCCGCACAATACAACACACACACTTTTTAATTCTTCTATTTTTTTAAAGTTGAACCTCGGGCAACACTGGATAACCATGCTACTTTCATGAAAAGGGGACTTTTAAACATTATCACCGTTATTACTCAATGTCATTACGCAAAGTTTTCCCATCCTTTACGAATATAAGAAAAACAGCAAAAAATACATTTATAAGAACCCTTTTCTGGCAATGATATATATGGATAAGAGTCAAAAGAAAATAAATGTTGACACCGAGCCTGGAGATTAGTCTGTATAAGTAATAGCGTGGAATTGTAATTCTAGATTTTTTACAATCTGATTTCTGACTCATAGACTCAGCTCCTTCATAAAGTTGAGATATTACACCCCAAATGGCACATACATTGCTGGATAAAATGAGCTAGTCAACATTTTGTTTGTTACTTTGAAAAAAAAAAATGGTACTTGAGTGATAAAAAAATTTAGAATTTAAATCTATTGTTTCTATTTCCAGAACATAATCGTTATGGACTTCGCGGGGTTCCAAATTGTATTGCTTCACGTAATGTGCTCAAAGTAATGCGAAAGTGGGAGGTGGCAATTGTGAAGTGGATACCAACGTGCATTGGAGACATGGGCGTGCCATATTTGAAATCAGTTCTATAGCACCACTTGCATTATAGATGTTGGCAACCTTCATGTCAGCAATTCTGTAAATAGCCGATTCCATAAAGAATTAGGAAAACCGACAGAATCGAGCCGGTCAAAATTGATTCATACGAATTTACCTTCTTAATACAAACCTTTTTTTCTAAATGTCTCTCAGCTACGATCTCGCCCTAACAAACCAGCGCGATAAAAAAAACGATTTGGTTCTTAAGAGGTTGTATGATCGAAATATTGGAATGTAGATGTAAACCATCTACAATATTAAGTTATATCTTCGGTAATTCTACAGTTTACGGACCGTGCTGAAATGATAATGTTATTATTTTGAAACCCCATTTTTAACATTGGGAGGGGGCTTTTAATCTAGTCAAATCAGTTAATATTTTTATATAACACGATAAATAAAAATGTATAATTTAACGAAGACTAGAATTAATTTTAGGAAATATAATTTCGTCTTAGGGTTTTGTTAATGATGTAAGTTAATGGACAATGTACAATTGAAAATTAGATTTTCTTAGTAGGTATCATGAGTTATTAAAATTTGATAAACGAATAATTTTCGATAAAATATCAGTACTAATTCGAAGAATGTGGGAGACGTAGAATCATGAGACAAGCGATACAATTAAATAGATAGACGGAAATAACAAAGAGAAAGTGGGAATACGGCAGTAAACAGAGAGAATGCGGTAAGACACAGGTAATAGAATGCAAAGGAAAGGGAACTACTTTTTGCTTAACTAGGTAAACGCACACATAAATATAAAACATAGCAATCTCTCAAATAAAGCAAGAATGTATTGTCAACGTATTCTTATTTCGTGGTGCTCGCTTCACAATAACTTTTGCCAACTAACTTTAAACAAAGTTGTAACTGTTTTCTTTATTGAGTCTTGTATGAACTACCAGCAATAAACAAAGTTGCTTAACCAGGAACTACGACAAACTAATACCAACAACGTAGAAGCCGCAACAGGTCGTAGCAACGAAAGACAACTAACCGAATTTCGCCACCACTAAGTAATGCTCCTAAACATTATCTAAAAAACATGATCTGTGGAGCTATATATTTTCTGAAGTTGGCAAAATAATTCCATACAAAAGAAATATTGATGTTATAGTATGATATAAAAAACTATTCTGTATTAATGAAATATTTTTAGCTGCCAGTCCTTATGACAAATTAAGACACAAGTCTGTCATAATATCTTGATTAAACTACTTTGTAGTTCGTACAAGACCTGAAAAGAAAAACACGTACATCGTAAGTTTTGCTTAAAAAATATTATAGTAGAAAATTTGGCTCCACGAAAAATAAGGCATTTAAGACGAGTCCAAATATTCAAAAGATCAGATCCGCCGGTATTCCCCAGTGAGCGTAATGCCTGTCAGGATAGCTCCCTGAAACTAACCAGAACAATATTTTAATCTGGCCAGGAGTTTCGAGGGTTGCCCGTGTTATATATATGTTTCGTTGGTTTTTTTGAAGGACTTAAACTTTTTAAAACTGACGTATAAAAATATGAGACTAAAAGTATATTCTTAGAGAAGTAAACCTGTAGTGAAATGATTAAAGCTCAATATACGGGATAGAGAAATTATGTAGATAAATGAAGGAAGAGAGATAAAATTGTGAGAATGACAAATCTATTTAATCTTCGGTTATTCAATGCAAGGTGTAATCTATAAAAACATGTTTATTTTTTCTTTCCTTAAACCAGGCTTTTCAAAGATTTTTATCTGTGAAACCCCTGGCTTAAGGAAAGAAAAATAAACATGTGTTTTTATCGAGTACACCTTGCATTGAATAACCGAAGATTAAATAGATTTGTCATTCTCACAATTTTATCTCTCTTCCTTCATTTATCTATCTATCTATCTATCTATCTATCTATCTATCTATCTATCTATCTATCTATCTATCTATCTATCTATCTATCTATCCCTCTCTCTCTCTCTCTCTCTATATATATATATATATATATATATATATTTATATATATATATATATCTTTCTATATCTATCTTTATATATACATATATATATATATATCTTTATATATATATATCTTTATATATACATATATATATCTATCTTTATATATATCTATCTTTATATATACATATATATATTTATACATATATATATATATATCTTTATATATATATATATATATATATATATATATATGTATATATATATCTTTATATATATATATATATATATATCTTTATATATATGAGGAATTAAAAAGGAAAAAAAAAAGAGATATTTTTTATATATCAATCAACGTTTCGTCTTTATTGTAAGACTTCCCCATGATGATAATTTGAAGGAAAAATGTCATGCAAGTACCTGAAAATTTTGGGTAGACATGATGGAGAGATAAAGGAAAGTAGCGTTGGAGGAGAGTCCAGGCGGTGAGAAGTCAGTGGTGGTGAAGAATGAAATGAATATGGAAAGCTTTGAGTGGGTATCATTTAAGCAGCAGTGAAATGGGGAAGGGGGGAGTATAATTGAACTTGCCTTAGGGTGGGACAAATGAAAGGGTGGCTAAGATTTTGTCGTGGTGGCGTGTGGTATAGATGTTGAGAAGCTGGGGAAAAAGGAGGAAAAGGGGGGAACTCTGTGTGTTTAGCCAATAAGGTGGTATCATAGTTTTAGAAAAAGATTTGAATAAAAGAAGATACCTTGAAAATAGGGGGGGGGGGGGGTAAGAGTGTGAAGGAAATACTCAAAAGGGTGCGAGAGGTGAAAGGGGGTGATATTTTTGTTGTGATCAAGTGTGTGATTTTTTTTAGGCCGGAGGGAGGGAGAGAGGAGTATTGACCAGGTGGCTATGTCAGGAATGCGTGAGCATACGTGTGGTTGAAAGAATGTGTAGTAGTGTGCTGGGGACGAGGGGGTGGGGTGGTCATGAGAAGAAAGAACAATGATTTTAATTTTAGGGGAGTGATAAGTAAAATGTGGTTTCGTTCAGGATGTGTTGATGGTTTGCGAGTAAATTGAGAGAAAAAGGGGTTTAAATATCTAAAATATTTGTAAGAATGTGTATATATATGAAAGAGTTTCGTCGATATTAGCAGAAATTAATTAAACCGATTAAAGTGAAGAAGAAAGATAGATTACTAAAACCGTTTTTAATATATTATGTTCATCAATTTTCAAGGGGGATAATTCAAATTGCAAGTTTTTAAACGGTGCTTGTTCAGTGATTCGGCCATACGGAAAAATTATTTATTTATGAAAACAATATAATGTACTTACTCAGTGGTATTCTATTGTTTAATGTTGAAAAAAGTAGGAAAAATTATCTACTAGAACTTTAATTACAAGTATTTTCCCATTTTACGTAATATAGCAATCGCTTCGATGAGTATGCCTCCAACTTGTTTCGTTGGACACAATTCAAGGGCAGATAATTTGCAAGGGCAGATAATCCGCATTTTTAAAAAAACAAAAAACAAGAAAACGGTTAGGGTTAGGGTTAGGGTTAGGGTTAGAGTTAGGGTTTAGGGTTAGGGTTAGGGTTTAGGGTTAGGGTTTAGGGTTAGTATTTCTATTAAAAATTACGTGATTATCTGCTCTTCGCGTTATTATCTGTGTTTATTAGTTCCCGCTGTCGATGAGTATAGTGACAGTACATAATTGTTAGAGAGAAAAGTTTTTGCTACCACCTATATGGAGTTGGTTTTTCGGAGAGTCGTGGATGGCGGGCCAAATGTAATATTTAGTGTAAGCTGGGGAAAAAGAATAACAAATGTACTAAAACACGCTCGAGTGAATAAGTGTAATGTAATGGTGAGTTTAGTAGCCTGTGATGCATGTGGTTATCTTCCTATTCTCCGAGAAGGTACAGGGGAAAAATCGTCTCTACTTTATATATTAGAAGATTAAATATTCCGCTCCAAGATTCGAATAGATCCCTTAAATTGTAAAATATCAAAGAAAAATATATAGTATAGCGCCTTTATACTACTATCTATTAAAACAACGATTTCAAATACCGTTTGTTATGTCGATCTAATTTAGTCCACAGTTTTTGTCATTTTCAGTTCGTCGTAAGAGCAAGCAATACTGTGTGAGTTAATTGCATTAGATACGATAAAATAGATCTATTTCCTGTCTCAGCTGAACGGATCGGCTTATCGCTTGGGAAGCTCATATATTAACCGAACGCCGGTCAAAGTTCATATGACGCGTAAACGATACGCCATTGTGTGTCTATCTGTAAAATGGTTGAGAGATAATTAGGGTCAGCGTAGGAAAGGGTTCGAGCCGCAAAAGAATACGGTAAACAAAATTACCGCCCTCTTCTTTTTCATTTTCTTTTTACTTTTAACGTTTTAAAAAATATGTTTTCGGTTCTATATATTATTTTCATTTATAAAATATCAATTTTTTATATTCTTAAAATCAAGCGAGGCGCGAGAGCGCTCTATCCATTAATAGACCTCAAGAATGGCCTATGCTGAAAATATTATTGATTTGATCAATCATAACTCAAAAACCAATAAACCAAATTAGTTAAAACTTTGCACAACATTTTTATTTAATAGGTTCTATAAGTGTGTAGAATTTCATTAGTCAAGGCAACCCAGAGATCCAGAAAGTTCAATCATGAAATCATGTTATCCGTGTGTACGTACGTACGTACGTACGTACGTATGTGCCACCCTGTATCTCATCAACTATTTGATGGATTCAGCTGATTTTTTGCAGAGATAGAGGTTCTAGGGTCTAGTTGATGGCATTTTAATTCCAGTTTACCATATACCTTAGTTTTCCAGAAAATTCCAAAAAACCTTTTAAATGACCATTGTATTGAGGCATAGCCTTTACAAAAGTAGTGACATTCCATGATAACTGCCAGTATACTGAAATCATATGCCCTTAATAGGGTTAAGATGAACATTCATATACACTACATGTATAAAAGCAAGGAAATTCCCAAATTTTTACACTTTTATTGTCATTAAGGGTATGCGAGCACAACAGGGCTATGTATTTTACTGGTAGGAATTTTTCTTTAGCGCACCTCACACACTTCATCCACTCATGCATAGAGATTTATACTGTAGTGATGTGATAATGAAATGGTTTTGTTGATATGTAATCATACCCTTAATTAATGACAATAAAAGTGTAAAAATTTGGGAATTTCTTTGCTTTTGTACATTTAGTGTATATGAATGTTCATCTTAATCCTATTAAGGGCATATGATTTCAGTATACTGGCAGTTATCATGGAATGTATTATTGTACTTACCTTTTAGATGTGTTCTGCAAGTCGTTGATAGAATTTGTTTCTTGTTCTGTTCGTTCGTTATGCTTTTGTTTGAAATAGAATTTTAACCGTTAAATGCGAACAAGCATCTCGCTGCACAGCTCCCGATTTAGGATGACCCCTCAAAATGTTCACCCTCATTCTCAGTAGTCCCTTACGTCTACAGTGGCAACTTGCTTTGTCTGGGGTGAACTTAGTTTTTTAAAAAATGATGCACATTCTGAACGGAGGAAACTTATCTCAAAGCGGCAGCACTTTTCCTGGCCTGCAGCGGCCCGCAGCGGCCGCCAGCGCCAAATGGCTCAAGTGACTCAATCGCAGTCATTTAAAAATAAAGAATAGTCTTCAATATTAAAGATAAGCATATAATTGTCTCCCCCCCCCCCCCCCCCCCGTCGAATACATTTTTTTTCGGTTTATTTTTATTTTTCTACTTTTCCTGAGCCATTTGGCGCTGGCGGTCGCTGCGGGCCGCTGCGGGCCAGGAAAAGTAGAAAAATAAAAATAAGCCAAAAAAGAATCTATTCGAGAGGGGGGGGAGACAATTATATGCTTATCTTTAATATTGAAGACTATTCTTTATTTTTAAATGACTGCGATTGAGTCATATGAGCCATTTGTCGCTGCGGGCCGCTGCGGGCCGCTGCGGGCCGCTGCGGGCCGCTGCGGGCCAGGAAAAGTGCCACCCATCTCAAAGCTTCCGTTGGTCTGGAAGGTTTCAGTTTGAAATAGTATTTTCTTTGGTCTGTCAAGCTTCTTCGAAATAGCATTCTCGTCGGTCTATCATGTTTAAGTTTGAAATAGCATTTTAATTGGTCTGTCACGCTTAAGTTCGGAATAGTATTTCGTTGGTCTGTTGCACTTAAGGTTGAAATATTATTTTTGTTAGTCTGTCACGCTTAAGTTTAAAATATCATTTTCTTTGCCCAACCCACACATTTAATGAAAGCATTTTTAATTGAGATGCGTCCAACGATCTTTATAACCCTAATCCTAACCCGTCCAACGATCTTAATAACCCTAACCCTAACCCGTCCAACGATTGTTATAACCCTAACCCTAACCCGTCCAACGATTGTTATAACCCTAACCCTAACCCGTCCAACGATTGTTATAACCCTAACCCTAACCCGTCCAACGATTGTTATAACCCTAACCCTAACCCTAATCCTAACCCTAACCCGTCCAACGATCTTTATAACCCTAACCCGTCCAACGATTGTTATAACCCTAACCCTAACCCTAATCCTAACCCTAACCCGTGCAACGATCTTTATAACCCTAACCCTAACCCTAACCCTAACCCTAACCAGTCCAACGATCTTTATAACACTTTCTGTTCGTCCGTCTGTCTGTCGTACTACAGTCTGAAATATATTTTTTATGGCTGAATTGGCAAATAGATTTTATTTTTGCATAGAACAAAACAAGTTGCCATTGTGTTTTATATTTCTACAAACGGCCGACATTTTGGACATACAGAACAAAATAGTTAATCGTTCTGTTCCACGTTCCATACTTAAGAACCGGTTGATTATTTTACGTTTTGCAAAAATAAAAATAAATTTTTTCGGATCATCTCAATTTATCAAATCAAACTCCCAACGAGAAATAAGAGGGTATACAACATGAATTCTGACGCCATATAACATTAGCAACATAAGTCTACTTTATCACCGATTTTACTTCCTGTTCCGGTATTTTTCAAACTGCTGAAACTTGTTTAACGCAGAGATATATCAGTCAATAATCAAACCTGTTCAGCATCAATGATACGTAACATTGTTTGATGTACATG
>OY744544.1:14668945-14791445 GCA_963556195.1 Sepiola atlantica
TGATATATATATATATATATATATATATATATATATATATATATATATATATATATATATATATATATAAGCCAATCTGCGCATAACATCGCCAGGATCACACTAATCCTAACGTCTTTTGGAACTTGACGCCTTTTTCTGCTCATATCGTGTTTTTACCCCGCCTAATAAACCGGTATCGCTCGGGCCTTTGGGTCTGGATTTACGCCGGTCTATTAGGGGTTGTCGGTCCTGTGCAGTTCTAGGAGGTCCACCCTCCCAGGCTTTGCCTTGGGCTCCCCTTTTTGGGGAGGAGTAAGTTTATTGCTTACTGTCTGAGGCGCACCTACCGGGGAATGCCGACGGGGCTGCCCAGACAATTTTTAAACAGCCAGAGTGCTCAAATTCTCGAGCGCTGGTTCTTTCCCACTTTCCCAACCTTGTGTCACGTCTTACCTTGTGAGAGGTAGATAAATAGAACCATCAAAATGAGGAGGAAGAAAAGAAGAAAAAAAACTATGACAAAGTTGTTCTACAACGAAAGCTTGCAAAAAAAAATTAAATAAATGAATTTTTCATTTAAATTGCACGATCGTTGATTTTCAAAATATTACACTTAAATACATTCTCATGCGTGCTTCAAAGATGTTGTCAATTTCCTTATATATTGTTTACGTAGTGTAATACATGTTCATGTGCATATGTAATTATATATATATATATATATATATATATATATATATATATATATATATATACGAGGCTTGTCTAAAAACTTAGACAAGAAAAAATATTTCAAATACGTGGCTAGGTTGGGACGTTAATCCCCTTCAAAGTAGGCCTCTTATGCTTGCACACACTTAGCCCACCGATCCATCCACTGCCGAAAACACCTCTGGAAGTCTTCTTTTGGAATGGTGTTCATTTCCGCCGTCGCGTTAGATTCAGCAGGTGTTTGGAGAAGATGCAATAGGTGTAGTGCCACACAAATTAAGGAGTGGTTACACGGATTCAAAAATGGCCGCACATGAGCAGAGCATGATCAGCGTTCTGACAGGTCCCAAACTGCTCGGAGTGCAGCTGTTGTTGAGGAGGTGCAAAAAAAGAGATGACGCGGAACACAACGACGGAGATGAATATCATTCCAAAAGAAGACTTCCAGAGGTTTTTCCGGCAGTGGATGGATCGTTGGGCCTACTTTGAAGGGGATTAGGGTCCCAACCCCGTCACGTATTTGAAATATTTTTTTATGATCTAAGGTCGGATACATTTTAGACAGGTCTCGTATATGTATGGATGCATGTATGTATTTATGTATTATGTATGTATGTATGTATGTATGTGTTTGCGTGTTTGCGTGTTTCTGTGAATGCCAAATGTGACTGGGAATTTATTTCTTAAATTTATTTTAATAAATATATTTCTTCATCTCTTATCTTTTGTTCGCTTTAGAGCAGTGGTTCTTAACCTTTTTTCTCCAATTCCCCACTATTTAGTGAACCAGCTCTCCATTCCCACCACAGTTATCACATGGAAATAAATACATACGAAAAGATTTGTTATGTTTTTTTTCTAAATATATTTGGCCTATAAAAAGCATACAAAAAATGTAACACTAGCACTAGACGCACAAAGGTTAATGAGACTTTTCCATTTGTTTTGCCTTGACAAGTGCCTCAATGTTCGGTTCCCCCTTTGAAATAGCGCAGCGCAAATCAGATTCAAGGTCAATCAGGCGGTTTCGCGATTTGTTTTTGATCTCAACCATGCTCGAAAACGCCGACTCGCACAGGTACGTAGAGGGAAATGCAACCAGTAGTGTGAGCGCCGCCACAGCAAAATGATCATGGTCAAAGTAAATCAACATTTGGATGTATTGTATTAAATTTTGAAGCAGTGGTTCTTCTGTCCGACCGGTCATTCCCCACTTGGCAACTCCGCCATTCCCCACCAGTGGGGAATTCCCCACAGGTTAAGAACCACTGCTTTAGAGGCTGCGAATGCTGTGTATGTGCACGCGAACACACACGCGTGTTTGTATGTGTAATTTTTTTATGCTGGTGATGGAGCATCCTACCAGATGCCAGACATTCACCCGCTGTTTCAGAGACCACAACCGAGAGATCTTTTTAGGAATCTAACCGTCACTAAGCGCAATTGTTTGGATCTCTCTTGCGTTTTCTTCAGCTGTAATATTAGGGTTAGGGTTAGGGTTAGGGTTATGTAATATTAGCTTTGTAATTGTTGAAATTCTTTTTACTGAACCAAGTCGCTTTTATGATTACTGGAATGATATCTATTCCTAAGATTCTAATTTATTTTTTGTGTTGCACATAAACCTTTTATTTCAATGTTATCTTAATGTATTGGCGTTCTTTATTACATTCTAATTTAACCAAAGTTCTCAGAAATTTAGTGGTGCTTTCCCGTGTTAACACTTTATCACTATACGAGATGCATTGATAAACGAGTGTTGAATTAAAGTTCTCCCTTACATCTCAAAGGTGAGGCAGTACTGAAGTGAAGGACATTAACTTTCTAGTCCTAATAGACCAGTTAACTATGTTATAGTATATCTTTATTGTGATCTCTAGGTCCTACCGGATTTCAGTACAGTAATTCATCTAGTCTGGTGGAATATCCAGCTTAGTGATTTTACAAGAGGCAACATCACTTGGAGAAGGTACGCCATTTATTGTATAAGCCAGTTTGAGGTAGATATACAGAGCAGATCTTATTTGGACTTCGAATACTATGTCATTTTTAATATTTTATCAGGGTTTACTTGTAATGGGAAAGTATCATCATGTAATGTTGTCCTAACAAACCCCATGTACCAGGAGTGTCTAGTGGGCATTTTTAACTACATTTACCTGAAAAGTAAAATCCCATACTTTACCAAAATACCATTTTTATCTTTTGTTTATTTTTGTTGTTGCTGGAAATGAGGCATCCTACCGGATGCCAGACATTCACCCTCTATTTAAGAGACTCCAACCGAGAGATCCTTTTAGGATTCTAAACCTCCTTTTAAATGCAATATTTTGTATCTCTCTTGCACTTGGTTATCCGGGTATATTCGCCAGGCAGTTTTTGAAATTATTTTTCATTAGTTCGGTTGCTCCTATGCTTACTGGAATGATGGAGATATTACTGATGTTCCAGTTTCTTCACATGACCTTTGTATCTAGTAATCTCTTTTCTCTGAGCTCTTTTAAAGCCAGCATCATTAGGGACACTGACTTCAACTAGGGTTGCTACTTTTTCTCTTGTCACATATCACTATGTCAGATAAAACAGCTCCGTGTTCTTATTATGAAGCTGTAGGGATTGCAGAGTGCTTTCTGGTATGTGTTCCCATGACTTTCTGTGACACTGGATATTCAAGTTTTTTTTACAGATGGTCCAACGGAGATACGTACACACTCCATTTTGTCGCATTGTATAGTATTTATTTACTCCTCTCCAGGAGTTAAGCACAAGGCCAGTTTTTATCTTACTCCCATAAGTAACATGTGACCCAAGGTCGGGTCGGGAAAGTGGGGTTTAAAAATTGCCTGGGCAGCCCCGTCGGCATTGCCCGGTAGGTGCGCCTCAGGCAGTAAGCAATAAACTTACTCCTCCCCAAAGAGGGGAGGCGAAGCCTGGGAGGGTGGACCTCCTAGAACTGCACAGGACAGACCCATAGACCGGTGTAAATCGAGCCCCGAAGGCCAAGACAATACCAGTCTATGGGGTGCAGTATCCATCGGAACAGATACTACACTTTGATCTTAGCCAAAAGGCCGCCGTACTCAAGCAGAACCTTACAACTGGATGCCAGCTGACTCACACTCTCTACTTCTTTGTGGCAGAACCTGCATTGTCGTTGCTGCGACCACTCATCTTCTTGAAAGCATTGGTCATCAAGCCTTAGGAAGGTATCACCCTCTCCTGGCCATAGTGGAACGATGATCTTTTGTAGCAATTATCATCCTCTCCTGATCAGAGTAGAGCGACCCTCTTTTTGCGCCCTATACCGAGGCTTTTCTTATCTATATATTCATGTGCTAGTTCATTTAGAAGATATTTGGCACTTTGTTGGTTGACCCATTCCTCCAGTTTTCTGCTATGGAAGGTCTTGGTGTGTTTTTTTGGGGGTGCTAAATTGGGCTAATCTCGAGGTATGCTTGTTTGGTGTTTCTGTCTCTTTTGTGAGACAGTCTTGTCCAAAAATATTTAACCAGTTTTGTGATGGAACTTGTTTCTTGAGTTTCATGCACCATCATAAGGTTTGGTTTTTGGGGGCACATTAAATCGTTCATATCTCTGAGACTCGCTCCACCTGCACTTCTGGGCAGATACGCCCTTGGTAGACACTGGTTCGTATATATTATTCTGTACAGTGTCTACATTCTGCTTGCGTTTTTGTGTCTAGTCTCTTAATGTTCTTTTTGTGGCCTGTCTATAATGCTGAAGCTGCACGTTATCATTGGCATGGCAAGTTGGTTAATGGCAGTTACTTTGCTTTTGTTTGTAACATGTGTTTCGAAGATTTTTCTTACACGGCGTACACATTCTTTGCCAAGTATTTCTCTCATCTTGGCGTGTTAAATTGAATTATTTCTTCTTTTTTTTTTAACTTAGTCTATATACGATTTTTACTAAAAATAATCACCACTATATTTTATTAACTCATTGTCAAATATTATCTAGAATTAAATTTATTTATCACCAATAATAATTTAAACTAAATATTTTTGTCGTGGAAATTTAACCGTCTGCACTAAATAGGTCGAAACATCTCTATTCCCTTGACATGCGACAAAATATCGGTCGCGTCAAGCTAGACACCCTAACCCCCTCCCGTCCACAACAACTCTAAAATGGCTATAGACACCCACCCCTGACACCCTCTCTACCTCTCTTTCTTTCTCTTCTCTTTCCCTTTCTTTTCCTTTCCCTCGCCCCCCCCCTGCCCCAGCTCAGCGTTGAATGAAAATAAAAATATGAATTATTGTAAATTAAACTTTTCTAACGGCCAATCTTTTTAAAAAAAATTGGTCACATGACTATTATTCCTTCTTCTTCTTTTTGCTTAACTCCATTCTTCCTGGATTCCACCGACCGGGTTGGATCACAAAAAAAACTTTCTGCCTGATGAGACCTCAGCTCTTGTTAGCTGTAGATCGATAACATCGACATGCCAGTGTAGCAGACTTTGTACATGTTTAGATAAAAAATCATTCATAATACAGCTCTATATTTTTATTGAGCACTCTTTTATAAGCATGGTTTGATTCACTTTGGATTTCTATCCTGTGGATTTTTACCCTACCTGGATTACTATATATATATTATGTATGTATATATATATATATATATATATATATATATATATATATATATATACATATTATGTATGTATATCTATACATAAATTATGTATGTATATCTATCTATCTATCTATATATATATATATATATATATATATATATATATATATATATATATATATTATGTAAGTATATATATCATGTATCTCTCTCTCTCTCTCTCTATATATATATATATATATTATGTATCTATATATATAAATATATATATACATATATTATGTATGTATATCTATCTATATATATACACTAGACCACCCGTGACCCGTTGGGTCAGTTTGTTATATTAGCTATGGAATTCATGTATGAGCGTGACACTTGTGGCATAAAGAAAATAGTTTTTTTTTACATAACAGAAGCATTTCTATGAAAGTATATTAAAATGAAAAAAGAATATAGATTTCTATGAGTCGTTCTGTTTATTATAATTGTTTTGTTTTTTTAAATTACAGTTACTGAATTATAAGTGGTTGGTTAGGGCGATTTGAGAAAGGAAGGGGGTACAGCCGTGGCCACCGAGAGACAGCAGGCTTTCTCGCGTACGTAACGAAAACAGACGGAGTAGGAGTGGTGAAATCTATGAGAGGGAAAGTGGGAGGTGGTTTCGTTCACCGACCGCTCGTATGGCTGATATTAATAATGAGTGTTGTTTTTTTGTTCGTTTGTTTTTGTTTTTTGAAAGGGGGGTGTTTTTTGAAACTGCGACAGACTTTACGAAGTCTTCCCGTTGAATGTTTTTAGCCGTGAAGAAAACAAAAAAACTATTTGATGAAATTAAATGAAATTGTTTATATTAAAAGACTAAAACAAACATTGCTAAAACTCTCAGTATTATAAGGTCAGGATCAAGGACAATGAAGCAGTCCTGGGAAAAGAGTGGCGCCCTCCCCTACATCTTGGGTTAGTTGATAATGTAAAGAGATCCTCTACTGTAATCGGGCAATTTAGCCTTTTATAAAGTCTGAAATTAGCGACCACCTCACCTAAAATAAGCGAACGCCATTTTTGTTTGACGAATTTGACAATATAACTAAATAAATATTTGAAATAAAAAAAATTAATTTCTCAGATGTTAACCATACAATATCATTGCCCTTGTCTTATTTTTACGTCTCTATTTGGTACTTTGTTACATGGGGACCCGGGCTAACTTTGACCCTGACCCTAACTTTAACCCTAACCCCCAATGACCCTGAACTTTATAGGTAACCCTACCCCCTCCCTAACCCTAACGACGGGGTCAAAGTTAGCGCGGGTCCCAATCTAACGAAGCACCATCTATTTGTTAGTAAGTTACGCTTGTTTTATTATGAACACCCCCCCGGATAAGAGTGAAATATATTGAAAAAATTAATAATTTGCCTTCCAATAACGCGTGTACGATGGACACTCTACTAAAAAGGGTTGATATACCGTAAAAACTGGTAGGCTTCCGATAGTAAACGAAATTATACTTGTTACTTTTTTTTTCGATTAGATTTTCTTTTTTATTTTGATTTGAATCACGACTTTCCTCACTTTCGTTTTTGTTAAATATGTTTTTTTTTACTTTTTGCGATTTATTTATTTGTTTTTATTGCGTTTTCACTTTTCAATTACGTTTATTCTCTCTCTCTCTCTTTCTTTATCTTCTCCCTCTATCTCTCTCTTACGAACACAAACTTTCTCTTTCTTTCGTACGCGCTCTCTGTGTTTCACTGAAAAAAAAAAGGAATTCCACAGTGTTTTCTACATCAATTTGTATAATTTACTGTTAATAAAATTATCCGGTGGCTAGAAATATGCACATATCTTACTCACCAAAATTTTGCGTGACGGGATGGAAGTATATATATTTATTATATTACTCGGTTGTCGGGGTAAAAGCTGTCTCTTCAGCAATCACTATCGGTCGCGACTCCCCTCCCCCGTTGTCAGGGGCAAAAGTAAATACTAAATCTTATTAAATGAGAGTGTCAGATCGTGACACAAAATAAGAAACTTAACTTCTCAGATGTTAACTATACAATATCATTGTCATTGTCTTATTTTTTACTATCTCTATTTGGTAGTTTGTTACATTGGGACCTGGGCTAACTTTGGCCCTGACCCTAATTTTAACCCTAACCCCCAATGACCCTGAACTTTATAGCTAACCCTAACCCCTCACTGACCCTAACCCTAACGACGGGGTCAAAGTTAGCGCGGGTCCTAATGTAACAAATCACCTTCTATTTGTTAGTAAGAGACTTTTTGCGATTTATTTATTTGTTTTTATTGCGTTTTCACTCTTTCTCTATCCCCCCCCTCCATCTCTTACGAACACACACTCTCTCTTTCTTTCGACCACGGTGTTTCACTGAGAAAAAAAAACAAAACAAAACAAACATTGCTTATTGTCCGTTCAAAACATTTAAAAAATAAATACTGGTTCCTTACCATCCAAAAATAATAAATAAATGTTTTAACACTTTAAGAAGTGGTGCAAATAAAAAATAAATACTTAGTTCAAACTATCATTGAAAAAAAAAACATTGCTTAACGTCCGTTCAAAAACAACAACAACAAAAAATAATAGACATGCCCTAAAAACGTCAAAATAAAAAACAAAAAATAGTTTTAAGTTTTAAGCAACACAAAAAAGTACCTTTTGACCGGGTGATTAAAAAAAATGTATTATTTCTTCCCCTTCCGCTCGAAATGTAGAAGAAAAAATATTAGCGGCTGGTTGGGATCGAACTATAAACCAGTCGGGCCAAAGACAAAAATACTACGTCGCTTACCGTTGCGCTAAAGGGAAATAATTAAAATACGATGCAGAAATTAGGCTAATTAAATGTTATTAATAATCTAGGTGCGGCACGCATGCGCAGAGCGTTTGCTGGAAGCGTGACACACGTACGTACACCTTAGCGTATTAATATATAGATTGTTGTTGTTTTGTTTGTTTGTTTTGTTTTTTAAAAGGGTTTGAAACTGCGACAGACTTTACGAAGTGCTCCCGTTGAATGTTTTTAGCCGTCAAGTAAACAAAAAAACTATTTGATGAAATTAAATGAAATTGTTTTATATTTAAAGCGATATAAACATTTCCAGAATTAAAAATTGCATGCGTTCGTTAATAAAAGGAGTTCAACGGAATTAGAATAACAGATTGGAAGACGATGCTATTTACGCATGCGCAACCGGATGTTGAAAACCGGAAAGCTGAAAGCTGATTGCAAACATACAAGACCCATAGACTTTTAGTAGTATATAGATATATTATGTATGTATATCTATATATATATATAAATATATTATGTATGTATATCTATATATATATATTATGTATGTATATATATATATATATATATATATATATATATATATATATATATATATATATATATATATATGCGTGTGTGTGTGTTAACGAATGTCGATCTCGTGTTAATTCCACGATTCAGGTAAAATGATTCACATCCGTTTAGATTAGAAATTTAATAAACAATATTCAAGTTGGTTTCCCGTTCGAGGAGTTGGCATAGATAAATATGTTGACTTTTTAGCATTTAAGCATTTTGACAGACACTTCATATACTTATTATAACTCCACTAATCTTATTACCTATTCTCCTCCTTCTCCCCCTCCTCTTACTACTACTAGTGCGCACACACACATACGCAGACACATACGCACACATATATACATATTTATACATATATAATAAAAAAATGCACATATTTAACTTTTTATATATATATATATATATTTATTTATATATATATATATATGAAGGTTTATAACAAAAAGATAACTTTTAGAGAATTAGACATATTGTGAGATGAGGAAAGCTCAATATACTGGATAGAGCAAAAAATAAGGTGAGTCAATGAAAAATAGTTAGATCTGTAAATGGAAACATATCAATATCTTCAGTTGTTCAGAACAAGGAGCATTTAGTAAATAAAAATATAAATATTTATTCTTCTTCTCTTTCAATTGCATTCCTTAAGCAGGGCTTTTCAAAGATTAAAATTTGTGGATCTCCGTGTTTGGTGACTTTCATTTACATTGAAACAGACCCGTTTGTACTTTTAAAACCTTTTAAAAAGAACTTAAAAAAAAAAACTTTTTCCAAATTTTGAATATTGACTGTTCTTATCTCTCAACTTATCAACCACTACTTCCTCTGATGATAAGATTTTAATCTTTGAAAAGCCGTGCTTAAGGAATGCAATTGAAAGATAAGAAGAAGAAATATTTTTATTCACTAAATGCTCCTTGTTCTGAACAACTGAAGATATTGATCTGTTTCCATTTACAGGTCTAACTATTTTTCATTGACTCACCTTATATATATATATATATATATATATATATATATATATATATATATATATATATATATATATATAAAAGGTATGTCTAAAACGTGTCCGACCATGGAAGATTCCTCTTCGGTTCTTTACGTCAGAGATTGATATTGTTCTATTAGTGTGACTTAATGCCCTGGCTGTTTGCCACATCTTTATATGTAATGCCATGGTTTTCTTTATGATCGGAGTGATTTTATATAATTCAAGGCACAGCAGAAGCTATGTGTAGGGCACACTATCATATGCCTTTTGGTAATCAATCCAAGACATGCTTAGGTTTCTCTGACCTTTTCTACAACAACTGGTCTTTGGTGCCTAAACCAGGGGCGGGCATTATGGAACACGGTCACATTACATCAAAGTGTTGAAGTCTTGCCTAATCAAGTAAGATTTGCTATAATAAATATATATATATATATATATATATATATATATATATATATATATATATATATATATATATATATATGAGAAAAATGTTGTAGTTCTCTTGGAGCATTGTGTATAGTGTAAGAATAATATTATTGACTTTTCAATATTGTCACTTTGTTTTGTTTTTACGATTCCACGTGTCGTATGTGTCACTTCAACAACGCATTGTTATCGCCTCCAAAATATTATTCTTATATATATATATATATATATATATATATATATATATATATATATATATATATATATATATATATATATATAAAAGAGGTAAGTGTTAGGTTTAGGGTAAGTGTTATCCAAACAACTATTGTTCCATAATGCCCAATCAGCATCCCTTTGGTATCAGAGAAACAGTGTTAAAAAGGATAAATAAGTTAAAAGAATGACTTTGAAATGTTGACGGTTGTATTTTGGGTTTTTCTTTGGCTTGACTGTTGCAGATAAAAAAAATTGTGCACTGATGAAGCCTTTTCGGGAAAATGCTGATATTTTTTTCATCAAGAAAATCTATGATTTTTAGAATGGCTTAAAACAATTGTTTTTATTGAAGTGTTATTTTTATAAAAACTGAAACATTTTTGAAATTACCATCATATTATAGTTTGAGCTCTATCCTATTATATACACTATTGAGCTGCTACCTAAAATTTTGTGAACTTAAAGAAATTTATATAATATTTATATACATATAATATATTTAAATATAAATGTATATAGATATACATACAGATGTATGTGTGTATGTATGTATGTATGTATGTATGCATGCATGCATGTATGTATGTATGTATGTATGCATGTATTATGCATGTGTGTGTGTGTTAGTATATGTATGTGTGTCAGCGCAGTCTGGACTTGATTAATTTGTTAGCTGCTCCGGGTATTAATTTGCCAGATTTTATGAGTTCCCGTGTGACATGGAACTAATTCAATTCAAGTACCTGACGAAGGAATTCGAGAAAACTTGCGAGCTAAAAAGAAATAAAAACAGGAATGTTACGCAAAGATTTTTTGAAACCTGATAACCGCATAAATTATTCGAAACTACCTTTGAAGGTCGGACGAAATAAAATTCCTTAAATGAAAACAAACAACAACAAAAACATTTATTGAATTAATGGTTTACTGTTTCGGCAAAACAGTTTAAAAAACTATTAGGAATAAAAAAGTTTTTAAAACAGTTTAAAAAACTATTAAGAATAAAAAAAACAGTTTAAAAACAGTTTTAAAACCTATTAGGAATTTAAAAAAAACAGTTTAAAAAACTTTTAAGAATAAAAAAAAACATACAACACTTTGCAAGACCTATCGAAATGCACGGTTTATTAAAGAATATTGGTGTTATTTTTATCATATAATTTTTGTATGATTTATAATTACATACTAGTCGACTCGTTGCGTATTGGACTAACGTAAATATCTTGTTGCTGTTGTTGTTGCTGTTGTTGTTGCTGCTGCTGTTGTTGTTGTTGTTGTTAAGCAAAGCAAACTTCTGCATAGATCGTGCCTCAGGATTGTCTGGTGTGCATGAAGTCCTACTCGTCGACCACAGCTATTCGTTAACTTGCACGATTGCAGGATTTTAGAATGCGAAGTCGGGGAAGGGTTCGCATCGAACACACAAAGCAATGGCGCAGAAGAAACATTGCTATGTTAACCCCAATTATTTACTGTTCCACGCCTTACACGTCTTTGTTTGCCACATGCAGAAGCATAGACGACTAGAAGACGACGGATCCTGATGCGGACTCCTCCTGAGCCCTTTTAGTCGGATAGCTCTGACACTACAACGCCCTCACTTCTACCGCGGTAAGGAAAGGTTGGACTTTTTGTTGGGTAGGGGTTTAAGTTATTTTAATTATTCGGACTACTGTTCTCATCTTGGATGTTATTCTCGCTACGTTTCGGCTGATGTAACCTCCGAACATCGTAGAGAGCATAATATCGAACTCGTGAATCTTTATGTCGAACTCGGGTATCTGTACGGAATTTCGAACAGAATCCTTTATTTAAACCGCAAGAGTCTGTGACGTAACGGATAAAAGTGCTAAGTGGTAATTAGTTCTAAGTGAGAGTCTTCTGGAGGTTGACGGTTCAATCCTCCGTGCGGGCGGTGCTTATAATATAATTACGAATTACTTAAGACTTTTGTCTGGTCATGGCTGACGGAACGAGAAAAAGCTACTTTCGTGGATTAAATAAAGGGTTCTGTTCGACTTTCCGTACAGATTTTCGAGTTCGACAAACTGCACCTGAAAGAGGTCGGAGTTTACATCGGCCGAAACGTTGTGAGAATAACACTTAAGATGAGAACAGTAGTCTTAATGATCTAAATAGTAAGAATTATCAATCCTTATCTCAAAAATTCCGAACATAAAACCGTATTTAGTTTTTTTTTTAATGCTCAAATCGTTCAAATAGATTTGTTTGCTTTATTTAAAGTTGAAACAACAGAAAAGTGTTGAGCTAAGCTGCTTTTAATTATTTATAAAATAAAGAAGACGTTCTCTGTCTGTCTGTCTATTTGTCTGTCCGTTCTGGAGAATTTTTGTAAACGTAAGAGGGGGGGGGGTAAATACTATTTACTTAATTTTCAAGTCAGCGAGAATTTTTGTAAACGTAAGAAATACATTAGGGCATATCTTAACAACTAAATAAACAATAAATAAATTTGAGGCCGCGGTCGTGATTCGAACGCGCGACCTTGACGTCTAAAGTCAAAGTGGAATATTTTAGTCTGCAACTATATCTTTCTGCCAGATTCGACTCTTTTTCAAATTCGGAGTAGTTGATTTTTGATATGATCGATTTTTTATTATTATACTAAAAAAAAGATATTTTATATATCTTTATTTTGAAATTCAGAAATTATGACGATGAAGTATATATTCGAAAATTAAATTGAAAAAAAAAGTTAATGAAACTAAAATTCATTGTATGGCGTTCTAATTGCTTATTATTATTTTTAATAATTAATATTTCCATGTAAACAATGCTTTCTAAAACAAGGACAACATCTCTTATTACAATTTGCGCCGCCATGTGCCGTCCAAAAAAAGACACTCATCCATATTCGTTTCATCAACACCGAACCGATAACACCAAAAAACAAGATGAGGACTAAAAAAAAAGAAGTATTTTATGTATTTTTATTTTGAAATTCAGAAATTCTGATGATGAAGTATATCTTCGAAAATTAAATTGAAAAAAAAAAGTTAATGAAACTAAAATGCATTGTATGGCGTTCTAATTGCTTATTATTATTTTTAATAATTAATATTATTACACTAAAGCTGAGTTTGTTTCCCTAAGTAAATTTTTTTTCAATATAATTTAATCAAACAAAATATAAGTTTAAATATTCCTTGGTTTGGAGATAGAATTATGTTGTTTGTTTTTTTATAAAATCCATTTTAATTAGTCTAATGAATCGTAATTTGCAATCTTTTTTATGGAAATCGCTCTTAACAAATATCACTTAATGTAAGGAGTTAAAAATACTACTTCACGGTTAAAAAAAAACTAGCCACTGATAAGTGTTAGATGGATAGATTCCGACCCAGAAAACAGCAATTCTTCCCCACTTGTCAGAAACATCACTTGTGGAATGTGAGGATTAAAGGACAAAATAAGAGAAACGAGAGTTACGAGGCTGACAAAAGTAAACGGAAAGTCCACTTTCTACTCTTCTTGTGGTGGTTCTGACCCAACGAGTCACAGATAATTAAGTATAATTTAAAGCTTAAACATGGCAATCGACGAAATAATGATGGATAATTAAAAGGCAGATAATTGAAAAACCTTAATTGTGACAACCAACGTGACAACCAACGTAAATTATATTTTAAACAAACGTGACATACAAAGGTAAATGATAATTTACACTTAAACGTGACAGACCGACTTATGGACTGATTCTCTTATAGTCATTATCACCGTTGATGATTTTTTGATAACTCCGGAAGGAGGAACACCTCAATGGTTTCTTTCCACCTTTTTTATCACTCCCGAAAGAGGAGCACCTGAATGGTTTCTTTCCACCTTTTTTATCACTCCCGAATGGAAGAAGCACCTAAATGGTTTCTTTCCACCTTTTTTTATCACTCCCGAGGGAGGAGAACCTCAATGGTTTCTTTCAACCTTTTTTTATCACTCCCGAAGGAGAAGCACCTCAATGGTTTCTTTCCACCTTTTTTTATCACTCCCGAGGGAGGAGAACCTCAATGGTTTCTTTCCACCTTTTTTTATCACTCCCGAAGGAGAAGCACCTCAATGGTTTCTTTCTACCTTTTTTTATCACTCCGGAAGGAGAAGCACCTCAATGGTTTCTTTCTACCTTTTTTATCACTCCCGAAGGAAGAAGCACCTCAATGGTTTCTTTCCACCTTTTTATCACTCCCGAAGGAAGAAGCACCTCAATGGTTTCTTTCCACCTTTTTATCACTCCCGAAGGAGAAGCACCTCAATGGTTTCTTTCCACCTTTTTTTATAGCTCCGGAAGGAGGAGCACCTCAATGGTTTCTTTCTACCTTTTTTATCACTCCCGAAGGAGGAGCACCTCAATGGTTTCTTTCCACCTTTTTTATCACTCCTGAAGGAGGAGCACCTGAATGGTTTCTGTCAACCTTTTTTATCAATCCCGAAGGAGGAGCACCTCAATGGTTTCTATCCACCTTTGTTATCACTCTCGAAGGAAGAGCACCTCAATAGTTTCTTTCCACATTTTTAATCAATCCCGAAGGACGAGCACCTCAATGGTTTCTTTCCACCTTTTTTATCACTCCCGAAGGAGGAGCACCTCAATGGTTTCTTTCCACATTTTTTATCACTCTCGAAGGAGGAGCACCTCAATGGTTTCTTTCCACCTTTGTTATGACTCTCGAAGGAGGAGCACCTCAATGGTTTCTTTCCACCTTTTTAATCAATCCCGAAGGACGAGCACCTCAATGGTTTCTTTCCACCTTTTTTATCACTCCCGAAGGAGGAGCACCTCAATGGTTTCTTTCCACCTTTTTTATCACTCTCGAAGGAGGAGCACCTCAATGGTTTCTTTCCACCTTTTTTATCACTCCCGACGGAGGAGCACCTCAATGGTTTCTTTCCACCTTTTTTATCACTCCGGAAGGAGGAGCACCTCAATGGTTTCTTTCCACCTTTTTATCACTCCCGAAGGAGGAGCACCTCAATGGTTTCTTTCCACCTTTTTTATCACTCCCGAAGGAGGAGCACCTCAATGGTTTCTTTCCACCATTTATAACTCCCGAAGGAGGAGCACCTCAATGGTTTCTTTCCACCTTTTTATCACTCCCGAAGGAGGAGCACCTCAATGGTTTCTTCTAACCATTTTTATCACTCCGGAATGAGGAGCACCTCAATGGTTTCTGTCCACCTTTTTTATCACTCCCGAAGGCGGAGCACCTCAATGGTTTCTTTCCACCTTTTTTATCACTCCTGAAGGAGGAGCACCTCAATGGTTTTTTTCCACCTTTTTTATCACTCCTGAAGGAGGAGAACCTCAATGGTTTCTTCTAACCTTTTTTATCACTCCGGAAGGAGGAGCACCTCAATGGTTTCTTTCCACCTTTTTTATCACTCCTGAAAGATGAGAACCTCAATGGTTTCTTCTAACCTTTTTTATCACTCCCGAAGGAGGAGCACCTCAATGGTTTCTTTCCACCTTTTTTATCACTCCTGAAGGAGGAGCACCTCAATGGTTTCTTTCCACCTTTTTTTATCACTCCTGAAGGAGGAGCACCTCAATGGTTTCTGTATACCTTTTTTATCACTCCTGAAGAAGGAGCACCTCAATGGTTTCTGTCCACCTTTCTTATGACTCCCGAAGGAGGAGCACCTCAATGGTTTCTTTCCACCTTTTTTTATCACACCTGAAGGAGGAGCACCTCAATGGTTTCTTTCCACCTTTTTATCACTCCCGAAGGAGAAGCACCTCGATGGTTTCTTTCCACCTTTTTTATCACTCCCGAAGGAGGAGCACCTCAATGGTTTCTTCTAACCTTTTTTATCACTCCGGAAGGAGGAGCACCTCTATGGTTTCTTTCCACCTTTTTTTATCACTCCCGAAGGACGAGGCACTTCAATGGTTTCTTTCCACATTTTTTATCACTCCGGAAGGAGGAGCGCCTCAATGGTTTCTTTCCACCTTTTTTTATCACTCCCGAAGGAAGAGCACCTCAATGGTTTCTTCTAACCATTTTTATCACTCCGGAAGGAGGAGCACCTCTATGATTTCTTTCCACCTTGTTTTATCACTCCCGAAGGAGGAGCACCTCAATGGTTTCTTTCCACATTTTTTATCACTCCCGAAAGGACGAGCACCTCAATGGTTACTTTCCACCTTTTTTATCACTCCCGAAGGAGGAGCACCTCACTGGTTTCTTTCCACCTTTTTATCACTCCCAAAGAAGGAGCACCTCAATTGTTTCTTTCCACCTTTTTTCATAACTTCTGAAGGAGGAGCACCTCAATGGTTTCTGTCCACCTTTTTTATCACTCCCGAAGGAGGAGCCCCTCAATGGTTTCTGTCCACCTTTTTTATCACTCCCGAAGGAGGAGCACCTCAATGGTTTCTTTCCACCTTTTTTATCACTCCCGAAGGAGGAGCACCTCAATGGTTTCTTTCCACCTTTTTTATCACGCCTGAACGAGGAGCACCTCAATGGTTTCTTTCCACCTTTTTTTATCACTCCTGAAGGAGGAGCACTTCAATGGTTTCTGTCCACCTTTTTTATCACTCCTGAAGGAGGAGCACCTCAATGGTTTCTGTCCAGCTTTTTTATCACTCCCGAAGGAGGAGCCCCTCAATGGTTTCTGTCCACCTTTTTTATCACTCCCGAAGGAGGAGCACCTCAATGGTTTCTTTCCACCTTTTTTATCACTCCCGAAGGAGGAGCACCTCAATGTTTTCTTTCCACCTTTTTTATCACTCCCGAAGGAGGAGCACCTCAATGTTTTCTTTCCACCTTTTTTATCACTCCTGAAGGAGGAGCACCTCAATGGTTTCTTTCCACCTTTTTTATCACTCCCGAAGGAGGAGCCCCATCAATGGTTTCTGTCCACCTTTTTTATCACTCCTGAAGGAGGAGCACCACAATGGTTTCTGTCCACCTTTTTTATCACTCCCGAAGGCGGAGCACCTCAATGGTTTCTTTCCACCTTTTTTTATCACTCCTGAAGGGGGAGCACCTCAATGGTTTCTTTCCACCTTTTTTATCACTCCTGAATGAGGAGAACCTCAATGGTTTCTTCTAACCTTTTTTATCACTCCGGAAGGAGGAGCACCTCAATGGTTTCTTTCCACCTTTTTTATCACTCCTGAAGGAGGAGAACCTCAATGGTTTCTTCTAACCTTTTTTATCACTCCCGAAGGAGGAGCACCTCAATGGTTTCTTTCCACCTTTTTTATCACTCCTGAAGGAGGAGCACCTCAATGGTTTCTTTCCACCTTTTTTTATCACTCCTGAAGGAGGAGCCCCTCAATGGTTTCTGTATACCTTTTTTATCACTCCTGAAGAAGGAGCACCTCAATGGTTTCTGTCCACCTTTCTTATGACTCCCGAAGGAGGAGCACCTCAATGGTTTCTTTCCACCTTTTTTTATCACACCTGAAGGAGGAGCACCTCAATGGTTTCTTTCCACCTTTTTATCACTCCCGAAGGAGAAGCACCTCGATGGTTTCTTTCCACCTTTTTTATCACTCCCGAAGGAGGAGCACCTCAATGGTTTCTTCTAACCTTTTTTATCACTCCGGAAGGAGGAGCACCTCTATGGTTTCTTTCCACCTTTTTTTATCACTCCCGAAGGACGAGGCACTTCAATGGTTTCTTTCCACATTTTTTATCACTCCGGAAGGAGGAGCGCCTCAATGGTTTCTTTCCACCTTTTTTTATCACTCCTGAAGGAGGAGCACCTCAATGGTTTCTGTATACCTTTTTTATCACTCCTGAAGAAGGAGCACCTCAATGGTTTCTGTCCACCTTTCTTATGACTCCCGAAGGAGGAGCACCTCAATGGTTTCTTTCCACCTTTTTTTATCACTCCCGAAGGAGGAGCACCTCAATGGTTTCTTCTAACCTTTTTTATCACTCCGGAAGGAGGAGCACCTCTATGGTTTCTTTCCACCTTTTTTTATCACTCCCGAAGGACGAGGCACTTCAATGGTTTCTTTCCACATTTTTTATCACTCCGGAAGGAGGAGCACCTCAATGGTTTCTTTCCACCTTTTTTTATCACTCCCGAAAGAGGAGCACCTCAATGGTTTCTTCTAACCATTTTTATCACTCCGGAAGGAGGAGCACCTCTATGATTTCTTTCCACCTTGTTTCATCACTCCGGAAGGAGGAGCACCTCAATGGTTTCTTTCCACATTTTTTATCACTCCCGAAAGGAGGAGCACCTCAATGGTTTCTTTCCACCTTTTTTATCACTCCCGAAGGAGGAGCACCTCAATGGTTTCTTTCCACCTTTTTATCACTCCCAAAGGAGGAGCACCTCAATGGTTTCTGTCCACCTTTTTTATCACTTCTGAAAGAGGAGCACCTCAATTGTTTCTGTCCACCTTTTTTATCACTCCCGAAGGAGGAGCACCTCAATGGTTTCTTTCCACCTTTTAATCACTCCTGAAGGAGGAGCACCTCAATGGTTTCTGTCCACCTTTTTTATCACTCCCGAAGGAGGAGCCCCTCAATGGTTTCTGTCCACCTTTTTTATCACTCCCGAAGGAGGAGCACCTCAATGGTTTCATTCCACCTTTTTTATCACTCCCGAAGGAGGAGCACCTCAATGTTTTCTTTCCACCTTTTTTATCACTCCTGAAGGAGGAGCACCTCAATGGTTTCTTTCCACCTTTTTTTATCACTCCTGAAGGAGGAGCACCTCAATGGTTTCTTTCCACCTTTTTTTATCACTCCTGAAGGAGGAGCACCTCAATGGTTTCGTTCCACCTTTTTTTATCACTCCTGAAGGAGGAGCACCTCAATGGTTTCTTTCCACCTTTTTTTATCACTCCTGAAGGAGGAGCACCTCAATGGTTTCGTTCCACCTTTTTTATCACTCCTGAAGGAGGAGCACCTCAATGGTTTCTTTCCACCTTTTTTTATCACTCCTGAAGGAGGAGCACCTCAATGGTTTCTTTCCACCTTTTTTTATCACTGCTGAAGGAGGAGCACTTCAATGTTTTCTGTCCACCTTTTTAATCACTCCTGAAGGAGGAGCACCTCAATGGTTTCTGTCCACCTTTTTTATCACTCCCGAAGGAGGAGCCCCTCAATGGTTTCTGTCCACCTTTTTTATCACTCCCGAAGGAGGAGCACCTCAATGTTTTCTTTCCACCTTTTTTATCACTCCCGAAGGAGGAGCACCTCAATGTTTTCTTTCCACCTTTTTTATCACTCCTGAAGGAGGAGCACCTCAATGGTTTCTTCTAACCTTTTTTATCACTCCTGAAGGAGGAGCACCTCAATGGTTTCTTTCCACCTTTTTTTATCACTCCTGAAGGAGGAGCACCTCAATGGTTTCGTTCCACCTTTTTTTATCACTCCTGAAGGAGGAGCACCTCAATGGTTTCTTTCCACCTTTTTTTATCACTCCTGAAGGAGGAGCACCTCAATGGTTTCGTTCCACCTTTTTTATCACTCCTGAAGGAGGAGCACCTCAATGGTTTCTTTCCACCTTTTTTTATCACTCCCGAAGGAGGAGCACCTCAATGGTTTCGTTCCACCTTTTTTTTTATCACTGCTGAAGGAGGAGCACCTCAATGTTTTCTGTCCACCTTTTTTATCACTCCTGAAGGAGGAGCACCTCAATGGTTTCTGTCCACCTTTTTTATCACTCCCGAAGGAGGACCACCTCAATGGTTTCTTTCCACCTTTTTTTATCACTCCTGAAGAGGAGCACCTCAATGTTTTTTTCCACCTTTTTTATCACTCCCGAAGGAGGAGCCCCTCAATGGTTTCTGTACACCTTTTTTATCACTCCTGAAGGAGAAGCACCACAATGGTTTCTGTCCACCTTTTTTATCACTCCCGAAGGCGGAGCAACTCAATGGTTTCTTTCCACCTTTTTTATCACTCCTGAAGGAGGAGCACCTCAATAGTTTCTTTCCACCTTTTTTATTACTCCTGAAGGAGGAGAACCTCAATGGTTTCTTCTAACCTTTTTTATCACTCCCGAAAGAGGAGCACCTCAATGGTTTCTTTCCACCTTTTTTATTACTCCTGAAGGAGGAGCACCTCAATGGTTTCTTTCCACCTTTTTTTATCACTCCTGAAGAAGGAGCACCTCAATGGTTTCTGTCTACCTTTTTTATCACTCCTGAAGAAGGAGCACCTCAATGGTTTCTGTCCACCTTTCTTATGACTCCCGAAGGAGGAGCACCTCAATGGTTTCTTTCCACCTTTTTTTATCACACCTGAAGGAGGAGCACCTCAATGGTTTCTTTCCACCTTTTTATCACTCACGAAGGAGGAGCACCTCAATGGTTTCTTCTAACCTTTTTTATCACTCCGGAAGGAGGAGCACCTCAATGGTTTCTTTCCACCTTTTTTTATCACTCCTGAAGGAGGAGCACCTCAATGGTTTCGTTCCACCTTTTTTTTATCACTGCTGAAGGAGGAGCACCTCAATGTTTTCTTTCCACATTTTTTATCACTCTTGAAGGAGGAGCACCTCAATGGTTTCTGTCCACCTTTTTTATCACTCCTGAAGGAGGAGCACCTCAATGGTTTCTTTCCACCTTTTTTTATCACTCCTGAAAAGGAGCACCTCAATGGTTTCTTTCCACCTTTTTTATCACTCCCGAAGGAGGAGCCCATCAATGGTTTCTGTACACTTTTTTATCACTCCTGAAGGAGAAGCACCACAATGGTTTCTGTCCACCTGTTTTATGACTCCCGAAGGCGGAGCACCTCAATGGTTTCTTTCCACCTTTTTTATCACTCCTGAAGGAGGAGCACCTCAATGGTTTCTTTCCACCTTATTTATCACTCCTGAAGGAGGAGAACCTCAATGGTTTCTTCTAACCTTTTTTATCACTCCCGAAGGAGGAGCACCTCAATGGTTTCTTTCCACCTTTTTTATCACTCCTGAAGGAGGAGCACCTCCATGGTTTCTTTCACCTTTTTTTATCACTCCTGAAGGAGGAGCACCTCAATGGTTTCTGTCTACCTTTTTTATCACTCCTGAAGAAAGAGCACCTCAATGGTTTCTGTCCACCTTTTTATCACTCCCGAAGGAGGAGCACCTCAATGGTTTCTTTCCACCTTTTTTTATCACTCCTGAAGGATGGGCACCTCAATGGTTTCTGTCTACCTTTTTTATCACTCCTGAAGAAGGAGCACCTCAATGGTTTCTGTCCACCTTTTTATCACTCCCGACGGAGGAGCACCTCAATGGTTTCTTTCCACCTTTTTTTATCACTCCTGAAGGAGGAGCACCTCAATGGTTTCTGTCTACCTTTTTTATCACTCCTGAAGAAGGAGCACCTCAATGGTTTCTGTCCACCTTTCTTATGACTCCCGAAGGAGGAGCACCTCAATGGTTTCTTTCCACCTTTTTTTATCACACCTGAAGGAGAAGCACCTCAATGGTTTCTTTCCACCTTTTTTATCACTCCCGAAGGAGGAGCACCTCAATGGTTTCTTTCCACCTTTTTTATCACTCCGGAAGGAGGAGCACCTCAATGGTTTCTTTCCACCTTTTTTATCACTCCTGAAGGAGGAGCACCTCAATGGTTTCTTTCTACCTTTTTTTATCACTCCTGAAGGAGGAGCACCTCAATGGTTTCGTTCCACCTTTTTTTTATCACTGCTGAAGGAGGAGCACCTCAATGTTTTCTGTCCACCTTTTTTATCACTCCTGAAGGAGGAGCACCTCAATGGTTTCTGTCCACCTTTTTTATCACTCCCGAAGGAGGAGCACCTCAATGGTTTCTTTCCACCTTTTTTTATCACTCCTGAAGAGGAGCACCTCAATGGTTTCTTTCCACTTTTTTTATCACTCCCGAAGGAGGAGCCCCATCAATGGTTTCTGTACACCTTTTTTATCACTCCTGAAGGAGGAGCACCACAATGGTTTCTGTCCACCTTTTTTATCACTCCCGAAGGCGGAGCACCTCAATGGTTTCTTTCCACCTTTTTTATCACTCCTGAAGGAGGAGCACCTCAATGGTTTCTTTCCACCTTTTTTATCACTCCTGAAGGAGGAGAACCTCAATGGTTTCTTCTAACCTTTTTTATCACTCCCGAAGGAGGAGCACCTCAATGGTTTCTTTCCACCTTTTTTATCACTCCTGAAGGAGGAGCACCTCAATGGTTTCTTTCCACCTTTTTTATCACTCCTGAAGGAGGAGCACCTCAATGGTTTCTGTATACCTTTTTTATCACTCCTGAAGAAGGAGCACCTCAATGGTTTCTGTCCACCTTTCTTATGACTCCCGAAAAAGGAGCACCTCAATGGTTTCTTTCCACCTTTTTTTATCACACCTGAAGGAGGAGCACCTCGATGGTTTCTTTCCACCTTTTTATCACTCCCGAAGGAGGAGCACCTCGATGGTTTCTTTCCACCTTTTTTATCACTCCCGAAGGAGGAGCACCTCAATGGTTTCTTCAAACTTTTTTTATCACTCCGGAAGGAGGAGCACCTCAATGGTTTCTTTCTACCTTTGTTATCACTCTCGAAGGACGAGGCACTTCAATGGTTTCTTTCCACATTTTTTATCACTCCGGAAGGAGGAGCACCTCAATGGTTTCTTTCCACCTTTTTTTATCACTCCCGAAGGAGGAGCACCTACATGGTTTCTTCTAACCATTTTAATCACTCCGGAAGGAGGAGCACCTCTATCATTTCTTTCCACCTTTTTTTATCACTCCCGAAGGACGAGGCACCTCAATGGTTTCTTTCCACCTTTTTTTATCACTCCCGAAGGAGGAGCACCTCAATGGTTTCTTCTAACCATTTTTATCACTCCGGAAGGAGGAGCACCTCAATGGTTTCTTTCCACCTTTTTTTATCACTCCCGAAGGACGAGGCACTTCAATGGTTTCTTTCCACATTATTTATCACTCCGGAAGGAGGAGCACCTCAATGGTTTCTTTCCACCTTTTTTTATCACTCCCGAAGGAGGAGCACCTCAATGGTTTCTTCTAACCATTTTTATCACTCCGGAAGGAGGAGCACCTCTATGATTTCTTTCCACTTTGTTTTATCACTCCGGAAGGAGGAGCACCTCAATGGTTTCTTTCCACATTTTTTATCACTCCCGAAGGAGGAGCACCTCAATGGTTTCTTTCCACCTTTTTTATCACTCCCGAAGGAGGAGCACCTCAATGGTTTCTTTCCACCTTTTTATCACTCCCAAAGGAGGAGCACCTCAATAGTTTCTTTCCACCTTTTTTCATCACTTCTGAAGGAGGAGCACCTCAATGGTTTCTGTCCACCTTTTTTATCACTTCTGAAAGAGGAGCACCTCAATGGTTTCTGTCCACCTTTTTTATCACTCCCGAAGGAGGAGCACCTCAATGGTTTCTTTCCACCTTTTAATCACTCCTGAAGGAGGAGCACCTCAATGGTTTCTGTCCACCTTTTTTATCACTCCCGAAGGAGGAGCCCCTCAATGGTTTCTGTCCACCTTTTTTATTACTCCCGAAGGAGGAGCACCTCAATGGTTTCTTTCCACCTTTTTTATCACTCCCGAAGGAGGAGCACCTCAATGTTTTCTTTCCACCTTTTTTATCACTCCTGAAGGAGGAGCACCTCAATGGTTTCTTTCCACCTTTTTTTATCACTCCTGAAGGAGGAGCACCTCAATGGTTTCGTTCCACCTTTTTTTTATCACTGCTGAAGGAGGAGCACCTCAATGTTTTCTGCCCACCTTTTTTATCACTCCTGAAGGAGGAGCACCTCAATGGTTTCTAGCCACCTTTTTTATCACTCCCGAAGGAGGAGCACCTCAATGGTTTCTTTCCACCTTTTTTTATCACTCCTGAAGAGGAGCACCTCAATGTTTTTTTCCACCTTTTTTATCACTCCCGAAGGAGGAGCCCCTCAATGGTTTCTGTACACCTTTTTTATCACTCCTGAAGGAGGAGCACCACAATGGTTTCTGTCCACCTTTTTTATCACTCCCGAAGGCGGAGCACCTCAATGGTTTTTTTCCACCTTTTTTATCACTCCCGAAGGAGGAGCACCTCAATAGTTTCTTTCCACCTTTTTTATCACTCCTGAAGGAGGAGAACCTCAATGGTTTCTTCTAACCTTTTTTATCACTCCCGAAAGAGGAGCACCTCAATGGTTTCTTTCCACCTTTTTTATTACTCCTGAAGGAGAAGCACCTCAATGGTTTCTTTCCACCTTTTTTTATCACTCCTGAAGGAGGAGCACCTCAATGGTTTCTGTCTACCTTTTTTATCACTCCTGAAGAAGGAGCACCTCAATGGTTTCTGTGTACCTTTCTTATGACTCCCGAAGGAGGAGCACCTCAATGGTTTCTTTCCACCTTTTTTTATCACACCTGAAAGAGGAGCACCTCAATGGTTTCTTTCCACCTTTTTATCACTCCCGAAGGAGGAGCACCTCAATGGTTTCTTCTAACCTTTTTTATCACTCCGGAAGGAGGAGCACCTCAATGGTTTCTTTCCACCTTTTTTTATCACTCCTGAAGGAGGAGCACCTCAATGGTTTCGTTCCACCTTTTTTTTATCACTGCTGAAGGAGGAGCACCTCAATGTTTTCTGTCCACCTTTTTTATCATTCTTGAAGGAGGAGCACCTCAATGGTTTCTTTCCACCTTTTTTATCACTCCTGAAGGAGGAGCACCTCAATGGTTTCTTTCCACCTTTTTTTATCACTCCTGAAGAGGAGCACCTCAATGGTTTCTTTCCACCTTTTTTATCACTCCCGAAGGAGGAGCCCATCAATGGTTTCTGTACACCTTTTTTATCACTCCTGAAGGAGAAGCACCACAATGGTTTCTGTCTACCTTTTTTATCACTCCTGAAGAAGGAGCACCTCAATGGTTTCTGTCCACCTTTTTATCACTCCCGACGGAGGAGCACTTCAATGGTTTCTTTCCACCTTTTTTTATCACTCCTGAAGGAGGAGCACCTCAATGGTTTCTGTCTACCTTTTTTATCACTCCTGAAGAAGGAGCACCTCAATGGTTTCTGTCCACCTTTCTTATGACTCCCGAAGGAGGAGCACCTCAATGGTTTCTTTCCACCTTTTTTATCACACCTGAAGGAGAAGCACCTCAATGGTTTCTTTCCACCTTTTTTATCACTCCCGAAAGAGGAGAACCTCAATGGTTTCTTCTAACCTTTTTTATCACTCCGGAAGGAGGAGCACCGCTATGGTTTCTTTCCACCTTTTTTTATCACTCCCGAAGGACGAGGCACTTCAATGGTTTCTTTCAACATTTTTTATCACTCCTGAAGGAGGAGCACCTCAATGGTTTCTTTCAACCTTTTTTTATCCCTCCCGAAGGAGGAGCACCTCAATGGTTTCATCTAACCATTTTTATCACTCCGGAATGAGGAGCACCTCTATGATTTCTTTCAACCTTTTTTTATCACTCCGGAAGGAGAAGCAGCTTAATGGTTTCTTTCCACATTTTTTATCACACCTGAAGGAGGAGCACCTCAATGGTTTCTGTCTACCTTTTTTATCACTCCTGAAGAAAGAGCACCTCAATGGTTTCTGTCCACCTTTTTATCACTCCCGAAGGAGGAGCACCTCAATGGTTTCTTTCCACCTTTTTTTATCACTCCTGAAGGATGGGCACCTCAATGGTTTCTGTCTACCTTTTTTATCACTCCTGAAGAAGGAGCACCTCAATGGTTTCTGTCCACCTTTTTATCACTCCCGACGGAGGAGCACCTCAATGGTTTCTTTCCACCTTTTTTTATCACTCCTGAAGGAGAGGCACCTCAATGGTTTCTGTCTACCTTTTTTATCACTCCTGAAGAAGGAGCACCTCAATGGTTTCTGTCCACCTTTCTTATGACTCCCGAAGGAGGAGCACCTCAATGGTTTCTTTCCACCTTTTTTTATCACACCTGAAGGAGAAGCACCTCAATGGTTTCTTTCCACCTTTTTTATCACTCCCGAAGGAGGAGCACCTCAATGGTTTCTTTCCACCTTTTTTATCACTCCGGAAGGAGGAGCACCTCAATGGTTTCTTTCCACCTTTTTTATCACTCCTGAAGGAGGAGCACCTCAATGGTTTCTTTCTACCTTTTTTTATCACTCCTGAAGGAGGAGCACCTCAATGGTTTCGTTCCACCTTTTTTTATCACTGCTGAAGGAGGAGCACCTCAATGTTTTCTGTCCACCTTTTTTATCACTCCTGAAGGAGGAGCACCTCAATGGTTTCTGTCCACCTTTTTTATCACTCCCGAAGGAGGAGCACCTCAATGGTTTCTTTCCACCTTTTTTTATCACTCCTGAAGAGGAGCACCTCAATGGTTTCTTTCCACTTTTTTTATCACTCCCGAAGGAGGAGCCCCATCAATGGTTTCTGTACACCTTTTTTATCACTCCTGAAGGAGGAGCACCACAATGGTTTCTGTCCACCTTTTTTATCACTCCCGAAGGCGGAGCACCTCAATGGTTTCTTTCCACCTTTTTTATCACTCCTGAAGGAGGAGCACCTCAATGGTTTCTTTCCACCTTTTTTATCACTCCTGAAGGAGGAGAACCTCAATGGTTTCTTCTAACCTTTTTTATCACTCCCGAAGGAGGAGCACCTCAATGGTTTCTTTCCACCTTTTTTATCACTCCTGAAGGAGGAGCACCTCAATGGTTTCTTTCCACCTTTTTTATCACTCCTGAAGGAGGAGCACCTCAATGGTTTCTGTATACCTTTTTTATCACTCCTGAAGAAGGAGCACCTCAATGGTTTCTGTCCACCTTTCTTATGACTCCCGAAAAAGGAGCACCTCAATGGTTTCTTTCCACCTTTTTTTATCACACCTGAAGGAGGAGCACCTCGATGGTTTCTTTCCACCTTTTTATCACTCCCGAAGGAGGAGCACCTCGATGGTTTCTTTCCACCTTTTTTATCACTCCCGAAGGAGGAGCACCTCAATGGTTTCTTCAAACTTTTTTTATCACTCCGGAAGGAGGAGCACCTCAATGGTTTCTTTCTACCTTTGTTATCACTCTCGAAGGACGAGGCACTTCAATGGTTTCTTTCCACATTTTTTATCACTCCGGAAGGAGGAGCACCTCAATGGTTTCTTTCCACCTTTTTTTATCACTCCCGAAGGAGGAGCACCTCAATGGTTTCTTCTAACCATTTTAATCACTCCGGAAGGAGGAGCACCTCTATCATTTCTTTCCACCTTTTTTTATCACTCCCGAAGGACGAGGCACCTCAATGGTTTCTTTCCACCTTTTTTTATCACTCCCGAAGGAGGAGCACCTCAATGGTTTCTTCTAACCATTTTTATCACTCCGGAAGGAGGAGCACCTCAATGGTTTCTTTCCACCTTTTTTTATCACTCCCGAAGGACGAGGCACTTCAATGGTTTCTTTCCACATTTTTTATCACTCCGGAAGGAGGAGCACCTCAATGGTTTCTTTCCACCTTTTTTTATCACTCCCGAAGGAGGAGCACCTCAATGGTTTCTTCTAACCATTTTTATCACTCCGGAAGGAGGAGCACCTCTATGATTTCTTTCCACCTTGTTTTATCACTCCGGAAGGAGGAGCACCTCAATGGTTTCTTTCCACCTTTTTTATCACTCCCGAAGGAGGAGCACCTCAATGGTTTCTTTCCACCTTTTTTATCACTCCCGAAGGAGGAGCACCTCAATGGTTTCTTTCCACCTTTTTATCACTCCCAAAGGAGGAGCACCTCAATAGTTTCTTTCCACCTTTTTTCATCACTTCTGAAGGAGGAGCACCTCAATGGTTTCTGTCCACCTTTTTTATCACTTCTGAAAGAGGAGCACCTCAATGGTTTCTGTCCACCTTTTTTATCACTCCCGAAGGAGGAGCACCTCAATGGTTTCTTTCCACCTTTTAATCACTCCTGAAGGAGGAGCACCTCGATGGTTTCTGTCCACCTTTTTTATCACTCCCGAAGGAGGAGCCCCTCAATGGTTTCTGTCCACCTTTTTTATTACTCCCGAAGGAGGAGCACCTCAATGGTTTCTTTCCACCTTTTTTATCACTCCCGAAGGAGGAGCACCTCAATGTTTTCTTTCCACCTTTTTTATCACTCCTGAAGGAGGAGCACCTCAATGGTTTCTTTCCACCTTTTTTTATCACTCCTGAAGGAGGAGCACCTCAATGGTTTCGTTCCACCTTTTTTTTATCACTGCTGAAGGAGGAGCACCTCAATGTTTTCTGCCCACCTTTTTTATCACTCCTGAAGGAGGAGCACCTCAATGGTTTCTAGCCACCTTTTTTATCACTCCCGAAGGAGGAGCACCTCAATGGTTTCTTTCCACCTTTTTTTATCACTCCTGAAGAGGAGCACCTCAATGTTTTTTTCCAGCTTTTTTATCACTCCCGAAGGAGGAGCCCCTCAATGGTTTCTGTACACCTTTTTTATCACTCCTGAAGGAGGAGCACCACAATGGTTTCTGTCCACCTTTTTTATCACTCCCGAAGGCAGAGCACCTCAATGGTTTTTTTCCACCTTTTTTATCACTCCCGAAGGAGGAGCACCTCAATAGTTTCTTTCCACCTTTTTTATCACTCCTGAAGGAGGAGAACCTCAATGGTTTCTTCTAACCTTTTTTATCACTCCCGAAAGAGGAGCACCTCAATGGTTTCTTTCCACCTTTTTTATTACTCCTGAAGGAGAAGCACCTCAATGGTTTCTTTCCACCTTTTTTTATCACTCCTGAAGGAGGAGCACCTCAATGGTTTCTGTCTACCTTTTTTATCACTCCTGAAGAAGGAGCACCTCAATGGTTTCTGTGTACCTTTCTTATGACTCCCGAAGGAGGAGCACCTCAATGGTTTCTTTCCACCTTTTTTTATCACACCTGAAAGAGGAGCACCTCAATGGTTTCTTTCCACCTTTTTATCACTCCCGAAGGAGGAGCACCTCAATGGTTTCTTCTAACCTTTTTTATCACTCCGGAAGGAGGAGCACCTCAATGGTTTCTTTCCACCTTTTTTTATCACTCCTGAAGGAGGAGCACCTCAATGGTTTCGTTCCACCTTTTTTTTATCACTGCTGAAGGAGGAGCACCTCAATGTTTTCTGTCCACCTTTTTTATCATTCTTGAAGGAGGAGCACCTCAATGGTTTCTGTCCACCTTTTTTATCACTCCTGAAGGAGGAGCACCTCAATGGTTTCTTTCCACCTTTTTTTATCACTCCTGAAGAGGAGCACCTCAATGGTTTCTTTCCACCTTTTTTATCACTCCCGAAGGAGGAGCCCATCAATGGTTTCTGTACACCTTTTTTATCACTCCTGAAGGAGAAGCACCACAATGGTTTCTGTCTACCTTTTTTATCACTCCTGAAGAAGGAGCACCTCAATGGTTTCTGTCCACCTTTTTATCACTCCCGACGGAGGAGCACTTCAATGCTTTCTTTCCACCTTTTTTTATCACTCCTGAAGGAGGAGCACCTCAATGGTTTCTGTCTACCTTTTTTATCACTCCTGAAGAAGGAGCACCTCAATGGTTTCTGTCCACCTTTCTTATGACTCCCGAAGGAGGAGCACCTCAATGGTTTCTTTCCACCTTTTTTATCACACCTGAAGGAGAAGCACCTCAATGGTTTCTTTCCACCTTTTTTATCACTCCCGAAAGAGGAGAACCTCAATGGTTTCTTCTAACCTTTTTTATCACTCCGGAAGGAGGAGCACCGCTATGGTTTCTTTCCACCTTTTTTTATCACTCCCGAAGGACGAGGCACTTCAATGGTTTCTTTCAACATTTTTTATCACTCCGGAAGGAGGAGCACCTCAATGGTTTCTTTCAACCTTTTTTTATCCCTCCCGAAGGAGGAGCACCTCAATGGTTTCATCTAACCATTTTTATCACTCCGGAATGAGGAGCACCTCTATGATTTCTTTCCACCTTTTTTTATCACTCCGGAAGGAGAAGCAGCTTAATGGTTTCTTTCCACATTTTTTATCACTCCTGAAGGAGAAGCACCCTAATGGTTTCTTTCCACCTTTTTTATCACTCCCGAAGGAGGAGTACCTCAATGGTTTCTTTCCACCTTTTTTCATCACTTCTGAAGGAAGAGCACCTCAATGGTTTCTCTCCACCTTTTTTATCACTTCTGAAAGAGGAGCATCTCAATGGTTTCTGTCCACCTGTTTTATCACTCCCGAATAAGGAGCACCTCAATGGTTTCTTTCCACCTTTTAATAACTCCTGAAGGAGGAGCACCTCAATGGTTTCTGTCCACCTTTTTTATCACTCCCGAAGGAGGAGCCCCTCAATGTTTTCTGTCCACCTTTTTCATCACTCCCGAAGGAGGAGCACCTCAATGGTTTCTTGCCACCTGTTTTATCACTCCCGAAGGAGGAGCACCTCAATGTTTTCTTTCAACCTTTTTTATCACTCCTGAAGGAGGAGCACCTCAATGGTTTCTTTCCACCTTTTTTTATCACTTCTGAAGGAGGAGCACCTCAATGGTTTCGTTCCACCTTTTTTTATCACTGCTGAAGGAGGAGCACCTCAATGTTTTCTGTCCACCTTTTTTATCACTCCTGAAGGAGGAGCACCTCAATGGTTTCTGTCCACCTTTTTTATCACTCCTGAAGGAGAAGTACTACAATGGTTTCTTTCCACCTTTTTTATCACTCCCGAAGGCGGAGCACCTCAATGGTTTCTTTCCACCTTTTTTATCACTCCTGAAGGAGGAGCCCCTCAATGGTTTCTGTACACCTTTTTTATCACTCCTGAAGGAGAAGTACTACAATGGTTTCTGTCCACCTTTTTTATCACTCCCGAAGGAGGAGCACCTCAATGGTTTCTGTCCACCTTTTTTATCACTCCCGAAGGAGGAGCCCCTCAATGGTTTCTGTACACCTTTTTTATCACTCCTGAAGGAGGAGAACCTCAATGGTTTCTGTCCACCTTTTTTATCACTCCCGAAGGCGGAGCACCTCAATGGTTTCTTTCCACCTTTTTTATCACTCCTGAAGGGGGAGCACCTCAATGGTTTCTTTCCACCTTTTTTATCACTCCTGAAGGAGGAGAACCTCAATGGTTTCTTCTAACCTTTTTTATCACTCCTGAAGGAGGAGCACCTCAATGGTTTCTTTCCACCTTTTTTATCACACCTGAAAAAGGAGCACCTCAATGGTTTCTTTCCACCTTTTTTATCACTCCCGAAGGAGGAGCACCTCTAGGGTTTCTTTCCACCTTTTTTATCACTCCCGAAGGAGGAGCACCTCAAGGGTTTCTGTCCACCTTTTTTATCACTCCCGAAGGCGGAGCACCTCAATGGTTTCTTTCCACCTTTTTTATCACTCCTGAAGGGGGAGCACCTCAATGGTTTCTTTCCACCTTTTTTATCACTCCTGAAGGAGGAGCACCTCAATGGTTTCTTTCCAGCTTTTTTATCACTCCTGAAGGAGGAGAACCTCAATGGTTTCTTCTAACCTTTTTTATCACTCCCGAAGGAGGAGCACCTCAATGGTTTCTTTCCACCTTTTTTATCACTCCTGAAGGAGGAGCACCTCCATGGTTTCTTTCACCCTTTTTTTATCACTCCTGAAGGAGGAGCACCTCAATGGTTTCTGTCTACATTTTTTATCACTCCTGAAGAAGGAGCACCTCAGTGGTTTCTGTCCACCTTTTTATCACTCCCGAAGGAGGAGCACGTCAATGGTTTCTTTCCACCTTTTTTTATCACTCCTGAAGGAGGAGCACCTCAATGGTTTCTGTCTACCTTTTTTATCACTCCTGAAGAAGGAGCACCTCAATGGTTTCTGTCCACCTTTCTTATGACTCCCGAAGGATGAGCACCTCAATGGTTTCTTTCCACCTTTTTTTGATCACACCTGAAGGAGGAGCACCTCAATGGTTTCTTTCCCTATTTTGATCACTCCCGAAGGAGGAGCACCTCGATGGTTTCTTTCCACCTTTTTTATCACTCCCGAAGGAGGAGCACCTCAATGGTTTCGTCTAACCTTTTTTATCACTCCGGAAGGAGGAGCACCTCTGTGGTTTCTTTCCACCTTTTTTTATCACTCCCGAAGGACGAGGCACTTCAATGGTTTCTTTCCACATTTTTTATCACTCCTGAAGGAGGAGCACCTCAATGGTTTCTGTCCACCTTTTTTTATCACTCCGGAAGGAGGAGCACCTCAATGGTTTCTTTCCACATTTTTTATCACTCCCAAAGGAGGAGCACCGTAATGGTTTCTTTCCACCTTTTTTATCACTCCCGAAGGAGGAGCACCTCAATGGTTTCTTTCCACCTTTTTATCACTCCCGAAGGAGGAGCACCTCAATTGTTTCTTTCCACTTTTTTTCATCACTTCTGAAGGAGGAGCACCTCAATGGTTTCTGTCCACCTTTTTTATCACTTCTGAAAGAGGAGCACCTCAATGGTTTCTGTCCACCTTTTTTATCACTCCCGAAGGAGGATCATCTCAATGGTTTCTTTCCACCTTTTAATCACTCCTGAAGGAGGAGCACCTCAATGGTTTCTGTCCACCTTTTTTATCACTCCCGAAGGAGGAGCCCCTCAATGGTTTCTGTCCACCTTTTTTATCACTCCCGAAGGAGGAGCACCTCAATGGTTTCTTTCCACCTTTTTTATCATTCCCGAAGGAGGAGCACCTCAATGTTTTCTTTCCACGTTTTTTATCATTCCTGAAGGAGGAGCACCTCAATGGTTTCTTTCCACCTTTTTTTATCACTCCTGAAGGAGGAGCACCTCAATGGTTTCGTTCCACCTTTTTTTTATCACTGCTGAAGGAGGAGCACCTCAATGTTTTCTGTCCACCTTTTTTATCACTCCTGAAGGAGGAGCACCTCAATGGTTTCTGTCCACCTTTTTTATCACTCCCGAAGGAGGAGCACCTCAATGGTTTCTTTCCACCTTTTTTTATCACTCCTGAAGAGGAGCACCTCAATGGTTTCTTTCCACCTTTTTTATCACTCCTGAAGGAGGAGCACCTCAATGGTTTCTTTCCACCTTTTTTATCACTCCTGAAGGAGGAGAACCTCAATGGTTTCTTCTAACCTTTTTTATCACTCCCGAAAGAGGAGCACCTCAATGGTTTCTTTCCACCTTTTTTATCACTCCTGAAGGAGGAGAACCTCAATGGTTTTTTCTAACCTTTTTTATCACTCCCGAAAGAGGAGCACCTCAATGGTTTCTTTCCACCTTTTTTATCACTTCTGAAGGAGGAGAACCTCAATGGTTTCTTCTAACCTTTTTTATCACTCCCGACAGAGGAGCACCTTAATGGTTTCTTTTCACCTTTTTTATCACTCCCGAATGAGGATCAACTCAATGGTTTCTTTCTACCTTTTTTATCACTCTGGAAGGAGGAGCACCTCAATGGTTTCTTTCCACCTTTTTTATCACTCCCGAAGGAGGAGCACCTCAATGGTTTCTTTCCACCTTTTTTTTATCACCCCCGAAGGAGGAGCACCTCAATGGTTTCTTTCCACCTTTTTTTTATCACCCCCGAAGGAGGAGCACCTCAATGGTTTCTTTCCACCTTTTTTATCACTCCCGAAGGAGGAGCACCTCAATGGTTTCTTTCCACCTTTTTTTATCACTCCCGAAGGAGGAGCACCTCAATGGTTTCTTTCCACTTTTTTTATCACTCCGGAAGAAGGAACACCTCAATGGTTTCTTTCCACCTTTTTTATCACTCCCGAAGGAGGAGCACCTCAATGGTTTCTTTCCACCTTTTTTTATCACTCTGGAAGAAGGAGCACCTCAATGGTTTCTTTCCACCTTTTTTATCACTCCCGAAGGAGGAGCACCTCAATAGTTTCTTTCCACCTTTTTTATCACTCCCGAAGGAGGAGCACCTCAATGGTTTCTTTCCACCTTTTTTATCACTCCCGAAGGAGGAGCACCTCAATGGTTTCTTTCCACCTTTTTTATCACTCCCGAAGGAGGAGCACCTCAATGGTTTCTTTCCACCTTTTTTATCACTCCCGAAGGAGGAGCACCTCAATGGTTTCTTTTCACCTTTTTTATCACTCCCGAAGGAGGAGCACCTCAATGGTTTCTTTCTACCTTTTTTATCACTCCCGAAGGAGGAGCACCTCAATGGTTTCTTTTCACCTTTTTTATCACTCCCGAATGAGGATCAACTCAATGGTTTCTTTCTACCTTTTTTATCACTCTGGAAGGAGGAGCACCTCAATGGTTTCTTTCCACCTGTTTAACACTGCCGAATGAGGAGCACCTCAATGGTTTCTTTTCACCTTTTTTATCACTCCCGAAGGAGGAGCAACTCAATGGTTTCTTTCCACCTTTTTTATCACTCCCGAAGGAGGATCAACTCAATGGTTTCTTTCCACCTTTTTTATCACTCCCGAAGGAGGAGCACCTCAATGGTTTCTTTCCACCTGTTTAACACTGCCGTATGAGGAGCACCTCAATGGTTTCTTTCGACCTTTTTTTATCACTCCCGAAAGGAGGAGCACCTCAATGGTTTCTTTCCACCTTTTTTATCACTCCGGAATGAGGAGCACATCAATGGTTTCTTTCCACCTTTTTTATCACTCCGGAAGGAGGAGCACCTCAATGGTTTCTTTCCACCTTTTTTATCACTCCGGAAGAAGGAACACCTCAATGGTTTCTTTCCACCTTTTTTTATCACTTTCGAATGAAGAGCACCTCAATGGTTTCTTTCCACCTTTTTTATCAGTCCCGAAGGAGGAGCACCTCAATGGTTTCTTTCCACCTTTTTTATCACTCCTGAAGGAGGAGCACCTCAATGGTTTCTTTCCACCTTTTTTGATCACTCCGGAAGAAGGAACACCTCAATGGTTTCTTTCCACCTTTTTTTATCACTTTCGAATGAAGAGCACCTCAATGGTTTCTTTCCACCTTTTTATCACTCCTGAAGGAGGAGCACCTCAATGGTTTCTTTCCACCCTGTTTTGTCCTTGGCTAGACGTCGCCACGTAAAACCCAGTTGGCTGTCGAAGTCGTCTCTCCATGTACTGTTAGGCTACCCTTTCGGTCTTTTTTATGGCCTCACGGTCCATTCTGTCTATCTAGATGTCTACGTGTTTCCTGTATATCTCGAAAAATGACCATGCCATCAATGTTTAGCCGTGGTGATGTCGTTTTCCTCAAGTTGGCTGCCTAAATTCACTCACAAAATAACAAATTTCTTATTATTTACAGTCTATTGCACTTACCCTCTCTCATAGAAGTTGTTCGACCACCCGACACTTATTTTATACGATGGCCATCCAGTCAGGTTTCTATCAATTTCTCTCTCACTCTATTAATTGATAAAGGTAATAAAATTAACTATTATACAGAATAGTCAATTAAAAACAAAAGGGAATATCGTCACAGGCATAAATACTATTTTTTAAAAATAGAGAAAAGAGAGAGATTGTGGGACATATAGCGAACAGAAATACATGTGAGTTAATTTTAGTTATTTTTTTTAATTAACTGGTTTTGCAAATGCACTTTGCCCTGATTCAAACAACTTAACCGTAGACAAATGGCTGACAAAACGGGTCACATTTTTTCTATTATATATATATATATATATATATAAATATATATATACTATTTATTTATGTGTAATGTTAGATAAACATTACACATAAATAAATATATATAAATATTATATATATATATATATATATATATATATACTATTTATTTATGTGTAATGTTAGATAAACATTACACATAAATAAATATATATAAATATTATATATATATATATATATATATATATATATATATATATATACTATTTATTTATGTGTAATGTTAGATAAACATTACACATAAATAAATATATATAAATATTATATATATATATAGATATATATATATATATATATATATATATATATATATATATATATATAAGAAGGAATAGGTAAAACAAATACCTTTATAAGCATTAAGATGCGATATCAACTTTCTTTTTCCATAAAAAAAGAAAAGCATTAAATCGAAACCGATTTTTTTTTTCGTTTTCTTTTTTTTATTAAAACTAGCATTTTTTTGTTAGTTTAAAGTGATACAGATATTTCGCCAAGACCTGGCATCAACAGTGTGTAAATATATCCTGATGTCATCGGATTAAAAAATTAAAAAAAAAATACAAATCCGATGACATTAGGATATATTTACACACTGTTGATGCCAGGTCTTGGCGAAATATCTGTATCACTTTAAACTAACAAAAAAATGCTAGTTTTAATAAAAAAAAGAAAACGAAAAAAAAAATCGGTTTCGATTTAATGCTTTTCTTTTTTTATGGAAAAAAAAATTGATATCGCATCTTAATGCTTATAAAGGTATTTGTTTTACCTATTCCTTCTTAAATTTAACAATAGATGCTTTTTAAAACAAAAAATATGAACTTTAAACACTTATATATATATATATATATATCGAGAATACATATACTCTACTAGATACTATGAATAGAGTTACGCAGTAGAGCAGTTATAGCCACAGTATCGAACGCAGACATTCTGTAACATACTATTTTGTACTTTTGTCAATGCACTCTCGTAAATATACATTTCTTAATTATTATCGGCTATTCAATGTCACAACAATTTATTTCTATATATATATATATATATATATATATATATATATAAATAAATAAAAAAAAGTAAATATATATATATTAGTTAATATAGCATGTTAGACTATCACAACATCGACTGAAGAATCGGTTACATTTGTTTTCAGTGTTTCTTTGAAACCGAAGGTATCGATGGAATATCTAACTAATATATAGTATCAATTAAAATAATATATGCATGCTCTTGCACAAGTAATTGAGAACTTTGACAATTTCTCTGATAACAATAACCTACACTATATATAGCTGATGAGCCGCAGTAACGGCGAAACACGTACCCGTGGATAACTATTTTATCTCTCTCTCTCTCTCTCTCTCTCTCTCTCTATATATATATATATATATATATATATATATATATATATATATATATATATTATTATTAAATAACACGGAGTGGTTTTGTTTGCTGCGACTTTTTTTTATTTTTTCAATTTTCCGAATTGTCCATCTAATGTTTCGGTCAAATTGATGTAAATATGATCCATGGGTTTCTTGTTCCATTCTTTTTTCTTTTTTGCAAGTACTTTCTATTTGAATCGTCAAATCATCTTCAGGCAGTATTAGTTTTAGTGTCTTTACAAATTATGACTTTACTGTTGTGCTCATTTTTGAATTATAACGGCAAATAGTTTATATCTTGAAAAAGCGTCTGTAAAGTTGAAATGTACATGAGAGCGTGATGGCGTTCTACATATATGAGAGATTTAAAAGTTTGACTGTTTAAACCGTTAAGAAATTGATGACGTTAAAGAAACTCCGTGTTATTTAATAATGTTTGCCTAAATGAAAATATGCAGCCTAAATACACACAATATATAAATATATATATATATATATATATATATATATATATATATATATATATATATATATATATATATATATATATATAGGCGACCGCTTGCAACCGCCACTCCTACACTTATGAGGGTAAGAGAGCCCGAAACGACCTCGTCTGTAGGTGGAAAAAAAATAATATTTAAAAAATATTTATAATTAAAAGCCCCTTTAAAGATGTGATAGTCTTAAAAGTAGAGCCCTGTTTGAAATTAAAAAGTTTGTTGTCATTTCTGCGATAAGCAAGTTTCGCTCGAGCGTTGGACACTGTAGACGACAAGCAACCTCCCTCGTCTGCGAGTAAGCGTACCTTAATTTCAATTACTGTCTGTGTCGATTTCTCGCGGCCGTGTGGTCCTGAGCGTTTGTCTCGTGAGTCTAGCCTAAAACTACGAACAGCGTTCGAGCCCATGCGACCGCCTGCAACCGCCATTTCTTTCACAGATAAGGGTAAAAAACCCTAAACGATATCGTCTGTAGAGGGGAAACACTTCAATATTCAAATAACTATTAATAGTGCATATATACATATTACACTGCTGACGTCTTCTGTAAGTGATAAACACTTTAATATTTTAAAAATATTCATATATATATAATAAAGGTTTTAAAAAGGTTGAAGGCAATGCGAAGTTTAAAACTTTTATTATTACTCCAAGCAATGCTTCCAGCAAACTACCAATTTCTACTATATATATATATATATATATATATATATATATATATATATATAATTATTTTAATACCTACAGACATCGATGTTTCATGCTAACGCAATCTTCAGTGCAGGAACTAATTCTCAACGATCGGCAGGCGCGAACCCCGATCACAAATCGCCACTGATTCGTGGTCAAGAGTCTTATCCCGTCGGCCATAGACAATTAGTTAGTAATTTGAGATGAATTTTAAATGTAAATAGCGAGTCGGCGGCTAGATTTACCAAGCAGCTAGAGTGATCACTTAATATAGCGTGATCTATATATGTATATATATATGTATGTGTGTGTGTGTGTGTGTGTGTGTGCGAGGTGTATTGTATGCATGTGTGTGTTATCGTAGACACAGAGAAGACAGGCGCATGATAACTCACAGTACGACAGTACCGATTTACCTTCTTTCGAAATTTGATTCGAATCACCCGGACGGGGAAAATTTGATTCGAATCACCCGGATAGGGGAAAATTGCTTCTTGGACTCTTGACAACTCTTGTTTTCGGGAAGGCGTCGATTCTTAATTACATCACAAAATAAAACGCCGTAAAAGGAATGGTAATTATTGCGGCTTCATGAAAATTATCCGGAGTGCCCTCATAGAAATTACTCTCAATTACCGTGTGATGGCACGGTCTCTTTGAAATTGCCGGAAATTGAATTGAATCTTAGATTTTCTCGCGTAAGACTTGGTTCGGAAATTCAGATGCACTTAGTTATATGGTCCTCATCCCAAGCGCCACTTAATAATAAGACCGAATGTTGATGTGATTTCAAGTGGAATAGTATCATACTATAATGGAGATTTGGTGTCTGTCTTCCTCAAATATTTTGCGGTTATAATTTTCGTCTATTTTTTAACAGATGTCAGTCGTATTAATAAATATTGATTTATATGTTCTCATACATAAAGTGTTTTACTATATTCGAATGGAGTTTTAAGTTAATGTATTAAGTTATTATATTTGTACAAAAATAACGTTTAAATTATTTCATGCCTAATATTTTTTTATAATATATATATATTTAGGAAATCGAAAATACTTGCGAAAAAAAAAAGAAAGAAAAATGAAACAAGAAACCCACGAGATTTACATACTGAAATACTAAATGGATTATTCGAAAAATTGAAATAAATAAAAATTTCATATCCAGCAAAAAAACTCTGTGTCGTTTAATAATGTTTACATATATATATATATATATATATATATATATATATATAGAACAGTTTTTTTTTTATTATATTCCAATAACCATGGTTTGTTTTATTACTTTTATTTTTATTTTTTTCACATTTCCAAAAATTCCAAAGTTTGATCGCACACGTGTGAGTGTTGGCTCTAAAAAATTTTGTTTGTTTTGTTGTTTATTTTCACCTTAAAATGAAACTGATGTATGATGTGGGTGTTTTTCAAGACACTCTAATCTAAGAACTCTGATGATTTTGTAGTGTTGCAGAGACGATATTGGCATACAAATGTTGTTTGGCACAAAACAAATGAAACGGACCGTTAAATATATCCTACAGAAATTTGGAAGTTTTGGAAATGTGAAAAAAATAAAAATAAAAGTAATAAAACAAACCATGGTTATTGGAATATAATAAAAAAAAAACTGTTCTATATTTTGCTCTGTTATCAATAATTGGCAAACATTGAGCTGAATCTTCAAAGGAGACTACAAAGTAAAAGGATCTGATGATATATGATAGTACATATATTGTCTTTAATAATTAATTATATATATATATATATATATATATATATATATATATATAGTGAATGCTTTTATTCGAACATGTACAAGGTCTGCTACACTGGCATGTTGATGTTATCGATCTACAGCTATCAAGAGCTCTACCCCTCTTCCCTTTCCCTTTATTTTTCTTTTCCTTCGACCCCCCCCCCCTAATCTAGCTCAGCGTTGGATAAAAATAAAAATACAAATAGCTGTAAATTAAACTTTTCTAACGGCCAATATATTTTTCTCTCTTTTTCTTTTTCTTTTTCTTTTTCTTTTTCTCGCCCCCCCCCTCTACCTCAGCTCAGTGTTGGATAAAAAAATGAAAATATGAATTTCTAACGGCAAATATATTTTAAAAATCGGTCACATGACTTTTATTTCTTTTTCCTCTTCTCCTTTGCTTGACTTCATTCTTCCTGGAATTCAGCGACCGAGTTGGATCATAAAAACTTTCCGCCTGATGAGACCTCAGCTCTTGATAGCTGTAAATCGATAACATCGACATGCCAGTGTAGCAGCCCTTGTACATATTTGAATAAAAGCATTCACAATACAGCTCTATATTTTTATTGAGAACTCTTTTATAAGCCCGGTTGGATTCCCTTTGGATTTCTACCCTGTGGATTTTACCCTACCTGGATTACTATATATATATATATATATATATATATATATATAGGGTGATTCATAAGTCACTTAGCTATTTATTTTTGAAATTCTAAAGTTAAAAAATACGTAATGCAAAACAGAAAGTTTATTCAACAAATTCATTTATGGGAGTTTAAAATTTCAGCAAATTTTCAAAATTTCCACCTTCGTTCTGCATGCATAGCTCCATTCTTTTTTGCAAGGAATTTACGACTCTTTGTAGCATATTTGATTGATTATGAAATAAATATATATAGAAACAAATATATAAGCGAACAAATTTAAAATAACAAATAGCAGTAATTAGAGAGTAAGATAACAATTGTTTGTGCTTCATATGGTAATCATTTTAAATAGCTAAGTGAAGTGACTTATGAATCACCCTGTATATATTTGTTTTGTTTATTATCTATGTACGTATACGTTTCATCCTTTGGGATTCGTCAGCGTAGAGATATAACTATTCACTACTGGTCGCGTGATTCGAAACCGCGGGCCCTGAGTATTTTACAACTCAAATTCCGACATATCGACCCCCACGGCTAATTGTAACACTTATCAAACCCAAAGCCATCCAGGCTTGACGTCAAGAGAGGGTTTGACTTAATGAAATGAACGATGCATTTATAGCTAGCGACGTCATGCTGTGCTAATACTACACTTACAGTGCCCATCTAGGGGTTTTACTAGGGGCTACAAATAATAAATATTTGTTTTGTTTATCATCTATGTATGTATAGGTTTCGTCCTTTAATCGGGACTCGTCAGCATAGAGATATAACTATTCACTACTGGTCGCGTGATTTGAAACACCGGCCCCTGAGTATGTTACAACTCAAATTCCGACATCTCAACTCCCACAGTTTTCCCACATTAACGGGAAGTGTGCTTTTTCAAGTCATGCTAAAATATAATGTGTTCCTCTCTTGAGTTATGTGTGTGGTTATATAATAAGGGGGTGCTGATAAAAAAATACTTTTTTTGGAATCATCTAAAATATGATACAAAATAAAATTTTGCAAATTGTTTTAGAAACGATCGTACGCCAAATATTCGTTGTGTTTTAATTCTTGGAACTAATATGAATAATGTTCTAATTTTATTTGTATCAACTTATTATATATATATATATATATATATATATATATATATATATATATATATATATATATGTATATATATATGTATGTATATATATATATATATATATATATATATATATATATATATATATATATATATATTAGAAGATAAAAATTAGTAGAACATTCGTACCGTCGGTTTCAAGCACAGAAGTACTTAGACATCCGGCCTTCTTCAGCTTCTGTTGTCATCTGTTTCGGAAATGTGAAGTCACGTGTCACTCTCGTTTGGAAGCGTTATTTGCTTAGAGTGTTGTGTATGTTTGTTTAAATTTAGTGTAAGGAAGGTTTAATAACGTTTGAAAAAAAGTGTAGGGTGAAAAGTAACAATTGAGATTTAAGTTGGACAAGATTTAAAGAGATATAAAAAAAAATAAAAAAATAAAAATAAAAAATAATATATATATATATATATATATATATATATATATATATATAGAGAGAGAGAGAGAGAGAGAGAGAGAGGTGAAATCAGTCAACGTAAAATCATAAGGGCACAAGTGGGAGAAAAATATAATAATAGTGAATATATACACACACATATATATATATATATATATATATATATATATATATATATATATGTGTGTGTGTGTGTGTGTGTGTGTGTGTCTGGATGGGTGTGTGTGTGATAAAGAATGGAAAAAGTGTTCCGACGTAATGGAAATTGAAAAAGGAAAACGAAAAAATATTATTTATGTACATCAACGTCTTCTTATGTATTAATCAACGTCTTTATTTCAAGACTTCCTCAGGATGATTGTCTGAAAGAAAACAAACACCAAGTACCAAATGTTTAAAACAGGGGTTGAGGCGGGTGTAAGCTTAAAATTGGGGTCGCTTATGAAAAATATAAATTATGAGATACAAATAGATGGTGACAGTCGGAAATTGAGTTGGCAGTAGAGAGTGTAGAGGGATGGTGACGGTTGGAGTTATAAGATCATTAGGTAGGGGGAGTATAAGATCATTAGGTAGCTACAGTTATTACTTATTTTAAAATAATGAATTAAACCACACTTTTTAATATTCTTAAAACTTTTTGTCAATCACCCTAGCACATCATGTTATAAATAATATTTATTTCCCTTTTTCATGTTTTTTTTTAGTTTTCGACACCATTGGGTGCAATCTTACGTGTGTGTTGTGTGTATGTATATGTGCATATATATGTATATGCTTAATTATATATAGCCAAAATTATCACCTTTAAGCGTAACAATTGGTTTAGGAGTGAATCCGGTGCTTCTCCAGTTTAGGACTCGAGCTAACTTTACACTATCGAGCGTTAGAGTTATGGTTAGGGTTAAGCTTAGGATCCGGATTAGGGTCAGGATTGGGGTAAAAGTAAGATCGGGTCCTAATCTGAAGAAGTACCGTGAATCCTATATATAGAAATATAAAAACATATACGCATCGTTCATGCTATATTAATCAAGATGATACAATGCAATTTAAAAAGAAATAACTGTGCTGTACACAACGCATGTTCCGAGGATTAGAAAAGATCTCCATGAGTTCCGGGAAAGGGCGAGCACTAGCCACACTTTCGATCGGTTATAGAACAATCGACGATGACGACGACGACGACGGTGTCCGCTGATTGATGGGAAATTATCGATAAACGAACAAGGGGATCTTCTGGGTCTTGATCGATTTTTTGAAATCGCAAAACTGTGCTTCAATCAATTAACGTATCTCGCCACTTGCCCTGATTCCAGCACTCTTCACACACTACGGCTGTCATCGCCGTCGCTTTTAACTGACGGTAATGAGTGACGTGTGTATAGTATCCGTTTGGAGGAGGTGAATCAGATTTGGCAAAAGTTTGTGGCGAAATTGTTGTTTTAGAAATGGTTGGAAAGAAAGATGCAATTAACCAAAGAGAAAGGGGAGTTTATGCGGGGGGGGGGTTCAACTAATAATAGCATAAAGAAAAAAAGAAGACAAAGAGGAAGTAAAAGAAGAATAAAAAGGAAGAAGAAGAAAAAGGAGAGGAGAAGAAGAAGAAGAAGAAGAAGAAGAAGAAGAAGAAGAAGAAGAAGAAAAGAAAATTAAAATGAAGGAGAAAAAGAAGAAAATAAGAAAAAAGAAGAAAAAGAAGAAGTAAAAGAAGAATAAAGATGAAAGACGAAGAAAAAGAAGAATGAAAAAGAAGAAGAGAAAAGAAGTAGAAAAAAGAAGAAGAAAAAAAAGAAGAAAAAGAAGAAGAAAATAAGAAAAAAGGAGAAGAAAAAGAAGAAGAAAAAGAAGAAGAAGAAAAAGAAGAAGAAGAAGAAGAAGAAAAAGAAGAAAAGAAAGAAGAAAAGAAGAAGAAGAATACAAAAGACTAAATAGAACACTAAAAGCCAAGAATTGGTAAAATTACATTAGAGAAGGAGAAGAAAAAGGAGAAGAGAATAAAGAATCGCGTGGACAAAAAGAAAGAAAGAGAAGAAAAAGAAAAAGAAGCAGAAGAAAGGAAAATGTGGAATAAAAGAAAGAGGAGGGAGAAAAGTGATGAAGAGGAAGAAGAATGTTCAAAGAAAAAAGTAACCGTAGAAGAAGAAGAAGAAGAAAAAGAAGAAGAAGAAGAAGAAGAAGAAAAGAAGAAGAAGAAAAAGAAAAAGAAGAAGAAGAAGAAGAAGAAGAAGAAAAAAGAAGACGAAGATGGCTAAGAAGAAGTACAAGTAAAATTCAATTAGAGGAAGAAAAAGAAGAAATAGAGGAAAAATGAATAAGACATGACATCTAGAACAAGGGGGAATACGTAATGGGCGGAAAAGAAGAAGAGAAGAAGAAAAAGAAAAAAGAAGAAGGAGAAGAAGGAGAAAGAAGAAGAAGAAGAAGAAGAAGAAGAAGAAGAAAGAAGAAGAAGAAAAGAAGAAGAAGAAGAAGAAGAAAGAAGAAGAAGAAGAAAAGAAGAAGAAGAAAAGAAGAATAAGAAGAAGAAGAAGAAGAAGAAGAAGAAGAGGAGGAGGAAGAAAAAGGAATATTAAATAAGACAAAAAGAAGAAATAGAAAGAGAAGATAGCAAAGTCGAAAAGAAGGAAATAAAGAAGGAAGAAGATAATTTGAAAAAGAAGTAGAAAAACAAGGATGAAAATGATGAAAAGAAAGACAGAAGAAGAAATTAAAAAAGAATAAGAAAAAGAAAAGAAATTAACCCATTAATTTTTTTTATTGGTTTGAAAAAATATTATCAAGTAAAAATCCTTTATTATTATTATTATTATTATTATTATTATTATTATTATTATTATTATTATTATTATTATTATTATTATTGGTTGTGTTGTTATTATTATTATTATTGTTATTATTATTATTATTATAATTATTATTATTATTATTATTATTATTATTATTATTATTATTATTCTGTTTCTGTTTCTTCTTTTTTCTTATTATTCTTATTGTTATTTTTATTCTTTTTAGTCTTTTTGTTGTTGTTGTTCTTCTTATTATTATTGTTGTTGTTGTTGTTGTTATTATTATTATTATTATTATTATTATTATTATTATTTGTTTGTTTGTTATGCCTCCTTGGCCATCTCCCCTCTAACTATCTTCTCAATTCAACTGTTTAAAAAAAGCTAATAACAATACCAGTCAAGCAAGAGCAGTATTAATAACAGAGACATACCAATAATAATTGGTATCAGAAAACACCAGTTTATAGATAGAGTTACTAATCGTAATCATTGCTACACAGTGGTGACATTAAAGCAGTCAACTAAGAAATTACATGATTAAGAATTTGAAGAGAGACACTTTCTAAAATATAATTTATTAAAATATATTTTAACAAATATAGGGTTATATTAAGTAGTATAAATGATTTTTGAAAAAAAAAAAATTATTGACCGAAAACAAATGATGTTACAGATGTGCAAAGGTGGCATAAAATTTGACATGTATAACAAAACACTACAATATATGCATCTAAATAATCGTCATACACTAGAGAATCATAAAATAAATTTTTACTTAGAATTATAATGAGCAGATTTAAAAGCTTAGGCTCTTGAATTAGGCAGATGACACACTGATCGCTCGTGACATCAAAGATACTGATTACCTATTTAGCGGGTTTGCAATATCATACTAATACCTACTTACACTTGCCAACAGGAGTGTTGCAGATGTGAAACAAGTTGCAGTTTGACTTCGTTCAATATGATATTAAATAGGCTTTTTGTTGGAATGTGTCATATTTGACACAAAAAGTATTTAAGGGGTTAAGTAAAAAAAAAAAAAAAAAGAAGAAAAAGAAGAAGAAAAAGTGAATTAAAAAAAAACAGAAAGAAAAAGAAGACGAAAAACGGGGAAGAAGAAGAAAGACAAGCTAATATGCGAATATGAGAAGAAAGAAAACAAGAAAGAAATGAAGTCGAACACTTTTATCCATAATTAAAATTCTATCTGATAGATATGTCCCATGTCACGACTGCTGTTCTCCGCTAATGCCTCTATCTGAAATCCTTGCTGTCTCTCTTGTAACAGCGACGTTTTCGCGGGAATTAATACGTGACATCATCTTCATTACTTCTATGCCTTGGTGGTGCAAGTGTATCGATGAACAGGTGGGAGGGGACGGTGGGTAAGTGAATAACGACACGGACTGAAGATCTGGGTGTTCCAAGTTCGAATCCAGTCGGTTCCACAGTACCACTTTCACTTAGGGATGTTGGCAACGTTCTCGTGGTCCTTCCCGTAAGTACCCGATGTCTTTCAAGAAACTAACTAGAAAAACGTCGGGGAAACTAATGCCAACACCAGAATCATCTGATTCACACGAAAGAAGAAGATGAACAGGTGTGGACGTGGGCGAGGATCAATCAGATACGACTAGACGCTGGAAGATGTTCTATCTCAATAGCTTTTCTCCCTCCCCCCGGATCGGTTGCTTTTGGAATTCCCTCCCTTCTCCCAGTTTCTTAGACCATACCAAGATGCAGAAACTGCTGACTGTTTCTGGATACGTCATAAGGCGCCTCTCTTTTACCAGTATTTATAGTGTCGGGAAGAGTCCATGCATTCATGGAATAGGGTAGACCAGCATAATAGATACGAAACCGCAATCCCTTCTCCTCCTAACTAGAAGTGCAAAAGCAGCTTGGTTACAATTGATTCATGGTACCGTTTACCGTTTACCAATTTTCTTTCAATCCGGGCTCCAACGTTGAACCACGGGAGTGATTCTATAATTTGTTAAAGAAAAAAGAAAAAATGGTGTTCCGTTCATAGAAAAATCGCGATTTGTTACAATCTCTTGCGACCTCGTTCAGGACCGCCGTGTGTGGGTCGCTATGGATCGAGACGTAGTGCTGGCTAGGGGGCAAAACTTGACTAGGATGAACGCCGTTGCAAATTAACAAGTACATAAACTGATAGCAATCACCAGAATGTAAGTGGCAACAATGATTCATTGTACTAATTTTCATATATGTAAATATGTCAGAGGGTTTTAATTAATGTTTTTTGCATTTCTCATATTAGAGTTTCCAAACCAACACTAGCGGACTAACCGTACTAATTTAATGATATTCACCACAACGTTTTGGGGTTATTTGTTCACATCAATTCAGATAGCATAATTATCCATGGCAGCACTCCGAAGAGCATTAATGACCAATATCTTGCTGATTCTCTTTTCCCCTACCTGGGGCACATGGTGCAATAGAAAAAAGAGACTTATTACTTTTAAAACGTTCAAAATCAAGCTTCTCTTCTTTCACTACCAACGCTCAGACTCCTGTTTTTCCTTAGTTGAAATGGATGTTCTCTCTCCTAGATGAAGCCCCTGTTTTTTATACGCTCCTCTGACTAACTTTTACTCCAGATCTGAAATGTAAGACTTGCACCCAACCTGTTGCGAAGGTTGCTAGAAAAATGGTTGGATAATTCTATAGTTCCAGAAAGTATCTGATTCCCGATGCAATCCTCTATCTGTATAAAGACCAGATACGTTCTAAGATAGAGTACTCCTGGCACATCTGGGAAGTCGCCACTCAGAGAACTCTTCCTTGTATTGACAACGTACAAAATCGACTACACAATTAAGTAGCGGGTGATCTGTTTTTCCCCCGTTTGCCACTTTCTCATGCAGGAGACGGTGCTAGTCTCCATCCATCTTTCCATGAAAGCAGCTCGACTGAACTTCAATCTCTTGGTCCTCCTGTTGCATAGCCCCCTTTGCTTGGGCCGCGGCAATTCTCATTTTGTATACTCGTCCCGGAACCGCCGTGGCAGTTCTCGTGTTATCACTCGTCATTTTTAACACCATAAATCATATAGTTTGCATACCTTTAAATTTCTCTCTCGCTGCGTAGAGGGTGCGTGTCGTCAAGTGGTTGTCTTCTTTCTTCTCTGCTGTGAACATCGTCGCTACAACAAAAACTTCATGACCGACTCAATCGACAAACAATCCTTTAAACTTTCAATTCTTTTTAATACAGGCGTTAGTTATCTATCGGCTTGGAGATATTCACTAACGTCGAGAGAGAGAGAGAGAGAGAGAGAGAGAGAGAGAGAGAGAGAGAATTACTGTTTTCGTAATTACTTATCAATTAAATCCTTAACCATTCGTGGAGGGGGAAGGAGATCTTTCGCCTGTATTTTCTTAGGGAATTAATTCTCTAAATCAAATTGCGGACTACATTCTAAATCACGTCTGATAGGTTCGCCTCCAAAACCCAGACTGACTAAAACTCTGCTTCCCACGCAAAGGCCCGTGACGTCACAGAACCTCTATCGCAGGTGCACATTGACCCTTGATCTGAGGTCTCGTCACGCAGTGACCCTGTCACGTTTGTGAGCTCCGACTGTGAGAACAGGCCCTATTCTGCACTTGACTGCATGGGTCCACCCGCACTAATTCGCGCAAGTCAAACCAACGATTTTCTAACAGATACGTCCATTCCCATAGTGGCATTATCCAACACTACCTGCAAAAATTCACAGCAATACCTCGCCGTATTACCACCATTGCAAATAATTTTCCCTTCATTCCCCTGCGTACCTAAAACCAAACAGAACTTCCATGAACAGAGATTCCTTCAAAGAACTTTCAACCTTTGGAACACATTGCCACGTGACTGCTTCCCTACAAACTACAACATCCAAATGTCATCAAGTTGCTTGTCGAGATGCCCTCTTATATAATTAAATTTTGTCCATTCAATTCATTGTTTTAAATCCTCTCATCGTATTATTCACCATCCAGCTGACAATCTCATTAACCTTATCCTCGAGTGGCTTTTCGATTTGGTAAGTGGTGAATCAATAATATTTAAAAAGGTGCAGCTTAGAATGCATCCGTAATCCGTATTCTGTCATGCATTTGTATGCAGAGGTGCATGTATATCTGATTGGTTTAGCTTATAAAAGTACTCGTTAATTTGTTTATAATCTTGAATATCGAATATCGATCATTTGTAGAATGAAATTGCAGCACGGAAATGTGTCTGATAGAAACAAAACTCAAAGCAAGGCAAGACGAATGGTAAAAATGAAATTGATGTTTTTCTACTTTTTTTTGTCATTATTTATTTTTGATTTTTTTTAACAAAAATCTGACTTGATGGTGGAGTCCATATGACAATATATACCGGGAAAAATCTCTTCTGTAGATGTTTGTTCAATTCTGATCTTAAAACGTGCAAATTTACAATAGAAACACACAGTTTTAATTTTGCCTTCGCTTTGTCTTACTGGTCTTTTATTTTTCTATAAACTTACCTCTCTTCATCTTTCTCTCTTTCTCTTTGTATATATATATATATATATATATATATATATATATATATATATATATATTTAAGCAGCAAGTCATTATCTAAGCAAGCGTTGTTGAACATCACGGAACTTTCGCGTTTGTATATTTTCCTCGTGAGGTTCTCAAACTGTCGAGCCATCTTTCTGGTTTCAGGTGGCAATCCGTATAGTACTTCGCCGATAGTTTTTAATTCGGCCATTTTCGCGATCGCTTTCGACTTTCGTAGTCGTCTTCAGGATTAGGGTTTTGTTTGTTCTCTCGACGCCTAACTTACCATTTATCCGATACCAGCGCCATCCAACGTCACATTACTACACATAACAAAAGACTACAGTCGGCCGATATGCGGAAAATATTAATATCTAACACGAAAATAATACACAAAAATAACTGCACAAACAGACTTAAAATACTAGAAGCAATATTCATTAAAACTAAACAGCCTAACATTAACAAGATAGCTTTCAACACAGGTACCAACATATTAAAAGTATTCCATAATTAAATGGAAATTAAGTAAAAACAAAATAAATAAATAAATAAATAATAGTAATAATAGTAATAGGAATAAATAATAATACATAAATAAATAATAGCAAAAATAAGAACTAACAAAATAAATAAGTAAACAATAAAACCAAACACACAAACGATAGAATAAAATGAACTCAACCACACACCCTCTTCTCTCTTTCATTCTCCCGTAATGATAACTATAAAACACTAACTCCAGTCTTCTTATTTAAATTTAAAAAAAAAAAAACCCTAATCCTGAAGACGACTACGAAAGTCGAAAGCGCTCGAGAAAATGGCCGAATTAAAAACTATCGGTGAAGTACTATACGGATTACCACCTGAAACCAGAAAGATGGCTCGACGGTTTGAGAACCTCACGAGGAAAATATACAAACGCGAAAGTTCCGTGATGTTCAACAACGCTTGCTTAGATATATATATATATATATATATATATATATGTTGGTACAGAAAAATTAGTACAACATTCGTACCGTCGGTTTAAAACACGGAATGGCTTCAGCTTCTGTTGTCATCTGTTTCGGAAATGTGAAGTCACGTGTCACTCTCGTTTGGACGCGTTATTTGCTTAGAGTGTTGTGTATGTTTGTTTAAATTTAGTGTAAGGAAGGTTTAATAAGGTTTGAAAAATGACAGTTGAGATCCAAACCGGAGGAGATCAAAAGAGATATAAAAAAAATATATATAAAAATATATATAAAAACAAAAATAAAAAATATATATAATCACAAAAATAAAAATAAAAACAAAAACAAACAAAAAATAAAAGCAAAAAAACACTTCCATACAACTCCTGCAAGTCAACATTATGAGTTTCGTACATTTGGCCGCTACTGTTTTGGGGTTCGAAAATGTATGTTCTAAAGGAACTAGGAAGAGGGAGCATGGGTTAAGGGCTAAAGGTGTTTAAAAGGAACAATATTAATTAATGTCTTGTTTAAAACCTGGATTAAAGACTTTAAATACATCCCGGAGGAATTTAAATAAAGTGTGTATATATATATATATATATACATACATACATATACATATACATATATATATATATATATATATATATATCAAAATTACCTATTTAACCAACTGCTGCATTCTTCGTGAATAATGAAACGGTGAACTTTTTTTTCCTGCATCTTGAATATTTTTCATGCATTTTTGGGGACATTTTCTGCATTTTTTGGGAGACATTTTCTGCATTTTTAAGGGACATTTTTTGGGGACATTTTCTGCATTTTTGGGGGACATTTTCTGCATCTTTGGGGACATTTTCTGCATTTTGGGGGGACATTTTCTGCATTGTTTTGTGGACATTGCCTGCATTTTGGGGGGACATTTTCTGCATTTTTGGGGGACATTTTCTGCATTTTTGGGAGACATTTTCTGCATTTTTGGGAGACATTTTCTGCATTTTTAAGGGACATTTTTTGGGGACATTTTCTGCATTTTTGGGGGACATTTTCTGCATCTTTGGGGACATTTTCTGCATTTTGGGGGGACATTTTCTGCATTGTTTTGTGGACATTGCCTGCATTTTGGGGGGACATTTTCTGCATTTTTGGGAGACATTTTCTGCATTTTTAAGGGACATTTTTTGGGGACATTTTCTGCATTTTTGGGGGACATTTTCTGCATCTTTGGGGACATTTTCTGCATTTTGGGGGGACATTTTCTGCATTGTTTTGTGGACATTGCCTGCATTTTGGGGGGACATTTTCTGCATTTTTGGGGGACATTTTCTGCATTTTTGGGAGACATTTTCTGCATTTTCCCCTAAAATTTATCTACTATACTTGCATTTTCACCTTTTCAAATTATGACTTTTGGTATTTCTTCTGATAACTTATCTATTTGTATTCTTCTGATGATAAGAATTTATTCTTGTAAAAGTCATGGATTAAGGAAGGAAAAGTAAATATCCTTTGTTTTAATATACTTTGTTTTGTAACAACTAAAGACGCAATAGATTTTGTATTTTCACATCTTTTATTTCTCTTCTTTAACGTGTTTCTCTCTATTTCTCTCTCTATGTATATATATATATATATATATATATATAATTACGCGCAATGCTTCAAGTAAACTACATCAACCTATTGAATATTGTACTTGTTTTAGTGTAATAATTTTCTGGGCTGTGTATCCTTCATCTAATAAATACCGTTACTGTTCATAAAATCAGTTATGCAGAGTTTAAATCTTACTGGATATAAAGTCTTCAGTTACTTGTCATTTCTATACCCCAGAAAGCTTCGCCACACGTTTGAGAACAACATTTCGCTACTTACTACGATCTTAAACTAATCTTTAACCCGTTTTCAACAACCAAGCGTCACAATCAATCGGAAATTGAAATTACTTCTCCAAATAATATTTTTGATAAGATATTCATAATTTTACAGGAGTAACCTTGTCCCACTGGTGCAAGTGATACGAGTTTGCGCAATTTTATATCAAATAGTCCTCACGACTTTTGGCTGTTTTCATGATAAACTTAAAGCTATATTCTGCTACATTGACTCAACAGTGTTGAGCCCTCTTTCTTATTGTATATTTTTATTTTCATGATTAATATGTTAGTTTTCCAACGCATATCGCTAATCAACACTTGAAAACAATCATAAAGTCAATCATCAAGTCAATGAATAAATATTTAGCACCAGTAAAATACCTCATTGTGTTACACTTTTTTTCTGTTTTTCTTCCTATTCCTCTTTTTATTATATTCGTATTTCTCTATTTTACTCTGGCTCGATTCTTTCTTCTTCTTTTTTTTCTTCTTCTTTATCTTCGTCTTTATCGTCTGCGTCATCTAATTTTTATCCGCCTCTTTCTGTTTTTTCTGTTTTATTAATCCTCATCTTATGTCCCCTCCTTTCCCTCTTTCTTCTTCTTCTTCTTCTTCTTCTTCTTCTTCTTCTTCTAATTCTTCTTCTATTTCTTCTTCTTTTTCTTCTTCTTCTGCTTCTTCTTCTTCTTCTTCTCCTTCTTTTTCTTCTTTTTCTTCTTCTATTTCTTCTTTTTCTTCTTCTTTTTCTTCTTCTAATTCTTCTTCTTCTATTTCTTCTTTTTCTTCTTCTCCTTCTTCTTTTTCTTCTTCTTCTTCTTCTTCTTCTTCTTCTCCTTCTTCTTTCTTCTTCTAATTCTTATTCTTCTTCTAATTCTTATTCTTCTTCTATTTCTTCTTTTTCCTCTTCTTCTACTTCTTCTACTTCTTCCTTTTCTTCTTTTCCACTTGATCTCTTTTGTTCCTTTTATATCCCATTCTTTCAATCTTCTCCTACTGCCTTTCCTCTTCCCATTTCCATATATTTCCACTCTCTCTTCTTGTTTTTCTACCAATCATTTCTCACTCTCTTTTCCCCCCTTTCATTTCTTCCTTGTCATTATTCTTCGATTTATTTCTCTTTCTAAAATTTCCTGATCCACAAATCTTCACCTTTCTCTTTATATTTGGTTTATAAATCATTCCACCTCTATTTTCTTATCTAATTATTTCTCCATGTTGTTGGTGTTTTTTGCTTTTTTAATATAAAAAAAAATCCTAGTCGCCTTTTCTGTGTCCGCCATTTTTATAATGGTCGTTCCGTTCAGCGTTCCAATCTAAAATAGACTTAAATAGAACGTACAATTTTGCGAACTGCCTCTACTTTCGGATTCTTTCGCGAGAAAAATTGAGTTGAAGTGAGGTGAACCGAGTTCCAACCAAATCTGAGAACAATTGTCTCTCCAAGAATGGCGAATAGTAGAGATTTAGTTGTGGCGATAATGACAGTAGATATTAGACGCGCTCTCTCATTTCTACGATGAGGTTTTGTCCGTCTGTCTGTAAGCCGGTAAGTCGGTTTGTCACGCTTAAGTTTTAAAGTTATATCGCTAACCGCGTAAATTGAACGAACGTATCTTATTTCAGACGCTAAACTCATCTGAAACCAGCGTCTCTCCGCGTTCATCGATTTGCAACGTTTGAGTTTGAAAGAGCATTTTTGTTGGTCTGTCACGTTTTAAATAGAATTATCATCGCAAAACGCATAAACGAGGTGAACGCATCTTATTTCATATGCGTCTAAAAATGTATTTAAAAGACTTTGTCCATCGGCTGGTCTGTCATGCTTAATTAAAAAAAAATATTTCTGTTGGTCCGTCACGCTTCAAATTTTAAACAGTATTATTTTAATCGCTAAACTCGCAAATAGAGTAGGGGCATTATATTTAAGAAGCGTCAAAGATTCTTGGAAAGAAGTTCTATCCGTCGATAGGTCTGTCAGGCTTAGGTTTGAAATATCATATTTGTTGTTCTGTCACGCGTAAGTTTTAAATAGAATTATAATCGCAAAACGGTGCAGATTGATAGGACGCATCTTATATTATATACGTTTAAGAATCTGTATAAGAGACTATGTCGGTCGCTTAGTCTGTCGTGCATGTTTGAAAGAGTATTTTCGCTAGTCTGTAATGATTCAATTTTTAATAGTAGTATATTCATTGTTAAACGCGCAAATCAAGTGGACGCAAGATTCTTGATAAAAAAAAGTATATTAGTCGAGAGATATGTCACGCTTAAGTTCGAAATAAAATGTTCGTTGGTCTGTCACGCTTCATGTGCGAAATAATAATATTTCATCGGTAAATGCGCAAATAGAATACGCGCATTACGGCCTATCTGTCAACAGGAAATGACACACTTAAGTTTCAAATAGCATTTGGTTGGTTATAAATAGAATTATCATCGCAAAACGGCGCAGACTGAAAGGACGCATCTTACTTAATAAACATTTAAGAATCTCTATCAAAGTGTAGTATCTGTTCCGATGGATACTACACTCCATAGACTGGTATTGTCTTGGCCTTCGGGACTTGATTTACGCCGGTCTATGGGTCTGTCTTGTGCAGTTCTACGAGGTCCACCCTCCCAGGCTTTGCCTCCCTTCTTTGGGGAGGAGTAAGTTTATTGCTTACTGCCTGAGGCGCCCCTACCGGGGAATGCCGACGGGGCTGCCCAGGCAAGGTTTAATGGCCAGAGTGCTCACCTTCTCGGGCGCTGGCTTTTCAAGTCCCACTTTCCCGACCCGACCTTGTGGGAATAAGATAAAACTGGCCTTGTGCCTAACCTCCTGGGGAGGTAAATAAAAAAAAAAATTTTTTATAAAATGTTATGTCATTCAGTCGGTCTGTCACGCTTGAGTTTTAAATAGTGTTTTCGTTTGTCTGTCCCGTTCCATTTTAAAATAGTAGTATTTTCGTCGCTACACGTGTCCAAAATTCTTGGTAAGAAGTTCTATCCGTGTATATGTCTGTCACGCCTAAGCTTGAAATAACGTTTTTGTTGGTCTGTCACGCGTAAGATTTAAACAGCATTATCATCGAAAGGACGCATCTTACTTTAAATACGTCTACGGATCTGTCTAAGAGCTTCCGTCCTTGGTTCGGTCAGTCACGCTTAATATTGTAAAACCTATTTCATTGGTCCGTCACGCTTAAGAATTAAATAGAATTTTAGTTGGTCTGCCACGCTTTTGGTTAAAACAGTCGTATGTTCATTGCCAAACGCAGCGATAGAACGTACGCATCATTTATTAAGAAAAGATTCTTGGTAAGAAGGTCTATCCGTCGGTAGGTCTGTCACGCTTAAGTTTGAAATAACATTTATGTTGGTTTGTCACGCTTAAGTTTTAACGACCATGGTCATCGCAAAAGAGTGATGGCTGAAAGGACGCCTCTTACTTTATATACGTCTATGGTCTGTATAAGAGATTTCGTCGGTCACGCTTACTATTGTAATAGTATTTTCGTTGGTCTGTCACGCTTAAGTTTGAAATAGTATTTTCGTTTCTCTGTCACTCTTAAGTTTGAAATAGTATTTTCGTTTCTCTGTCAATCTTAAGTTTGAAATAGTATTTTCGTTTCTCTGTCACTCTTAAGTTTGAAATAGTATTTTCGTTTCTCTGTCACTCTTAAGTTTGTAATAGTATTTTCGTTTCTCTGTCACTCTTAAGTTTGTAATAGTATTTTCGTTGGTCTGTCACGCTTAAGTTTGAAATAGTATTTTCGATTCTCTGTCAATCTTAAGTTTGAAATAGTATTTTCGTTTCTCTGTCACTCTTAAGTTTGAAATAGTATTTTCGTTGGTCTGTCACGCTTAAGTTTGTAATAGTATTTTCGTTTCTCTGTCACTCTTAAGTTTGTAATAGTATTTTCGTTGGTCTGTCACGCTTAAGTTTGAAATAGTATTTTCGTTTCTCTGTCACTCTTAAGTTTGAAATAATATTTTCGTTGGTCTGTCACTCTTAAGTTAGAAATAGTATTTTCGTTGGTCTGTCACTCTTAAGTTTGAAATAGTATTTTCGTTGGTCTGTCACTCTTAAGTTTGAAATAGTATTTTCGTTTCTCTGTCACTCTAAAGTTTGAAATAGTATTTTCGTTGGTCTGTCACTCTTAAGTTTGAAATAGTATTTTCGTTGGTCTGTCACTCTTAAGTTTGAAATAGTATTTTCGTTTCTCTGTCACTCTAAAGTTTGAAATAGTATTTTCGTTTCTCTGTCACTCTTAAGTTTGAAATAGTATTTTCGTTGGTCTGTCACTCTTAAGTTTGAAATAGTATTTTCGTTTCTCTGTCACTCTTAAGTTTGAAATAGTATTTTCGTTGGTCTGTCACTCTCAAGTTTGAAATAGTAGTGTCGCTGGTCTGTCACGCTTCGATTTAAATTGGTCATATTTTTATTGCCACACCCGTAGATAAAATCAACGCTTTATATTAGACTAGCGGAACCCGTCGCCCGGCCTACTGTTTTTTCTGCCCCGTCTACCGTGTTGGCGAATGTTGTAAATTAAAAAAAAAATTTTTTTTAATGGCAGAGTAGACTGGGATCGAACGCTAAAACTCGCGATAATGAAACCTACCTTCTTACCGAGTGCGATAACGTTTCGGCTCACAAATACGTGTGTAAATAGGTGAATTAGCCTAACTTTAATTATTGGCATGCGTGTTAAAATTATACCAGGTAAATAATGAATGACAACCGGTGGTTTGTGAAAATTAAACTGTGTTTATTAGTTCCCGGTGTCGATGAGTGTAGTCACAGTACACAATTGTTAGGGGGGAAAGTTTTTGCTACCACCTATATGGAGTTGGTTTTTCGGAGAGACGTTGATGGTGGGCCGAATGTAATATTTAGTGTTAGGTAGAAAAAAATAATAACAAATTTACTAAAACACACTCGAGTGAATAAGTGTAGTATAGTGGTGAGTTTAGTAGCCTGTGATGCATGTGGTCATTTTCTTATACTCCGAGAAGGTACAGGGGAAAAATCATCTCTACTTTATATATTAGATAGAAGAAGATAAGTGTCTCGGAGTTTTGATAAAAAATGTGTGTCGTCGATACGTCGGTTACTTTTAAGTCTGTGATCGCACTGGCATGATTCAGTTTTGGATGGGCTTTTCGGACACGTCCTTGTATCCCTTTTCAGAGGGTAAGTCAGCCGGTCTATCACGCTTGAACCTGAAATAGCATTTTCATCGCTATACGCGCAAATTAAATAAACGCATCTGGAGAATCACTTGCGTTGTTATTATTTTTGTTCCCCAATCACAAAAAGCTGGAAAGTTCCCAAATGTTGGTTATAGCCAGAAATATCATCGCAGCGATCGAGATGAACGCTGTAATTACCGTGAACCAATGATTTGGCGATGAGATTTGAAATGCACTCGATTTTTTCATACACAAAATTACAGTAATTTTCGTTTTGTGAAACGAAGCTTTATTTATAGAATTTTACACGGCGCAAAAAATAACTATTCACCAGTAAATGTTTATATATATATATATATATATATATATATATATATATATATATATATATAAATATATATATATATACATGCACACACACACACACACACACATATATATATATATATATATATATATATATATATCGAATACTGTGGGTTGTTCCGTTATATATATTATATTGTTTTATTGTTTCAACTTTGCACATCGTAAGATATTGCATTCATTTATATATATATATATATATATATATATATATATATACATATATATATGCATATATATATACATATACACACATATATATAATTATATATACACACATATATATATATATATACATATGCATATATATACATATACACATATATATATATATATATATATATATATATATCGAATTCTGTGGGTTGTTCCATTATATATATTATATTGTTTTATTGTTTCAACTTTGCACATGGTAAGATATTGCATTCATTTTTTCAAAACACACATACACACACACATATATATATATATATATATATATATACGCTCATATATATATATATATATATCATATATATAAATTTAAGTCAAAACACACATACACACACACACACACACACACACACATATATATATATATATATATATATGAGAAATGAAAAAAGAAAAAACCAAGATATATATATATATTTTTATATATTCATCAACGTTTCGTCTTTATTTGTAAGACTTCCTCAGGATGCTAATTTTAAGAAAAATGTAATGCTAGTACATCGAAATATTGGGTAGACGTGATCGGTCGATGAGAAAAAGTAGTAGCCGTGGCTGCTGACAGCACTGGACCAAGGTCCGGGCTGAGAGGAGTCAGTGGCAGGGAGTGAAATGAATGTGGATGGCTGTGAGTGAAAAAGGGGGAGGGGTGGGAGTGTTAGTGAATTTGTCTTAGGGTGGAAGAGAGGGGATTAATGGATTAAGGATATGAAGTTAGGAAGCTCCTTGCTCTCAACTTTTGAGGTGCTAATAAATATTGTATCTTTACAATTTGTTATTCTCACCTTTCATATTTAGTATATATATATATATATATATATATATATATATATATATATATAAATTTAAGTAAGTCTAATTCCCGACGTTATTCATTGATAGCTTTATTCTACAAAATCAATATTCAATTCTGTATGGACATTTTCTTTTTTTTCGCACTTTAGCACATGTTGCTCGGCAAAAGAACATTTATTTCGATTTATTTGTTTATGTTACACCGGCCGTTCTTACACAGGAGAAACTACACCGGTTGTCACTATGAATAGTGCGAGTCACCAGAGACACAGGAAGACAAAGCACAGTCTTGTAACTGTCTAGCCAAGAGCTAGTCACTTTCTTACTTTGTTAATACACTTGTTAAACCAACCCTCGACTTGACTTCCTTTATTTATTATTTACTGTGGGACAACTTCACAACAGTTTAAATATACTTTAAACTGCAAGTATTTTTCTGAAGGAAGACATTTTTATTTTATCTGCTATATTTAATACATGCTCGAGATTCATACTATCTTATTAATGAATAAAGCAATGGTTTGAGTTCTTTACCTTAAATTCTTCTTAAATTACCACACAAACACAAAAACACCAACACACACACACACACACACACACACATATATATATATATATATATATATATATATATATATAATAAAATTAACGATAAGTGCAGTATCGTAAAGTGATCTATCGTGATAAAGTAAAGCTCAATACGTTGAGTAGAGCAATCAATTTAAAAAAAGGAAAGCTGAAGATAAAAAATTGCATAAAATGAGTTACACTAATCTTTAAACCATGGATTTTTAAAGATAAAACTCTTCTCATCAGAGGATAAAATTTGGTAATGTGGTATTTATAATAACTTTCGATGTAATAAAATTTGTATCAATTTTATGTAATTCTATGTAATTTTATGCAATTTCTTATCTTCATCTTTCCTTATATATATATATATATAAATATATATATATATATATATATATATATATATATATATATATATATATATATATATATAGTCTCGGAAGTATCTCAACCATTAAAACCATATAAGAAAAAAAAACATTATAGTCCCAAGTCGTTCAGTAGAAAATCACTCATGTAAGTCAATTTATGTTTTATAGTTACTATATTAGTTTGCTTCCAAGAATTTACACTAGTCCCAACATTACTTAAGGAATCCTCAGTTGTTTACCATGAAAAACTGTTTCGGGAATTTAAAAACAAAACAGTATTTTATTTCATGGCTTCCCAGCAGAGCCGATCAGACCCCACTTTCCCCAAAAGACAAAAACACAAACGTTCCGTTAAGTTTTGTTTCAGATGAATGTTTAGCTAACTCATATTAGTTATTAAAAAAATGTCTTCCTTACCTGTGTTGTTCGTCTGTGTCTAATAGAATGTATCCCTTAATTACACAAATGTTGCTGTATTTTAAAATATATATGATAGTGGGGAGGAAAACTATGTCTGTTGATAGTAACTATTTATTCATGAAAACTAATGATTATATATATATATGTGTGTGTTACTGTTTTATATACTGATATTATGAAATAATATTTATATATATATATATATATATATATATATATATATATATATATATATATGAGTACAGACTATTATTATACGTAGTATTATTAGTAGTAGAAGTAGTAATAGTAATATAAATATTCAAATGCGAATAAACCTACACATAAATGTCAGTGTGTTTAACTCCTAGAAAAAGTTCCTATAGTTAACTGTTAGTCTGACGAACTCTTTCAAGAAGTGAAACACAAACGTGCGGTCGAGCCTATGCAACCGCCTGTAACCGCCACTCCCGCACTGATGAGGGTAGAGAGCCCGAAATGACGTCGTCTGTAGGTATGAAGCACTTTAATATTTAAAAAACAGTGATAGTTATTATATATATATATATACATATATATATATATATATATATATATATATATATATATATATATATATATATATAGTAAGCAATGAAAATATATATGGCAAACAAGCTATATATATATTTTCATTGCTTACTACCTAGCTCTACTTACGTATCGAACACTGTTGAAGTAAATACTGAAAACTGATACATAAAAAATTATGTCCCCTTATAATATTTTATGTGGACACATGAAGTACTAATATATATATATATATATATATATATATATATATATATATATATATATATATAATCAAATATGAAACTAAAAGTATACTTTTAGTAGATAGAACCTATAATGAAATGGTTTCAGCTCAATATACGAGATAGAGCAATTATAAAGATAGATGAAAGAAGAGGGATAAACATGTACGAATGACAAATTAATTCCAACTTCGATTATTCAATGCAAAATGTACTCGGTAAAATCATGTTTATTATTCATTCCTTAAGCCAAGATTAAAATCTTATCATCATTGGACACCTGTAAACTGACATTTACCAACTGGACAGAACCCATATCTTTTTACACGCACATTCTCACTCTCCATTACTTAATATTTATTTCAAATTTTCAATTTTGGCTTTTCCACTGCCAACTTATCTATCTATGTAATTCTTCTGATGATAAGATTTTAATCTTTGAAAAGCCTTGGCTTAAGGGAAGAATAATAAAAATGTTTTACCGAGTTCACATATGCATTGAACAATCGAAGTTGAAATAAATTTGTCATTCGTACATGTTTATCCCTCTTCTTTCATCGATCTTTATATATATATATATATATATATATATATATATGTGTGTGTGTGTGTGTGTGTGTATGTGCGTGTACTAGCTGTACCTATCAGTCATTTGGTGTTATCAGGTATGTGTTCTGTTCTTATAATGTCTTTTAACTTTATTCTCGCCCAAAGTTAATAAAATGAGAAGAGCAGTAAAAATCGTTTTTGTTGTAGATGTTTAAGTTAAAAAAAAACTAATACTTCATTATCTGTAAACAATATATATAGTCGTCTGTTGTTGCTTTTTATACTAGGATTCGAATCATGTGCGAGAAAAGCAGTAGAAATAGTTTTAGCTTAAGGCCTATAAGAATTATAAAAATAAAACCGATACTGCGTATTAGTTGTAAGCAATAGAAGTAGTCGTCTATTGTCGCTATAGTAGGCGTCAACGTCTGTGCTAGAAAAGCAGTACAAATAATTTTCGTTGTGGAAATATAAGAATAAATAAAAACGAAGTAAACTGTAAATAAATGTTACATCAGAACGATGTTAATAATGGAAACAGAAGTTAACGTTTTCCGAATTGGGATCAAGACAACAATAAGGACCCCAGATCATTAACACAAGACGCGGGACATGTTTTGGAAGTCACCGGTTGACCTCGCAATACACGTGGTCTCTATTTACGTTTTCCGAATTGTTTCGGGAGGGTGTGTGACAGGGTTAGGGTTAGTATTAGTTATATTTTTAATATTCGTTTCTTGCTCCAACGTGTTTAATATATTCTTGCTTTCAAAATGTTAGTTATGTGTTGTAAATGATTTTGGGGTCACTCTGTATGTGTTTAAAAAGAAAGAAAAATTGACATTTTGTTAGTAAATGAGGTCAAGAGATACAAAATAACGACGATGTGATTCGACGATGGCCGGTCACGTGATAGCAGTAAACTGAACTGTTATCAGTTGTTTCAGATGTAAAATCGTGGCGCACTATTATGAGATACCAATGCCTATTAAAAAAATTTAAAGTTTAATGATGTACTAGCGCATATGAAAGCCGAGGTTGCTGTAGAAATGCAGACATTAATTTTTTTTATTAATGTCGTAAGCAGCTGTGTCCGTTTAAGTAATAAGTGAAAAGCTGCCCAAGTTTAACAAGTAATTCCATGATAAATGCCAGTATACTGAAATCATATGCCCTTAATAGGGTTAAGAGGAAAATTCATATACACTAAATGTACAAAAGCGAGGAAGTTTCCAAATTTTTACACTTTTATTGTCATTAAGGGTATGCGAGCACAACAGGGCTATGTATTTTACTGGTAGGAATATTTCTTCAGCGCACCTTACACATTTCATCCACTCATGCATAGATATTTATACTGTAGCGATGTGATAATGAAATGGTTTGGTTGATATGTAGTCATACCCTTAATGACAATAAAAGTGTAAAAATTTGGGAATTTCCTTGGTTTTGTACATTTAGTGTATATGAATTTTCATCTTAACCCTATTAAGGGCATATGATTTCAGTATACTGGCATTTTTCATGGAATGTCACTACTTTTGTAAAGACTATGCCTCAATACAATTCCTTCTCATAAGTTTTTTTGGAATTTTCTGGAAAACTAAGGTATATGGTAAACTGAAATTAAAATGCCATCAGCTAGACCCTAGAACCTTTATCTCTGCCAAAAATCAGCTGACTCCATCATATAGTTGATGAGATACAGGGTAGCACATACTAACCCTAAATCTAACCCTAAACCCTAAACCCTAACCCTAACCCTAAACCCTAAACCCTAACCCTAACCCTAACCCTAACCCTTAAAATTACTATATTGTAACCAGGCCGCTTGGCGGGAAAATCATTAAAAAATATTTTTTTAAATTTAAAATATTTCGACCCACTCTTGTTGCCTAGTTACAACTCGAAAATAACATTAAACTTGCGAAAGAAACATTAAGAAAAACTGTCTGACATGCGATCTAGTTCGCATCCGGAGATTACAATTATATGCTGACATTGATAGCAGCGTTTTGTCTGTCAGTCTAGGATAATGTCTCCATTTTATCGTCTTGTATTTACTTGCTTTCCCAAAGTTAGATATGTGCAACCATTAGTTTCATAAGGGGTGATTCTTGGTTCGGTAACTGAGGGTGTGATTACGTTGCTGAAGACGAGAGACAGTCAGGGCGAGATATAATTAAATCAGTACAGACACATAATGTTGCGAAAGGTTCAGATTTAGTTCAAGATCAGATGAAACCGTCTGCCGATTGTTATTATATCATTTAATTTTTTTTTATTTTGAAATCCGTGCGTTTTTCTATTTAAACACGTAAATGAATTTATTTGTAAAATTAAACTTGAGCATAACATTTGAAATATATATATATATATATATATATATATATATATATATATATATATAGAGAGAGAGAGAGAGAGAGAGAGAGAGAGATTTAGATTTAGATTTTTCACTTATAAAATAGATCATTCAGTGAAGACCGGGGTTGTTCCAATAAAAACAAGCTCGATGATACTCGATTACAGAGTACAGAGCATTTATATGTGATTTTATGAAGGCTTACCAAAGCATTCCTTTCAGGACACCAATGATCACCATTAAAGATATCTTTAATGGTGATCATTGGTGTCCTGAAAGGAATGCTTTGGTAAGCCTTCATAAAATCACATATATATATATATATATATATATATATATATATATATTTAAATTCATAAGTGGCTAGGAAGGATTCAATTAATTCCCCGAATGTTAACAATTTTGCAACACTTAATGTTCTCTTACAAAGATTAAAATCAGCATACCAATTCTATTAAACTGTATGTCTATAATTTTTGTTTCAATTTTAATCAAAATCTACATACACCATTTTGATTCTCAAAAATGTCTAAAATGTAAGTGGTTATGAGAAGAAATTTGTTTGAGCTTAAACAGAACTGCGTGAGGGGTGAAGGATATTTATTCAAGACAATTTGCATTTGGTTAGTACGATCATAGGCCAGTTATACCAGCCGAGTTTCGCGTTGGCATAATTCTGGCAACCGATGGTATTTCCTGAACTAGCAGATTCTTCTTTGCCATGATGAGGTAAGGTCCGGTCTAGTAGATTCACCCTCATAGGCGTTACCTTCTCCTTTGTGATGAGGATGTTTGTTGTCGGTTGCTGATGCGCTCTTACCGGGTAATACCGACGGACCCGTTATCGTCAGGTTTAGTACCCTTCAAAAGTGTTCCCTCAGATGAGCTTGCTTTCATCCAGATTTAAGTAACTTTTTCCTCCTATTTACCTGCCCCCCCCTCCCCCCGAGGGCAGTTAGACACAAGTTTGGTTTTTAATGTAGAGAAAATCCAGCTCCCGAAAAGGGGTCACTCTGGATTGGGAGAAAAGTAAAAAATGGTTCAGTCTTGGTCTTTTGGCCAAGATCAAAGGATAGTATCTGTTCCGATGGATACTACACCCCATAGACTGGTACCGTCTTGGCCTTCAGGTCTTGATTTCCGCCGGTCTGTGGGTTTGTCCTGTGCAATTCTATGAGGTCCAACCTCCCAGGCTTTGCCTCCCCTCTTTGTGGAGGAGTAAGTTTGTTGCTTACTGCCTGAGGCGTCCCTACCGGGTAATGTCGACGGGGCTGCCCAGGCAATTTTTAATGGCCAGAGTGCTCACTATCTAGGGCGCTGGCTTTTCAAACCCCACTTTCCCGATCTTGTGTCACATCTTACCTTGTGGGAGTAAGATAAAACTGGCCTTGTGCCTAACCTCATGGAGAGGAGGTAAATAAATACGCAGTTGCCAACAATGTTCTGAATCTTTGAGGCGTTGTTGTTTTTTAATCGACTGTGAGCAAACGCGGCATCCACTTTGAAAACAGCTACTTCATTGACATATGTTCATGCAGAATATGTCTTCAACTCTTCTGCAATCTCATGCAACTTCAATTTACGATCGGACGGAAACAGTTTGTGGATTTTAAACAAATGTTTTCCGAGACAACAACTGTATTTAAGCGATTTCAGCGTTCAACACCATTTGTGTCTGTACGATCGCGTTTAAAGTCACCTCTTAATTGCTGTTTCCGATGGAGCAGAGTTTGAATAACATTTTCACATCATTCTTTTGCTTTAACAGTATTTTTCCTAATCAGAAAGTAATGATTTATCAACACACGAAATTCAGATTTTTCATTGATTTTGAAAATTTACAACAGTAGCCTCGGTTAAATAACTGTAATTTGTAAACTTATAATCCGATCAGGCTCAAATTTTGAGAAGTGCCTTTTGAAGGTTAGTACTTTATTGGTAACGTTATTCATATGTTTAGCCCAGTACTTATTTAGTGATGTGTTTTTTTTTCATTCCTTTATTTTTATTTATTTTCTTTTTTTTCTTCATATTTTTCTTGATGTGTGGTTATTTCTTTCTTTTTTCATTTTCTGTCTCATTTCGTTGAATCAATTCATTTTGTCTTTTATTTTTCATTTTCTCTCTCTTATTTCGTTAATCAATTAATTCTTTCTTTCTGTCTTTTATTTTTCTACCTTTCTTTACTTCTTCCTTTCTTTCTTTTCTATCTTTCTTTCTTTATTTCATTCTTTCTTTCTTTCTTACTTTTAATTCCCTACCTTTCTTTACTTCTTTCTTTCTGTCTTTTATTTCCCTACCTTTCTTTACTTCTTCCTTTCTTTCTTTCTTTATTTCATTCTTTCTTTCTTACTTACTTTTAATTCCCTACCTTTCTTTACGTCTTTCTTTCTTTATTTTCTTTCATTCTGTCTTTTATTTCCCTACCTTTCTTTACTTCTTTCTTTCTTCTTTCTTTTATTTTCTTACCTTTCTTTCTTTCTTTCTTTCTGTCTTTTATTTTCCTACCTTTCTTCACTTCTTTTTTCTTTCTTTCTTTTATTTCCCTACCTTTCTTTACTTTTTTCTTTCTTTCGATCTTTCTTTCCTTCTTTCTTTTCTAGAGACTTGACTCATACAAGTGCACCTAGATTCATGGTCTTGTTCTACCCTTTCTCCGTTCCACAAAGACGACGAAATCTCTACTCTTTGACTCTGTGTTACCCTACCCTACACAAAGGGAGATAACCGGTCAACTCAACCAATCGGAGGTTTTCAGGAAAAGAAGCAACATCCGGGTTTTCTCAGTTTCAGCATTTCGTGCATTCACTGCAACGAGAAATAGTATTCAGAAATGTCGCTAATGGCTTTTGGGCTTGCCATAGCAAAAATATAAAGGATTGTAAAACGAAAAAGAGAAAGGGAAAGTTATCAAAACTCGAGTGCGATGTGTACGAGAAACGGAACGAAAACTAACAAAGCGTATAGAAAATGTAGTGTGAAGTGTTACGTTCTCTTTTGTATACGAGATGACCTACGATTTATAGACTAAATTATTTATAAGAGGGACCCACAGAAATTGCAAGGGAGGCGCGAGAGCGCTCTATCCCCTAATAGACTTCAAAAACGGCCTATGCTAGAAATCTCATTTCTTTGATCAATCAATACTCAAAAACCAATAAACCAAATTAGTTAAAACTTAGCACAAAATTTTTATTTGATAGGTTCTATAAGTGTGTAGAATTTCAGCATCATTAGTCAAGGCAACCCAGAGATCCAGAAAGGTCAGGCATGATTTTGTGTTATCCGTGTGTACGTACGTATGTATGTGCCACCCTGTATCTCATCAACTATTTGATGGATTCAGCTGATTTTTGGCAGAAGTAGAGGTTCTAGGGTCTAGTTGATGGCATTTTAATTTCAGTTCACCTTATACCTTAGTTTTCCAGAAAATTCCAAAAAAGCCTTTAAAAGTGACCATTGTATTGAGGCATAACCTTTACAAAAGTAGTGACATTCCATGATAAATGCCAGTATACTGAAATCATATGCCCTTAATAGGGTTAAGATGAAAATTCATATACACTAAATGTACAAAAGCAAGGAAATTCCCCAATTTTTACACTTTTATTGTCATTAAGGGTATGCGAGCACAACAGGGCTATGTATTTTACTGGTAGGAGTTTTTCTTCAGCGCACCTCACACACTTCATCCACTCATGCATAGATATTTATACTGTAGTGATGTGATAATGAAATGGTTTGGTTGATATGTAGTCATACTCTTAATGACAATAAAAGTGTAAAAATTTGGGAATTTCCTTGCTTTTGTACATTTAGTGTATATGAATTTTCATCTTAACCCTATTAAGGGCATATGATTTCTGTATACTGGCATTTTTCATGGAATGTCATTACTTTTGTAAAGGCTATGCATCAATACAATGCCTTCTCATAAGGTTTTTTGGAATTTTCTGGAAAACTAAGGTATATGGTAAACTGAAATTAAAATGCCATCAACTAGACCCTAGAATCTCTATCTCTGCCCAAAATCAACTGAATCCATGAAATAGTTGATGAGATACAGGGTGGCACACACGTACGTACGTACACACGGATAACACAAAACCACTCCTGACCTTTCTGGGTCTCTGGGTATCCTTGGCTAATGATGCTGAAATTCTACACACTGCCTTGACAATAACCTTCCAGATCTCGGAGAAATACTAAAAAAAAACACCATAGTTAGAAATGCCATTTATTATCTTGAAAGTCTCAATCATATCACTTCTTATTCTTCTCTCCAGCAAAGTAGTCAATCCCAATTTGTCCAATCTCTCCCGGTAACTGCACTCTTTTATTTTACTTATTAGTTTTGTCACCCTTCGTTGTACGCCTTCCAGTTTCAATATTACATTGTAGTAAAATATATTCCATGAAAAATGCCAGTATACTGAAATCATATGCCCTTAATAGGGATAAGATGAAAATTCATATACACTAAATGTACAAAAGCAAGGAAATTCAAAAATTTTTACACTTTTATTGTCATTAATTAAGGGTATGACTACATATCAACCAAACCATTTCATTATCACATCACTACAGTATAAATCTCTATGCATGAGTGGATGAAGTGTGTGAGGTGCGCTGAAGAAAAATTATTACTAGTAAAATACGTAGCCCTGTTGTGCTCGCATACCCTTAATGACAATAAAAGTGTAAAAATTTGGGAATTTCCTTGCTTTTGTACATTTAGTGTATAGTAATTTTCATCTTAACTCTATTAAGGGCATATGATTTCTGTATACTGGCATTTTCATGGAATTAATAAATATATACTTTAATTATATTTATTATTACTAGCGAGACCCGTGTAAATTACACGAAATGATGCTTTCAATACTAATTATCTTGTTCCTTACCTATACACGTTTGAATAAAATATGATACGATATGACATGTATATTTATTTATAAAATGAACAATACATCAAACAATTTACAAAACTTCTTTATATACAATATTTCTAGTGAATGTAATATTTCGACGACTAAACCTTACTTTGTAAATGCTTTAGATTAAATTAAATTTGGCTCTAATTCATGAGTAGCATAGAAATATTCAGAAGGTCGTTGCTTTTGATATAAGCGTGACACACAAAATAACACACACGCTATCGTATTAATATGTGTATTCCCGGTAGTCCCCTCCCTTACTTCCCCCATCCCTTCGATGTAGAAAAAAATCTTAGAGGTTGGTTGGGATCGAACTATAAACCAGTCGGGTCGACGTCAAAAAGCCGACGTCAAAATCCTACGTCGCTAACCGTTGCGCTAAAGAGACTTGAAAATATCACGAAAATTAGGTGACTTGAATGTTTTTCCAAATCTAGGTGCGGCACGCATGCGCAGAGCGTTTTATGTAAGCGTGACACACGAACATACACGCTATCGTATTAATACATAGAAGATAATACACACCATCGTTGCTGAAGATGACCGAATAACAATATGTACAGGCGAATTGATGTAAGGAGCTAAATTAGACAAAAGATGATTAAGTTGCATAATAACAAAAAGGGAGAGGAATGTAGAATTACTTATCTTTTAACTGACGGTGATAAATTCAGAGACAAAATAATCGAACCTAAAGCTAAAAGATTCAACATTACATATATATATATATATATATATATATATATATATATATATATATAAGGACGAAACGTATATGTATAAAGGACGAAACGTATACGTACATGGATAATAAACAAAAACAAAAACAAATATTTATTATTGCTAGCTCCTAGAAAACCCGTCTAGATGGCCACTGTAAGTGTAGTATTTACACAGCATGACGTCGCTAGCTATATGTGCATCGTTCCTTGCATTAAGTAGAACGCTCTTATGACGTCAAGCCACCGTATAAAGTGTTACAATTATCACGGTTTATTCGCTATTAAGCGTTGGCCGAGTGGTTCTAGATGTCAGAATTTTAGTTGCAAAATACTCGGAACCCGGGGTTTCGAATCGCATGACCGGTAGTGAATAGTCATATCTCTATGCTGATGAGTCCCGATTATAAAAGACGAAACGTATACGTACATAGATAATAAACAAAAACAAATATATATATATATATATATATATATATATATATATATGTGTGTGTGTGTACATATACATTAATCGCTATATCTTTTATATAATCCCTTAACTGTTGAGGTTCCCAGATGTCGAAAGGCTTTCTACTTTAATAGATTTTTTCCTCGAACTGCTAGCCTTTGGAATTCCCTCTTTGGTCCTTGTTTCCTTGACTGTAGCAATATACAGAAATATACATGTAAAAAATATCTCGCTGCGCAACTCCCTACTTATAAATCTGGCCTCTAATTCGCAGTATCCCCTTACGTCTCAGTCGCCACGTGTCTTATTTGGAGTGAATAAAAGTTTTTAAAATAAATAAATGTGGTTTACCTATTCTGTCTGTTCTTCTGTCTCGTAGCAATTAAAAATAAAGCCCTGTACCAAGATCAAACAAGAATCGAATTTTAGAGATTTTACACAAATTTGTATTAACAGCAAAAGTTTGAAAATTTAAAATCATAAAAATTCAACACTAAGAACAAAAATGATAATATAGAGTTCAGTGCTGGGATTAAAAAATACTTTGTTCTCATCTATTCTCGGGTAAAGCGATAGATTTAAATTAGTATAAACTCTATCTATTCATTAATTTCTTACACATCAGATGATTTTATTGTTGGTATTCGTTTCCTCGATGTTTTTCTAGAAAGAATTCTAGCTAGAAAGACATCGAGTAATTATAGAAGTTGCAACGTGAATGTTGCTAACATCCTAAGTGAAAGTGTTTCTGTGGAAATGGCTGGACTCGAACTTGGAACACGCATGTTGTCAGACCGTGTCGGTAACCACTTAGCCACTGTAACTTCCCATAAACTGTATTTATATTATACTAGATTGTCCCAAAAGTTCGTAAACACAAGGTTGTCCCAAAAGTTTGTAAACACTTGGTTGTCCCAAAAGTTCGTAAACAGTTGGTTGTCCCAAAAGTTCGTAAACACTTGGTTATCCCAAAAGTTCATAAACACTTGGTTATCCCAAAAGTTTGTAAACATTTGGTTGTCCCAAAAGTTCATAAACACTTGGTTGTCCCAAAAGTTTATAAACATTTGGTTGTCTCAAAAGTTCGTAAACACTTGTTTGTCCCAAAAGTATATAAACACTTGGTTGTCCCAAAAGTTTATAAACACTTGGTTCTCCCAAAGTTCGTAAACACTTGGTTATCCCAAAAGTTTGTAAAGACTTGGTTGTCCCAAAAGTTTATAAACATTTGGTTGTCTCAAAAGTTCGTAAACACTTGTTTGTCCCAAAAGTATATAAACACTTGGTTGTCCCAAAAGTTTATAAACACTTGGTTCTCCCAAAGTTCGTAAACACTTGGTTATCCCAAAAGTTTGTAAAGACTTGGTTGTCCCAAAAGTTTATAAACATTTGGTTGTCTCAAAAGTTCGTAAACACTTGTTTGTCCCAAAAGTATATAAACACTTGGTTGTCCCAAAAGTTTATAAACACTTGGTTCTCCCAAAGTTCGTAAACACTTGGTTATCCCAAAAGTTTGTAAAGACTTGGTTGTCCCAAAAGTTTATAAACATTTGGTTGTCTCAAAAGTTCGTAAACACTTGTTTGTCCCAAAAGTATATAAACACTTGGTTGTCCCAAAAGTTTATAAACACTTGGTTATCCCAAAAGTTTGTTAACACTTGGTTGTCCCAAAATTTCGTAAACACTTGGTTGTCCCAAAAGTTCGTAAACACTTGGTTGTTCCAAAAGTTAGTAAACACTTGGTTGTTTCAAAAGTTAGTAAACACTTGGTTGTCCCAAAAGTTCGTAAACACTTGGTTGTTCCAAAAGTTCGTAAACACTTGGTTGTTCCAAAAGTTAGTAAACACCTGGTTGTTCCAAAAGTTCGTAAACACTTGGTTGTCCCAAAAGTTCGTAAACACTTGGTTGTTCCAAAAGTTCGTAAACACTTGGTTGTCCCAAAAGTTAGTAAACACTTGGTTGTTCCAAAAGTTAGTAAACACTTGGTTGTTCCAAAAGTTCGTAAACACTTGGCTGTTCCAAAAGTTCGTAAACACTTGGTTGTAACTATCAAAACTCGCAGCTCGATTTTATTCATGGGCATCTCGAATATAAAGATGAAAATAACTGTATAGTTATTTTCAATATAAACGCAAACAAACAATTTAACATTGCATAAACATTAAATGTTTCGCAAGTGTTCACTAACTTTCGGGACAACCTAATAACACAGTCACCAAGTCTTTAAATTCACACATGAAATAAGATAAGAATACCGGAATCATCGAAAGCTATCTAATAAGAACAACGTTTTAACCTTTGTTATCTGACGTGGGCATGTTGTCAAACAGACGCCTGTGGTTCAATCGTGCCACGCGCTCCTTATCGGCAATATAAGTAGAATCGTGATGTGCCTATGCATTAGCTGTATAAGTAAATAAGTAAAAAAGACAAGGAAAACAACTCTCCCGTGCAAATAAGACTGTGACACGCTGATACAGGGAACGTGTCAAGAGATATCCGAACGATCTGCCGCGCCGTATCAGATGAAAGGCGATCGTTCGATGTAACCGTGTATCTTCTAGATGGAGGCGATGTTAAAGTTGAGTGGTTTGAGGTGTGCACAACGTTTGTTTACGGATGACCCGTCGTGACTCGCCCTTCCCTCGACCGACACGGTTGTTTTTTGGCGCAGTTAAAATTGAAGAATGTCGGTTGCGGCAGGGGTTAGGGTTAGAGTTAGAGTTAGGGTTAGGGTCAAAACTGGATCCCAGTCATTAATTGACTTCCGGTCTGGTCGATTGACAAAATCAATGCTAAATCATCTGGCATCGTCCGAACATGAGCGTAAATACTCGTATCGATTTCGATTTCGAGTCAAAGAGAGGGAGATGGAGGGAGGGGAGATAGATAGATAGATAGATAGATAGATAGATGGTAGAGAGAGAGGGGGAGGGACAGAGAGAGAGAGAAAGAGAAAGAGATAGAGATTGAGAGAGACGAAGATAGAGAGAAATAGAGATTAAGAGAGATAAAGAGAGAGAGAAAGCGATAGAGATAGATAGATAGAGAGAGAGAGAGAGAGATAAATAGAGATACAGAGAGCGAGAGAGAGAGAGAGAGAAGATGGAGAGAGATAGGGAGAGAGAGAGATGGAGAGACAGTGAGGAAGAGCCAGAGACAGAGACAGAGATAGAGACAACGAGACATAAGAAAAGACAGAGTGAGAGATAGATAGATAGATAGATAGATAGATAAATAGAAAGAGAGATAAATAGATATACAGAGAAAGATACAGATACAGAGAGAGAGAGAGAGAGAGAGAGAGAGAGAGAGAGAGAGAGAGAGAGATGGAGAGACAGTGAGGAAGAGACAGAGACAGAGATAGAAACAACGAGACATAAGAAAAGACAGAGTGAGAAATAGATAGATAGATAGATAAATAGATAGATAGATAGATAGATAGGGACAGAGCCAGAGTGAGAGAGAGACAGAGAGAGAGAGAGAGAGAGAGAGAGAGAGACAAAACAGAGACAGAGTGAGAGATAGAAACAACGAGACATAAGAAAAGACAGAGTGAGAAATAGATAGATAGATAGATACATAGATAGATAAATAGATAGATAGATAGGGACAGAGCCAGAGTTAGAGTGAGAGAGAGAGAGAGAGAGAGACAAAACAGAGACAGAGTGAGAGAGAGAAAAAGACAGACAGAAACAAATAGACAGAAAGAAAGAATTATAGAAAATACATCGAAATATACAGCGTGTTTCGAAAATCTGTTGTATTACTCCGCGAAAATTTTCTTTATATATAAATAATAAAAAAAAAGTTCCCACAACATAAATCCAGAAACGCTCGGTTTCCAAGTTATAGGTGATTGAAACAAATACTCATAGCATTATTTATTGTAAACATCTAACATGCACACTATCTATAATAGTCCACCGTTATTTCTACATATGAGATTGTTCTTTTTACTAAAATGTCACCCCTGATTAAGGCCCAAAGGCCACTCGAGTATAAGGGTTAGTGAGTTTGTCCGGTTAGGGTTAGGGTTAGGGTGAGGGTGAGGATTAGGGTTAGGGCTAGGGTGATTACTTCCTTCAAATGCACCAATAGTGATGTATAATATTCGCTATAGATGGTGCTTTCAGTCAGCCAAGAAGCAGCCCCACGGTATTGTGTTCAACGGACAGATAGTTCTAGGAAAGAAACTTTGTTCATGGAAGCTCTGTTTTCTTTTAGGTACACAGAGGGAGAAATGGAAATTAATGACAGTGGTTGTAGCTACACTGCGACCAGCGATAATAGCTTTCTCATGAAAAATAAATGTGCTTATCAATATGTTTGTCATATTCAGCAATAGTTTTACGCAAATTCTGGCACATTATGATAACATTATTTGATTGATCTACACATTGTTGTGAATAGTTTGTACAGTCATCAACGTTTTTTTTTCTAATTTCAGGGTGGCCAGAGATAATGGTCTTTTTTACTTCTTAACAACAATGAGACGTTCAAAATCACTAACCCAGAGAGAAAAAGAAATTATAATTGTGGTACAATGAAGGGCGCAAGGATATGAAGTGACTCATCGACAGAGACAAAAGGAAATTCAGGAGTGGTCAGTAATGAAAACCGCGAGGATAGAAGTGACTCATCGACAGAGACAAAAGAAATGCGGCAGTGGTCAGTTTCCATTGTTCATGACAGGTGACTAAGAAAAGAATACCGGACACGACATTTTGGAGTAAATGTTTTTACGACATCTGACTACAGTAAGGTAGGTTAGTTTGACGACAGTAAGGTTTATGGCAAAAAGTTAACGAGTTTGGGTTACGGAGAGAAGACGAACAGTTAAGATCGAACCAGGAAAACGATGAGATGAGCTGACGACTTGAGCAACGACGATGGGGGTCTCGACAGTCCGCGACGGTGTTACACACATTCATAGTTCCAACTAAATTATACACAACGTATATGAGTTTGTGTTCTTTCTCGAGAGTTGTGTTTCTTTTATTTTAACTTGTGGACCAGTGCCGTGCCCTCGACGATTCGTCAGTGGATAGACGACTCGGCTAGACGATGGAGACAAGAATGCCACGGACACACAACGTTGGGGTTGATGGTCGTCGAGTGGGGCAACATTGTTCTACATTTACATAAACTGGTATTGGTATAATCAAGGAAACGGCTAAAGGGACCTCCCCTGGTTGCATTGCACAGAAAAATAAGTCGTCATGTGGATATTGTAAAAAGATTTCTGAAGGACCTTTGCCTAAGGAAGAAACAATCAGATGTTAGAATATCCAAGACGGTCACCAACAGGGATTTGAGGAATATTGGTCGCCAACCACGTACAAAACCTGGACAATCAAAGACGTAAATATCAGCGAGCAAGATTTTGGCCTCCTTATTTTGGGATGTTCAAGTATTTTCTCATCAATTAACTTTGAGAAAAGAAAAACCATCAATGGCTAATATTATATAACATTACACATTATGTAATATAACCACAGACATGAAATAAGTAAATAGACAGTCTTATTATCGTAAGTAATCGAGACTTTTTTCAAATAGTCATGATAGGCCTAGGCAATATAGTATTGATTATCTTCCCTCGCTGATCAATTAGAAAATCACTCAATTAAGAGTAGAATCCCGAGGTTTGCGTCGATTTGACGCTGTTTAAATCACCCTTCATATGGTCGAGTACTCTATCATTAAGCTCTGAGGTTTGTCTGAAATACGTGATTATGTTTTCATCATTTTATAAGTATATATATATATATATATATATATATATATATATATATATATATATATATATATATATATATATATATATATATATATATATATATAAGTGGGGTCTGATAAACTCTGCTGGGAAGCCATGAAATTAAATACTGTCTTGTTTTTAAATTCCCGAAAGAGTTTTTCATGGTAAACAACTGATGATCCCTTAAATAATGTTAGAAGCAAACTAATATAATAACTGTAAAAATTAAATTGACTTACATGAGTGATTTTCCACTGAACGACTTGGGACTTAAGGTTGTTTTTTTTTTTTAATTTTTTTATCGTTTTAATGGTTGAGAAACTTCTGAGACTATATATATATATATATATATATATATATATATATATATATATATTATTTAATATTTATTGTTGTTGCATTGCAGCTACTTGTACATTTGGCTTTCCTAAGCCGTGTAGAGTTTATTCTCCGTTTGTTTTTACATAATTTCGCCCGATTAATGTATATATTATAGATAAAATAGTTATCTGCTGGCACGTGTTTTGTCGCATCGATACTCTTCTTAGTGAACCGACTATGACAGGTTGCTAGGAAAGCGGGAAATTTGAGGTTGTAAATTTTATTGTTTAAATTTTATTTTGTTTAAATTTTATTGCATCTATCTTATTCACTACTTCGATTTGCACGGACAACATTTTAAACCGACGGTACTGATGTTGTACTAATTTTCTGTACCAACTATATATATATATATATATATATATATATATATATATATATATATAATACTTATCCGCTGACACGTGTTTCGTCCTACCGCGATTCTTCAGAGCGAACAGACTATTGACAGGTCTGGAAGCCGACCACTGAAACCGTGGTCGAGTTCTCTACCATTACATGAGGCCTGTCTTAAATATGTAATAATAATTACTTCTTTTTTATTGTTTTATAAGTATGATTTAATATTTGTTATTTTGACGATAATTTGCTGTTTTGCAGTTACTGGTACATTTGGCTTTCCTAAGCCGTGTGGAGTTTATTCTCTGTTTGTTTACATAATTTCATCCGATCTTTAGGGACGTATATATACATATACATATTTATTTATTTTATAGATAAAATAGTTATTCGTTGACACGTATTTCGTCGTACCGCGACTCTTCAGAGCGAACCGACTATGACAGGTCTCGAAACCCGACCACGGAAACTGTGGTCGAGTGTTCTACCTTTAAGTCAGTTCTCTCTGGAGAGTCGCGGTACGACGAAATGTAAGAAAATTAAGAGTGGAAAAATGAATCGTGGACGAGTCCATCGTGGTTGGGACGTCGATAAAGAAAGAAAGCGACTTGATAACTGTTAAAAAGTAGAAGTTTCCGCAGTGCAAGCGAGACTTGAAAGGCGTCAGTTTCAGAAACGCGAAGAGCCGGAGCGCTTGGTGATCGAGTATCGAAGTACCGGAAGAATAGGAGTTTACCGATGTTTATGGCACTGATAAAGCTTTATTGGCTATGGTACCCAAGCCCGTCTTGCTGTTAGGCTTTCGTGTCCGCTGACTAAAAATGCGACTGATACGTAAGTTGGTACAGTGAAGGAATCCCCTGACCTGTATTTCATCAAACAGACAATTGGAAGTGCTTGTGGAACAATTGCTTCAGTTCAGGCTCGGATAGACAATGCGGAGCAAATTGCTTTCCAATCGGATGTATACATGAACGAGTTTCTAGCGGAAACCAAGTCTGTGACCTCAACAAGAAAAAGACTTCATTGAGACAAAAGTATGTCAAAAATATTTTTTATATGTATGTGCGTAGCCGGCGTAAACCATCCGGTGATGGGAAATAAAGAAAACCAAAGCGTTTCCACATACGTTCTGTTCTTTGTCATTCTTGTTGGATCTTACTGGGTATCCCGAAAGAACGGGTAATGCAACACCTTTAAGTGTAATTTTTTGTATCTCTCTTGCACTTAGTTCACCGGGTAAGAACGTGTAATGCAACAGAAACACGTGTCAACGAATACCTATTTTATCTATGAAACAAATAAATAAATATATATATATATATAATATATATATATATATATATATATATATATATATATATATATATATATATATATATATATATATATATATATATATATATATATATATATATATATGAAGTTAATCCAACAAAAGATATAAGAGGCAACTAATATCTTTTAATTAGTGAAACATCCGGATAAAGACTGAAGCTCAATATACTGGATAGAGCATTAATAGCATAATATAAAATGAAATAATAAAATAAGGTGCGAATCAAATTTTATTAGAGTTCAAAGTTCAGGCAAAGTATCTCAAATATATACAAAAATATATAAAAATATATACAAAAATATATAAAAATATATACAAAAATATATAAAAATATATACAAAAATAAATGGCCGAATGTATAGACTCGGTTTGATTTAGTTCTGTTCAAATCGGATTTAGCGGATTTTCCATTTAACCAGCGAATTTTGGTTTGTGCTGCTCCGGTCAAATCATTTGAATCCTGAATTTTGAACTTCATGATTCAAACAGAAAGTGAGTTTATTGAACTTTTATTTGATTTGGTTCATTTATCATTGTATTAATTAACATAAACATTGGATGCATTTTTCACAGTAATTTACGGCATCGATTGCGGACGCTTTTCCCGACTGCATAACCTTTTCGGTTTTTCAGTTCTTTCAATTGTTTCCCTTTTGGACTGTTATTCAATATCTGGATCAATCTTCAATCAACCTCTTGGATATCTTTCCTGAATATGTTTTAATTTGTATGACTTGGATGGATTTTATTACTTTGACAAATAAGTATGTTTTTGGCTTGATATATTTGATGTGTTATGTACTCTTATGAATAAAATTTGATTCGCACCTTATTTTATTATTTCATTTTATATTATGCTATATATATATATATATATATATATATATATATATATATATATATATATATATATATATACGTCCTTGACAATCGGACGAAATTATGTAAAAACAAACGGAGCATAAACTCTACTTGAAATTTACCAGTAGTTATCGTCAAAAAACAACAACAACAAATATTAAATTATATATATATATATATATATATATATATAATATATAAATAAATATTTATTAAATATTTTAATACCTACAGACATCGATGTTTCATGCTAACGCAAACTTCAGTGTAGGAACTAATTCTCAACGGTCGGTGGGCGCGGACCCCGATCACAAATCGCCACTCAGAGAGTCTTATCCCATCGGCCATAGCCAATTAGTTAGTAAATAGATAGGAATTTAAATGTAAATAGCGAGTCGGCGACTAGATTTACCCAAGCAGTATGATCTACGAACGGCGTTCGGATCGTTCTGCTTGTTATTAAAGTCACTCAAGAGTGCCCGGCCTTTGTTGGAGGGGGCTGATTAATAATAATATTTATAAATAAATATTTATTAAATATTTTAATACCTACAGACATCGACGTTTCACGCTAACGCAATCTTCAGTGTAGGATTACTTCTCAACGGTCGGTGGGCGCGAACCCCGATCACAAATCGCCACTGATTCGTAGTCGAGAGTCTTATCCCATAGCCAATTAGTTAGTAAATAGAGAATTTAAATTTAAATGTAAATAGCGAGTCATAGTTATGGCGTTGTGTTTCTTCCTTATTTTTCTGATTTACTTTATCTGTTCTCTACTGGCGATCCACCCTCGCATAAATATGTTATACAAAGGAAGTACATATTCACTCTTTCATAAAAAGTTTCACACCCGTCAACAAATGACACCACAAACAAACTGTTTAAAAACAAAAAATACGAAGCACTAAAAAAGCAGGAGAAAATCAAAACAATTTAAGTGATAAAAAAAAATGCCAGCTTTGAAACGTTATTCAGAAACAGGCCTCACATAAGGAATGACACATAAATAAAACACTTCTTTCCATTCACCCACGCAGATGTGTGTATGTGTTTGTATGTTTCTACGTATAGGCTTGACACCTAAACTAATTAACTGATCACTGTAGATGTTGGAACTCATCTGCAAGGCGTAAGGGTTGGTAATGTGGGCTATGTTTTTTTAGTCTGGTTTTATGCAAAAGACGCAGAAAAATGGTGTCGAGACCTTCGTGGATGCTCAAATACGCACGATTCTTGTGAAATTTTAACAATATTAGACCTCAATTAATAATAATGAAATTTCAGTTTTTAAAATATAATTATGTGGGTACAACTTTACACTTGAGCATGCAAATTCTTCAGAATTACTTTAAATTTGGTCCGTAGTCATTTTACACCAATCAAGCAAGATTTCTCGGAATTTCAATTCATTCTCAAACTTGAGTGTTTAATTTTAGACATATTGTACAAGAAAAATCGTGTCATTGAGTTTGATCAATATTGGAATAAGGATTATAGACGTGTGGTTTAGTAGCATTGTGATTTGATTTTTATTAGGATGACTAAAATGTTGAAAAGCTTTTCTGTTCCGGGAATTCATTTTACTCGACCCAGGTATTTTAGCCCGACAATTCCCTGCGGGGATGACACGCGGAAGCCTCTGTGTAGCTTAATTCCTATAAATATATATTTCATAACTTACTACCTAGCTCTTCTCACGTATGAAATACTGAAAATTGATACACAAAAGAGTATATCCCCTTATAACATTTTATGTGGATACATGAAATAATATATATATATATATATATATATATATATATATATATGACAAAATATGGAAAGCAAACATGAATTATTATTTATGTATTCATCAACATTTCGTCTTTATTTCCAGACTGACTCAGGATTATTGGTATGAAGAAATAATACACAAATACAAATATTTGAAACAGTAGCAGCATATATATATATATATATATATATATATATATATATATATATATATATATCAAGAAACAAGAGATTTCATCGGTTTCGTTCGGATCAACGAACGTCTTCGGAAAAAACTTTTTCTGAAGACGTTCGTTGATCCGAACGAAACCGGTAAAATCTCTTGTTTCTATATAATTTTTATCTGTATTTAAATTTGTTTTTTCCGTTTGTCTTTTTTCACACATCTTGTCCTTCACAGCATTTCATTTTTAGGATATATCATGCATTTTGTCCTCATCTCTTTCTCTCTCTCTCTCTCTCTCTCTCTCTCTCTCTATATATATATATATATATATATATATATATATATATATATATATATATATATATATATATATATATATAGCCTGAGTCAGACGTAACTTGTCAGTAAAAAGAAAAAACTTGCATATATAAATGTATAAAAAATGTGTTTATATATTTTTATACATATGTATTCAGGATATATATATATATATATATATATATATATATATATATATATATATATATATATATATATATATATTATAATTGTTTTAACATTGTTCACCCTAAACAAGGCTAGCTACCACTATAGACGTAAGGGGCTACTGAGAAAAAAGGGTGAGAGTTGGGGGTCAACTTAAATTGGGAGCTGTGTTGCGAGATGTCTGTTTACATTAGTTTTAAATTTCTGCATGTCAGTACCGTCAGGAAAACAGGGAGCAAGGAGGGAGGGAGTTCCAGAGTCCAGCAACACAAGGAAAGAAGCTTTTGGAGTAGAGAGCTATTCGGCATCTGGGGACCTCCACGGTGAATTGATGAGATTTGGCAGATTGTCGGGTTGGTCTAGTGAATTTACGTCGTGGGGGCACCAGACCAGCAAGTTCATCAGAGCATAATCCATTGAAATATTTGCAAAACAGGCACAAAGAAGCAACATTGCAGCGATGGGACAGTGGCTGCAGCTTGGTGGATAGTAAAGGACCTATCAAGTTGGCGACTCCTTTTTATGACTTTGTCTAAGCGGGAGAGACTAGTGGATGATGCACCAGCTCAGACGTGGCAACAATACTGCATTCATGGGCGGATGGTTGCTTTGTAGGATAATGTCAGGAGTGAGAAGTTTACTAACACGGTAGAAGGAGCCCACCTTCTTTGCAGCAGTCCTGGCAATGTCTTCAATTCCAATTCATGTTATCTGTGAAAGTTAGGCCGAGGAGTTTTCATGATGAACTCTCAGGTAGGGTGTTATTTGCCATGACAATCGGTGGTTAAAAAGGTTTCTTGTAGTTATTGAAGGAAAGTAGCTTTGTCTTTGCGGCATTAAAAGTTACCATCCATTTTTGACCCAAACCAACTACAGATATGTGCGCGTCGGTTTTGCCTACATGACAAGAGTAGAGCGTGGTTTCGTCAGCAAATATTCCTATCTCAGTTTCAATGACATCAGGGAGGTCATTTATGAAAATCAGGAACAGTAGAGGTCCAAAGATGGATCCCTGGGGTACACCAGCATTTATGTCATGTTGCTTAGATTAACGGAAATCGCGGACAACCTGGATCTTTCTTTTTCTTAGGAAGGATTTAATTATATTAAATATGTGTCCAGTAATACCATATGAGTGCAGTTTTAGAAACCCTTTATGCCAGACCTTGTCAAAGGCCTTGGATATATCAAGCGCTACCGCCCTAGCTTCACCTGCCTTGTCCAGTGTATGATATATGCGTTCAGAGATGACCGTTAGGATGTCTGCAGTAGATCGTGCTTGTCTAAATCCGTATTGATGATCAGAAAGAAGTTTAGCATTAACTAGATGCCGGACTATCGCTAGATGGATTAATGATTCAAAGATTTTGGCAAAGATCGGGAGTAGACTGATTGGGCGGTAGTTTAGAGGATCAGTTCTATCTCCAGAATTCTTGAAGACTGGTACCACAGAGGCAATTGTCCAACTATCAGGGAAACAAGATTCAGCAAGGCGTTTGTTGTATAGTTTGGAGAGGACAGGGGCCAGCTCAGCAGAGCATTTCTTTATTACAATATATATATATATATATATATATATATATATATATATATATATATATATATATATATATATATATATATTCAATAAAATATAGTAACACGAAATTACATAATCATCGATGCAATAATTTATTTCAATCTTGTGGTATTGCCAAGCATCCGAGTTAGATGATTACATTTTTGAAAATAAGAAAAGAGAAATTCACACTTGACAATTAATATATAAGTAGAGAGAGAGAGAGAGAGAGAGAGAGAGAGAAAGAGAGAGAGAGAACATACCTAATACATATTTAGAGAAAGGGTGAAATTTGAAGCATATTTATTCTATACTTTTATAGGGGGGGTTACATGACTTATGACGGAAGGCAATATAGAGAGGGAAGAAAAAGCCATATATATAAAGAGAGAAATTGGGAAATTGTAAAGGGGCAGGGAGGGTATTCGATGGCTCTCAAGAAATCAGGTCAGCGTGTCAAGAATAACAAATCCGAAAAATCGCCTCTGCCACTTGGAAATCAACGTCCGCTGTCTGGCGACTAAAGAACTATCTTGGGAGAGACATAAGAAAAGAAAAGATTTGAAAACAGACAACAAACATCCAAGGTCAGAGATCATGTCACATATATACACATACACAGCCATGTATACACACGCACACACACACACACATATATATATATACATACACACAGATATATATACATATATATATATATATATATATATATATAGGTATATATATATATATATAGGTATATATATATATATATATATAGGTATATATATATAAATAAATAAATATATATATATATATTTATATATATATATATGTGTATATATTTCACTACATATATTTATACCTATCTATCTATCTCAGTATTGTATATGTATATTTACAAAAGTACTCTTTAAAATTTGACATTTCGTCCCATGCAAATTTACTCACCGACCCATCCTTTAAATATTGACGGCAAAGCCAAGACCGCAAATTCTCTCACATCGCGGGAATATTTTGCAGAATTTTTTTTTTTACGTCTTTGTAACTTGTCGTTACGCTCAGAAATAGGACCCGGTATCCCGGGGTGGAGGGTAAGGTTGAAAAATAAACAAACAAATAATCGACCCTGATGCCCCTTCCCTGAACACCTAGTCTGTCCTTCAGCTAAAAGTATTTGCACCCCAAATACCAAAGGTGAACGAATCATCCCCAAATACGCCCTATCAGATAGGTTTATAGTTTTGTTTTCTCAGTGACGGGGTTTTGATAAAAGGACGTGGTTTATTTGTGTGTGGGGGGGTGCGTGGCGGATGGCTTGGCTCACTTTGTCATTCTCACGACATTAAAAGAATGAAGAATATCAAAACATATAAGGTACCGTAAATGTCAGTCGTACTGAATGAGTGCGACAAGAACGTGCGACCCCTAAAATAAATTGTCCAAGTCCCTATTAACTTGTCTCCCCACAAGAGCTGAGTTAGACAGAAGGTTAGTTTTTAATGTTGGGGAAATTAAGCTCCTCAAAAGAGTGCACTATAAATTAGGACTGACATTTAAATTACCTCAGTTTAGAAGGAGTTTTCTTTCAGTGACCGAGGACAGAAAAGATGAAGTTTAAACAGCCAGAAAGTCGTGTTATAACGTAAAATGGGTCAAGTGATATCAACCATTTACATTATTTAACGCAAAATCCGGTCATTTTGGTAAAAGTTTTTACACTTAAAGTTCTTTATATGTTCAAGTATGTATTCCTGGTGTTTGGTTTGGTTATTTTGTTAAAAATGTTTCTAAATAGACTCGGAACATTTATTAATATATATATATATATATATATATATATATATATATATATATATATATATATATATATATATGTATAGTAAGAAATGAAAATATATATGGCAATCAAGCTACACAGAGGCTCCTGCGTTTTATCCCCGGGGGGAATCTTCAGGCATTTAGCCTGAAGATTCCCCCGCCGTGGATGAAACGCGGAAGCATCTGTGTAGCTTGATTGTCATATATATTTTCATTGCTTACTACCTAGCTCTACTTACGTATCGAACACTGTTGAAGTAAATACTGAAAGCTGATACATAAAAAATTATATCTCCTTATAATATTTGATGTGGATACATGAAGTACTAATATAAATATATATATATATATATATATATATATATATATATATTGTCCTTGAGTCCTCACATTTCATGAGCGATGTTTCTGACAAAAGGGGAAGAATTGCTGTTTTCTGGGTCGGAATCTATCCATCTAACACTTATCGTTAGTTAGTTTTGGACCTTTAAGTAGTATTTTTTTAGCTCAAATCATCAAGTGGTTTCATGTCTTGTCTGGAGCGATTTCCATATATATATATATATATATATATATATATATATATATATATATATATATATATATATTAGTAGTATGTTTTTAAAAGGCTGTGGGCAATGCAAATTCCGGGTAAGATGTAAGTCGGAAGGAACAAAAATATTAAATCGAATACGAAATATGACTTACCATTTATTTTTCTAAAAATCTTACATAACAGCAAGAGGGTTGTAAGCTGTTTGTGTGATGTCCGGATGATTATAAAATAATTTATTTAATATTTCGGGAAAAGAAACTTCCCTTTGTCAAAACTAATTAATACCAGAAGGAATTTCTCCGATTGTACAGAGAATCTGACAAAACAATATATATATATATATATAATCTGAACTTGAAATCAATGATCAATAGTCCGCGAGAGTATCGATGACGTCGGTCACACACGCGCGCTTATCTTAGTTATCGGCTGTAATACACGAGTCAGTTTACAACTGATCGCTCTCCGGTTTGTGAACTCCGTATCAAATGAGGTTGAATCGCGTAATGAGGCAAGTCAGTTTCTACATGACAGTGATATCCAGAGTTACCCGATCTTCGCATTTCCGGTAATGTTTCGTAAAACCCATGACATGACACACGAATGACTCAACACGTCAAAGTCAAAACATTTAGGATGGAATTCATAAAAAGTACTAATTGATGTATCTAGTGCTGCCCGGGTGCTACATTCGGAGAAGTCAATTTTTTACAAAATTGTAATGGATCCAGTTGCATAGTTCTTCTGTTTCCTCTCTCGGGACAAGTAGCGGAAATTTATTTAATATCCTTCTCTTGATCTGTCCCTCTCTCTCTTTCTGTATATATATAGGGTGTCTCAAAAAAATGTACTCACTCTTAGAATGACGAGACGTTTGCGAATCCCTTGGTGCGCGTTATCAGCTTTGTTTGAACAATAATGGTCATCAGTTTGAACATTTGCGAACATGATTCTTCAATTACATCTGTCTCATGTATTCGATGCTATTTCATTTCACTCTATGTTCATAAATAAAATTTTTCTCGTCATTCTACGAGTGAGTACATTTTTTTGAGACACCCTGTAGAAATATATTTTATATATATTTGTATTTTTATATATTTTTTTATATTTTCAAATCTGCGCTAACAGTTATTGAATTTTACTGATCTATCTCTGTGATCTCCTTTGTTGATAAAAGCTTGCATTTGTGAAAATCCATGGGTTAAAGAAAGGAAAACATATTTATTCATATTTCCTTGTTTGAACTACTTGATGATTCAATACATATTGTTCTTCTTCCAATTTTTATTCTCATCATTCTTTTGTTTTATATATATATATATATATATATATATATATATATATATATATATATATATATATATATATATATAAAGTAATCCAACAAAAGATATAAGCGTCAACTAATATCTTATAATTAGTGAAACATCCGGATAAAAACTGAAGCTCAATATACTGGATAGAGCATTAATATTATAATATTATTTTCAAAGCGTAATTTTATTACCTGTAGTAGTATAACTGCGGTAATGGTCCTCTGAAGAGAAGAATTATCTTTGAAAACTCATGAGCTAAGGACTTAAGAATACTTTGCTTGAACTTTGAATTCTAATAAAATTTGATTGACACCTTATTTTATTACCTCATTTTATATTATAATATATATATATGTATATATATATATATAGAACAAGGGGTTAGGTAAAATAAAATACCTTTTAAAGCAAGTTTAAAGATGCGATATTTTTTTTAATTAAAAAAAAAAGAGAAATCGATACCGATTTTTTTTTCCTTTTTTTTATAAACTTCATTTTAAGTTCATATTACAGATAAATTTCGCCAAGATAGAATTGGCCTCTTCAGTGTAGTTGTAGGTCCGATCTTATTGGACAGCCGGTGTAGTTGTTGAAACCGGTGATCTCGTACCGTTAGTGAGAAAAAAACACCACATTAACCGGTTTCAACAACTACACCGGCTGTCCAATAAGATCGGACCTACAACTACACTGAAGAGGCCAATTCTATCTTGGCGAAATATATCTGTAATATAAACTTAAAATGAAGTTTATAAAAAAAAAGGAAAAATAAAATCGGTATCGATTTCTCTTTTTTTTTTTTTAATAAAAACATCGCAACTGTTAAAATTAAAACATTTTTTTTCAAATGGAATATATATCTGATGAGAGCAAGCAACTAGTGAAATAGGTAATCCGATACTAATTCGATACTAATTCATAAGAAAAGAGTTATTTAGGATAGAAAATTCTTCAAATCCATCCATTCCTGAAAGATTCTTGGTCTGATGAGGTTGACTTTCTTGGAAAAGTGCAACCGAAACATGTATGCACATATGTAACCAATAATGTTTGTATAAATAAAAATTTATACTTATATATATATATATATATATATATATATATATATATATATATATATATATATATATATTGAGAGAGAAAGAGAGAAAGAGAGTAAGAGAGAAAGAGAAAGATGGAAAGACAGATAGAGTGGAGATAGATAGACAAATAGATAGATAGATAGCTAGATAGCTAGATAGCTTGCTATCTATCTAGCTAGCTGGCTAGCTGGCTAGCTAGCTAGCTAGCTGGCTAGCTATCTAGCTAGCTATCTAGCTAGCTAGCTAGCTAGATAGATAGATAGATAGATAGATAGATAGATAGATAGATTGCTAGATAGATAGATAGATAGATAGATATAGACAGAGATAAATAGATAGATGTGAAGATACGAAGATATATATATATATATATATATATATATATATATATATATATATATATATATATATAGATAGATAGATAGATAGATAGGTAGATAGGTAGATAAGTCAGCTAATTGCCTGTTTTTATGTTATACTGCCTGTGGGTTGGCCACATGAAAGATAGATGGGTATGTGTTGACCGACAGGTACCAGATTCGTCATCGCCCCGTGGGGATAGTGTTAAATCTACCCTTCAGTTATAAAAACAAGAAACAGTTAACGATTTTTGCAATACCCTGGCCCCGACCCATGGGCGCATTTTGGCATCTTTCTCTTAAACTAGGTAATTATCTTTTGACATCCTCGGCAGCACGATAACTTTTTTCCCCCAAAGTAAACCTTCGTCACCCCCACCCCACTTACAGTAACCAAAAGATGACTTATTGACTGAAGTATCCTATACCTGTACAAGAGTCTGATACGTCCAAAGATGGAACACTGCCGCCACATCTGGGGGTGCAGCCCAGGGCACCCTTTTTGCCTTAAATCGACTTCGAAATCTAGTATTATTTACCTCCTCTTCAGGAGGTTAGGCACAAGGCCAGTTTTATCTTATTCCCACAAGGTAAGATGTGACCCAAGGTCGGGTCGGGAAAGTAGGGGTTTGAAAAGCCAGCCCCCGAGAAGGTGAGCACTCTGGCCATTAAAACTTGCCTGGGCAGCCCCGTCGGCATTCCCCGGTAGGGTCGCCTCAGGCAGTAAGCAATAAACTTACTCCTCCCAAAAGAGGGGTGTGGCAAAGCCTGGGAGGGTGGACCTCCTAGAACTGCACAGGACAAACCCACAGACCGGCGGAATCAAGCCAGGAAGGACAAGACGACACAGGTCTTTAGGGTGTATTATCCATCGGAACAGGGCTGTCCTCTTCTCTTACGTACAGCCTCTTTCTCGCGAAAGAGATGTTGCTAGTCTTTCTCTACTTAATCGCTATTTTTTATGGTAGGTGCTCGACTTAGCTCTAATCTATAGTTCCTCCTTGTAAAACATTAACAAAAACACTCGTCTACCTACAACCACTGTACATAATTATCCTTATCTTCTTCTGCGTACCTAAAACTAAAAATAACTTCTAAAGACAAAAGGTTATATCCAAAAAACTACTTGTCTGTGATACACAATACCACAGGGCTGCTTCCCAGCTGACTACTACATGGTCGTTTCTAACTCCAATGTTTACAAATTCTTGTTGATTCGTCTACTTAGATAATCAAATTCTGACTAGTTTCAACCATCATTACCAATCATCAAGGTGTTGGCTCACCGTCTAACTCCTTGACAAGATCCAAAAAAGAGTCGCCAACCTAATAGGTCCCTCACTGTCAACCAAGCTCCAGTCCCTGTCCCATCGCCGCAATGTATCATCCTTGTGCTTGTTTTACAAATACTTCAAACGATTATGCTCCGATTAATTGGCTACTCTGGTGCCCCCTCGACGTAAATTCACTCGACAATCAACTAAATCCCATCCATTCACTGTGGAGATCCCTGGATGCCGGAGAGCTTTCTACTTAAATAGCTTCTTTCCTCGTGCTGCTGGCCTGTGGAACTCCCTCCCTGCCCCCTGTTTCCCCGACAGTACTGACATGCAGAAATTAAAAACTAATGTAAACAGACATCTCACTGCGCAGATCCCAGTTTACGTAGACCCCCTCCCAACCTTCTCCCCTCTTCTTTCTTCTCAGTAGCCCCTTACGTCTACAGTGGCGGCCTGCCTTGTTCGGAGTTAACTTCGTTAAAAAAAAAAAACTGGAAAAATAATGAACCATTATTCTCTAGTGGCTTTTAGGCCTTTATAAGCGCTGACTCGTGTATACATAACAAAAATGAAACATTATAAAATAGTAAATGAAAATCTATAATGGATGGCAATGAAAATCTATAATGGATGTAAACAACCAGGATTAAATTTCTAGCAGTATTCTGGAAATAATAGATCATGAAGTTACTGGAATAAATTATGTACTGTTTCAATTATTAACAATATGGCTGCCTCTTCTTTTTTCCACTCTATTTTTCTGACATGTAGGCCCTCCGTTCAGTCTAGATAGACTATGGATACCCCTATAAGGGGCTGGCTGCGCGTGTAATTATGAAGCAAGGGTTGCGCAATCCCTAACAACACCTCTCCTGAGTCGGCACTGCTTGATTCCAATGGCAAGCAGTTCAAGACGACTGGAACCAATGCCGAGATAAACAGAGAGCACATACAGCACCTGGTAGTCCCAAATGGTCACCCATTTAATACTGGCCAGGCTTAACGTCGCTTAACTTCGGTGATATAACGGGAATCGGTGTGTCAACGTGATTTGTACCGTATGCATGTGACGTCATATCCGTTTCTAATAATCCTCCACAGTCTAGCAATCATTACCTCGGGTTCATCAAGTTGACCACAACTGACCTTTCATTTCCGCTTATTCTCAACTAACTATGTTTATATACTGGTGGGTCTACTCGCACAGTATCTAGCGGAGAATTCTGTCGACCTTTTCCAGGTTTGCAAAGAGCTGGGCGTTACAAATGGGGGAGTCATAATTAGAGAAGAACTCATTTGTATATCTTGCGTCAAACACAAATAACTTTAAAATCCGATTTCTTTTAGTTTATTTTAGTGCCATTTCAGTTATGTAATAAAAAAAAACAGGCAACAACGAATGGATTTTGTAGATTTGCTAAGAAATCTTTAAAACCACTAAGTCCAATCCTTACTTTAACCATAACCCTAACCGTAACCATACACACACACACACACACACACACACACACACATATATATATATATATATGATTATTTTTATTTACACAGACATGTACAAAATCTGCGACACTGGCATGTCGATGTCATCGATCAATAGTTATTATAAACTGAGATCTCATCAGGGAGAGTTAGAATCCGATCTTAACTTCAGATCATATTTGGAGAGAACCTCCAAATATGACCTGAGGTTAAGATCGGATTTTAATTCTGTCTGTGTAAATAAAAATAATCATATATAAAGCTCTATTTGATTGATATTGAGCACTTTTTATAAACCCGGTTGAAATTCTTTGGATTACTACCCTGTGGATGTTTTTACCTGGATTATTACCATTATATATATATATATATATATATATATATATATATATATATATATATATATATATAACATCGGAAATTCTGAACGTAGATACACTGATCTAACAAGAAGCCCGATTTATATATATATATATATATATATATATATATATATATATATATATATATATTTATTTATTTTTATATATATATGTATATTTATTCATTTATATATTTATATATTTATTTATATATATATATAAATAATATAAATAATATATATTTATTTATGAATACATATATATATATATATATATATATATATATATATATATATATATATATATATATATATATATATATATATTATTTATATTATTTATAGTATTTATTTAAAATTAATATTATAACCCCCTTCAATACGATTAAAGTTGAGCCCTGTTTGGAGAAGGTTAAAATAAACTGACACGTAGCTATAAGGCATATACCGAAAACGTTCGTAGAATCTCTAAGTCATTCGTTCTTGATATGCCGTCCTTCGCATAAAAAAACTTCAGTTCCTCTCTGTGATATGGTAATGTCCTGTGGCCAAATTGTTTATGCGCTTGCTTATGGAGTCTAGGTTGACTCTGTGGCATGAGTTCAGACCGTACGAGAATATACTCCCGGCACTGATGAGAGCGAAATATCGAAACGCTAACGTATATAAGTAAAAAATAATTTAAAATTAATGAATATATATATATATATATATATATATATATATATATATACACACATATATATATATATACATATATATATATATATATATATATATATATATATATATATATATATATATATATATATATATATATATATATATATATATATTACTATTTCATGTATCCACATAAAATTTTATAAGGAGATATAATTTTTTTAGTAATCAATTTTCAGTATTTCCTTCAATAGTGCTCGATACGCAAGTAGAGCTAGGTAGTAAGTTATGAAAATATATTTATGGCAATTAAGCTTCACAGAGGCTCCCGCGTTTCATCCTCGGGGCGAATCTTCAGGCTAAAATATATAATTATTTTTTATTTATACAGACATGTACAAAACAACGCTATCTTCCGCTTGATGAGGTCTTAGTTTCTAATAACTATTGATCGATAACATCGACATACCAGTGTAACGGCGTTTCGTATATGTCTGTATGAATAAAAATAATTGTATATTTACTATTGAGCACGTTCTTATAGACCAGGTTATAATTCTGTAGACTTTTATCCTGTAAATGTCTACTTCACATGGCTTGCTATATATATATATATATATATATATATATATATATATATATATATATATATATATATATATATTATGTCAAGGTATGTTGAAAAGAAATCAATACAGTGCTCCATTGCAAAAGTGAGAGCTAAAATACACATAATTTCTATAAAAACTGTATGTTTCATATTTCAGTGACGTACCGCGGTTTCATCAAGATGGACTGACCTTTTATCTTTTAAAATGCTGTCATAGTCTATTCAAAATTGCTGATAGCCGTTATAGTTCATTCAAGTTGCTTACGATTTGAAATAGACTATACTGGTCTTTTAAAGGAGAAAAGGTCAGTTCATCTCGATGAAACCGCGGTACGTCTCTGAGATATGTAACATATCGTTTTTTAATAAATAATTAGTATATACTAGCGGGACCCGTGTAAATACACGAAATGGTGTTTTCAATATTAATTATCTTGTTCCCAACCTATACATTATTTTGTAAATCCTTTAGATTAAATTAAATTATGCTCCAATTCATGAGTAGCATACACAGATTCGGAAGATCGTTGCTTTTGATGTTAGCCTGACACACAAAATAACACACACGCTATCGTATTAATATGTGTCTTCCCGGTCGTCCCCTCCCAACCTAATCCCCCTTCACTGTAAAAAAAAAGCTTAGAGGTTGGTTGGGATCGAACTATATACCACTCGGGCCGACGTAAAAAAACCGACGTAAAAATCCTACGTCGCTAACCGGGAAGTACTTGAAGATATTACGAAAAGTAGGTGACTTGAATGATTTTCCAAATCTAGGTGCGGCACGCATGCGCAGAGTTTTTGATGTAAGCGTGACACACGAACACATATGCTATCGTATTAATATATATATATATATATATATATATATATAATACTTTTTAATGTGAGATGATATATATAATTATATGATTGTGGAAATAATTATATATATATATATATATATATATATATATATAAGTGCGAAAATATATGTTTTAGCTTATATTTTCTATTCTTTATGCATACCGACCTGTAGATGGAAGGGCCTTCAATGTTAGTTTGTTTTGCTTTCCGGACATTTATTTTTGTTACATCGCAATGTATAATTTTACCTTCACCTCCCCATCATCGAGACCAAATGACACTCGAGCACAAGGGTTCATGGTATGTATCAGGTGATTATTAGACAAAAACGCTAAGGATTGCAGACCATGGTTCGATCTGGGCTGAACTTGATTATTTTATAGGACGGCTCAACAAGAATTTGTTTACAGTGGACTTGAAACCTTTCATGCTATAGTCAGCTTGATATTGCGTTCGCAAGTCACACAGTAATTGGAAAGAAACTCTGCCCATGGAAGTTCCGTTTAGCTCCAAATACTCAGAGGAAGAAAGGAAAATGGTTTACACTGGTTGTAGCTAGACGAGTTTTTGCAGTAATTGAAGCTTAGTCGAGCACCTACCATGAAAATAACGATAGAGTGGAGAAAGACTAGCAACGTCTCTTCTGTGAGAAAGAGGCTGTAGGGAAGAGAAGAGGACATACCCCACTAGATTCCGAAGTCGATTTTGTACTTAGCCAAGGCTAGAGAGAGTGCTCTGAGCGGCACCACTCCAAATGGTTACTCTTTGTTGTCAGGTGTGCCTCCACCAGCCGGAGTGCCTATGATGCCACCTGGTTCCCCTGTGCCGCCACCTCTAGCCGATGTCTATGACTGTGAGTAAAACTTTGCACTCATTTTTAAGAACTAAAATAAATCTGATCTGGACACTTTTGCATCTTGTGAGAGATTTTTAATGATGCTCAACAGTACTCTATATTAGGCCGTATCCAACCCTCATAAAAGTACGGATTGCATCAAGAGTTAGATACTTTCTGAAACCGTGGAATAATCTAACCCTGTTTCCAGATACCTTAGCAACAGATCTGATGTAAGTCTAACACTTCAGATATGGAGTGAAAGTCAGTCGTATAAGCTTATCAAAACAGATGGCGTCCTCAAGCGGGGCTCCATCCATTTCAACTAGGGAAAAATGAAAACCAGAGGGCTAGTATTATTTACTCCTCTCCAAGAGTTAGGCACAAGGCCGGTTTTATCCTACTCCCACAAGTAAGATGTGACCCAAGGTCGGGTCGGAAAGTGGGGGTTGAAAAGCCAGCGCCCGAGAGGTGAGCACTCTGACCATCAAAAAATTGCCTGGGCAGCCCCGTCGGCATTCCCCGGTAGGGGCGCCTCAAGCAGTAAGCAATAAACTTACTCCTCCCCAAAGAGAGGAGGCGAAGCCTGGGAGGGTGGACCTCCTAGAACTGCACAGGACAATCCCATAGACCGGCGTAAATCAAGCCCGAAGGCCAAGACAATACCAGTCTATGGGGTGCAGTATCCATCGGAACAGATACTACACTTTGATCTTAGCCAAAAGGCCGAGGGCTAGTATTATTTACTCCTCTCCAGGGGTTAGGCACAAGGCCAGTTTTATCCTACTCCCACAAGTAAGATGTGACCCACGGTCGGGTCGGAAAGTAGGGGTTGAAAAGCCAGCGCCCGAGAGGTGAGCACTCTGACCATCAAAAATTTCCTGGGCAGCCCCGTCGGCATTCCCCGGTAGGGACGCCTCAGGCAGTAAGCAATAAACTTACTCCTCCCCAAAGAGGGGAGGCGAAGCCTGGGAGGGTGGACCTCCTAGAACTGCACAGGACAGACCCATACACCGGCGTAAATCAAGCCCCGAAGGCCAAGACAATACCAGTCTATGGGGTGCATTATCCATCGGAACAGATCTTAGCCAAAAGGCCAGGAGTGCTGAAAAGAGATGAGCTTGGTTTTAGATGCATTAAAAGAGACCAGACATCTTTTCATTTCCATTGCACAAGGTCGGAGGATAGAGAGTCAGAAAGATCTTCATCATTATTGCTCTTCGAAGTGCTGGTGGTGAAAGGAGATGAACTTGGTTTTAGATTTATTAAAAGTAACCAGTCACTTTACGTGCTTCAGGTCGGAATAGAGAGAATTAGAAAGTCATTTATCATCAATGCTCTTCGAAGTGCTGCCATAGATGATTGTGTTATCTGCATAGATATCAACAAATGATTTTAGAGCGTGGTGTAGTGGATCATTGAAGAAAGAGGGTTGGGCCTAGAATGGATCCTTGAGGTACACCGTCGTTGGTACTATGTGCTTCAGACTCCTGCCTATCAACACCTACTTTTATAAACCTTTCAGAGAGAAAAGATTTGATGGTTGAGAAGACATTTCCAGATATTCCATAACTAGCAAGGGTGTGAAGCAGACCTTTGATATATCAAGAGCTATTGCTCTACAAATGAAGCCTCCATCAATAGATTCGCTGATCTAGTATGATATTACAGTAAGCACGTCAGCTGTTGATCTTGCAGGAGTGATTGAACGTCAGTCTAAGAAGCTTACCAAAACAGGGGGCCTCCTCAAGGCGAGCTCCATCCATCCATTTCAACTGGGGCAAAGTGAGGATCCGAGCATTGGTGGTGAAAGGAGAGAATCTTGGCTTAAGATGTATTAAAAGTAGCCAACCACCTTTTCCCCTTATTGCACAACGTGCTCCCTGTCGGAAGAAAGAGAATCAGAAAGATCTTGATCATTATTGCTCTTCGAAGTGCTGCCATGGATGATGGTGTCATCTGCGTAGATATCAACGAATGATCTTAGAGTGTGGTGTAGCGGATCGTTGAAGGAAGAGTGTTGGGCCTAGAATGGATCCTTGAGGCACGCTAGTGTTGATACAATGGGCTTGAGACTTATGACCATCAACTACTATTATTATAAACCTATCACCGAGAAAAGATTTGATGGTTGATGAGACATTTTAAGATATTCCATAACTAGCAAGCTTGTGCCAAACCCTATACAAGGACTTTGGTATACTATGAGCTATTTCTCTAGAAACAAAGCTTCGCTGATCTTGTTTGTCTTGAAGGATGAAATCCATATTGCTTGTCACTGGGTAGATTGTTTTTGATGAGGTGGCTGACAACTGTTTTATTCATCACAGATTCAAACAACTTACTCATGACGCATAGAAGACTGATTGGTCTGTACTGAGATGCAGAAGACTAAAACTCCAGTATTTAAAAATACTAGGTAAACTGATGAAGGTTTCTAAGCTGATTGGAAGCTGTTCTCTTTTAAGCGACCATTCAACAGATTTGTAAGAATAGGAGCTAGTTCCAGTTGCAGCTTTGTAATAATAGGAGCTAGTTCCGGTTGCAGCTTTGTAAGAATAGGAGCTAGTTCCGGTTTCAGCTTTGTAAGAATAGGAGCTAGTTCCGGTTGCAGCTTTGTAAGAATAGGAGCTAGTTCCGGTTGCAGCTTTGTAAGAATAGGAGCTAGTTCCGATTGCAGCTTTGTAAGAATAGGAGCTAGTTCCGGTTGCAGCTTTGTAAGAATAGGAGCTAGTTCCGGTTGCAGCTTTGTAAGAATAGGAGCTAGTTCCGGTTGCAGCTTTGTAAGAATAGGAGCTAGTTCCGGTTGCAGCTTTGTAAGAATAGGAGCTAGTTCCGGTTGCAGCTTTGTAAGAATAGGAGCTAGTTCCGGTTGCAGCTTCTTAAAGCACTATGATTGGAATGTTGTCAAGACCAGTTGCTTTTTTGGTATCGACTTTCTTTATGATTTTGTCAACACCCCGAACAGATATACGGATGTATTTCAATCAGGAAAATTTTTTTTTGTGAAATGCTTGGCTTAATAAGATGCTGAGGAAATCACTTTATCCATTTATAATGGTTGGAATCAAGGTCTTACATCTTTTCAGAACCCTATTTTTTATGCGCCAAAACTCTTGGGAACCTCGCGTCTGCTCGGTCACTCACTCTATCGGATTGGTGATAGGACTCTTTCGCGTTTTCTATAACCACTTTTGCAGTGATTAATGGGAACTTTTCAAAGAGGGTTTTGTTTCAAAACAAATATTTTTTGAAGCAATTGAAATAGTGAGCAATGGCGGCGGAACGTTCAGGGGTGTACCACGGCTGGCTGTTTGGTTTCCGTTGGAATTTCTTGGCGGGTCTGAAGCTTTAACTACACGCAATTAACCAATCACTTATCTCGGATACGATACATTACACTTGCAATTATGGCGAGTTCCTGTTTACATTGGATCAGATCGCTGGTTGGCCAATTAGAAGGAATTGATCAGAAAAGGATTACATAGACGCTTCCACTTCTATTTCATAAAACTCGTGTCAATAAAAGAAATGCTCTTTAATAAACAAATATACAAATTGCATATATATATATATATATATATATATATATATATATATATATATGGGAAAATGAAAAAGGAAAACCAAAAAATGGATGTTTTTTATGTGTACATCAACGTTTCGTCTTTATTTATAAGACTTCCTCAGGATGATAAAATAGAGAAAAAGTGTCATGCAAGTACAGATACATGTAGGGTAGACATATTGGGAGGAAAAATAAAATGAAATAATGGGCCCTACTGGGTGGACGTCCGTACTTGTTGGAGAAAAGTACGGACGTCCACCCAGTAGGGCCCATTATTTCATTTTATTTTTCCTCCCAATATGTCTACCCTACATGTATCTGTACTTGCATGGCATTTTTTCTCTATTTTATCATCCTGATGAAGTCTTATAAATAAAGACGAAACGTTGATGTACACATAAAAAACATCCATTTTTTGGTTTTCCTTTTTCCTTTTTTCCATCACGTCGGATTACCTTCATCCTTCTCTTCCCATATATATATATATATATATATATATATATATATATATATGAATTATTGTTACCTACATATGCCGGCATTTCAAGCTTTCGCTCTCATCAGTGTAGCAAGTGATAATTTCAAACAGTCACAGGACGGGAACCCGATTCACAAAGTTAACCAAGACTCCGCACGCTTTCGCTCTGTCGCCAAGGCCATCGAGAATTATCACGTTATACAGAAGAAATTAAGTTCTATGTGTTGCTAAATACAGCGGCAGTAAACAGCAGAAAATCTAACAAACGTTATCGATTCCGGCGTATGAGTGTCCCGCAAGGGTCTGGCCATGCGTGTAATTGTGAAGCAAGGGTTGGCGATCCCAACAACACCTCTCCTGAGTCGGCACTGCTTGATTCCAATGGCAAGTAGTTCAAGACGACTGAAAGTAATGCCGATATAAGCAGAGAGCGCATTAGACCTCTTCAAAATTGACCTTTTTCTTCAAACATATTGAAACTGATATTATTCCCATTCTCCAAGGTCTAAATTAGCTAAATATACCAGTTATTATGATCTTGGACCTTGGCTATGCCTGCCTCAAGAGCCATGTAATTTTATTGTTGACGTTTTTCAAAAACGCTGCAAACTATGGGATATTATGTCCTTATTTTCATTGTAACTTTCCAGAGGTTGATGCTATAGCATTGAAAGTGGTACCAAATGAAAGCTAATAAAATTTTCTTGCATATGGTAGTAAACACATGAACACCTGTGTTAATTTTAATTAATTTTAATGCACAAACATATATATTTTTATGCTTGGAAAGGATGTCATCATATAATACATAACTTTATCTCAAAAATGTTACTCTTAATGCATGTATATAATTTATTATCACTAAGTTTTGAAGAGGTCTAGAGCGCATACAGCACCTGGTATTCCCAAATGGTCAACCACTCAGTACTGGCCAGGCTCAACGTCGCTTAACTTCGGTGTGTCAAAGACTCTTGACTGCAAATCAGTGGCGAAACGTTGTGATAAAAACACCTAAGATGAGAACAATAGTCCGAATATACAAAATTCTGCGAATTATCAACCCCGATCTAAAAAAATTCCGAATAAAAATATTTGTTTTTATCTACATACGTATACGTTTCATCCTTCCATGAATCGCCACTGTAAAGATAATTATTAATGCCGGTCGCAGGACTCGAACCCCGGAACACGAGTCATGTTTTTAACTCAAACTAGCCCACACGGCCACTATGAATAACCCGGTAAATCAACGAGAGATTAACCTATTAAAGGCAGCCGCTATCAAGAGTGTTCGACTGCTTAAGGAAGGTGCATTAGAGCTACAATGCGGTGTATTAATACTACGTACTACAGTGCCCATCCTAGATTTGGGGGCGACAAATAACACATATATATATATATATATATATATATATATATATATATATATATATAAAGATATATATATATGTGTCTGTGTGTAAATATATACGTATATATATATATATATATATATATATATATATATATATATATATATATATATATGGTACATGTATTATATTAGTTTCTGTAGATGTTATTCTGTTGATAGTTCAGTGATTATAAAAAATTCAGTGAGGCAATAAAAGATAAAAGTGAAAGACAAGAGATACAAAATAAATCGGGTCATAAACACGAGTCAGGTCAAACAATAATAAAAAACAATAAAAAGAAAAAGAAGTAAAATAGAAAGATAGAAACGAATTAAAAATGCCAACGAGTAAAAAACGTAATTTGATACTAACCTTGACTGTTGAATTATATACAAATCCCATCCCGGACAAACTATACTTAAGAAGAAGGATTTCCAATCTCATTTCAATTTTTTGGTCTGAAGAGGTTGACTTTTTTATGAATAGTGCAACTGAAACATGTATGCACATATGTAACAAATATGTTGGTATAAATAGACATGTTATACTATATATATATATATATATATATATATATATATATATATATATATATATATATATATATATATTGGGGAGTTCGGTATTTCCTCTTAGTTTTTAAATGTGTCTAGAGTTCGAGTGAAATAACGGAGTTGTTGACCTCGTGAATCTTAAGTCCTGTTCCTTCTCTCCTTCTCTCCTTTTCCCCTGTGGGTTTCATTTCCTGATTAAGAAACACAATGCCCTCTAGTTTCTCGCCCCCTCCCCTAGACAAACAAAAAGAAACAAAACTCTGATGAAGTTGTCGAACGACACTTATACAAATTACACATTCATCACCGGCTTGAAGCATTCTCCTCCAGGGCCACCCAGAATCAGGTATCATGCTGTTTTTTCCCCGGTAATTTATTCGGGGTGGAATGGATCAGATTGTGAGGGTGGAACCCGTCAACTGTTGTTCAAGCGGCGGGCACCCCACCCAGAAGACGATGCATTGTTATGTAAGTGACTCGTGTTGCATTGGGCGACCTGTGGGGAAGGCTAGACGGTAGGGTGGGGTGGGTTGGAACAAAATGGGAAGCGGAAAGCAAGACAAAATTACATTGAGGTAAAAAGGAAACAAAAAAGAGAAATACAGACGGTCATGATGATTATTCATAATTATGAAAAATAAATTAAAAAAGAAATATTACATTTTACATATTATATATATATATATATATATATATATATATATATATATATATATATAACATATGTAAAATAAAAATGGAATAAAGGATTAGCAAATCAACAACTAGCAAAAATAAACTAAAAAACACATTGAATAGTTCTACCAAAATATTTCGATTGTTAAAATACAATCATCATCGGTTGGTAGCAGAACTTTAATTAAAAACAGAAAAGTTTTCAAATTTATACAAAGAACGCAATTTGGGGAAAAATAGTCTCGTGTAATAAACAGTAGAAAGGGAGAAAGAAAGAAAGAAATCTTTAAAAAGAAAAAGAAAGAAACAATCAGCATATAAACGCCGATCGGAAACGCTGTAAGTTAATGAAGTGGGAAGGAAGATTAGTAGTAATTTAAAATAAATGACAGCAAGGAATTAAACCAATAAGGAAGAGGAGGAGGAGGAGGAAGACGGACTAAAGTTGTAGAAGTTATCCGTTATCATATTGGTTTAGGTTCATTTCGATTAGAATCGATCTGGCAGAAGATGTAGAAATATTATAGAATCCTGGTCTTTGAATAATTGTGTTATTATGACGTAGGATTAAACATGATTCTATGAGACGACGGAGTTTACTGTTGATTTGCCCATCCTTTATTCCATTTTTATTTTTACATTTTGTCTGAAACATTGTTTCTTTTATTCCTCATATATATATATATATATATATATATATATATATATATATATATATATATATATATATGTGTGTATATACATATGAATTTTTAACCTTTTTATTTCTTCACAAACCCATTTCCTCTCCCTATTTTTCTTTAGAAAACACATTATTAAACTCTAAAACAGTAACGGCCAAATATACGCTACGCTTAAACATTGGCTCACGGGATTTATATAGAAATATATATATTTTTTTTTTTTTTTTTAATTTTTATGTTTTTTTTTTTTATATCTCTTTAAATCTTCTCCAGTTTTAAATCTCAATTGTTACCATCACCCACCCCCTTTTTTCAAACTTTATTAAACCTTCGTTACACTAAATCTAAACAAACATACATAACACTCTAAACAAATAACGCGCCGAAACGAGAGTGACACGTGACTTAGTATTTCCGAAACAGATGTCAACATAAGCTGAAGAGAGTCGGATGGCTTAGTCCTTCTGTGCTTGAAACTGACGGTACGAATGTTGTACCAAAACTCCACTCTATCTCCATTTCTCCTGTTTTTCGAATAATATATTTTCGTATTAGCATTAAGTGAACTACTACTCCGATGATCATTAATGATAAACTATATCTTTCTCTTAACTTTGCTATGAAATGCAAGTTGGATATGAAACACTATTAAATTTGGAAAATATATTTTTTTAAACTCAGAAAAAATACAGGTATTCGCCGAAATATTAAAAAAAAATGTAATTTAAAAATACATTAAAATGATTGTTATAGATTGATATATATATATATATATATATATATATATATATATATATATATATATATATATATAGTAAGCAATGAAAATATATATGACAATCAAGCTACACAGAGGCTCCCGTGTTTCATCCTTACGTATCGAGCACTGTTGAAGTAAATACTGAAAACTGATACATAAAAAATTATACCTCTTTATAATATTTTATGTGGATACATGAAGTACTAATATATATATATATATATATATATATATATATATATATATAAAATGATAAACGGAAAACAGGTTAAAGTGCAGGAGAAAAACAAAAACAAGAGATTTGACCGGTGTCGTTCGTGTTAGCGAACGTCTTCAGAAATAGTGAGGATTTGGAAATAATTTTATTTTTAAAGGCACACACATGGGAGAAGGAAAAGATGATCCGATTGGACCATACGAGAAGACTTTTAGTGACATTGAAATATGACAAGTGGGTGACACATTCTTCTTTATTTATTATTCTATTTCTTATATTTTTATTTTTTTTCTTTTTCTTTTTCACTTTCACACCTACTGAGCTAGTATAGGGGAGGCGGTAGGCGGAGGTTTAAAGGCGATAAGAGGGAAGAAGACAGAGGAACTAGCTAGGATAAACACAACATAGGAGTGGACATGAAATTGATACACCGAACGCGAGCAACCAAAAATTAAGCGGAACATATCAGAAATAGGTCTGCTAATTTGTCTCATATTAAGTTTGATAAAGCAATAACAATCTTAAATGGACAGTCGAGAAAAATCTATTTCAAGGTAAACCTAATGTTTATGATATCTTATTATATATATAAAATAAAGAAATGTTTTATATATAACGTTTGTTTTTTAACAAATTGATGATATAATTATATCCTCGTTGACCGTTTTTGCAAATGTTCTTCAAAAATAGTTCATTAGCTCTTAACGAAAATGCGCAAGGACGTAGAAGACTCACTAAAAGTGTAGTATCTGTTCAGATGCGACGACACTCCATCTTTTCTCTCGTCGGTCAGTGAAAAAGAAATACTTTTAGACTAAAAATACTTTTATTTTTGTCCCAAACCAGAGTTTCCCTTCGGGGGAGCTTGATTGTCTTCACATATAAAACAACCTGATAGGGAGAAAGCAAGGTCGAAATGAAAGTGGGTAGTGGACATCTTTTGGCTAAGATCAAAGTGTAGTATCTGTAGTTCTGGTACCACACGCCATCATGTACCTTTTATGGAAGCTGGATTTTATTCACATTAAAAACCGACCTTATGTCTAAGTCTGCTCTGGTTGGGAGACAAATGTATAGGGAATAAAACGTATTTTCCGGGAACTCTGGTTACTTCCTTGGGAAAAGGGAGCTAAATTGCCCTTAACATTATCCACAACTGCAATTTTCGTATCATATCCAAAATCCCTTTGATTTGTTTCTCAAAATACCAAAATTTAGGATCAATAATTAATCAAATTTTGTTCATTCCATTCATCATTTTCAATCCTCTCATAACATTCGTCAGCATTCTACTAGCAATTCATTCATATCGAACCCTCTTATCCTCCCCGAAATGTTGACATTGATAAGTCGTGAACCATTAGCGTAAACGAATCTGTTCCACATAAAATTAGAGGGTTTAGAAATTCCCCTCAAATTTGCAAAAATCCGACTTTATCAAAAATACCATAAAATACATTTCTTAGCCCCCCCTCCATCCTTAAAAATCAAACCTGTTTGGTGATCAATAGTTATTCAAGCAATCGTCATCGCAGGGGAAGACAACTCATGCCTTACAGTGTTCTACTTTATTCCTTTGTACACGTATTCATCAACATAATTCTTTTAGATTTCTATAGACGCAGACATGACACATTCCATTACTAATAGCTTTGATAAGTATTATTTGTTTCAGTAGAATTTCACATGGAGGTGTCAGAATCTTGATAAAATCTGTTCGTCTTTCACACACAACACGCTCTTGTTCATTCTGTTCGTCATCCAATTTGGATCGTCTTAATCATGAGTGTACATCCTACGTTTAAAATGACGAAAACATGTATACTTCACCAGTGTTCTCAGGAACATTCATCTAATTGACGGAATGCGAAAGTATTTCTTTCATCATACCTATATTACCATCAAAACAGCGCACGAACACAACTTTATCTTTTGAAAAACTGTATATATATATATATATATATATATATATATATATATATATATATATATATATATATATATATATATATATATAATAATGGTAATAATCAAGGTAAAAAATATCCACAGGGTGGTAATCCAGAGAATTTTAACCGGGTTTATAAAAAGTGCTCAATATCAAAATAGAGCTTTATATATGATAATTTTATTACACAGAGATGTACAAAATCTGCGACACTAGCATGTCGATGTTATCGATCAACAGTTACTATAAACTGAGATCTCATCAGGCAGAGTTAGAATCCGATCTTAACCTCAGATCATATTTGGAGAGAACCTCCAAATATGATCTGAGGTTAAGATCGGATTCTAACTCTGCCTGATGAGATCTCAGTTTATAGTAACTGTTGATCGATAACATCGACATGCCAGTGTCGCAGATTTTGTACATGTCTGTGTAAATAAAATTATCATATATATATATATATATATATATATATATATATATATATATATATATATATATATATATATATAGTAGAGACAACATCTAAAAATCTGAATTTGTAGTCCTAATTTGACTAACTAATTTTTAAACAGTTTATAAGTAATTAATAGCTGGTGATATTCATTTGTAATTCTATTGTCCTATTTTCATATAAATATATATATATATATATATATATATATATATATATATATATATATATATATATATATATATATATATATATATAAAATAGAATATACTTGCCGGAAGATTTTAATCAACGAAATAGTTAGTTACAGATTTCTGTATTCTATTGTTTTTTTTAAATTTTCTCATAGGGTTGATATGCTGTAAAACAAAACATTAAACAAACATATAAAAGTTGTGTGTTTATTAGTAAGAGTCAAGACCTATCCAGTGATGTGTTAAAATAATCTTGTAACACATCACTGAATAAGTCTAGAGTTATTGGAAGCCTATTTTTTTATTACTAACATTAGCTGATTTTTATTTTTAGGTGATTATTTAAAAATATTTCAGATTACCAGTCGTCTGGATCAGACTAAGTAATTTTTAAAATAAATTATTGTGAAGTACGTTATTATATTGCCAATAACATTGTACAACAATAACAAATGGAAATTGGCTAGTCAGAAGAAAAGTTTGATTTGTCAACTTAAATGCGATTTAGGTCAAACCTTTAAAATCTGATCAGATACCTTAAATGATTCAATGAGTTTTTTTAGGGTAATGGATCTCATTGAATGGTCTGAATTCATTTATACCTTAACATATAATCTTAGGGTAAATACATTTGATGCCTATTTTTACACGATGTATTGTAGATATTTTAAGATTAAGCAACTTTTATCTGTTTGTTTAATATTTTGTTTTACAGCATATCAACCCTTTTTTCGGATCATTGAATACAGAATTCAGCCATGCTTGTTTAAAGAAATTGTGCGGCAAGTTCTTAGTCTTGGAGAAATGACACCTTCTGTTAGACAATGTTGTAAACATCAGCGTGTTTTAAGATCAAAGTGTAGTATCTGTTCCGATGGATACTGCACCCCATAGATTTGTATTGTCTTGACCTTCATGGCTTGATTTACGCCTGTCTATGGGTCTGTCCTATGCAGTTCTAGGAGGTCCACCCTCCCAGGCTTTGGAGAGGAGTAAGTTTAATGCTTACTGCCTGAGGCGCCCGATCGGGGAATGGCCAGAGCACTCACCTTTTCGAGCGCTGGTTTATCAAATCCCACTTTCCCGACCTTGTGTCACATCTTACCGCTGTTGGAGGTAGATAAATAACATCAGCGTCTTTTAAATAATAATAAAAAAATTGCCTGGATTTATCTAAAGAATTTAGGTCTTATTCTTTGTAATATTCTTGTCGAGCCGGTTCTGAGTGCAGACAATTCCTCAATACACAATGTTTCAAATTGTAAATTGTTTCACCCATTTCCAGGTCTGACTTGGGATTCTCCGCCAATACTCGGGACTAACTCTGTAACTGCTGAAATACTCTGAATACCCATTCATACAAGTACAGGTATAGTTAACCTTAACCTTTACCCTAACCCTCACCTTCCGGCATGGTATGTATTAATAACAAAAATATTAAACAGGACCGAAATAATCACCCAAAAACAAGGAACTTGTCGTCTACTCAACCGGTATTGTCCGGGCCTTCGGGTCTGGATTTACGCCAGTCTATCGGTTGTCCGTCCTGTGCAGTTCTAGGAGGTGCACCCTCCCAGGCTTTGCCTTCTCACCCTTTGAGAAGGGGTTAGTTTATTGCTAATCGCCTGATGCGCCCCTACCGGTGAATACCGACGGGGCTGCCCAGGCAATTTTTAAATAGCCAAAGTGCTCAAATTCTCGAACGCTGGTTTTTTCCCACTTTCCCGACCTTGTGTCACATCTTACCTTGTGGGAGGAAGATAAATAGAATCAGCGTCTTTTAAATATTGAAAAAAAAATTGCCTGGATTTATCTAAAGAAGTTCTCCCCATCACGTCTTATTCTTTGTAATATTTTTGCCGAGTCGTTTCTAGATGCAGACAATTCCTCAATACACAATGTTTCAAATCGTAAATTGTTTCACCCATTTCCAGGTCTGATTTGGGATTCTCCGCCAATACTCGGGACTAACTCTGTAAGTGCTGAAATACTCTGAATACCCATTCATACAAGTACAGGTTTGAAGTATAGTTAACCTTAACCTTTACCCTAACCCTCACCTGGTATGTATTAATAACAAAAATATTAAACAGGACCGAAATAGTAACACAAAAACAAGGAACTTGTCGTCTACTCAGTAAGCAGACATGTTGGAGTACATGAAAACCATAAAGACAACCAGGCAAAAAAACAAGCACTAAATTGGAATCTCCAAAGGATAAAATTCTATCCATTTAAAATCTTCAACCAACAATTAACGAATATCAAAACAATAAGTGATATGCAGTGTGCAACTCTTGCATCAACAAAAAATCACATGCAATAAAAGAACACATTCAAGAAAACAATGATGATCCTACAAAAATAACGACCAGACGACCAGAAAAAACCCCCCAGATATTATCAAGATTCCGTATAGGACACATAAATATCGCTCATTTTTATCTGCTTGGGAGCGAATCAACACATTTTAAGCACAATTGAACTTTATTCATCAACATAGTCTCATTCTAGGGTTATACACTGATTCAAACGCTTCTCTAAGAAAGCGATGGGAGGTGACAGTGGTTTAAAAGATATCGACACGGACTGAAGACCTGGGTGTTCCAAGTTCGAATCGAGTCGGTTCCACAGTACGACTTTCACTTAGGGATGTTGGCAACCTTCTCGTGGTCCTTCCTGTAAGTACCCGATGTCTTTCCAGAAAGATTTCTAGAAAAAACACTAGGGAAACTAATGCGAACACCAGAATCATCTGATTCACACGAAAGAAGAAGAAGAATGCGATACCTATTTGTGAAACGATTTATCTAAAAGAAAACGCCTCAGTTTCCTATATCAATTCTTCACTTAAGCCAGGTCTCATTTCCTGGGGATTTCTTTTTTTAGGTTTGCAAAAAGCCAGTAGTCATTGGACCAAATCTGAAGAGTAAGGTGGGTGCGAAAGTAATTCTTAGTGCAATTTATGTAGTTTTTCTATCGTTGCGATCAACTTGTGACACGGTGCAATGTCTTGGTGAAATAGCTCTATATTCTTATTCATTGGTGATCGTTATTTTTAACGATTTCTTCTTTCAAACGCACCAATAATGCTATATAATGAATAACGCTATTGATTAATTATGTTTTTTTCTGAAGTTAATTAATGAACAAAATACGTAGCACATCGTTAACTACGGAGGTCAAAACCCTGCCTACTGATGTTTGGAGCTTCGCTCGCTTTGGACGGCCTTCACCTACTGTTGTTGACTCGGCTGACTACCGATTTGCCTTCAAAGTGAAGTAATGTATCCAGGTTTCATCCATTATACATATCGACGCAAAAAGACTCTTGTTTATTGTGTACAAAGTTGCTAACAACGTTCTAAATTGTGACTCGTTGTTGTTTTTGATTGAATACACTCACTTTGAACACAGCTGTTTTACTAACAAATGTCCATGCAAAATGGTCAATACATAGCCTTCTAATATCTACAATTTTTCGTCTATCTTACGAAACTTCAATTAATTGTCGACCAAAACGAGTTTGTGAACTGTTTCATGTTTTCACGACAACTACCGAATTTTAACAACCTGAGCGTTCAGCATCATGTGTGTCTGCTCGACCGCATTTAAAGTCAGTATACTAAGTCTTCACCGTTATTTTCATCGTTGCAGTAAAGTCTTAGAACAGTATTTTTCCCATTAAAAAGCAATGCTTTATAAACCCACAAAATTCAGATTTTTAAACTATTGTGAAATTTGCGACAGTGGATTAACTTAAATAACTGTAATTTTAAACTATTTGATTGGGCTCAAATTTTGACACATGCCACTTGAAGGTTCGTACTTTATAAAAGTCAGATGGGTTTTTATTAATAGTGTTAGCTATATGTCAGACCGAGTGATATGTTATGCGATGATGCCCACCCTTAAGTTTAAGCCTTTGATTTTGAACATTTTCTGAAATCAAAATTATGTTATGGATTTTGCTGAAAATTAGAATCAGGATACTAGATATAAGGTTTAGTATCATTATATCTTGACTTTAATCTCCTTAAGAGGCCATACAGTGGTGCAAAACGGTTTTTCTATGAGGAATTACTTTTACCCGTCTTTTAGAGCGTATTTTTCTAGCATATATATATATATATATATATATATATATATATATATATATATATATATATATATATATATATATATATATGTATATATCTATCTATTTATCTATCTATCTCTCTCTATGTGTATATATATATATAGATAGATAGATAAATATATATATATATATATACATATATAGAGATAGATAGATAGATATATAGAAAAATAAATAAATATATATACATATATATAGAGAGAGAGAGCGATAGATAGATAAATAAATAAATAGATATATACATATACATATATATAGAGATAGATAGATACATGTATATATATACATATATATATACATATATATATATATATAGAGAGAGAGAGTGATACATATATACATATATATATAGAGATAGAGAGAGAGAGAGATAGCTATATACATATATATACTTATATACCTATATATATATATATATATATATATATATATATATAGAGAGAGAGAGAGAGAGAGAGAGAGAGAGAGAGAGCGAGAGAGAGAGCGAGAGAGAGAGAGAGTGAGAGAGATCTGTTTCATCTAAATGGTGTAGTGTGCACATGCGTGGACAAATAGAAACACGCTCTTAATTCCTGCTTTGCTTGCTTCAGTTCTCCACCCACAACAATTAAATAATGGCGAGGCAATGGCTGAAAAACAAGAAAAGTTACCCAACTGTTACCAATTGTTTACAAAAGTAGAGCCTGAATGGTATCGTCTATTCCTATATATATATATATATATATATATATATATATATATATATATATATATATATGTGTGTGTGTGTGTGTGGGGGGGGGTCTGAGCGTAACCCCTACACATATGGATGACACTTATTTTTAAGAAAGATGTAGTTAAAATAAGATACCATAAGTGTGTATGTATCAACATTTTCTTACTTCCTCTCTCTCTCTCCCTTTCTCCTTCTGTCTGTCTTTATATATATATATATATATATATATATATATATATATATATATATATATATATATATATATATATATATATAAAGTGTTTGGTTATCGTTCAAGTTTCAAAGTATTGCATGGAAAGTTAATAAAATTGAAATATAAGCCAAATTAGCAATACAAGATTAATTTATTATTTTATTTTATTTTTTTACATTAATCCTATCGATTACGGAATAAAATTCCTTCTTCAGGGGTGACCAGTATTGAGTCATTTTTTTTTTTTATATATATATAAGTCAGTTCATATTATATTCGAATAACCATGGTTTTATTTTATTATTTTTATTTTTTCACATTTCCAAAAAAACATAATATTTCTGTGAGATATATTTTTACGGTCCGTTTCATTTGTCTTGTGCCAAACAACATTTTTATGTCAATATCGTCCCTGCAACACTACAAAATCATCAGAAAAAGATCACAAAGAGTAAACAGTAATTGGATTAAAGTGTCTTGAAAAAACCTACACTATACAGTGGTACATTTTTGGGTGAAAACAAACAAAAAAACAAATAAAAAGAGAGCAAACTCACACGTGGAGGAACCCACTAATATGCCATTTTGAAGTTGTATAATTTATTCATAAAAATTCTAATTCACTTGAGGATAATTTTTTTCTTACTAAAGTTACATCAATGTCTATTTAGGTTATTTGGATACGAAACTCATTTAAGTTCAACAGTTTAGAGCTAGTTTCATAATGTCAGCCGTTCATTTAAAACCATGGTTATTGGAATATAATATGAACTGACTAATATTTGCTCTGTTATCAATAATTGACAATCAGTGACCTGAATCTTTTAAGGAGACTACAAAGTAAAAGGGCTGATATTATATGCTAATACATATATTGTCATTAATAATTATATATATATATATATATATATATATATATATATATATATATATATATACTATTTCATGAATCCACATGAAATTTTATAAGAAGATATAACTGTTTATGTATCAATTTTCAGTATTAACTTCAACAGTGCTCGATACGTAAGTAGAGCTAGGTAGTAAGCTGTGAAAATATATTTGTGGCAATTAAGCTATACAGAGGCTTACGCTTTTCATCCACGGGGGGGGGGAGAGAATCTTCAGGCTAAACGCGGGAGATACTGTGTAGCTTAATTGCCATAAATATATTTTCATAGCTTATTATATATGTTTATATATATATAAGAGATTAACTGAACTGATATAAAAATTAAAAAGTCCAGCTCAACGTTCTGCCCAACTGTTATGAGGGCTTGATCAAGTATGAAGTATAAAAAGTGACAAAAGTCGAAAAGATCTGCCACTTAAGAGTATATATATAGTAATCTGGGTTAAATCAATTTAAATATCGTCAGAAAAAAGCAATCAAATGTATATATATATATATATATATATATATATATATATATATATATATACAGGGTGGGCAAAAATAAGGGTCCTATTTTTAAAAATTCATAACTTTTTTATTTATTGATTTTTTTTTTTTTTTTTTTTAGAATAAGTAAAGGACCCCTTCCGAAGCAAGCATGAGCCGTATTAGCCGTAAGGAACGTACCCTCATAATAGAGTGGTACTTTAAATCCAATGAGTCGATTTCGGAGACTCAACTCATCTATCGGCGTCATTACAACACCAGAAACTCTCCTTCGGCAAAAGCAAACCTAGGAATTATTGCTCGTTTTAGGGACCAACAAGGAATATCCGACATGGCGAGAAGTGGTAGGCCTCGTACTGTACGAACAGCTCAAACTTGTGGAAGTTATTCAAATTTAAAGATAGGACCCTTATTTTGGCCCACCCTATATATAGTAATCTGAGTTAAATCAATTTAAATATCTTCAGAAAAAAGCAATCAAATGTATATATATATATATTTATATTTAATATATACATATACGTATTTATATAAATAAATATATGTAAATAAATACATGAATAATTTTTTTAAAATGTTCTTACATATATGCTAATCTTCTTTCTCCGAACAGATTTAAATTTATTTCATTCAGATTCCCCCAAATTTAAGATCTTTTCAACTTTCGTTCCTTTTTTAACTTCACTCTTGATAAAGCCCTCGTCACAGTTGGGCAAAACGTTAAGATGAACTCGTAAGGTTTAGATCTTCTCTTTTTCATTGTTATCTCATACCATCGGATTTATATATGCATGCACACACGGACACATACATACATACATACATACATACATACATACATACATACATACATACATACATACAAGGTGAACCCGTCCATGGGCGTTGTTCGGGAAAACAGAAGAACCAAATAATCTCATTATCCAACCTCTGGCCTTTCGTAACCGTTGCAGTTATTATCAAATATAAAATTTATTTAAATAAATAATTTATTGAATTTTTATCACAGCACATAAACACCTATTTGGAAAATTATGTATAATAATTGCTCCGTAGCCGGTAATAATTTTACTGTCTGAAGAGTTATGATCTTAGATCAAAATAAAAAATATACAACAATTATCGCAACCATGACAACCGGCTGATGCACTAATACTGTTAGGCAGGCGTGAGAACAAGTAAGTAAGGAATCATGAAATCATGCTTCGATTCCGTTAAGCTGAGTATGTAAAAAGTTGTAGTATGAGTTCAAATCGCACGTTAAATTACGGTTATTATTATTTGAAATAAATTTCGTGCTACGATTCTCATCTTGGATAATATACTCGCAAGGTGTTAATCGATGTAATCGCCGACCTTCTTAAAATGCGTTTTGTGGAAGTTGAGAATATTTATGTCAAACTCGGGAATCTGTACCGAATTTCGAAGTAAAGCCTTTATTTAATCCACACTCTGGATCGTCATCCATGACCGAGTCAGAATGTATTTTTTTTTTTTTATGCCTCGTGTCGCCCGTACTATGGTTAAAACCTTGAACCTTCAGCATCTTGTCGCTTGGAACTGCTTATTACTTAGCACTCGTGTGTGTTGCACCACGAGTCTTCGCAAAGTTACATCGGCCGAAACGTTGTGAGTATAACATACAAAATGTGAACAGTAGTCCGAATAATCCAATAAATACAAAGTATCAATAGTGATCAAAGAAATTCCGAAACTTAAATCACGATCTTTTTTACGCTTTGAACCGCAATATATGACGTCACATGAAACGGGTGCTAATGTAGAATTTAAAATAATTATTCGAACAGTAAGAACAATTGAAGTGAGTATTAATTCGCGAATGTCTTATTGTCTTGGATGGATGCCTAATGTTCGAAATTTGTGTGAATTTAGTTAAAATGCAAAACTATTATTCCGCCCCGTTGTATTCGAATGGATACTTGTAGGAAAAAAAATGGAATTAGTAGCTTAATATATCTTGTCTGAAATTGGAATACAATATTTATACAAATCATATGATTTGAAAAGAGATTATTAAAAAGTATGAAAAGTATGAATAATGTAAGTTACTTAACGAACAATTGTCGTATTAGTTCCGAAAACTGTTCTGTGGTCGCTAAATACCAATCTGCTAATCGGTTATTTCGACACTCGGGAAAGGAATAGAAAGTTTATAGAATAGCCAATCGAAACGCCCTCTCCAACAAAGAAAGTGTAAGTGTAGGAATCATCCTGTATTAAGGGAAATATTTAGAGTAGCTCAGAGACAATACCAAGTTAGAAACATAGGAAACAATAACGTTGCTACGGAGATACTTGTCTTATGGGAATAACGTCCCGGTAAACATCGTAGCAGATTTAAGTGGGAGAGTAAAGATTCCTTCGACTTCCGGTGTAGATGATTATCTTGGGACAAGGTACCAAGCAGAATTCATATATATATATATAGTCTCGGAAGTTTCTCAACCATGAAAACTATATAAAAAAAAAAATAAAAAAAACTTATAGTCTCAAGTCTTCCAGTGGAAAATCACTCATGTAAGTCAATTTATTTTTTACAGTTATTATATTAGTTAGTTTCTAACACTATTTTAAGGGATCATCAGTTGTTTACCATGATATATATATATATATATATATATATATATATATATATATATATATATATATATATATGTATATATATATATATGTGTGTGTGTGTGAGTGTGTACGTATGTCTGTATGGTGATGTATTTGTGTATATATATATATGTGTAAGTGTGAGAGCGTATAGTTATGTAAATGTAAACTTAATTGTAATACTATGATGAGCTGATAGTTTGTAATAAATTATATGTATGTATACGTGCATGTATATATAGAAATATATATATGTATACGTATACATATCTGTGTGTGTGTGTATATATTGTATTTGGGTTTTTCTTTCATTTTACTTCAGTTGAAGTTCTCAGAAATTAAGAGGCCCACTCTATGTGCTAACACTTGATCTCTATATGAGATACATAGATATTTGAATATTCTATTAAAGTTCTCCTTTATTTCTCAAACGTTGAGTTAGTAAAGAAGTTAAGAACATTGATTTTCTTCTCCCCAATTGAGCAGTTAACTATGTTATAGTATATCTTTTTGTGGTCTCTTGAGCTTACCGGATTCCAGGACAAGAATTCATCTAGTCTGGTGGAGTATCCAGTTAAGTGTTGTTACTTTGGGTAACATCACTAGGAAAAGGTGCACTATTACTCGTATAGGCAAGTATATGGCCGTGCTGGATTTTTATTTGGGCTTCGAATACTATGTTATTTTGAATATTCGGTCAGGGTTTACTTGCAGGCCGAAATATCCTCATATCAGGTTGTCCTGACAAACCCCTGTACAAAGAGACCGAGGGCACTCGAGGATGGCGTTTAGTTGGTAATTCAAACTTCCCTATGTTTTTCTCTCTTTTTTTAAATCTTCTCATCTTTCTGTTTTTGCTGGGGATGGGGCATCCGGTAGGATGCCCAGGCATTCACTGGATATTTCAGACACTCCAGCCTAGAGATCTTTTTAAGATTCTAACCGTCCCTTTAAGTGCAAGTGATTGTATTTCTCTTGCACTCGGTTCACCGGGGATACTCGCCAGATAGCTTTTGACATTCTTTTTCATTAGTCCTGTTGCTCCTATAGTTGCTGGGATGATGGAGATTTTCCTAAGATTCCTGGTGTACGCCTATGCATATAGAAATGTGTGCATATTTTATATATATATACACACACACACAAATATATATATATATATATATATATATATATATATATATATATGCAAATATATATATATATATATATATATATATATATATATATATATAATGGCGTCCATTCAGTCTTAAGAGTCAATGGATACCCCCTGTAAGGGTGGTTACGCGTGTAATTGTGAAGCAAGCGTTGCGTAATCTCTCAACACCTTTCCTGGATCGGCACTTCCTGATTCCAGTGGCAAGTAGAAGTCCAGGACGATTTTAAACAATGGCAAGATGGTGTATTCCCGAATAGTCACCCAGTTTAGTACTGACAAGACTCCATGGCGCTTAACTTCAGTAATCTAACGGAAATCGGTGTGTTAACGTGATTATGCCGTGTGTACATATATATATATATATATATATATATATATATATATATATATATATATATATATATATATATATAGAAAAGAGGGTAGTGCAGTATTAGTGCACCCTAGGAGGCTTGGATGACCGATGGATCATGGATGGGTAACACGCACTTGACCAAGAGAAGCAGGAAAAATGACAAATAAAAAATAAAAATAAAAATCAAAGATACCCACACACCCGCAAACCCACGCATGCGCAAAAACAATAACAAATTCCTCAAATGAAACAACATTTGCTCGAATCGAAAGACATTTCTTCAAATGGATTTTCATATCTGATGAAAGCGGGCCACCGCTTGAAACGCGTTATATATAAAATCATAAAATGGTAAAACAACAAAATAATAAATAAATGTTGAAAAAACAACAAAATAATAAATAAATGTTGAAAAAAACATTCTACAAATGTTGGTAGCCTTACTCCTTTACATATATATATATATATATATATATATATATATATATATATATATATATATATATATATATATAATATGTGTGTATATATGTATAAGAAAATAATTCATATAGTGTAATCTGTATACGAGAGTGTGTACAGGCGTATGTGAAAAAAGGCCTAGTAGTTTTCTATATATTCAATCCCGAGCAACGTCGAGTCTCCCTGCTAGTATATATATATATATATATATATATATATATATATATATATATATATATATATGAAGCTATTGTGAAACTGTTTGTGCCTGTCTGTAAAATGTATGTTTTATTTTTCACGTCCTTAATATAGAGCCGCCCACTTCCCCTCCATCTTCTCTTCCTTGTCGCCTTCCTCCTGGCCTATCTTCCTCCTCCACGGCACAACACAATTCTCCTCTCAGATCAAAGAACTTAAACGCTGTACCCCCAACGGCGAAGCAGCGAGCGAGATGCAACAATTGGCCGACATGTGAGGGTAAAGAGACGCTGACGTACGACCCGGCTGCTCGCAAAAAGATGGGGAACAACAATCCACCAGCCATGACGGATTCGAATCCGTCACCCCTCATCCCCCACCCAACACATTCCGAATTCAATAGAAACAACAAAAATGTCCAGACACTCGACAGGTGAACAATACGCGATGACTAAAAAACATTAGCACTCAGAGAAAGGCACAGCCCTTCATTGAAGACCTAAGAATAACCAGGCCCCGTCTAACACCTGACCAGCTGACTAGAAGAATCAACACTGTATATATTTTCTTTTTGTTGTTTCTTTTCTTAAATTGCTTTGGTAGGCATTTATTTGAAACCGCTGTACATGTTCTTTGATACGACAGGGGCGAGTAAAAAAAAAGTAAATGTGTCCCTTTGGTTTGGGGGCATGAATAAACCGTAATACTTGACTTCTTTTCTTTTTTTTTATTCTAAATAATAAATTACATTCTGTTACGGAACTTTTGAGATGAAAATTGATTATTTGCATCATTTAAATTATTCCACCTACTATGTTCATCCACTGATGTATGTCTATCAAGAATAAAAGAGTATTGACAAGATGCGTAATTAATACATACTTAACAAAATTTATTGTTTAACTAAGTTCACTCCAAACAAGACAAGTTGCCACTGTAGACGTAAGGGGCCACTGAGAATAACGGTTACCATTTTTGGGGTCATCCTAAATTGGAAGCTGTGCCGCGGGATGCTTGTTCACATCAGTTTTAAAATTCTTCATGTTGATACAGTCAGGGAAACAGGAAGCAGGGAGGGAGTTCCAAGGGCCGGCAGATATAAATAAATAAACCTTAATCTTTATACATATAACTAGATACACATTTATTAATTTATTATTTTTTATTGAATCACTTTAATGAATTACTTTTAATCTCGATAGATCTATTGCGTATATATATATATATATATATATATATATATATATATATATATATATATATATATATATATATATATATATATAAATTAATTAAGTTCAAATATTAACTAAGTGAACAAAAATATTATTTTTCAACATTATTACTCCAACTATGTTTATTTTAATATATATATATATATATATATATATATATATAGGATAAATAAAACAATAAAATTACAAACCAATAACAGCAAACATTAATTTATGATGAGCTGTTTCAAACATAGTTATGTAAATTAGCCATGCAAGTAGTTGTGTTTGTGTCTTTGTTCTCTTCTATATATACTGTATTTCAAAAGACAATTTTGTAATTTGATTGAAATAACAGTTAACCGTTTTGATAGTAATGTATGCGTGATAAATGGAAAAAAAACATTCGCATTCATTCATTAATTTTATTATTTATTTATTATTTTTAATTAATAAAAACAAATATTAAGTCAAAATCAAGAGTTGAAGTCGGCATCGTTGTTGCTTTAAAGTAACTAAACACAAACGTTGTTCCACGAATTTTAAAGACTAAAATTAATGTTTTATCAATCTGAAAACTATTTTCTTTACATATTTATTAAAATAAAGACAAAGGCAATCCATGCCGATTATAATTCTTTAAAGTTACAAAAGCAACTCTTTTTTTTTTGTAGAAAATATTATTATTTATGATGTATGTTCTTAAAGCAGAATACAATGAAAATTAATTATACATGAGGTGGAGTTGAGAAATACACCAACTGTACAACCTGGAACACCATATACAACCTAACTGCCAGGATCAGACTGGTATCCAGGCGGCTCGCAAAATACATCATGGCGGCTAAATGCTCCACCTTTATGTCCTGACTGTAGGCTATGTATGAGGCTCAGGGAGACCTCTTTGAGTGAGCTGTATTCAACAGAATATACTCTAAAAGATGTGCTTACAATTTTGAGAATACATTATTGACAAAATGACATTTTTTCTTTCCTTTTCAAAAAGTGTCAAATTTATCCCAAACACCCTGTACACAGACACACAGGTAAAATTAGCTTATGGAAATGTGGATAAGCAATAACATGCTAGTAGAAATAAGGACACAAACATTATTAAAACTGGACCAAGTTACTTCGGTCAATGGGTTCCACCATATTAGCTTGGTGATTTGGCTTTATTTAAACAAAACTCAACATTTTTATACAATGCAGGAAGAAAAAATCTAGGGAGGTAGAAGCGGTAGTAGGAGAACAAACTGTAAATAAACAAACAAATTAATAACAAATACAAAATAATTTACGATAAATATTTTTTTTTAATGAAAGAAAACGATACATAATTAAAAAAAAATGTAAATCAACGATAAAAAAGTTAGTTTACAAGGTCATATTAAAGCAGTTAAACTCACAAAATGCCTGTCAAATTTTATTGATTCGTTTTACTATATTTACAAAGCGGTGACAGGGCAAATTATTCCATCGTATAAATTGGATGTTTAATTTGGCAGATTAAAACAAAAAGATTTATTTTGCAATATTCATTTTTTTCCGAGTTTTGCGGATTAAATTGTATTTTTAAAAACAATTTCTTCGGCAATATTCTATATTGGATACTCCATTATTATAATGTTTTAGTTGTAATATATTTCAATTTCATTTTTAATAGACACTGTTTGATTTCATGATTTATTTTGTAAGAAACAACACATACCCCCTTAACCTTACCACTAACCCTAAGTCCTAGTTGCAATTTAAAATAATAAAATCTGTTTCATTTTATTATATGTTAATTTATTAATATTTTTCAAAATAAAAATGAAATTTTAACAAATCTGAAAACATTAGAAAACAAATTATTATCAGCAAAATAATCCGCGAAAATTAGACAACAAATAATTTGTCCACAAAAAAAAAAAACGAGACGAAAAAAAATCCGCAAAAATTAGAAAATTTAAACGGTGACTTAATTTTCACTGTCACCTCTTAATTTCTGAGAACTTCAACTGAAGTAAAATGAAAGAAAAACACAAATACGGCAAATCAGATACAATTTAGCAGTTAATATAACCGATTAGAATGAAAAAAGACAAGTTTGTTTAAAATAGAAAATAAAAACGATAAATTTAGAAAATAAAGAAAATTAAATTGAAACAATAAAGTTGTTGCAATACCCGTTCCTTCGGGGGACCCGGTAGCATCAAACAAAACACAACGATAGATACAAGGACGTGCTCGAGAAACTCTGTTTCTTTATTCTTCACCACCAGCTGGTGTAAGTTGGTATACACATATATATAATTAAATATTTCTTTGTTAGCAAAAGTCCTTTGGCATTATTGTTCTTTCTCTTGTCTTACGAAGAAACCTCTTTCTTTACCTTGACGGCGGTTGATTTTCGACTCTACCCAACGTAGGTTATATTCACGAAAACCAGGCAGAATGATTTACCTTGCAACCTAGAGGGAAACACAACAATACGTTCTGTGGTAGTCTGCTCCCGGAATCTAGGGAAGGCTTGTGATCGCCACGCCAGTTGTTTACGGCAGTTCGGCAGTGGTGGGGCTGACTACGACAAGTTTTTCTCTATAAAGTTTTTCTCTATATCCTCCCAACTCGATCTCTGCTACGTAAGCGCTCCTTCTTCCTTCATTTAAAACCGCCATAACTTTTGGATATTTTAGTTGAATGTTTGAAAAGTTCTTTTTCGTCTTAATATTATTAATATTGGTCGTTACTACAAGAGTGATTTCACATGGAATTTGAACATTTCCAGACACGCATTCTTTCTATTTTTTTTCAATGTTGTGACCCTCATCACAAGAAAAAAACATTAAAGAAGCTGTATTAATACCCTGATAATAAATGTTGGCACTTCTGTAGTATATATGAAGCAGCTGCGGATTAAGAAATCGAAATTGAAGAGTTCCGTTTTTTTTTCTCCAAGTACCATTCATTCAGAATTCACCGGAAGTTGAATTTAGTATTTAGAAAATGGAGTTAAATGAGATTAATCTTCGAGACATTGGTAATTTAATGAACCAGCCGCAAAAAACAATAGATTTTTACAGGCACACCGCCTGATTTCTTAGGGTTAGGGTTAGGGTAAGGGTTAGGGTTAGGGTTTAGGGTTAGGTTTAGGGTTTAGGGTTTAGGGTTAGGGTTAGGGTTTAGGGTTAGGGATAGGGTTTAGGGTTAGGGTTTAGGGTTTAGGGTTTAGGGTTAGGGTTAAGGGTTAGGGTTAGGGTTTAGTGTTTAGGGTTAGGGTTTAGGGTTAGGGTTAGGGTTAGGGTTTAGGGTTTAGGGTTAGGGTTAGGGTTAGGGTTAGGGGTTAGGGTTAGGGTTAGGGTTTAGGATTAGGGTTTAGGGTTAGGGTTTAGGGTTTTTTATTTAAAATTTTTTTACTTCATATAATAAAAAAAAGAAATTGTTAATTGTTACCCAAAAACAAATCAGTCTTGCATTTTTTTTATGTTGTAAAAGAATCACTTCCGGTTGAATTACCTCCCTTTATTTTCAGTAGAAGGACAGAAAATCTGTTGCTTTATATATACTACAGAAGTGCTAAAATGTTAATTTCAGTTGTTTCAGAATGTCGTTAGGCGGCGACTAACACCAACCACTGTGATGTCAGAAAAAAAAAACGAAACTCAGCGGAAAGGCATTCTCTTTACGAAAGTCATAATTGTTTTACCAAGGCTTGATAGTATAGTTTGTTCTCTGATTTTTTACCCTGAAAGCAGACATAATCAAATCAACAGAGATGGAAGGAAAATTTAGAAGAAAACAAGAAATCTACGTTAAAATAAATTAGCTAGTAGAACAGTTAAGGGTTATGGTTAGGGTTAGTGTTAGGGTTAGGGTTCGTGTTAGGGTTAGGCTTAAGATGAGAGTTAGCGCTAGGGTTAGGTTTCGTGTTAAGGTTAGGGTTCAGATTAGGGTTAGGGTTAGGGTTAGGGTTAAGGTTCGAGTTAGTGTTAGTGTTAGGGTTAGGGTTAGTGTTAGGGTTAGTGTTAGTGTTAGGGTTAGGGTTTGGGTTTGGGCTTGGGTTAGGCTTAGGGTTAAGGTTGGAGTTGGTGTTAGTGTTAGGGTTAGTGTTAGGGTTAGGGTTAGTGTTAGGGCTAGGGTTAGGGTTAGGGTTAGGGTTAGGGTGACGGTTAGTAGAACATGTTAGGGTTAGGGTTAGGATTAGTATTAAGGTTAGGGTTAGGATTAGTATTAAGGTTAGGATTAGTAGAACAGGTTAGGGTTAGGGCTAGGGTTAGGATTAGTGTTAGGGTTAGGGTTAGTAGAACAGGTTACCTGGGTAAAAAGAACCTGGAAACAAATAGCCATTCACAACGCACTGCATCCGAAGAATAAGACTTGCAGACTCTAGGTAAAAAGAGAAAGAGGGGACTGGTAAGTATAGACGACTGCGATAAAATAACTGGCGGGTATTCTTCTGAAATCAAAGTTGACCACTCTCGGGGGTGTTAAAAATAGACTGTCAAAAAGCTCTAATTACAAATTTCCGAATACGTTCGTCGAACACTCTCGACTAGTCTTCTATCTTTGGCCGCTTCTCGGTAAATATAGATCTCAATTTCCCTTACGTTTCCGGTGTCCGAGTGCATATGGCTACTGCTTGTAGATTCTAAGCTGACTCTGTGAACTGGGTGTGCGCCTCCCGACCGTCTGAAATTGTTTCATTCTTGCACTGATGAGAGCAATAAGCTTGAAACGTTAGCATCTGTAGGTATTAATAATGTAATATATATATATATATATATATATATATATATATATATAGTTAACCCCAAACAAGGCAGGCCGCCACTGTAGACGTAAAGGGCTACTGAGAAAAAGAGTGAGAATTTTTTTTTTGGAGGGGGAGGGGAGTCAACCTAAATTGGGAGCTGTTGAGCGAGATGTCGTTTTAAATTTATGCATGTCAGTACCGTTAGAAA
>OY744544.1:14796445-14803945 GCA_963556195.1 Sepiola atlantica
TGATCAATGTAATATACAAGTTCATACCATTGATCAATTTTATATATAAGTTCATACCATTGATCAATTTAATATATAAGTTCATACCATTGATCAATTTAATATATAAGTTTATACTATTGATCAATTTAATATATAAGTTCATACCATTGATCAATTTAATATATAAGTTCATACCATTGATCAATGTAATATATAAGTTCATACCATTGATCAATGTAATATACAAGTTCATACTATTGATCAATTTAATATATAAGTTCATACCATTGATCAATTTAATATATAAGTTCATACTATTGATCAATTTAATATATAAGTTCATACCATTGATCAATTTAATATATAAGTTCATGCCATTGATCAATTTAATATATAAGTAAATACTATTGATCAATTTAATATATACGTTCATACCATGGATTAGTGTAATATATAAGTTCATACCATTGATCAATGTAATATATAAGTTCATACCATTGATCAATGTAATATATAAGTTCACACCATGGATCAATGTAATATATAAGTTCATACCATTGATCAATTTAATATATACGTTCATACCATTGATCAATTTAATATATACGTTCATACCATTGATCAATATAATATATATAAGTAATAACTAATAAGTAATAAGTTCACACCATGGATCAATGTAATATATAAGTTCATACCATTGATCAATGTAATATATAAGTTCACACCATGGATCAATGTAATATATAAGTTCATACTATTGATCAATTTAATATATACGTTCATACCATTGATCAATATAATATATATAAGTAATAACTAATAAGTAATAAGTTCATACCATTGATCAATGTAATATATAAGTTCATACCATTGATCAATGTAATATATAAGTTCACACCATGGATCAATGTAATATATAAGTTCATACCATTGATCAATTTAATATATACGTTCATACCATTGATCAATGTAATATATACGTTCATACCATTGATCAATATAATATATATAAGTAATAACTAATAAGTAATAAGTTCACACCATGGATCAATGTAATATATAAGTTCATACCATTGATCAATTTAATATATACGTTCATACCATTGATCAATGTAATGTATACGTTCATACCATTGATCAATATAATATATATAAGTAATAACTAATAAGAAATAAGTTCATACCATTGATCAATGCCAGTGATCCCATAGTTTTCCTCAGCTTTCAACTGAAGATAACTTTAGTCTCATTAACTGTTATCTTCGAGTGGCTCTTGGCCTTGATAAGCCGTGACTCAATACTAAAAAAATAACAAAAAAAAACGATAAATGACTTTTATTATATTACAGTTTTTTTTCATAGTTCAATAGACTTATGAATACTTTAAAATACTTTACAAATTGTTGATATGCCGTAAAAGACGGAGAGTCAAACCAAAACATATGGGGAAAAGGGCAAATTTGAGAAAAATAGCAACTTTTCTTCAATGAATCGTATACAATCAAACGCTTACAGTTGGGTATTTTATTTATGCATTAATTACCTAAAAAGAGGTAAGAGTCAGATACGTCCTAAGTTGGAATAGCGTTACCACATCTGGGGAGGTGCCACACGTAGCACTCTTTCCTGCCCTGACAGATTACAAATCGACTTCGTACTCTAGTGAGGGGTGGTCTCTTTACTTCCCTACAACCCCTTTTTCACATAAAAGACGTGGCTAGTCTCTCTCTACTCGCTCGCTCTTTCCATCAAAACTACTCGACTGAGCTTCTATCGTTGGGGAATCTTTGTAAGACATTCACAGCAAGAACACGTCTCTCTACCATAACCGAAAAGGATTTTCCTTTCTCTCTCCTTGTGCCCAGCATCAGACGAAATTTCTATTGGCAAAGCTTATTTGCAAGGGTTTCCCACCCATGGAAAACATTGCCGTGTTACTGCTTCCCTACTTATTACAACTTCGTCATCTTCAGATCTAATGTCAGCAAATTATTTTCACATACATCGCCGCATCAAACGCGGTTCATCTGATTAATCAATTTTAGTACTCTCATAGTGTTCCTCGTCTTATTTGCAAAGGTTTCCCACCCATGGAAAACATTACCGTGTTACTGCTTCCCTACTTATTACAACTTCGTCGTCTTCAGATCTAATGTCAGCAAATTATTTTCACATACATCGCCGCATCAAACGCGGTTCATCTGATTAATCAATTTTAGTACTCTCATAGTGTTCCTCGTCTTAAGGCTGACACTATTACTGTTTGCTTAACCCTTGTCCTCGAGTGCTTCTTTGCCTTTATAAGTGGGTACCCAATAGTGTAAAATTTGTATATAGTAAAGTAAAATAACAAATATATAAATTATACCTTATTCGGTGCCCGGAAAACTCGTCACAGGAAAATTCGTAAACGGAAAATTCGTAAACGGAAAATTCGTAAATGGAAAATTCGTAAACGGAAAATTCGTCACTTTTGGCCAAGTAGGAAAATTCGGCAATTATCGAATAAATATCGATTGAAAATAGATTTTAGAACCGTTTTTACAGGAGATATACTTGTAAATACGAGGCTACCCACCTCCCCAGTGGAGAACATTTTTTCATATTATTTTTTTGGTACTTGTGCAGGTTACTAACCGAATAAATATCGATTGAAAATAGATTTTAGAACCGTTTTTACAACCGAATTTTCCTACTTGGCCAAAAGTGACGAATTTTCCGTTTACGAATTTTCCATTTACGAATTTTCCATTTACGAATTTTCCGTTTACGAATTTTCCTGTGACGAGTTTTCCTAAATTCACCTTATTCATATCGTAAAGAAAAGAAAATCACTAAGTCTACACTCGCCTCCCCATTTCGCCAACTTCCGTACCAAATGTCTAGAATCCTTATTCCAATTTTGATCGGTTGATATATCGTAAAACAACGAAACCGAACGAATTCTCCCTTATGGCGACCTTCTGTTGATAACGTAAACAAAAGAGAATCGTTACGTCTCAACTCTCTCCCCCCCCCACACACACACACACACATACACGCCCACTTCCCGAACTCCGCTACTTCATATCACTGTTTTTGGATTTTCTGCGTTAGAATTGTTAAAGGTTCGGCATAACATTCACAGACAATAAACTCCGCGTTCGTTGATGGCTCGGTTGTAAGTAATATTCTTCTGGGGACGTTTCCAAGGGCCGCTTCCGTTTCCAAGGGCCGCTTCAAAGGCGAAGCTGAGAAGGCGGGCATGGAAATCAAGACGTCAAGACGGATCTTCACGAACGAAGACGCATTAAACAAAAAAAAATATCAACAACAATCAAAAAAAAAAAAAAAAAAAAAAAAAAACGCTGAAAAGTGTTCCCGCGCCAAAACGTTTTAAAATCGCATTTTGATATGCCGAGACATTATTTTATTTAACTGCCTGTCTGCGTTAAACACAATGCCGGTTCAACAGAGAGAATCCAGCCCGCCAAAATGGGGCACTCTAAAGGGGGTATAAAATAAACTTTAAAAGTAAAAGAATGGTAAACACTCGACAACTCATAAACATGAAAAAAAAATTGACAAATAATTTATGTAACACGCACTAGAATGAAATTCTCTACCCAATGAGGCACTTTATTTCACATTGTTATTTCTATGAAATCGTTTTCATCGGCAATTGGCATATAATGGCGGCTAACAACTGTAGGCATGTTGTTGAGGAAGGGACATCCCCACTAGATTTCGAAGTCGATTTATACTCTATGAAGGCAGGAAAGAGTTCTCTCTGCGTCACCTCAAGGATGTGGCAACAGTATTTCATCTTTTGACCTATCTTACTCCTATAAAAGTAGAGGGTTGCTTCTGCTGAAACACAATAAAAGTCTTGCGTTTATTAAGTATTTTATTTACCTCCTCTCCAGAAAGTTAGACACAAGGTCAAGTGTGGTGTTGATGAAAATGTTTCTGTGGAACCAACTGGATTCGAACCCTGCACACTCAGGTCGTCAGTCCGTGTCGTTAATTACTTAGCCACTGTGTATCAAAATGTCATGTATCGTTCTTATTTACTTGGCTGGTTAGGTAGAGAATTTAATTATGATATATTTGATATAAATTGTCTTATGTTTTTTTGCATGTATACGAGTTAGCGAGTGTTAACAATTCTGTATTTTTACCAAGAACTTGTATAGTCGCGCCGGGCGTCCGTCACAAATGAGGACGCCTCAGATGATAGAAAAAATTCACCACCCACGACTCCCTGAAAAAACGGGTAAATGTCTGTGAGGATGGCCACTTGAGACTTTACCAGGTATTATAAGAGATAAGATTAAGATTAAGATATAGAGAAGTCATAAAAGTCTATCACAATGCAAGAAGTGGAAATATGCCGGAGTTGAGAAGGAAGACAAAAACGAAGTGATTTTTTTAGAACGTCTTACTTGATTTAGTCACAACTTCTACTTGTAATGTGTGTAAACGTGTCCCATAATATATTTCGAGGTAAGACCTCTTTATCAAATCTTCGGTGTTTCAAATCTCCTGAAAATCGTGTGAACTTAAACGCTGGTAATATTGTTTTACTAAATGTCTATAATCCTTGTTCCAATTTTAATCACAATCCATTACATGATTTTGATTCTAAGAAATACCTAAAATTTCAGGGGTCTTCGAGAGAAATTGAAATGTAGGGAATACTGACTATGGATCAAATTCAATGCAGATCTGAAATACTTGAATTTTCAAATATACGGTTGTGTCCATGTTATGACGCCTAAAACCCCTTTTAAATTACTTCAAAGAAACGGAAATTTGAGGAAATTGGATGTATCTGAAATTTCACGGGGATCTTCCAATTTGCCTACTTTACATAAAACTAAATGAAACTAAATATAGTCCACATTACAAATCCTTACACCTAAGAGCTGTGTTCGAAAATTCATAATGATCAATTAATTAGTTTAGGAGTGGATATTGTACATACAATTATATAAACATATGCACATATTTAGCACACACAGAAACACACACAGAAACACACACACACACACACACACACACACACATATATATATATATATATATATATATATATATATATATGTGTGTGTGTGTGTGTGTAAGAGGGTAACACCCTCATTTCACGACATTATTATTACTCCCATAAGTCCCCACCATTTCTCGGTCATAATGCTAATCTCCCATATCTCCCAAACAGATCCAATCTTGCCGACCCAATCCTTACTCTTATCTCTAAACCAGTTATTAATCAGCATACCAATATTACCACCTCCATAAATATTCAGTATACCTTAGTTAATAATGTTAAATCCCGAATACAAATCATTCGAAAACCCTGCAGAGTTACTGCCCTTAGACCGCCCGGATGATATCTTTATTTTAAATTCCTTTGGGATGTATTTAAAGTCCCTTAATCTAGGATTTAAACACGAATGTAATTAGTGTTGTTCCTTTTAACCTCTTTAATCTTTAAACCCATTTCCTCTCCCTAATTCATTTAGAACACACATCATTAAATCCCAAAACAGTAACGGCCAAATATACGATACTCATAATATTGACACACGGGATTTATATAGAAATATATTTTTGTTTTTTTCGTTTTTTGATATCTCTTTAAATCTTCTCCGGTTAAAATCTCAACTGTTACTTTTCACCCTTCCCCTTTTTTAAAAACCTTATTAAACCTTTTTTACACTAAATTTAAATAAACATACATAACATTCTAAGCAAATAACGCGTCCAAACGAGAGTGACACGTGACTTCACATTTCCGAAACAGATGACAACAGAAGCTGAAGAGAGCCGGATCGCTAAGTCCTTCTGTGCTTGAAACCGACGATACGAATGTTGTACTAATTTTTCTGTACCAAATATATATATATATATATATATATATATATATATATATATATATATAGAGAGAGAGAGAGAGAGAGAGAGAGAGAGAGAGAAATAGATAGATAGATAGATAGATAGATAGATAGATAGATAGATAGATAGATAGATAGATAGATATATTCCCGATGAACTGAATCGCACTTTCCTATTATAAAAGTATAGATGAGTATTTATATTGTATTAAAAGTAGTGGTAGGACGACTCCAATATGTTCCCGATTCCGATACAATTACCGATTCTGTTCTAAATTCCAGATTCCGATACAATTACCTGTTCCGATTCCGATTGAGATATACCAAAGTTATGTTAAAAAAATCAACTAACAATTTCTTTGCGTCAGAATTTAGTACAATATTGAACTGGAACTAAATCTATAAAAACCGGATATATTCATTTGTTTGTATCTAACTGATAACTTATAAAAAATAACAATAATTGATTGAGTTATGTTTATTTTCATTATAGAGAAGCAAATATTTCTTCAAAAATAAATTTGTAGAATTTGGTATTTTCGGACTACTGTTCTCATCTTGGGTGTTTTTATCACAGCGTTTCGGTCGATGTAACCTTCGACCATACTCAGATTACCTTGTCGAACTCGGGAATCTGGACGGAATTTCAAACGATTCCCGAGTTCGACAAGGTACACCTGAAGAAGGTCGGAGGTTGCATCGGCTGAAACGTTGTGATAAAAACGCCCAAGATGAGAACAGTAGTCCGAATATACCAAATTCTACAAATCATTAACCCTCATCTCAAAAATTCCGAAAGATAAATAAATAAATTTAATTATTTTCAAATGGAGGAGAAACAAGATTATAATGCTTAACGTTTTTGTTTTTGTTTTTGTTTACGATTTTCTTTCACGAACTTATTGTGCGTATTATTTTACAAAGAATGAGATTGGTGGTATCTCAATTATAAAGAAAAACATTTCAGAGAAATCTAGAAAAAATCTAGAAATCTAGAAAAAAATTTTGTCAAAAAACCGTCCCCGTTAGTAAGACGAACTTTGTTTATTCCTTAATCGTTTTCAATCCTCTCGTGATATTCGTGATCATTAAACTGACCAGCCTTTATTTCATCAGCCCTTATCCTCGATTATTTCTTGCCTTGATATTTTTGCATTTTTTTACAGAAGAGACGTTGCGAGCCTCACTCTCTTTAATCGTTTTTTTTATAGAAGGTGCTCGACTGAGCTCTAGTCACTGGTTCATCCGCGTAAGACATTCACAGCATGAATCCGTCCTTGGCCTTTTGGCTAAGATCAAAGTGTAGTATCTGTTCCGATGGATACTGCACGCCTGTCCTGTGCAGTGCTAGGAGGTCCACCCTCCCAGGCTTTGCCTCCCCTCTTTGGGGAGGAGTAAGTTTATTGCTTACTGTCTGAGGCGCCCCTACCGGGGAATGCCGACGGGGCTGCCCAGGCAATTTTTAAATGGCTAGAGTGCTCACCTCTCGAGCGCTGGCTTTTCAACCCCCACTTTCTCGACCCGATCTTGGGTCACATCTTACTTGTGGGAGTAAGATAAAACTGGCCTTGTGCCTAACTCCTGGGGAGGAGTAAATAAAACAACAATGGAAAAAGACTTCACCTTCTTCATGACTTCA
>OY744544.1:14811445-14816445 GCA_963556195.1 Sepiola atlantica
TAATAACAATAATAATAACAATAATAATAATAATAATAATAATAATAATAATAATAATAATACTATTAATAATAATAATAATGAAATATAAATGATTAAAAAAATTAAATTAAAAGAATTTAAAAAATTAAAAAATAAAAAAATAAAAAAATATTTGTAGAGGTTCGAGGAGGCTGAGAAGACCAAGGAGAGACAGCACAAACCAGACCTCCACTGGAAGAGTGCGGAGAATGCTGGGACCTTGTGGAGGCTTATTGCCACCCAAATCCAAGAGAAGACCAATGGTCCTTACCAGAGAGAAATCAATGGTAAGAGGCTGTTGCGATACCGCAAGGTTATTTGCGGTGGTTATCGAAAAGAGGTGAAAAATACTGAAAATTTGGAGAGGCTTGTTGTCACTCAGACTCCAGGAAATACCACTGGTTGTTGTCAGTGAGCAATCACTTACGATGATCTGCCATGACCGGGTAGATGATTTAAGTAATTCGCAATTATATTCGTAGTATCGCCAATACTGAGGATTGAACTTTCAATGTCAGAAAGCGTGTTACTTAGAACTAATTACCACTTAGTACTTTTATCCGTTGCGATACGGGTCCTTGAACCCTGAATTTCTAAGTTTAACTTTTCATAACTTTTGAATCACTAGGAATATTTGAATGGTTCAAACAGTTTTGAACTCCATTTACACAACTCTGTATAAATAATGAGCTTAAATAATAATAACCTAAAATATAAAAAACACAACCGCCAATGTTTAGTCGTATGAGCTTTCCATAAGCTTTTCACTTACAATGGAACTTGTGCTACTCATGACTAAGTTTGTATACACGTTGGTTAAGAAAGTAAAGAGACTGGTGTCTTGAGGCTGTGCGTTAAATCGCAATAAGTTTACTGATATATTAACTATACAGGGTGTTTCAAAAGTCTTGGGAACATAACGATTTTTAATAACTCAAAAACTATTAGGAGTTGAAAAATGAAATTGGTACCGTTGGAAAGGTTAAAGTTTCAAGTTTTGTGGGGAATCTTCAAAGTTGCTCAATATGAGCACCATTCGTCACACGGCAGACATCTAGTCGATAGTCCATTTCCTGCCAAACGCGTTCCAGCATCTTGACGTCAATGGTTCCCACAACTGCCGTTACTCGAGCCTTTAGTTCGTCAATATCTCGTGGAAGGGGCGGCACATAGACTTGTTGCTTGACAAAGCCCCAAAGGAAAAAGTCACACGGGGTAAGATCTGGAGACCTAGGAGGCCAGGGCATGAGAAAGTCATCACCTCGCCCAGATCTCCCAATCCATCTACCAGGCAGCCTTGTGTTAAGAAACTGCCTTACTCTAAGACTCCAGTGTGGTGGTGCACCATCTTGTTGAAAAATGAAGTCATCAGATTCTGCTTGTTCCAACTGAGCCATTAACCAGTCTTCCAGCATGTTGAGATAGGATTCACCAGTGATAGTTGCCTCTTCAAAGAAGAACGGTCCATAGACACCTTTCTTGGAAATTGCACAAAACACGTTCACTTTTGGTGAATCTCGCTCGTGCTCAAGAAGTTTATGAGGATTCTCAGTACCCCATATGCGAGTGTTATGCTTGTTAATTTTGCCATTCAGATGGAAGGTCGCCTCATCGCTAAAAACAAGCCGGTCATCAAAGCCGTTATCTTCCAACTTCTCTTGCATTGCAATGCAAAAGTCACGGCGAAGTGGCTTATCAGTGTCCTTCAACTTTTGGACCAACTTAAGCTTGTAAGGTACCATTTGCAGTCGTTTCCTTAAGACACGCCAGACAGTTGCTGGAGCAAGCTGAAGTTCTCTGCTGGCTCTTCTCACTGATTTACGGGGGCTCCGCTGAAAGGCTGTCCGAACTTGCTCAACTGCATCTTCTGAAGTTGAAGGGCGACCTGTTCGCTTACTTGGGCACAAACACCCATCTTTCACAAATTTAGCATGCCATCTGACAATGGATTTCCTTTCAGGGGCTTCTTTTTTAAATTTCCTGCGAAATGCACGCTGAACACATGTCCACGATTCAGTCTTTGCAAATTGGAGGACGCAAAATGCATTGTCTTGTTTAGAGAACGCCATTACTGCACCTGGAAAGATAACACGAAAATCATTAGTATGACCAAAAACTTGATTAAGCAAGCTTTAAAATGGCACCAGTTTCATTTTTCTACCTGGAATAGTTCATGAGATATACGCATTTGTAATGTTCCCAAGACTTTTGAAACACCCTGTATATTAAAAAAAGGAAATAAAAAAAACGATTTTATAAATTCCTTTCCTCGGACCGCTGGTCTTTAGGAGTCCCCTCTGCTCTCTGTTTCCCGGACCGTATCGACATGCAGAAGTTTATAAATGTAATATGAACAATTATCTTGCTGCCTAACTTCCCACCCACGTCGCCCCTTATAAATCTGGTTCCTATCACAGTAGCCCCTAGCACTTCAGTGGACATATCCCTAATTTGGAGTAAACAAAGTTTTTTTTTTAAAAAGGGGATGAAAACTTCCACAAGTAGCCCCTAGCACTTCAGTGGACATATCCCTAATTTGGAGTAAACAAACGTTTTTTTTTAAAAAGGGGATGAAAACTTCCACAAGTTTACTGACTACGACCAAGAGGCACGTGAAGAAGTCCGGAGAATGCAACGGTCAGACGATTGTTAAAATAGCATAAATAAAAGCAGCCGTAACTAATTTAAATCCACGTCGTGCAAAGTTTTTTTTTTTTTTGGATTACAGGTCGTCGCCGACTTATGTCTTATTCATCTTACAACTGACTGACTTTACGACAATAATGAATAAATGCGATTTTTTTCTTTTATCACACCTATATGACCATCAAAACGACTCACTGTTATTTAAATCAATAATACAACATTTTATTTACCTCCCCAGGAGGTTAGGCACAAGGCCAGGTTTATCTTACTCCCACAAGTAAGATGTGACCCAAGCTCGGGTCGGAAAGTGGGGTTTGAAAAGCCAGCGCCCGAGAAGGTGAGCACTCTGTCCATTAAAAATTGCCTGGGCAGCCCCGTCGGCATTCCCCGGTAGGGGCGCCTCAGGCAGTAAGCAATAAACTTACTCCTCCCCAAAGAGGGGAGGCGAAGCCTGGGAGGGCGGACCTCCTAGAACTGCACAGGACAGACCCATAGACCGGCGTAAATCAAGCCCCGAAGGCCAAGACGATACCAGTTTATGGCGCGTATCAATAATACAACATTTTATTTACCTCCCCAGGAGGTTAGGCACAAGGCCAGGTTTATCTTACTCCCACAAGTAAGATGTGACCCAAGCTCCGGTCGGAAAGTGGGGTTTGAAAAGCCAGCGCCCGAGAAGGTGAGCACTCTGTCCATTAAAAATTGCCTGGGCAGCCCCGTCGGCATTCCCCGGTAGGGGCGCCTCAGGCAGTAAGCAATAAACTTACTCCTCCCCAAAGAGGGGAGGCGAAGCCTGGGAGGGTGGACCTCCTAGAACTGCACAGGACAGACCCATAGACCGGCGTAAATCAAGCCCAGAAGGCCAAGACGATACCAGTTTATGGCGCGTATCAATAATACAACATAATCTTTTTAAAAAAACTGTGTATATAGTAGAGAACAAAGACTCAAACACAGCTATTTGTATACCTAATTTGCATAACTATTTTTTAAAAGGTTCATAATAAATTAATGTTTGGTGTTATTTATTTGTAATTTTATTATTCTATTTCGTCTATATATATACATGCAATAGTTTTGACAATATTAACACTAATTAATTAAAGTTATTTAATTAAAAAAAAGGTAAATTTCCAACACATTCTTTAAAATGTAATTTAAATGAAAACTATTTTCAGCTGTTGTACTCATTGAATCTTCGTCACGTGCCTTTTGTGGTAGCCGATGACCTTCCGGTTATTTCTTTACCGACCTGATAGACAGTGTTAAGAGTGTCGGTCTAGTTTGATACACGTTTGGTGAGACGACAGTCGGCGGTGTGGCCTTCTTTCCGTCAATAAGATGTTTTCGGTAGCCCACACAAGCCACAGATAGCATAAACGATTCGACCCAACAATCGAGACAATGAGAAGACGCACTTCCCAGTTAACTAAACAAACGTTTCAGGATGACTCTATGATACCCATTGATATATCGAAAGTAAACTTTAAGGCAACCAAAGGACCCAAATCACTTGTCGACCGGTCAGGAAATCCTATGAATATAGGTGTCATAGCACTTTAGTCCCCTGATCACAATCAAAACAAAACAATCAAAAAGGTCAAACTCATTGAATCGCAAACACCAAAACAGTGACTAATAAGTATGATGATGTATGTTCCTGTACGCAGAGGCAGATACTATGTAATCTAATATTTATAATATCTATATATAAAAGATGAAAAGTGTCTGTTTGTCAGTTCGTTAATTATTTTTAGGTTTATTAGATCTACAAACTTCAAATTTAGTAAAAAATAATCCTCTATTCTTCTTTTTATAATAAAGAGTAATGTGCAAATATATCTGTAAATATATATCCGTCCCGTCACACAGAATTCTTCCAGACAAAATAAAGGAAGGAAAAACACCATTTTATTTCCATTATGATACGTTTTATTTGTTTATTCCTTTTCTCTTTTTCGTACCGATGTATACGTTTCTATTCCCCCCCCCTGTTTTGAAACTCTCCAGTCTGAGACGTTTTTTCCTATTGTTTCTTATCAACTTCCGCTAAAATTATTAATGTTAAAAAAAACTCCGACGTTATTCCTTACTTCCCCATAATCAAAGAAATAAAATTTAAAAAAAAAAAGAAGAAAAATAGCAAAGTCAAAGGTTGGTGTTTTTTTTATGTCAACAGAAATTATTATGACGTAATTATATTATCATATATGAATATTAAAGTGTGAACAATGGCGAAGCATAACTTTTCCCCTAATTTTTGACGAAAAGTGTACACAGGGCTATGTCTATTCTCCTAAATAAGTAATTAATTATATTTGTTTTGTAAAGAA
>OY744544.1:14821445-14831445 GCA_963556195.1 Sepiola atlantica
TTTATTTTATTATTTCTATAACGCAGTGAAGAAATTATTTTAAAAATTCACAAATCCCCTATATGAGTTATCAATGACGTTCAGATCCTTCTTAGGAGCCCCGATATTTGCCATTGATATTTCCTAAATCCTACACCTTTCACACGCATGATATCCAAAAATTGGACAAAAACATCGAGTTTTTTGGTATAGAACTGACCCAAAACGTGTGACGGGGGACCCTACATTTAGTTGCCTTCTGGCGGATCGAAACATAAAACGTATGCCAGCTACAGGCTTCGTTTAAATGACCTATTTTTCAAGAGATTTTCTACTTACTTTCGTAGTCAAGAGTTTATCGACGTACATTCAAGACCGAGAAATGTATCTTTCGATCACAGCTGACTCGAACAATTTTTTTTCATTGTTAAACTTTTGCCTACGAGGGAGGAGGGACGGGAGGACTATTGGCCGGTTTTTCTATTTAATTCAACGTTATTATGTAGTAATTTGAAAAGAAATCAATGTGATACGTAGTACTTTAACTATTGTAGATATCATCATTTCTATTCGAACACACATGGTTTATTTGTGCTCTGCAGGCCTCCTTAATTATATTTGTGTGTTTCAGTAGTGCTCAGGAGGCATACTCATTTTTCAATTTTCTTTCCTCACAAACAGGGAATTTCTATACAAACATAACGAGTGAAGGAATTGGTTTTTATAGGGCTCCGTAGGCCTCCTACAACCGCGTATCCTTCTTTGCTTCATGCCTTTATTCCTCCTTTCCCCCTTCCACAATTCCAAGCCGACAATTATTCTAAACATTAAAATTGTCGAATGTGCCCTATTTGCGTCATGTCGAATATCGACGAAACTAACACTAACCTAACACTAACCTAACACTCAACTTACCCTAACCTAACACTAAACTAACACTAACCTAACACTAAACTTACCCTAACCTAACACTAAACTAACACTAAACTTACCCTAACCTAACACTAAACTAACACTAACCTAACACTAAACTTATCCTAACCTAACACTAAACTAACACTAAACTTACCCTAACCTAACACTAAACTTACCCTAACCTAACACTAAACTAACCTTAACCTAACACTAAACTAACACTAACCTAACACTAAACTTATCCTAACCTAACACTAAACTAACACTAAACTTACCCTAACCTAACACTAAGCTAACACTAACCTAACACTAAACTTACCGTAACCTAACACTAAACTAACACTAAACTTACCCTAACCTAACACTAAACTAACCTTAACCTAACACTAAACTAACACTAACCTAACACTAAACTTATCCTAACCTAACACTAAACTAACACTAAACTTACCCTAACCTAACACTAAGCTAACACTAACCTAACACTAAACTTACCGTAACCTAACACTAAACTAACACTAAACTTACCCTAACCTAACACTAAACTAACACTAACCTAACACTTAACTTACCCTAACCTAACACTAAACTAACACTAAACTTACCCTAACCTAACACTAAACTAACACTAACCTAGCACTAAACTTACCCTAACCTAACACTAAACTAACACTAAACTTACCCTAACCTAACACTAAATTACCACTAACCTAACACTAAACTTACCCTAACCTAACACTAAACTGACACTAAACTTACCCTAACCTAACACTAAACTACCACTAACCTAACACTAAACTTACCCTAACCTTACACTAAACAAAGTTTTAGTTTGCAAAGTCGGTTTAGTTCAGTTCGTATTATGTAGAAGCATCGGAACTTACTTCGGCTTTCTCCGTTCGTAGTCGAAACTGCTTACGTAACGACTACATCACGACTGCACATTTCTGGATACCTATTCATAAAAAGCACCGACAAGAGACTAGCTCCAAATTATCACAGATGCTTCCGGGAACCGGAGACAATAGAGCGCAACGATCAGAGATGTGTTGGACTTCTTGAATGTTGGTTAAGCTCATTTCCGACGAAAACTGATTCAAGTCCTACCTCCCTTCTGTCTGTTTACATTTTTCATTGCTAATGTGCAGATTGAAGGAACCATTCTGCAAATATCCGTTCTCGTTTGTTCGAATATTTACTTGCAATATGACGCAAAAACTATTGAACCGATTTTCACAACGTGTGAAGGCTTATTATCTTTGTCTTGGTTGGCGACATTTTCAATCTTTAAGGATATTAGAAAGTGGACCTTGGGTTTACTTTCGGCAGCCTCGTAACTATCGCTTCCCTTATTTTGTCCTTTAGTCTTCACATTTCAAAAGAAATATTTCTGACAAAGGGGGAAGAATTGTTGCTTTCTCGGTCGGAAACTATCCATTAATCACTTATCGTTCGCTAGTTTTTTTAACCTTGAAATAGTATGTTTAGCTCCTTACATCAAGTGGCTTCATGCTTTGTCTAGAGCGATTACCCTTAAATAGAAAAAAATACTGTTCAAATCGAAGTGGTCTTTGTTAGCAATGCTTATGTCTATGCCCCTATCTCATTTTATTAGGTTCTTGAAGCATAGTATATTTTAAACATATTCTCCTTCAATCTCAATGCACTGTGACAACTTGTGTTCTTACTTCCTGTATACATTTATAAAAGGAAGAATTACTGTTGACAGTTTAGACGATTGTAGTATCTATTCTATGACTACACTTCATATTTTCTGTCCTCGATCAGTGAAAGAGAAATCCTTTTATTTTGAGGCATGTTTTCATTTTTATCCCAATCATGACTGCCCTTTTTTTAGGAGCTTAATTTTTCCCACATTAAAACCGACCTTGTGTCTAACTTTGCACTCTTGGGGAGGCAAGTAAATAGAAGCAGGTACGACATCAATATCATTAACATATCGCAAGCATTTTTTTTCTAATTTACAAGAATTGGATATGAATAAATACACGCTTGAGGTTAAGTCAATTCAAGTCTCGTCTGGGACAAACAGTTCGCGTACCATTTCTCTGATCATTGTTCTCTTGTGGCAACTTAAAATCAGTTCTGTCAGGTTAAAGTCCACATCTTTCTTGGTGTTCTAAAGCTAGATATCACTGTGCTCTATCTGCTCTTCTACCCACAATTCTTCTCATCAGCAGGTTTTTCACGATGTTATCATTACAGAGGATATGACCCAGATAGCGGATGCGTCATTTTACCACCTGGTCAAACAGTATAGTTTTTCCAGACCCTTACGATCAAGCACCTCCTTATTTGTGATTCCAACTAATGAATATGATGAATGATGTACAATTACGAAGTCGGCTGTATTTATTGTAGTCATGACAACAACAGACATATTGGCCAGCCTTATTGCCAGATTGTTATAAGGCTATGTGCCTCGGATCTCCTTCTCTCTGATTACTTTTCGCACATTTTTTATAAAATTGACGTTGTGTTCTCTGGTCATTGTGTGTCAATGATGCAAGAAGTCAATCATGAGAAGTTCCTATAAAACTAGGCGGGATTTGCAAGTGATAAAGACACTGTTGTGTTTCCTTTACTTTTCAGGATCGAATTCTCCCTTTTTTAAAACCCTTTTGTTTTTTTAAGGAAAACTGCCCCAGACAACACATAAAGCAACTTGATGTGAGGAGCTAAATAGAGCAAAAGATGATTAACGCAAAGACGTGATGCCTATTGATCTTTTGTCCTGAAAAAAAAAAAACAAGACTATAGGTAGGAGGAAAACAGTCAGCAAGAAAAGAGTTCAAGGAGCCCGACATTCCTGGAAAGGAGCTACTAGAATAGGAAACTTTATTCTAACGAGGTATCAGCGAATTGATAACGACCACTAGACCAACAAGTCAACAAGCTGTAATAAAGGAAGTGGAGAATAAATCAGACAATTCCAAAGAACACATGCCACAATAGTACTTAAAGAAGAGACTAAGACGATCACATCAGCTCTGTGAAAAGAAGAGTACAGAGAAGAAGAGAATGGTGGTGTAAACCAGATAACAGATACGCTTCTTTACTTCATCAAATAAATCAAACAATTCTGAAGAACACATGCCACAATAGTACTTAAAGAAAAGACTAAGACGATCACATCATCTCTGTGAAAAGAAGGGTACAGAGAAGAAGAGAATGGTGGTGTAAACCAAATAACAGATACGCTTCATAACTTTATCAAATAAATCAAACAATTCTGAAGAACACATGGCTTCCGCTTGCTTCAGTTGTCAGCCAATAACAGACAGAAAAAAAACAGAAGTCACGTGGTTTCATCGATATTCGCTTTGAGGTCACCTCTGACGTTTAGGGTGTTACTCAAACATTTCCATATAACAACTTATTTCGCCATCAAACAAAACGGATTCCTCATTTCAAACTTAAGCAAATTTTAGCGTGGAAAGCCATTCGAAAATGCTATTTAAAAGTTTTAATTTTCAGACGAACGGAAATATTATTTCAAACTTAATCATGACAGACAAGCGAATATTGTATTTGAAACTTAAGCATGACAGGCCTAGAAAATACTATTTAAAAGTAAAGCGGGGCAAGTCGGCTAAACTCTTATTTCAAACTCAATAATTACAGACCAAGATAAATGCAATTTCGAACTTAAGCTTGACAGACCAAGGAAAACGCTATTTAAAATTTAAGAGGGTCATAACAACGAAAATGTTAATTCAAAGTTAAGCATGACCGATAAACGAATATTGCATTTCAAAGTTAAGCATGAGAAACCAACGAAAATTGAAATTTGATCGTGGCAGACCGAAGAAAATGCTATTTTATGACAAACCAACCGACGGACAAAACCGCTCACTGGGAAGGAAAACGTATCTAAATATGTGATGTATGTCACAAAATAATCGTATCTGAATATGTGATGGATGTCACAAAATAATCGAACGGATTTGGTAACCTATATATGATCTTATTAATTACTAATCAACTTTGACGCCTTAAACATACAAATTCAGCAGAGCAAACAAAAAGAAGGCTTACTCATCAGAAATATGTATAATCGGCTTGAACACGCAAACACCCCTCTTTCTCTCTCTCCCCCCTCTCTCTCTCTCTCTCTTTCTTTCTCTCTCTCTCTCTCTCTCTCTCTCTCTCTCTCTCTCTCTCTATATATATATATATATATATATATATATATATATATATTTCTTTGAAAACTCATGAGTTAAGGACTTTAAAGTACTTTGTCTGAATATTGAACTGTAATAAAATTTTATTCGCACCTTATTTTATTCTTTCACTTCATCTATTGCTATATATATATATATATATATATATATATATATATATATATATATATATATATATATATATATATGTGTGTGTATATATACATATATATATATATATATATATATATATATATATATATATATATATATATATATATAATGAAGAAGAAAAAAAGCTATAAAAATGGAAGCGGAAAAAGACCCATATTAGCTAAAATCAACCTCCTGAAGATGAACGAGACGTCCGAAAGCGCTCAAGATTTGACCCAAACCATAACGATGGGTGCTATACTGCACCAGCTACTACCACACGATCGTAAAATCGCTCGAAGAGTCGAACGACTAACCAAGAAAATCTCAAAAATGCAGAACTCCGTGGATTTTAATGAAGCCTGTCTTAATAACAATTTGCTGCCAAACTATACGTATATATATATATATATATATATATATATATAGCACTAGATAAAGTGAAAGAATAAAATAAGGTGCGACTCAAATTTTATTTGCATTCAATGTTCAAGCAAAGTCCTTTAACGTCCTTAACTAATGAGTTTTCAAAGAAAATCTTCTCCTCAGAGGATCGTTACCGCAATGACATTACTGCAGGTAATAACATTAAACTTTGAAAATATATTTAAAAAATTCTACATAAAAATACATAAAATTATATAAAACATCAAATATATCGGCCCAAAACATACTTTTTTGCTAAACTTATACAGTTCATCTAAGTCATAAAGTTTAAAACAGCTTCAAGAAAGATATCAAAGAGGTTGATTAAAAACAATCCAGGTGGTAAATGGTATTCCAAAAACGACAAAGTTATCCAAGCGGGAAATTTGTTTGCTATCGATGCAATATATGGCAGTGAAAAGTGTATCCAAGGTTTGTTGTTGTATTAACTTTATATATATATATATATATATATATATATATATATACTTGAAGAATCCTTGCCCCAGAGTGGGTAAAATGAATTCCCCGAACAGAAGTGTTTTGAACCACTTTGATGTCTCTTTACGAAGATAAAAAAAATCACTTGGTCTTTTGGCTAAGATCAAAGTGTAGTATCTGTTCCGATGGATACTACACCCTAGAGACCGGTATCGTCTTGGCCTTCGGGTTTTGATTCCCCCGGTCTGTTGGGTTTGTCCTGTGCAGTTCTAGGAGATCCACCCTCCCAGGCTTTCCCTCCCTTTTTGGGGTGGAGTAAGTTTATCGCTTACTGCCTGAGGCGCCCCTACTGGGCAATGCCGACGGGGCTGCCCAGGCATTTTTTTGTAGGCCGGAGTGTTCATCTTCTCGGGCGCTGGCATTTTCAGATCCCACTTTCCCGACCTTGTGTCACATCTTACCGCTGTGGGAGTAAGATAAATCCAAATAAAAATGTTAAAAATAAAAAGAATAAAGATATAATGATACTAAACCATTTAATTCTTAACATTTAAGGCTTCAGCTTAAGGAAGTCTTAAGAAAGAATTAGAAATTCAGGGGAATGACTTAATTGACCTCATATGACTATAGATCATATTCAATGTAAATTTGAATTTCCAAATGGAGAATTATGCTTTGAAAAAAACTTTAAAATAGTAAAAAATACTAAACTTTGAATATTCAGTAATCGATATCGAATACCTTCTGTTTAAATTTCACAGAATCGGAAGTATCTGAATTTTCGGTTGCACTTTCTGATATAAAATGAATAATGAGCTGTTAATTTGTTTAAGAGTCACTAGTAGACATACAAATATATAAACATACACACATACCTAACTTTATATGAAGAGAGATTATCGCATTAATTACAGATCAATTTTGTTGATTTAAACATAGAAAGTCAGCATAAAAACACATGGAGGCTTACTCGGCAGAAATATTTATAATCGTCTTGAGCACGCATATATATATATATATATATATATATATATATATATATATATATATATATATATATATATATATATATATATTAGTTCAACTTGAACTAGCTAACAGGTTCAAAACACTTGAAGCAACACTACCAGGAAGAGGTGTTGACACAACATGCGATTTTATGACCTACACTATCTTAGAAACAGCACCGCTTGAAGGGACAACCCGCCAACACCGAACAAGCTTTCAGCGGAGACCAAACTGCTAAGAGAAAAAAAAACACAGATGAAAAGTGGAAATATATTCTGAAGTATGCGAGAATCTGCGTCGCCGAATGAATGGACAAATAAGGGCTTACAATGGGGAGGAATAGCTTAAAGAGAAAACCAAGGAAGTGGAGAATAAATCAGACAATTCCGAAGAACACATGCCACAATAGTACTTAAAGAAAAGACTAAGACGATCACATCATCTCTGTGAAAAGAAGGGTACAGAGAAGAAGAGAATGGTGGTGTAAACCAGATAACAGATACGCTTCTTTACTTTATCAAATAAATCAGACAATTCTGAAGAACACATGCCACAATAGTACTTAAAGAAAAGACTAAGACGATCACATCATCTCTGTGAAAAGAAGGGTACAGAGAAGAAGAGAATGGTGGTGTAAACCAGATAACAGATACGCTTCTTTACTTTATCAAATAAATCAGACAATTCCGAAGAACACATGCCACAATAGTACTTAAGGAAGAGACTAAGACCATCACATCATCAAAAGGGTACAGAGAAGAAGAGAATGGTGGTGTAAACCAGATAACAGATACGCTTCTTTACTTTATCAAATAAATAATACAATTCTGAAGAACACATGCCACGATAGTACTTAAAGAAAAGACTAATACGATCACATCAGCTCTGTGAAAAGAATGGTACAGAGAAGAAGAGAATGGTGGTGTAAACCAGATAACAGATACGCTTCTTTACTTCATCAAATAAATCAAACAATTCCGAAGAACACATTGCATCCGCTTGCTTAAGAAAGAAACAATGTCTTGGGAAAAACAAAATCTCATTGAAAGAAGACAATGGTACCCTCACAACTGACTTAAACCGATCAATCCGAAGGTGTGAAGAGTTCACCACCGATCTCTACAAAACAAGGAGACCCCAAGATCAACCCTTTTTACAGACAGTGATAGGAATCCTACGCTACCCCTCGAATAGTAACGTCCGAAGTACAGTCTGCAATCAAACAACTAAAGAGAGATACATTTCTAAGAGAAGATGGAATTACGGCAAGAATTCTCCAAAATGTGGGGGGGGGGGTGAACGAATCGCAGAGATTGTAGACATAAATTTCGTCGTCTAATTTCGTGTGGCTTCACGGGATTCGAAACCGCGATTATCGGCATCAAAGTCAGACAGAACAATTAAAACGCTCTATGTATTTTCATTTGTTTACAACTTACGCTGGTGATACCAGATCAGGCTGCCCTGTGGCTCCCTGAGACGAAATTCACCTACATTGACGTTTTTTTTTGTTTTTTTTGTAAAACTTAATTATGTTCTACAAAACCAAAACCAAAAACAACAGCCCCTCTCCCTTTCTCCCTCCCCTTTTTTATTTTATTTTTAGAACTTGAAGCATAAATCTTTTACTATAATGACCAGATTCGGCATTAAATAACCCAAAAAGGGTTGATATGCCGTAAAACAAAACTACCAAACCAAAAACGATGATTAAACATTTGAAGATATAAAGAACTTGAAGCATTAAAACTTTTACTATAATGACCAAGTTCGGCATTAAATAACCCAAAAAGGGTTGATATGCCGTAAAACAAAACTACCATACAACTTACGTTATTGGTAACCTAAGAGAACTCGATTTGTTTTATGGAACAATATTGTTTTACGCTAAGTTGAAACCGTTATTTCGTTTACCAGACTATTCGCCACATAATAAAGGAACATATATTATTAGACGTGCTAGTGGCCCGTTAGGTCACAACCACTACCACTATTTCTTTTTATGATTCCATTCGAAAATTTATTAACTATGACATATCTTTCAAGACATTCTCATTGTATAATTAAAAATAATACGTCTCTTTACTCCTATATTATTATCATTAGTTGTACTCACTAGGAGTTCTCAGACAAGTCAGCGTCAGTGATTGCTCACTGATAATAACCGCTGATGTTCCCTGGAGTCTGAGTGACAACAAGCTACCCCATATTATTACTATCATGAATATTATCTAATTGATTAATTAATTATTATTATTATTATTATTATTATTATTATTATTATTATTATTATTATTATTATTATTATTATTATTATCTAATAATAAGATTATATATATATATATATATATATATATATATATATATATATATATATATATATATATATATATAAGTATTGTGTGGTAGGGCAGGAAAAGCCCAGCAAAGTGCTCGATTATCGTCAGCTGATAAACATTCCTAAAATGTTCATCAGCTGACGATAATCAGGATTAACATCCCGCTTTGAAACCGACGGTACTGATGTGACATTGAATTTCTGTATTTTATATATATATATATATATATATATATATATATATATATATATATGAATTATATAATATATATATATATAATATATATAATATATATATATATATATATATATATATATATATATAAGTTAGGTATGTGTTTATATATTTGTATACACGGGATTGTCTCCTAAACTTATTAACCGATCATTATGAATTTTGGAACAGAGCTCCTATGCGTAATGAGTCTTAATGTGGGCTATATTTAGTTTGATTTAGTTTTGTGCGAAGGGTGCAAAGAGGTAGTTGAACCCCTTCGTAGAAAATTTAACCCTTTAGCCAATCAAAATATTAGTCCGTGAAGAGGAAATAACA
>OY744544.1:14836445-14856445 GCA_963556195.1 Sepiola atlantica
TTCAGGCGTTAGTTATCCGTCGAGAGAGAGAGAGAGAGACCAAATTACTGTTTTATCGTAGTTACTTCCTGATTAAGTCCTTAGCCATTCGAGGAGGGGGAAAAGAGATCCGACGCCTTATTTTCTTAGGGAATTTAATTCCCCTAATCATGTTGCAGACTACATCGTGAAACACGTCCGTTCGGCTCGTCTCCAAAACCCAGACTTGCAAAAACTCTGCTTCCCACGTAAAAACCCGTGACGTCACAGAACCCCCATGCGCAGGTGCACATTGACCCTTGATCTGAGGTCTCGTCAACGTAGTGACCCTGTCACGTATGTGAGCTCCGAACTGTTAGAACAACCCTATTCTGCACTTGACTGTACGGGTCGCCCCGCACTAATCGCGCAAGCCAAACCAAACGATTTCCAACACATACGCCCACCTCAAGATGCGTCCGTTCCCACAATGCCATTATCCAACAAACGTTTACACAGCATAAGGCATAAAGGCCTCACATATTTTAAATGGATATGACAAAAAGAACTAACTTATTTACAAAAAATCGTATTAGATATGGTGCCCTCCCCTAAAAAACACATTTCCACCTATAGAATCTTTAATAAAATGTACAATCCTTTCTACCATCTAACCATATTTTCTATGAATAAACTTCAGTCTATCTTTGACTTGTCCATCAAGCTCCAGGATAAATGTTTAACATTCTCTATTTGATCGTCGTTCAATGATACACGGAGACACTTTGGCGATCGTCTTATCAGTAGGAGGTGTGATCCTGAATGGGATTCACACTCACCGGACCACAACCCCCATATTTTTAGATAATGTCTATCAAAATAATCCACAGATTATTCCTATGTCAGAGTTATTTACTAGTTTGTACGTCCTATCACTGAACGGCGGTTAGACAAAAAAGTGTTGGATATTTTTTTTTTACATGATTCACCCCACTAATTCTTTCTTAAGACTTCCTTACTGTAAACGTAAGGGGCTACTGAGAAAAAGGAAAAGGGGAGAAGGATTGGTGGTTCAGCTTAAATTGGGATCTGAGCAGCGAGATGTATGTTTACATTAGTTTTAAATGTCTGCATGTCAGTACTGTCGGGGAAACAGGGGGCAGGGAGGGAGTTCCAGAGGCCAGCAGCACGAGGAAAGAAGCCATTTGAGTAGAATGCTCTCCGGCATCTGGGGACCTCCACAGTGAATGAATGAGATTTAGTAGAATGTCGAGTTAGTCTAGTGAATTTACGTCGAGGGGGCACCAGAGTAGCCAACTCATCGGAGCATAATCCATTGAAGTATTTGTAAAACAAACACAAGGATGCCACATTGCGGCGATGGGACAGCGGCTGGAGCTTAGCTGACAGTGAGGGGCCTATTAGGTTGACTACTCTTTTTTGGACTTTGTCAAGGAGGGAGAGACTAGTAGATGATGCACCAGCCCAGATGTGGCAACAATACTCCATGCATGGGCGAATGGTGGCTTTGTAGAGATACAGGATAATGTCAGGTGTAAGGAGTCCACTAGCACGGTAGAGGGAGCCAACCTTCTTTGTGGACAAGTCATATATTTATTTATATCAAATATGGTTTGATTTAAGAAAGGAGTGTTAATTTTATTAACAATTCCCTGCTGAGATCTTTTTTGTGTGTGTTTGTAGAGGTGGGTGTCACTCTATAAATTGATTCTAATGTAGGTGTGTGCTAAACTAGTTTTAGACAAGCTGTGTATAAAATAAACACAACCGAATCACGCAGTTGAATTTTGAGATTGGCCCACAAGTTATCAGGTCAGGTGGTTTATTTAAGAGTCATCGCACTTGTCTGAAAATCGAGGGTAATCCTTTGTTTTGCGGTATAACTTTAAACCACAAGTCCCCGAAATCGAGGTCTTTCTTCTACAGCGTGTGTGAGGATTAGCCTTATCTGATAATCTTTTACCGTCTTGTAAGGATAATCGGTACGAATATAACATTTAAAATGGAGGTGCATTTGGTTCAGAAAAGATTATATTATGATAAAGAAAGAGAGAGAGGGGGGAGGGAGGGATAATGGGGGGGGGAAGAGGAAGAGAGAGAAGAAGAGAGAGAGAGAGAGGGGGGTTAAAAAGAGGGAGATAGGCAGTAAGGTAAAAAAAAGTAAGTGACAAGGGAAAAGAAGAAGAATACAGGTGAGAGGAGAAAGCGAAGAAATAGAGAAGTAAGAGAAAAAGAAGAAGAAAAAGAAGAAAAAGAAAAAGAAAAGGTAGAAGAGGAAGAAGAAAGAAAAGAAGAATAGTAACAACAACAAACAAGTAGATAGAGAAGAAATAGAAGAAGAAGAAGAAGAAGAAGAAGAAGAAGAAAAAGAACAAAGGAACAGAAGAAGAAGAAGAAGAACAACAACAACAAAGAAACAGAAGAAGAAGAAGAAGAAGAACAACAACAACAACAACAAAGAAACAGAAGAAGAACAAAGAAACAGAAGAAGAAGAAGAAGAAGAAGAAGAAGAAGAAGAAGTGGAAAAAGAAAGAAAAGAAACCAATGCGAAGACGAAAAGAAAGAAGGAAAAGAGATTTTAAAAATTAGTAAAGAATGAAGAGAAAACAAGAAAAAATCCAAACACGAAGAGAGAGAAGAAAAGGAGGAGATAATTCTGGGAAATAGTAATACTCCTTTCCTTAGATTACTCCACTTACCCTTGATACCGAACAATGCTAAGCGTTTAGCATAAAGTATCGTCTTGTGATTCTTTTGTCTGACTCGACCGAGAATTGAACCTCGTTCCTTCGACCCATAATCGAACAGTCTCAGCATTATAGCATTATAGCATTGGGAGGGGACGATGGTTAAGTGGATAACGACACGGATTGAAGACCTGGGTGTTCCAAGTTCGAATCCAGTCGGTTCCACAGTACCACTTTCACTTAGGGATGTTGGCAACCTTCTCGTGGTCCTTCCTGTAAGTACCCAATGTCTTTCCAGAAAGATTTCTAACTAGAAAAACATCAGGGAAACTAATGCCAACACCAGAATCATCTGATTCACACGAAAGCAGAAGAAGAAGCATTAGGTTTAGATGTGAACTTAATTTTTAGGGTTAACGTACTATGTTAATTTTAGGGTTAGTTTTGAACTGAAAAAGGAATTATATTAAAAGTAAAAAGGTTAATATTTTGGTTAGGGTTAGGGTTAGGGTTAGAGTTTCGTTTAGAATTAGGGTGTACACTTCGGTTAAGGTTATGGTTATGGTTATGGGTAAGGTTATGGTTATGGTTATGGTTAGGGTTAGGGTTATGGTTATGGTTATGGTTATGGTTAAGGTTAAGGTTATGGTTATGGTTATTGTTATGGTTAAGGTCATGGTTATGGTTATGGTTAAGGTTAAGTTTATTGTTATGGTTATGGTTATGGTTAAGGTTATGGTTGTGGTTATGGTTATGGTTATGGTTAAGGTTAAGTTTATGGTTATGGTTATGGTTATGGTTATGGTTATGGTTATGGTTATGGTTAAGGTTATGGTTATGGTTATGGTTATGGTTAAGGTTATGGTTATGGTTATGGTTATGGTTATGGTTATGGTTAAGGTTATGGTTATGGTTATGGTTATGGTTATGGTTAATGTTATGGTTATGGTTATGGTTATGGTTATGGTTATGGTTAAGGTTATGGTTATGGTTATGGTTATGGTTATGGTTAGGGTTAGGGTTAAGGTTATGGTTATGGTTATGGTTATGGTTAAGGTTAAGGTTATGGTTATGGTTATGGTTCGCTGATATTGCCTATTTTTTTTCATAATGTACTATTCCAAAAATCTGGTTTACAGTTATTTTTACTTTTTTATTCATTTTTTTTTATGGAAGTCGCTCTAAACAAAGCATGAAGCCACTTGGTGTATAGAGATCATCATAATAATAAAAAGGGAGAAGAAAGTAGAATCACTTAAAGACCAACAGAAAGAGACCCCGCCCTCAGCGTTCAATCCCCTGGACTCTAAACAGGCTAGATAAAAAAGTTAGCCCTTCAAGAATCTAATAGTTAAGGAAGAGATTACAAGCCTGACTGACAGAAATGTTTACCCTTAAACTGGTAAAGTAGCTTATCAGAAACCGGTGTTTTTAATGTGACATCGTCACATAAGTGTAATGTTGAATTACTTAATCATTGAAGAAGCAGCAGGAGCAAGAAGCCGTTTTCTTATGTTGTTTAATAGTAATGAAAGGTTGAAAAGATTGCTTTTAAATGTTAATAAAAGAGAAAGAGAAGGAGAAAGAGGGGACGAGAGTTACAGACAGAAACTTTGTAAGAGATGGATCACTTGTTCAGCTAATTGCAAATTACGACTGATTGAAACAATTAAAATGGATTATTTTTCTAAATATAACTCAATCCAAAAATCGAGGTATATTTTATCATGCACTTTGTGTTATTAAAATATACAAGAAAAGGGGACTTAGGAAAATAAACGTTGATTAATACAGCTGTAGAATAATAATAGACTAAGCGACACGTGACCCTTTGGGTCAACGTTGGTACATTTTATATCAGTGCATCCATTTAGTCTCCAACCGGTTGTGACCGTAGTTTCTATTTACTTGCCTCCCCATGAGGGCAGAGTTTGACTGAAGATCGTGTTTATGTTGGAAAAATTCGGCTCCCCCACAAAGTGTACTCTGTTTAGGACAATCAAATAAAAATTGCCTCAGTTTAGAAGGATTTCTACTCCAATGACCGAGGACAGGAAAGATGTTCGTGTTCTTATGTGTTAATCCCGAGCTACAACGAGTTCCGACATGATGGATCTCTGTCTTCACTTGATACGATCACAGACTTGGTCCGAGTGAAGGCCGATGTTATAGAAATCTTTGTGTAGGGTGTCTGCCCAGTTTATCATCGGCCTTTCATCCGGTCACTTCCCGGCGCCTTCTAATGCCAAGGAAAGTTTTGCGACGGTGTCGTTGTTGACCTTCGGCGCATGTCCTAATTTTTTTTAGCTGTCGTTCCTTCCTTTTACCCTCAATCGATGCAATGCCGTAGCACCTACGGATGTCCTCATGCAGTGTAATTCCAACCATCATTTTTGTTTCCATAACGGTGAATCTCCGCTCCGACAGAAAAATTGAGGTGTAGAATCAGAAAAGATACTACAATTTGCTCTTAGCCAAAAGGTTAAGGCGTTAGAGCTAGAAATAGAGTTACAATTTCAGGTTGTTTTTTAGTTAATGTCTAAAGGTTAGGGTAAAGGTTAAGGTTAAGATTAGGGTTAAGATTATGGTTACGGTTATTATTAGAGTTAGGATGAGTGTGAACATTAGGGTTAAGGTTTAGGTTAAATTAAACTATTACAGTAATGTTTTACTTAATATTAAGGTTTACTAGCAAAGTTCATCGGCTATAAGCAATCCCTAGGGTAGGATTATTAATAATTGTTGTGGGGTACAAATCACCCCTATTGAAGAACTAATGGAAGCAACCATCTATAATAAATACCATGGTTGCAAAGACTCAAAGAGAGGGCATTCCTATTCATGTTTTACCGCATGGTAGGAATCCGGTCATCTCCTACCACATTTAGTGGCGTTACTGTATTGCTATGAATAAATACATTGTATATTTTAACCTGTCACAATTTGTGGTTGTTATCTTTGTGACCCCTAGCACGGGTCTACAACAATAATTGGTATGTTTTATGCCGGTATTTGATAAGAAAGTGTGAAAAGCAGATTTGGATTTAGTTATGTTTCTAAAACAATTCTATTTTAATCGTTTTAATTAGTCGTAAGTTGCAATTTACTCACTTAGTCAATCATCTCTTATTAAGTGTATGCTTATTACTATCAACCTACTTTACAGTATCTTGTTTGCCCCGCGATATTATTTTATACAGTGTCTATAACTTTCTACCTCTCTCTTTCTCTCTTTCTCTCTTTTAGTTTATTACTAGTTAATAGTAATAAACCTAACTGTAAACTAGAAAATTGGAATAGTTCTTTATATACAATAGGGAATATCACCACAGTATTGATACTATTTCCCCCATAGCTGGAGTAAAAGAGAGAGAGTGCGAACAGGGGTAAGAGGAAGTTATATAGAAAGTCAACATTTTTGACTTTTTATATTAATATGTTGAAAGTTTTCCTAGATTTTCTAACTTACCGTTTCTTGATTTAAGTCAAGCTCAGTGGATGACCCAACAGTTCAAATTTCGTTTAGTATAATCCAAATATATACTCTCCCTGCATTTCTGTTCGTAGATGAAAATAAAAAAACAAGACACTATAAAAAGTTCTACCACTGCTTTCGCCGAGTAAAATTTACTAGATTACGTTGGTGGTATTTTGTATTTGGGCTGTTTTACAATAATAGCGATGGGTCTGCGCTCGGATCTTACATAAATAAACAGCAAAGACGGTGTTTTGTTTTATTGAGAGTCATTAGATTGACCTTTCAGAGTTATGAGATAGTATTTTGAGAGTTATAAGAGGGTTATTAGATAGTCATTTCTAGGGTTATTAGATAGTATTCTGAGAGTTATTAGATTAGTATTCTGAGAGTTATTAGATAGCCTTTTGAAAGTTATTAGATAGTCTTTTGAAAGTTATTAAATTGTTCTTTGAGAGTTATTAGATTGTCCTTTGAGAGTTATTAGATTGTCCTTTGAGAGTTATTAGATTGTCCTTTGAGAGTTATTAGATTGTCCTTTGAGAGTTATTAGATTGTCCTTTGAGAGTTATTAGATTGTCCTTTGAGAGTTATTAGATTGTCCTCTCAGAGTTATTAGATTGTCCTTTCAGAGTTATTAGATTGTCCTTTGAGAGTTATTAGATTGTCCTTTCAGAGTTATTAGATTGTCCTTTGAGAGTTATTAGATTGTCCTTTGAGAGTTATTAGATTGTCCTTTGAGAGTTATTAGATTGTCCTTTCAGAGTTATTAGATTGTCCTTTGAGAGTTATTAGATTGTCCTTTGAGAGTTATTAGATTGACCTTTGAGAGTTATTAGATTGACCTTTGAGAGTTATTAGATTGTCCTTTGAGAGTTATTAGATTGACCTTTGAGAGTTATTAGATTGTCCTTTGAGAGTTATTAGATTGACCTTTGAGAGTTATTAGATTGACCTTTGAGAGTTATTAGATTGTCCTTTGAGAGTTATTAGATTGTCCTTTGAGAGTTATTAGATTGACCTTTGAGAGTTATTAGATTGTCCTTTGAGAGTTATTAGATTGACCTTTGAGAGTTATTAGATTGTGCTTTGAGAGTTATTAGATTGACCTTTGAGAGTTATTAGATTGTCCTTTGAGAGTTATTAGATTGACCTTTGAGAGTTATTAGATTGTCCTTTGAGAGTTATTAGATTGACCTTTGAGAGTTATTAGATTGTCCTTTGAGAGTTATTAGATTGTCCTTTGAGAGTTATTAGATTGTCCTTTGAGAGTTATTAGATTGTCCTTTCAGAGTTATTAGATTGTCCTTTGAGAGTTATTAGATTGTCCTTTGAGAGTTATTAGATTGACCTTTGAGAGTTATAAGATTGTCCTTTGAGAGTTATTAGATTGTCCTTTGAGAGTTATTAGATTGTCCTTTGAGAGTTATTAGATTGTCCTTTGAGAGTTATTAGATTGTCCTTTGAGAGTTATTAGATTGTCCTTTGAGAGTTATTAGATTGTCCTTTCAGAGTTATTAGATTGTCCTTTGAGAGTTATTAGATTGTCCTTTGAGAGTTATTAGATTGACCTTTGAGAGTTATTAGATTGTCCTTTGAGAGTTATTAGATTGTCCTTTGAGAGTTATTAGATTGTCCTTTGAGAGTTATTAGATTGTCCTTTGAGAGTTATTAGATTGTCCTTTCAGAGTTATTAGATTGTCCTTTCAGAGTTATTAGATTGTCCTTTGAGAGTTATTAGATTGTCCTTTGAGAGTTATTAGATTGTCCTTTCAGAGTTATTAGATTGTCCTTTGAGAGTTATTAGATTGTCCTTTGAGAGTTATTAGATTGTCCTTTCAGAGTTATTAGATTGTCCTTTGAGAGTTATTAGATTGTCCTTTCAGAGTTATTAGATTGTCCTTTGAGAGTTATTAGATTGTCCTTTCAGAGTTATTAGATTGTCCTTTCAGAGTTATTAGATTGTCCTTTGAGAGTTATTAGATTGTCCTTTCAGAGTTATTAGATTGTCCTTTCAGAGTTATTAGATTGTCCTTTGAGAGTTATTAGATTGTCCTTTGAGAGTTATTAGATTGTCCTTTGAGAGTTATTAGATTGTCCTTTCAGAGTTATTAGATTGTCCTTTCAGAGTTATTAGATTGTCCTTTCAGAGTTATTAGATTGTCCTTTGAGAGTTATTAGATTGTCCTTTCAGAGTTATTAGATTGTCCTTTGAGAGTTATTAGATTGTCCTTTGAGAGTTATTAGATTGTCCTTTGAGAGTTATTAGATTGACCTTTGAGAGTTATTAGATTGTCCTTTGAGAGTTATTAGATTGTCCTTTGAGAGTTATTAGATTGTCCTTTGAGAGTTATTAGATTGACCTTTGAGAGTTATTAGATTGTCCTTTGAGAGTTATTAGATTGACCTTTGAGAGTTATTAAATTGCCCTTTGAGAGTTATTAGATTGTTCTTTTGAGAGTTATTAGATTGTCCTTTCAGAGTTATTAGATTGTCCTTTGAGAGTTATTAGATTGTCCTTTGAGAGTTATTAGATTGTCCTTTGAGAGTTATTAGATTGTCCTTTCAGAGTTATTAGATTGTCCTTTGAGAGTTATTAGATTGTCCTTTGAGAGTTATTAGATTGACCTTTGAGAGTTATTAGATTGTCCTTTGAGAGTTATTAGATTGTCCTTTGAGAGTTATTAGATTGTCCTTTGAGAGTTATTAGATTGACCTTTGAGAGTTATTAGATTGTCCTTTGAGAGTTATTAGATTGTCCTTTGAGAGTTATTAGATTGTCCTTTGAGAGTTATTAGATTGTCCTTTGAGAGTTATTAGATTGTCCTTTCAGAGTTATTAGATTGTCCTTTGAGAGTTATTAGATTGTCCTTTGAGAGTTATTAGATTGTCCTTTGAGAGTTATTAGATTGACCTTTGAGAGTTATTAGATTGTCCTTTCAGAGTTATTAGATTGTCCTTTGAGAGTTATTAGATTGTCCTTTCAGAGTTATTAGATTGTCCTTTGAGAGTTATTAGATTGTCCTTTCAGAGTTATTAGATTGTCCTTTGAGAGTTATTAGATTGTCCTTTCAGAGTTATTAGATTGTCCTTTGAGAGTTATTAGATTGTCCATTGAGAGTTATTAGATTGTCCTTTCAGAGTTATTAGATTGTCCTTTGAGAGTTATTAGATTGTCCTTTGAGAGTTATTAGATTGTCCTTTCAGAGTTATTTAAACTTGTATTGTCCTTTAAGAGTTATTAGATAGTCGTCTACAATTATGAGATAATTCTTTGACAGTTATTAGACAGGCCTTTGAGAGTTATTAGATAATTCTTTCAGAATAAAACTTATAGAAATTTAGAAAAAAAGAATCGAAATGAGGATACGGTGTACAAAGCTGGCGGACAGAGCTACGCCGGATTGCCCATTTGTTCCCGGACACCGCCAGTTGTGCCTACTTATAATTCTCTAAAGGCAAGACTGATTACTCGAATGCGGTATAATTCTTTTCTGTCGTTCTCATAACCTATGACCATTACTCCATCGGTGCACATGGTGCCCTTCTTTGTCGGTGTCATCTTACCCGGAATTACGAAGACTCTCTGAAATGTATACGACCGTACCACACACATAAACAGAAAATGCTTATCAATACAAACACATAAAACATACACCTCGTGATTCTTTCCCAATACACACGTAGGCGCCTTGAATGCCTAAGGAGAGAACTAGTATTCTTACTAGCCACTGCCCTCAAGTGTCTACGGTCTTTTTGTACAGGGGTTTGTCAGGACAACCTTGCATGAGGATACTTCACCATACAAGTAAACGCTGACTAAATATTCAAAAGAACATAGTATTCGAAGACCAAATAAGAGCCTTCTCTATGGCTACCCCACCTCTGGCTTGTACAACGGATGGTGCACATTCTCCAAGTTATGTTGCCTATAGTAACATCACTAAGCCGGATACCCCACCAGACTAGATTAATTATTGTAATGGAATCTAGTAAGACCAACAAAAGACAGATATACTATAACATAGTTAACTGGTCAATTAGTGATAGGTTAATTAATGTTCTTAACTTCTTTAATAAGTAAACGTTCAAGAGGTAAAGGAGAACTTTAATTGAATATTCGAATGTCTATGCATTTTATTTGGGATCAAGTGTTAGCCTCAAGAAGAGGACCCTTGATTTCTGAGACCTTCGACTGAAGTAAAATGAAACAAAAAATGGAAAAGCATTAAAATCAAGTTGTGAAGGAATCATACGATTCTTCACATGGATTTAGAATAAGAAACGCATGTTTGCAAATTTTTTTAATGGAAATCGCTCCAGACAAGGCATGAAGCCACTTGATGTAAGGAGCTAACAAGAACGAAAGATGATTATCGCAAAGACAGGAGATGCCTATTGTGTTTAGTCTTTAAAATACAAAGGCAATAGGTAGGAGGAAAACAGTCAGCAAGAAGAGAGTTCCACGAGCCTGAAGTTCTTGGAAAAAGAGCTACTGCAATAGGAAGCTTATTAGAATGAGGTATCAAAACAACGGATTGATGGAGACCACTAGACCACAAGTCAAACGAGCTGAAACAAAAGAAGCAGGGAATAGATCATATAACTTTCAAGAACACATGGCATAATAGTATTAACAGAAAAGACTGAGACTAGCAACATCACGTCTGTGAGAGAGAGTGTGCAGAGAAGAAGAAAGGGTAGGGCCAATTAAATTGCAGAAATTGTCTGCACCTTATCAAGAACCCTCAAATCGGACAGAGATTCACTAGCCCAAATATGACAACAGTACCCCATACATGGAATTATCAATATACAGAGGTACCCCCCACAAAAAAAAACACACACTCATTTAATCATTAATAAAATTCACAATCATTTCTGCAGCCAAATCATATTTAGTACTAATAAACGGATAAAATAGATTTGAGAAACCCCAGAATGAGCAATAACAGAAAAAAAAAACATTTTGTCTTAATACTTATTGGTTTTTAATACAATGGATTTTAGTCATCTTCATTTTTTTGCAAAAATGTTCACAGTATATTAAATTTTCTTTATAAAATAAGATGTGGCACAAGGCCGAAATTAGATAAGGTGGTATGGGGGTCGGCTGTCTTACTCTTGGTCTATTCTCTAAACTAGTTTCAGTCACCAAAATACCACATTCACTCTAACATTATCCCCAAATAGTTTGAGGTTTTTTTTTTATTTATAAAAAAATGTATGTACAAATTTATCGGTTGTAATGTGAGGGGTGCTAAAAAACACCAGAGATTTCTAAAAAAAAATGCTAAGTATGGTGGTTATAGGAATCCCACAAATCTCTTTTTCAGGTTGTTTCAAGAGCCGAAAACCAGCAAGACAGTTTTTAAGTGTGGGGGGGGCGTAGGGCAGGACTCATTTGTACAACTAATAAAATGAAATTTTTCAAAGAAATGTGTTTACGTATAACAAAACCTGCTCGTAAAAAAATATGTATCTAAGACTTTTAGTAAAACTTTTGTAAATAAACCTCCTCTTTGTAATAAAAATCTGCAATGGCAAAGTTACAAATGTTTTTTTCCCAATTATTCGTTGCTCTTTCTAGGGTGCCTTAAATACATTTGATCCAAATAAATATCAATCGATGTAACGAAATGTCAATCATGAGGATCCAACAGTGCAATGATATGCGACACAGTTGATATTTAAACAAATTTTATGAACCGATCATTATTAATTATGGAATATATATTCTCGGCAACCTGTGCATGTTTTTTGTAAACTTTACCATTTAGCGGGTTCGTCCACCCAAACACTTACCCGCTCTAAAACAATTTTAAAATTCGTTCGATACAAAAAATTATAATAGAAAAAAGAATTGAAGACTTCGAACGCAAAACGCGATAAATCCAATTCGTTAAATTGAGACCATACACAATAAAAACACGAATATATTAAATTTAGACTTCGAATTAAAGCTGATTTTAATTGAAATCAAAATAAATTATTTCGGTATCATATTATGTAACACATTGTTTCGGGGTGTCGTCGAGTGTTGAAATGCAACACGTTTTGTAGGGACAGTTTCGTGATTTTGAAAATGGCGTTTATCGCGTTTTGCGTTCGACCTCATCAATTGCGCTATATCAAATTTCTAGTTATATTAAGTAATACCTCAAGCGTTAATTATATGTATGTGCTTTTTAAATCCTTCAGCTATATAACGTATCATTATGAATTATGGAACATGTATTTCTAGTTATATTAAGTAATACCCCAAGCGTTAATTATATGTATGTGCTTTTTAAATCATTCAGCTATACAACGTATCATTATGAATTATGGAACATGTATTTCTAGTTATATTAAGTAATACCCCAAGCGTTAATTATATGTATGTGCTTTTTAAATCATTCAGCTATACAACGTATCATTATGAATTATGGAACATGTATTTCTAGTTATATTAAGTAATACCCCAAGCGTTAATTATATGTATGTGCTTTTTAAATCATTCAGCTATACAACGTATCATTATGAATTATGGAACATGTATTTCTAGTTATATTAAGTAATACCCCAAGCGTTAATTATATGTATGTGCTTTTTAAATCATTCAGCTATACAACGTATCATTATGAATTATGGAACATGTATTTCTAGTTATATTAAGTAATACCCCAAGCGTTAATTATATGTATGTGCTTTTTAAATCCTTCAGCTATATAACGTATCATTATGAATTATGGAACATGTATTTCTAGTTATATTAAGTAATACCCCAAGCGTTAATTATATGTATGTGCTTTTTAAATCCTTCAGCTATGTAACGTATCATTATGAATTATGGAACATGTATTCGAGGCAACAGGGTATTTAACGTGTGCGCATATGTTTTTATTTTTAACTATAATATGTAGGGTGTTGCACCCAAATCCGCACTATACACCACCACAAGAAACAACGGACATTAAACTGTAATCCTAATGCTATATTTATTGCTTGTACCCGTCCTCGTGTTACATGACCTCCCCTCTCAAAGAAGCTCATATAACACTAAAACGGGTATCAGCAATATGAGGATTGCTGTGGTTGGACGCGGAATCCACGTATGCACGTTCATTTATTTTATTTGGTTGTGATTTGTGAGACATTAGACCTTCTCAGGGGAGGTCTCACAAGAGATCTAATGCTTCACAAATCAAACATATCTGGTTTGAATAGTTAAAATCGCTTGAAGATGTGTTGAATATATTAAATATTAACCTATTAATATATATATATATATATATATATATATATACATATAAATATATATATATATATACATATATACATATATATATAATTATATATATATATATATATATATATATATATATATATATATATATATATATATATATAAGAACCTAATCAGAAAAACGGAAAGGATCATAGAAAAAATATCCAGACACAAGATTCCGTTATTTTTGATGATACTTGTATAAAAGAAAAGATGCTGCCAAGATACACACACACATACACACACACACACACACACACACACACACACACACACACACACACACACACACACATATATATATATATATATATATATATATATATATATATATATATATATATATATATGACCGGTAGTGAATAGTCATATCTCTATGCTGATGAGTCCCGATTTAAGGACGAAACGTATACGTACATAGATAATAACCAATAACAAATATTTATTATTTGTCGCTCCTCGAAAAAGTAGAGCACTGTAATGGTAGTATTAACACAGCATGACGTCACTTGCTTCATAATGCATCGTTCCTTCCCTTAAAAGAAGTAGAATGCGTAGACGTTAAGCCCGCCGATAAAGTGTTAATATTACCATCGTTTATTAGCTATTTAAAATTGGCCGAGCTGTTAAAGACGTCGGATTTGAGTTGAAAAATACTTGTAGTCCTGGGTTTCGAATCGCATGACCGGTAGTGAATAGTTATATCTTTGATGAGTTTATGGACGAAACGTAGACGTACATAGATAATAAACAACAACATATATATATATATATATATATATATATATATATATATATATATATATATATATATATATATATATGTATATATATATATGGGTAAAATAAGCCGACGGAAAATCACGAGCTAACAAGTAGACAATTAACTCTCGCTTCTCTTATTTTGTTCTTTAGTCCTCACATTTCACGAGCGATGTTTCTGACAAAAGGGGGAGAATTGCTGTGTCCTGGGTCGGAATCTATCCATCTAACACTTATCGTTGGCTAATTTTTGCCCTTGAAGTGATATATTTAAGCTCTTTACATCAAGTGGCTTCATGCCTTGTCTGGTGCGCCTTACATAAAAAAAATAAATTATAAATAAATATGTAACTTAAAATTATGTTATTTGGGGACGATTTTAGAAGCAAAGTACATATACATTTTTTCTTCGTTTTTCGTTTGTGTTGGAATATTTTTCAAGTTAGTTTTGGGAGTCTGTCCCTTATATATATATATATATATATATATATATATATATATATATATATATATATATATATATATATATATATATGAGCATATTTTGATTTTATTGCTCAAATCGGGCGCAGCTCTGAGCATGCTGGTAAAACATTTTTGTACTTTTGTGATTCTTTTCTTCAGACAAATCATCCTGAGGAAGTCTTACAATAAAGACGAAACGTTGATGAATACATAAACAATATTTTTTTTTGTTTACCTTTTACATTTTATATATATATATATATATATATATATATATATATATATATATATATATATATATATATATATATATATATGAGAGAGAGAGAGAGAGATGATTATCTTTATTTACACAGACATGTACAAAATCTGCGACACTGGTATGTCGATGGTATCGATCAACAGCTATAATAAACTGATCTTGATTCTTAACGGTCCCAACCACGTGACTTTCCAAATTAAAATTTTAAATTTCTTTTCTTTTTTCTTCATTTCATTCTTTCCAAATATGATCTAAGGTTAAGATCGGATTCTAACTCTGCCCGATAACCCAGTGTCGCAGTGTCGCAGATTTTGGACATGTCTGTGTAAATAAAAATAATCATATATACAATCTCTATTTGATATTGAGCACTTTTTATAAACCCGGTTAAAATTCTTTTGATTACTACCCTGTGGGTGTTTTACCTGGATTATATATATATATATATATATATATATATATATATATATATATATATATATATATATATATATATATATATATGGAAAAGGGAAAACCAAACAGGATGTTTTTTTTTTATATATTCATCAACGTTTCGTATTTATTTGTAAGACTTCCTCAGGATGATAAATTTAAGAAAAATGTCATGCACGTACGTGAAAATATTGGGTTGACATGATGGGTTTATGAGAAAAAGTAGTAGTCACTACTAGGTGCTCAGGCCCGAGGTCCGGGCTTAGTGAAGTCAGTAGCATGGAATGAAATTAATGAGGATGGGTCTGAGTGAAAAAGTGGAAGGGTGGGAGTGAACTGAAATAATGTGGATGGCAGTTAGTGAAGAAGTGGAGGGGTAGGGGAAAGAGGAGGGGAGGGGGGACTCTGTGATTTTGGTGCGTGGGTAATGTTATGGTTTTGGAAAACATTTGAAAAAATGAAGGTGGTTTTAAAGTGGGAGGGGTAGGTGGGTAAGAATATGAGAGAAGTAGTCGAAAGGGTGAAATGGGTGAGGGGGCGGGGAGATTTTGTTGTGGGTAGGTGTGAGATTTTTGGAGAGTAGTAGGTTTTGACCAGCTGGCTATGTCAAGAATGTGTAGAATGTAAGGTTTGGATTCGTGGTGAATGAAAATGTGTGTGTGTGTGTGTGTGTGTGTGTGTGTGTGTGTGTGTGTGTGTGTGTGTGTGTGTGTGTGTGTGTGGAAGGGGTGTGTGGGTGTGAATTCCAGAGGAGGGGTAGAGGAGGTGAGTTTTTTCTGCTCGTCTCACAGATACATGGGCCTTTGAGCCCTAGGCGGAAGGACTGTGTTCAGGTGGGCTTTGGTTCGGTCGGTTTACAATTTGGGTTTGCAAACCTGTTGCCTAGTAGAAGTAAACGAATATCATTGTAGCATTCCTGGAAATAAAACTTTGTTACTTGTTTTAAACTGGACGTGTAATTTTGTTTGGAGAGATAATCCTTCCGTTTCCGTACTGACTGATACAACACAATTGACAGTTGGATCGGTGTCGGAATCGGACACCGATTTCAGATGAAGACAACAAATAGACGATCACGGCCTGTGCTGTGCACACACGCACAGTGACGTTCGCAATACACTTTTGAAATCTAAATGATGTTTTAAACTTAAGGTAATTAACTAAATTAAATTAAGCGGAACAGCCAGCCGATATGTTTTATAGAAAGAAGCTTGAATGGAGTTCAAATGAGGTGCTTTTTATTATTTATTTTACAAATATTTTTGTTATTTATTTATTTTTTATTAATAATTTTTAAAAATATTTTTTTATTATTTATTCATCTTTTTTCTTATTTCTTTTTTATTTATTTGATGAATCTATTTTTTTAAAATTATTTATTTTACAAATATTTTTATTATTTATTTATTTATCATACAAATATTTTTACTATTTATGTATTTTTTATTATTAATTTTACAAATATTTTTTACTATTTATTCATTTTTTATTATTTATTTTACAAATATTTTTATTATTTATTTAATTTTTATTATTTATTTTACAAATATTTGTATTATTTATTTAATTTTTATTATTTATTTTACAAATATTTTTCTTATTTATTTATTTATCATACAAATATTTTTACTATTTATGTATTTTTTATTATTTATTTTACAAATATTTTTTACTATTTATTCATTTTTTATTATTTATTTTACAAATATTTTTATTAATTATTTATTTATTTATTTATCATACAAATATTTTTACTATTTATGTATTTTTTATTTTTTATTTTACAAATATATTTTACTATTTATTCATTTTTTATTATTTATTTTACAAATATTTTTATTATTTATTAATTTTATTATTATTTATTATTTATTTATTTGATAAATATATTTATTACATTTTTACAAATGTTTTTTTTATTTATCTATTTTTTATGATTTATTTTGCAAATGTTTTTGTCATTTATTTATTTTTGTATAATTTATGTTACAAATATTTTTATTATTCATTTATTTTTTTTATTATTTATATTACAAATATTTTGTTATTTATTTATTTTTTATTATTTATTTTACAAATATATTTATTATTTATTTAGTTATTTATTTATTATTTTTCATTTTACAAATATTTTTTATTTTACAAATATTTTTATTTTTTATTATTATTATTTTTTGTGATGAATCTATTTATTTTTTTATTATGTATTTTACAAATATTTTAAATATGTAAAGTTAAGCGTGAGATATCGGCCAACTGACTAATAGAAAACACATTTAGAAATTCGTGAACACAATTAAAACTTTTAAGTTAAGCGTGAGATATCGGCCAACTGACTAATAGAAACACAACATTTTGAAATTCGTGAACACAATTAAAACTTTTAAGTTAAGCGTGAGATATCGGCAAACTGAGTAATAGAAAAAAAACATTTTGAAATTCGTGAACACAATTAAAACTTTAAAGTTAAGCGTGAGATATCGGCCAACTGACTAATAGAAAAAACACATTTTGAAATTCGTGAACACAATTAAAACTTTTAAGTTAAGCGTGAGATATCGGCCAACTGACTAATAGAAAAAAAACATTTTGAAATTCGTGAACACAATTACAACTTTTAAGCTAAGCGTGAGATATCGGCCAACTGACTAATAGAAAAACCATTTAGAAATTCGTGAACACAATTAAAACTTTTAAGTTAAGCGTTGGATATCGGCCAACTGACTAATAGAAAAAAAACATTTTGAAATTCGTGAACACAATTACAACTTTTAAGTTAAGCGTGAGATATCGGCCAACTGACTAATAGAAAAAACATTTAGAAATTCGTGAACACATTAAAACTTTTAAGTTAAGCGTGAGATATCGGCCAACTGACTAATAGAAAAATCATTTTGAAATTCGTGAACGCAATTAAAACTTTTAAGTTAAGCGTGAGATATCGGCCAACTGAGTAATAGAAAAAACATTTAGAAATTCGTGAACACAATGGAAACTTTTAAGTTAAGCGTGAGATATCGGCCAACTGACTAATAGAAAAAAAACATTTAGAAATTCGTGAACACAATTAAAACTTTTAAGTTAAGCGTGAGATATCGGGCAACTGAATAATAGAAAAAACATTTAGAAATTCGTGAACACAATTAAAACTTTTAAGTTAAGCGTGAGATATCGGCCAACTGACTAATAGAAAAATCATTTAGAAATTCGTGAACGCAATTAAAACTGCTATTTAAAAAAATTAAGCGTTAGATACCGGCTGATAAGCCTGATAAAATCAAATAGTTTACTGACTGGCTCACCGACGCATCGAGATACTTGGAAACATCTAATAGAAATAGGTTTGCGTTGAGAATGCTATTTCAAAATTAAACGTGACAGATCAATGGATCGGGTCTTTTATTTACCGAAATGGTGGAACACATGAGAATAAAAAAAGACGCAAAACAGAGATGGCAGACTGTAAATGAATTACGAAATTCCAGCAAATAACCATACGTGATTGCAATCATCATAACGGATTCCGTGTTTCCTGCTTCGCCTTTCTATCCAACGCGCCAGCTTCCTTCATCCTCTTCAACACAACGAAATAAAAACAACGAATTTATTTTCTCCTTTGATTAAAAGAATGTTTGTTTTTGTTTCCCGGGACTTTTGCAAACTGACACCGGTTTGATTTGCAGACGGGAAAGAAGAGACCCTTGTACTTGCGTCATCACGCGAGTCCGCTTCTTCTCGTTAGCTGAAAACGTCACCTGATCTTTGATAATATACAGGCATTAATGAACTCTCAACATGTTCATATCTCTATAGCCATCTTGATTTATACAGTTCAAGGCCACGGGTTTTTAACCCACCTAATAGATTGGTATTGCCCTGGCCTTTGGGTCTGGATTTACGCCGGTCTATTAGGGGTTGTCTGGTCCTGTGCAGTTCTAGGAGGTGCACCCTCCCAGGCTTCGCCTCCCCTCTTTGGCGAGGAGTAAGTTTATTGCTTACTGTCTGAGGCGCCCCTACCGGGGAATGCCGACGGGGCTGCCCAGGCAATTTTTAAATGGTCAGATTGCTCACCTCTCGAGCTCTGGCTTATCTAATCCCACTTTCCCGACCTTGTGTCACATTTTACCTTGTGGGAGGTAGATAAATAGTAGTTCAACCAGTTGGCCTTTTGGCTAAGATCAAAGTGTAGTATCTGTTCCGATGGATACTGCACCCCCATAGACTGGTATTGTTTTGACATTTGGGGCTTGATTTACACTGGTCTATGGGTCTGTCCTGTGCAGTTCTAGGAGGTCCACCCTCCCAGGCTTCGCCTCCCCTCTTTGGGGAGGAGTAAGTTTATTGCTTACTGCCTGAGGCGCCCCTACCGGGGAATACCGACAGGGCTGCCCAGGCAATTTTTAAACCCCACTTTCCCGACCCGACCTTGGGTCACATCTTACTTGTGGGAGTAAGATAAAAACTGGCCTTGTGCCTAACTCCTGGAGAGGAGTAAATCAATACTAGCCGGCTACGGCGACTCGCAATCGCTAAACAAAGTTCGCTACTTGAAATATGTTAAACATTAATTTAAAACAATAAACATTTCATTCATTACTTTGTTGTAAACGCGAAACAAAATAATACTCATTTATTCATATAGATAGATAAAAACATTAACATTT
>OY744544.1:14861445-14863945 GCA_963556195.1 Sepiola atlantica
CAAAGTTATAATCACAAAGTTTATATATATATATAAACAGTATTTTTGATCAGTGTTATTGATCAAATCATACAAAACATTAAAGTTGCTAAAAGAAAATTCATCTCTTTTCCTGCCCTACCACACAATACTTATATATATATATATTTTTTTTTTTTTATTTTTAAATACAGATTTTAATCAGACATGGACCAGTGGTTTCTGACAAGAAACGGGTTGAATTCCCGATTCCGTCTTCTTCAGCATAGTCTGAAATAGTAAATGATGGAATTTCTTCAAAAGACACATATAACTGTTATGAAACGCTATGTACACAGAATTTTGAAATGGAGAGCCGACGAGAAACGCTTAGGTCAGAAAAAGCCGTTACAAGATTCTATATTTTCTTTCTTGCTTCACTTCTAAATATAGAATCTTTTAACGGCTTTTTCTGACCTAAGCGTTTCTCGTCGGCTCTCCATTTAACAATTCTGTGTATATAGCGTTTCATAACAGTTATATGTGTTTTTTGAAGAAATTCCATCATTTACTATTTCAGACTATGCTGAAGAAGACGGAATCGGGAATTCAACCCGTTTCTTGTCAGAAACCACTGGTCCATGTCTGATTAAAATCTGTATTTAAAAATAAAAATATTACGCTCTTAATTTAATTTAATTGAGCACTCTACTGGTATTTCCCTTTTATTCTTTATTGAGTATACCTTTATACTTTATATATATATATATATATATATATATATATATATATATATATATATATATATAGCTTAAAGAAGCTTTGAGTAATTTATAGACAGATACAAATGCAGCTTTTATTTCTAGTGATACTAACTTAGTTTAACATATCGCAGACATAGAACTATAATAAGCCGACTTACCACTCGAAAATACACAATTACAAAAGGGGGTTCAACCATATAACAGTAGAATTGTGTAATAAAAAACGGGGATTCTCAGCTGTTTACCATGTAACAGTTTTGGAGACTTTAAAACAGAACAGCTATTAAATGCATAGCTCTCCAGTGGTACTGCTCTAAATACTACTTCCCCAATAACCAAATGTAAACACAATTCAGTTGTTATTTCACTTATATATATATATATATATATATATATATATATATATATATATATATATATATATAAAGATGGTTATGTAATTTGCTTGAAGCGTGGTTTACTTGTATATAGAAATGTGATACTTAGAAGGCAATACAATGAAGAGGTGGGATGGATAGACACAAGTTGGAGCAAATAAGACATATAATGGTGGGAAAAGTTAAATAGTTTCACCCTTAATGCAATATATACATGCACATATATATATATTTTTTTTCACAAAGACACATATATCTGTCTATCTACACAATGTTACAATGTTATGTAATACCTGTATCAAGGTGGTCTGGTAGAAACTCCGTATGATATTATAATATTTCGGGAACTCTTCACTTCTTCAGAACCGTGCTCAACTCAAGTTCAAGCGTGCATCTTGGTACAGGTATTACGTAACATTGTAACATTGTAACATTGTGTAGATAAACAGATATATGTGTGTGTGAATATATATATATATATATATATATATATATATATATATATATGTGTGTGTGTGTGTGTGTATGTATACATTGTATTAAGGGTAAAACTATTTAACTTGTTCCACCATTATATGTCTTATTTGCTCCAACTTTTGTCTATCCGTCACACCTTTGCATTGTATTGCCTTCTAAGTATCACATTTCTCTCCCTCTCTCTCTCTCTCTCGCTCTCTCTCTCTATCTCTCTCTCTCTCTCTCTCTCTCTCTATATATATATATATATATATATATATACAAATAAAATAAAATAAAATATGAAACTAAAAGTATACTTTTAGTAGATAGAACCTATAGTGAAATGGTTTAAGCTCAATATACGAGATAGAACAATTATAAAGATAGATGAAAAATTATGTGAAAAAGTTCGTGTAAAAAAAAGATATGGGGTCTGTCCAGTTGGTAAATATTCGTTTTCCATGCTGCCTTAACGAAAACCCTTCTTTTCCATCTGTAAATCTCTTTTCATTGGACACCTAATCAACGGACATTTACCTACTGGGCAGACCCCACATCTTTTTTACACGAACTTTTTCACTCTCCATTACTTAATATTTGTTCAAATTTTGAATTTTGGCGTTTCCACTGCCAACTTATCTATCTATGTAATTCCTCTGATGATAAGATTTTAATCTTTGAAAAGCCTTGGCTTAAGGAAAGAATAATAAACATAATTTTATTACCGAGAACACCTTGCATCGAACAATCGAAGTTGAAATAAATTTGTCATTCGTACATGTGTATCCCTCTTCTTTCATTGGCCTTTTGGCTAAGATGAAAGTGTAGTATCTGTTCTGATGGATACTATACCCCATAGACTGGTATTGTCTTGGCCTTCGGGGCTTGATTTACGCCGGTCTATGGCTCTGTCCTGTGCAGTTCTAGGCTTTGGGAGTTAGT
>OY744544.1:14868945-14958945 GCA_963556195.1 Sepiola atlantica
GAGCACTCTGGCCATTTAAAAATTGCCTGGGCAGCCCCGTCGGCATTCCTCGGTAGGGGCGCCTCGGACAGTAAGCAACAAACTTACTCCTACCCAAAGAGGGAAGGCAAAGCCTGGGAGGGTGGACCTCCTAGAACTGCACAGGACAGACCCATTGACCGGCGTAAGTCAAGCCCCGAAGGACAAGACAATACCAGTATGGGGTGCAGTATCCATCGGAACAGATACTACACTTTGATCTTAGCCAAAAGGTCAAGTGTGTAGCAATGATTTGTTTAACCGCACTGAAAAGCTGTGATACAGCGAAACAGTCTGTATGTGGATGACTATATAAAGCTCCCTTTCTTGGGTAGAGCTTATTTGTAAGGATATCGCCAACTGCCATTAGCTTTAAGGTATAGCTTATTGGGTAAATCTAATTCCTGCTCTCGGCACTTGACAATGTTTACATTGAGATATCACTTAAATTCAGTCAGTGTCGTATGATGGCGCAGGGGTAGAGGCGCCGACTGTCAGCTCGACGGTTGAGTTTTAATCCCGGCTTGAGGCACAAGCTGGTCTAGAATTCCAGCCACAATAAAAGAGGAAAGACAGGAATTCGTACCTTTTATTTCAGTTTGAGAAATCTGCATTTATTTGAATCAGTTTCGTGCAATTTCTATTTACAAACATAATCCGTTTTTATAGGTTTTATTTACTAACAATATGGTTCTAATCGTGTTGTTCAATGAGGAGTCGTCTTATTTCTTCGTTTCGCTCACACCGACCGAGACGTATGAAGTGACGTCAGAGGCGGAAGAGCGGAGAGGTTGCTATCTCTTTCGATTACTCTTTTTTCCTGCTTAGGGTTTCCTGAGGCGAACATGTCTCGAGATCGGTTCCTCGATGGTCATAATGAACGGCCGCTTCTCAGTCCTATCGGGGGCGGGGAGGGGCGGTTGGGGTACTTCAAACAAGTAGGGTTTTTTACTTTCCTTTTTGGGAATAAATACATTGAAAACATTGCCAGGGCTGCTGCTAAGAAGGTGTGATCCCTCTACCGTGCCAGTAAACTTCTCACACCTGACATTATCCTATATCTCTACAAAGCCACCATCCGCCCATGCATGGAGTAGTGTTGCCACATCTGGGCTGGTGCATCATCCGCAAGTCTCTCCCTCTTAGACCATGTCCAAAAAGGAGTCACCAACTTGATAGGTCCTTCACTATCCACCAAGCTCCAGCCCCTGTCCCATCTCCGCAATGTTGCTTCCTTGTGCCTGTTTTACAAGTACTTCAATGGATTGTGCTCTGATGAGCTTGCTGCTCTGTTACCCCCACGACGTAAATTCACTAGACCAACCCGACAATCTGCCAAATCCCATCCATACACTGTGGAGGTCCTCCGATGCCGAAGAGCTTTCTACTCCAAAAGCTTATTTCCTCGTGCTGCTGGACTCTGGAACTCCCTCCCCGCTCCCTGCTTTCCTGACGTTACTGACATGCAGAAATTTAAAACTAATGTAAACAGACATCTCGCTGCGCAGCTCCTAAATTATGTTGACCCCCCCCCCCCAAAAAAAAACCTTCACCCTTTTTTCTCAGTAGCCTCTTACGTCTACAGTGGCGGCCTGCCTTGTTTGGGGTGAACTATGTTTTTAAAAAAGAAAGAAATATGAATAAACTAGTGTAAAAGTAAACCACCTAATCGTCGTATCCTTGTTTCTTTAAAATCTTTTGTTGCAGGTGGAGTTCTCTTCCAGGACGGTTGACTGGAAGACCCAACCACTAGAGGGCGATTGTTATTATTCTCCTCGTGGGCAGACGAAGGTAGAGTTAAAGCATGGAGCCAACTCACCCTACTTATCCTCAACTATGTACCAACATAAATGTTAAACTGCAACCTAGTATTAAATTGAGAAAGCAGTATAGATGGAAGGAAATTCTAATCTTCAGTATATACAATAAGATATCAACAATTTGTCGCTCCTTGAAAGTAGAGCACTGTAATTGGTAGTATTAACACAGCATGACGTCACTTGCTTATAATGCATCATTCCTTCCCTTAATAGAAGTAGAATGCCTCGACGTCAAAGCCGCCGTTAAAGTGTTAAAATTACTATAGTTTATTCGCTGTTTACAATTGGCCCAGCGATTAGCGACGTCGGACTGGAGTTGAAAAATACTTGAGGTCCGGGGTTTCGAATCGCATGACCGGTAGTGAATAGTCATATCTCTATGCTGATGAGTCCCGATTGAAAAAGGACGAAACGTATATGTACATAGATAATCAACAATAACAAATATTTATTATATATATATATATATATATATATATATATATATATATATATATATATATATATATCAGGTGCGGATGTTAGATGCGAGTGTAAACTTGTAGTGTTGTTGGTGTAATAGGATGCCTGGCGGAGATTGGAGATAGCCATTTTGGAGTAGAATCTGTATTTGGCTTTTCTTTAGATGAATAAGATGAAAGGGATCACCAGGTTCCATATATAAAATACTAACATCTACTCTACAATAAATCAACTTTATTTAACATTTTCGTCAAAATAATAGCAAGCAGAAAGATTTGATAACACTAGAACATGAGAATATAAGTTATTGTGTGCTTGCTGCAACCTGATTGGTTAATAGTTTCGTCAATTCTCGAGCGCTTCAGAGACCTGTCCGAACGTTGACAACGCAAAGTCACAGAAACGCGGTCGGTCTTTATAAGAATACAGAAAACTGAAAAAAAGAAAAATAATTAAAAAGAAAAAAATCAATGAATTTTTAAATAAATAAAAAACGAACAAACAATAAAAGAATCTCATTAAAATAATGAGAAAGAAAAAAGTCATTTTTGTTCATAAGAAAAGTCTCTTCATTTTATGAGAAACAAGAAGAATACCGACCTCAGAATAGGTAAAATTAATTCCCTCAGCAGTTTTGCACCACTTTTATATACACTTATATATAGAAAGAGAATTGAGTACCCGAGTTTCAAAATGCCCCATCAGTCGCTACACAAGTGTGGGCATGCGCAATGTTGATCTAGTCGCCTGATGTATTACTACGTGAGTTTAGACATGTTTGTGCGAGCTAACCGAATCACATACTAATCACTATGCGAGCGATTATATGTAAATACAAAAAGGAAATAGAACTAAATCATGTAACGGGTACAGGTTGTTTAGTAAAGTCAGTGCAATTTGGCGCAACATGATATTTCTAATTTTGATATGAATACTTCTTCTATGGCGTATACTTCTTATACATGGATTTGAAAGAGCAATTTCCAAAATCATTTATGTGTAATTCTTCTTTTTTTTTAATCAATTTATTTTTACTTATATTTTTGTCCTCGTAACTTATTTATTTCTATTATCACTTATATTTAGTTATTTGTTTATTTTATTTTCATTTTCTTAGTCTGTTTATGTATTTATTTTTGTATTTATTTATTTATACCAACCTTTGTTCGGTTTGCTTCATTTTCGATTTAAATTTCCTGTCCCCCTCGCTTTATTTACAACGAATGAAAGCATCTCCGCCATTTTGTTTTTCAACCCCGGCTTCATTATCTATCAAACTCTATTAGCTAGGCGAATGTACGCATGCGCATACACGCACGGAGACGATTTTCACGCATGCGCAGTTCAACACAAAATGGCAACACGAAAAAAGAAGTTACGCGACACACGAACGCGCGTCTGGAAGTAACACAACAAAAAAACAGATTCCCATACAAAAGAATACCGATTAAACTTTACAAAATCTATAGGGCAACAAGTGTAAGGAATGGAATACGTTTTTTTTTTCCTAAATGAACTAGCGTTCGGGTTGAGTTTACAGACAGACAGACTCGGTTCTTTTGTTTGTCTGTCCGTTGGACAATGTCGTCGTCTTGCCGATGAAAAAGCTAATTTTAATGCATGAAAAAAAACTTCGTTCGGTTCTAAGTTCAAATCTAAAGTTCTCTCCTTTATAAAGGCTTATTTAGTTATCGGGGAACACGTGGTTTGGGTGAGGGGGCCCAGAGAGAGAGAGAGAAAGAGAGAGAGAGAGAGTTAGGGTTTCCAAAGAAAGAATGAAAAGATTTATAGGGGATGCATACAAAGGGTTGTTTGTAAGGGAGAGGGGAATAGAAATAGATCGGTGGGGAAAGAGAAAGAGAAAACATTTTTTTTAAATGAATGAGAGGAAAAACAAAAGCTAGAAAAAGAAAGAAAGAAAGAAAAAAAAGAAGATACAAAAGTAAAAGAAGAAAAAGAGATTTCGAAATAAAAAAGGAAAAAAGAAAGAAAGAAAGAAAGAAAAAAATAAAGAAAGAAAGGTAACATAAAGAAAGAAATATGGAAAGAAAGAAAGAAATAAAGAAAAAAGAAAAAAGAAAGAAATATGGAAAGAAAGTAAGAAATAAGGAAAGAAAGAAAGAAAGAAAAAAGAAATAAAGGTAACATAAAGAAAGAAATATGGAAAGAAAGAAATAAAGTAAGAAAGAAAGAAAGAAAGAAAGAAATAAAGAAAAAAAGAAAGAAAGACAGACATATGTAAAGAAAGAAAGAAATAAGGAAAAAAAGAAAGAAAAAAAGAAAGAAAGAAGGTAACATAAAGAAAGAAATATGGAAAGAAAGAAAGAAAGAAAGAAAGAAAAAAGAAAAAGAAAGAAATATGGAAAGAAAGTAAGAAATAAGGAAAGAAAGAAATAAAGAAAAAAGAAATAAAGGTAACATAAAGAAAGAAAGAAAGTAAGAAAGAAAGAAAGAAAAAAAGAAAGAAAAAAAGAAAGAAAGAAGGTAACATAAAAAAGAAATATGGAAAAAAAGAAAGAAATAAAGAAAAAAGAAAAAAGAAAGAAATATGGAAAGAAAGAAAGAAATAAGGAAAGAAAGAAAGAAAGAAAAAAAAGAAAGAAAGTAAGAAGGTAACATAAAGAAAGAAATATGGAAAGAAAGAAAGAAATAAAGAAAGAAATAAAGAAAAAAGAAAAAAGAAAAAAGAAAAAAATATGGAAAGAAAGAAAGAAATAAGGAAAGAAAGAAAGAAAGAAAGAAAAAAAGAAAGAAAGAATGTAACATAAAGAAAGAAATATGGAAAGAAAGAAAGAACGATAAATCAAAGCAGATAGTTTGAAATGAACGAGAAAACGGGAAAGTATATTTGTAAGAAATGAAGACTTAACGGAAATTTGATTGGGTATCAAGAAAGAAAAAAAAACATTTAGAAAAAAAATGAGAATAAAAACATTTGGAAAAAAAATGAGAATAAATACATTTGGAAAAAAATGAGAATAAATACATTTGGAAAAAAAATGAGAATAAATACATTTGGAAAAAAAATGAGAATAAATACATTTGGAAAAAAAATGAGAATAAATACATTTAGAAAAAAATGAGAATAAATACATTTGGAAGGAAAGAAAGAAAAACGCAAAAGGATATTTGGAACGGAAAGAAAATTTAACGAAGAAAGAGATTGGGTGTTTGGAACGAAAGGCGAAATTCTATGTAGAAATAACATTTAAGGAAAAAGAAGAATGCTATTTGGAACGAAAAGCACATTCAACGGGATATGAGAATAATGTTTGAAAAGAAAAAAAAAACATTTAACAGAACTAAAAAGTGTATCAACGAAGAATGGTATTGGGTTAGTAGAATAAAATGAAATTAAAGACAAAAGTGCATTTAACGAAAAACGAAGCCATATATTATAAGAAAATCCCATTCATTCACTGTGGAGGTCTCCAGATGCTGGAGAGCCTTCTACTTCAATAGCTTCTTTCCTCGTACTGCCGGCCTCTGGAACTCCCTCCCTGTCCCCTGTTTCCCCGACTGTACCGACATGTAGAAATTTAAAACTAATGGAAATAGACATCTCGCTACACAGCTCCCAACTTAGTATGACATCCAACACCTTCATTCTAATTCTCAGTAGCCCTTACGTCTACAGTGGCGGCCTGCCTTGTTTGTGTGAAATATGATTAAAAAAGAAAGAAAAAGTGTATTTGGAAAGAAAACGCGAAATAGTATTTGGAAATAAGAATTAGCGAAAAAAGAGAATATTGTTTGGAAGGAAAGAAAACTTAACGGAAAACGAAAAAGTGTATTTGGAAAGAAAAGAACCTTAGACGGAAAATTAGATTGGGTATTTGTAAGAAAAGAAAATTCACAGTAAAAGTGCATTTAACGGAAAACGAAAAAGGGGTTAGGCTTAGGGTTATGGTTATGGTTAGGGTTAGGGTTAGGGGCATTTGGAAGGAAACACCAAAATAGTATTGAAATGGAAGTAGATTAAACACAGAATGATATTGGGTTAGGGTTGAAAACACATTAAGGAGGATTAAATGTCGTCTGCTGTAACAATGAAGAAGAAAATGTTTCGAAGCGCGTGGACTGCTTCGCATGTTGGACACACGTTCTTCAGTGCAAAAAAAAAGGGACGTTTTCCCTATCTTAGGGTTCAGACACGAAATGAAATAGCAAAGCCTCTTTATAACAACAACGAAAAAAGGGTAAATTTTTAGGTGCTTCTGCAGAGACGGGGGCCACTGTTTCGATCGATGGCGGCGGAAACTGCCTACTCCTCTTCGGGCGAAATCGTGCGAAAACGTGAGTGACGGAAAGAAATTTGATTTGGGGGAAGATAACTGTTGAATTGACAATTGAGGATAAGTTAAAATTATGAACATTTATTTATTGAAACAAATGAAACATTATGTACAGCAAATAAATAAATAAAACTTTGATAAACATTTGAAATTTAACAAAAAACGAATTAAATAAAACTTTGATAAACATTATGTACATCAAATAAATAGCAAACTTTTTATTGAAATAAAAAACAAACGTAATAAGTAAAACTAAGTAAAACTTTGATTTGAAAAAAAAAAAAGTAAACAATTGACTGAACGATAAATGTGGAAAAAAACAAGTTTTTTACAGGGTATTGACTGAATGATAAATGTGGGGGAAAAAGTTTTAAACAGGGTACAATTCTGCGATCAGTTCAAAAATACTTCAAACTTCAATACGTCTGTGTTTCTTTTGCAATTATCCCCGAGTAAATGCAAGAACTCTTAAAAGTTTAATCGGTTTACGTCCATTTCGTGAAAAGGTAATTGACCCAATATTAGTTATCTCCCCCAAAATCAAATTTCTTTCCGTCGATCACGATTTCTCCCGAAGAGAAGTCGACAGTTTCCGCCGCCATCGATCGAAACAGTGGCCCCCGTCTCTGCAGAAGAACCAATTTTTACTAACTCTACCCAGCGCAGTTTACCCCTTAAAAAAGTTCAAATTCTACTTTTTTTGTGCAAATACATTTAAACAGCCTAAAAAATATCCGCAAAGAAGGAATTAAATCAATAAATAAATATTTAAGATTTTAGCGTGAGGGATCACTTTCCTTTATAAATTTCACGTAAAATGAGCACCCATCAGTTTTTTTGTTTTTTTTGCCCGTCCGTAAGAAAGTAAGTAAACAAAAAATGATTTCAGCACGGTCCGTAAACTGCAGAAGTACGAAATGTTTTAAGTATTTTCCATCGTGGTTTATTTGTTTTTGTTTATTTTACTATAATTCGTTAACTTCAGATTTCTTCCCCCCCCCCCAAAAAAAAAACTAATTTGGCTAAATTTCTACGTGTTTTTATTTAATAATTAAAAAAGAACAAATTGAAAAGTCAAGTTGGTCATCCCCCCCCCCCAAAAAAAACCCCTCAAGTTTGCTCCCCCCCCCCCCAAAAAAAGAACACGAAAATCGCAAAATTTTTACGTGTTTTTATTAAAAACTCAAGTCGGTTACATGTCTCGTTTCACGCTAACTGGCCAGGAAACGGGTGCTCATTTTACGTGAAATTTATAAAGGAAAGTGATCCCCCACGATAAAATCTTAAATATATATATATTTTTTAATTCCTTCTTTGCGGATATTTTTTTAGGCTGTTTAAATGTATTTGCACAAAAAAGTAGAATTTGAACTTTTTTAGTGGGTAAACTGCGCTGGGTAGGGATAGTAAATAAATACCGAAAAAAGTTTATTCAAAAAGGTTACGTATACCGTTTGTTATAGGTGGAAGAAAGTTGGACAGTGTCCGAGAGAGGAAGAGGAAGAGGAAAGTAGGATGTTCTTAGAGCTGCCGGGGTCTGTCGGCAACTATCTTCAGGCGAAGATGGTAGTTGCTGGCACGTCCAGTGGACAGAGGTAGGGGAGAGAGAGAGAGAGAGGAGTGTTTCCTCGTTGCTTGCCTGGGATCCCCAAAGGGGCTGAAGTAGTCCTTCAGTCGATAGAAGGAATTCATGCGCCCTGCATGCTGATTGGTCAGTTTGTGACCAGCTCACTCAATGGGGACATTTTTCGGAGGAAAAAATAGGTCTATGTTTATGACCACTACACTTGTGTTCGTAGTTAGATTTTTTATTGGTTAAATTAATTTGCATATGACGAGAACAATTATGTTAAGAATGGCGAATTACTTAAGACGGTCAGTTGGATTTTTGACAGCTGGGAAAGAATATTGGAGTTCAGATTTGTCGGTGTTTATTACGGTGTTGTTGAAGACGAGTTCCTTTAATTTCATTAGGGTATTTGAAAAGGAAGAAAAACTTACCGGTAAATAGCAACTCGTATTTGGCAATGACATTTACCAAAATAAATAAATAATAAATGGCATTTGAAAGGAAAGTAGGGTTTCTTTTACGACGCTCAACAGAGTCGCGAACGGGGTCCAAAAAAAGAACGAGAAAGGGTTTAAAAACATAAATTTGCAACAAGTGAAGTTGACCTACGACGAGAATAGATATTTTTCTACTTACCTATGTAATTTGTTTTTTATTTACGTATTATAAATGGGTTTTCATTAGATGTAAAAAAAAAAATTTCTTGTTTTTTTTTCCCACTCGTTTTCACAAATTCAATATGGCCGATTCAGGTGCATTCGTTAGTAAACACCCCCCCCCCCCCAATCGGCCATTTTTTTCCCCAAGTTCCGGTGACAAAACTATTGATTTCTAATAAATAGCGGTTGTAAAAATACAAACAAATGCCACATGCAAGTTAGAAAATAACTTTTACAGCCTACAGTTGTGGTGAACACCACAATTAAGGTACTCTCTCTTACTCTCTCTCTTTCTTTCTTTCTTATCTTTGTTTAACTCTTCTTTGCCTCTGGTGGTGAAACTCGCGAAATCTCGCCTAATCACGTTGGCCGGAGGTTTCTGACCAATGGGCGGCCGACAGATCAGCTCGGGCGCACGTGATCTATAATCTATAAAGAAGGGGACGGTCCCTTCCTCACCATCTTTTTGCCTTCAGCGTTCTGGGCGGACGCACACAAAGAACTCTCGTCGACAAACCCCCCCACCCCCACCGGCGGCCTCGGCCGAGAAAGGGGGGGGGGGACAAAAAGGTAATCTTATTCACATCTTTCAATTCGATGAACATTTCTTCACAATCTTTCAATTTGACGAACATTTCTTCACACATGATCAATTACAAATTAGCAATACAAAAGACATTCACATGCTCGCATATATACACTTACAAGTACGAACCTAAGAACTCTTTAAAATGTTTCAAATATTAAATAAATTGTTTTGTTAATAAAAATGTTATTCCTTTCCTTTTTTATTAACCATTATAAAAGGCCTATTCGTATATGTATATAGCTTCATCATTCCTTCGCTTTCTTTAAGGTAAGTTTAAATAATATTTTCTTCCTTCTCTTGGTTGTCTTAAACTGTTTTATTTAATCCCCACGTGGTCCGATGGTGGAAGCCTAACGGTGTAATAACATGCAGTTATAAATGTCATCTATTACACTACCTATGGTTGGGGGATTCATTATCGCAAAACCATTTGTACGACATCCTTCGCGACTGTGGTTAAAATCCAAAAACCCTTTGTTCTTCTTTTGAATCTCCCGCCATAAACACACTTCCACACCCGGCCATACAGTTACTTTTATATATTGTATATTTGTTTTTTTTAGCGTTTTTACTCTGCTGAGCGTCGTAAAAGATTCCCGGAAAGTATATTTCATGGAAAATGCTATTAAATATTTGGAAAGAAAAAAGTAAACGTGAAATGGTATTTAGAAAAACGAGAAAGTGATTTGCAGAGAAAAAACACTCACTGAAAAAACGAAATTTCGTTGTGTGAACATTTTACGGAAAACGAAAACAGCTATTTTGAAAAAAAGAACACATAACGAAAAGCGATATTTTAAACAACAAATATTTAACGGAAAAATGAGATTTGGTTGTTAGAAGGCAGAACAGATTTACCCTTAAACGCGAAATAGTATTTGAAAAAGAAAATCATCTAACGAAAAACAAAATAGTTATTGAGAGGGGAAGAACACGTAACGAAAAACGTAAAAGGCTGTATTATTTAGATGATTCAGACTGTTCTCATCTTGGATGGTATTTTTATAACGTTTCGGCCGATGTAACCTCCGACCTTCTTCAGGTGTATCTTGTCAGAACTCCAGAATCTGCACCAAATTTTAAATGAAACTATTTATTTAATGCACGACGATAGTTTATTTTTGTTCTTTTAGCCATGACCGGTATAAGTCTTAAAACTTTGTCGTCCCGTGGCGCAACAGATAAAAGTGCTAAGTTGTTATCAGTTCTAAGTGACAGTCTTCTGGTGGTTTAAGGTTCGATCCTCAGTACGGGCGATACTAAGAATACAATGATGAATTCCTTTAACCCGGTCATGTCTGACACCAATGCTACACCAATGCATTAAATAAAAGGTTCAGTATAGATTCCCGAGTCTTACCATATACACCTGAAGAAATTTTCTGAGAATAACATCCAAGATGAGAACAGTAGTTCGAATAATCCAAAAAATATAAATTATTCCCGAGTCTGACAAGATAAACCTGAAGAAAGTCGGGGGTTACATCGGCCGAAATTTTGTGAGAATAACATCCAAGATGAGAACAGTAGATCGAATAATCCAAAAAATATAAATTATCAATCCTCATCTAAAAAAATATACGGAAACAAGAAAAAGGCGTTTTGTAAAAAAAAAGGGGTTAGGGTTAAGGTTGGCGGAAAACGTTTCAAAATAAATAGAAATCAAAATTAATATATAAATCTTTTATTTTTTCTATTTAATATTAAAAAAAAATTTACACAAAAAAAACGGAAAGCAAATGAATAACTAAGTCATTAGAAAATGAAATAACTTGTACCTAAAAGTGGATTTCCATAAGCATTCTTGGCATCTGTTGGCCTTTTGGCCAAGATCAAAGTGTAGTATATGTTCCGATGGATACTGCACCCCATACTGGTATTGTCTGGGCCTTCGGGCCTGGATTTACGCCGGTCAATGGGTCTGTCCTGTGCAGTTCTGGGAAGTAACGCTCCCAGGCTTTGCCTCCCCTCTTTGGGGAGGATTGAGTTTAATGCCTGTCTGAGGCACTCTGCCCTGGCAATTTTTTAAAAAGCCCCTAGCACTTCCTCCTATGGAGTGCATTCCCACTTTCCGACCTTGTGTCACATTCTACTGTGTGTGACGTAGATAAATAGGACATTCTTGGCCTTTTGGCTAAGATCAAAGTGTAGTATCTGTTCCGATGGATACTGCACCCCATAGACTGGTATTGTCTTGGCCTTCGGGGCTTGACTTACGCCGGTCTATGGGTCTGTCCTGTGCAGTTCTAGGAGGTCAACCCTCCCAAGCTTCGCCTCCCCTTTTTGGGGAGGAGTAAGTTTATTGCTTACTGCCTGAGGCGCCCCTACCTGGGAATGCCGACGGGGCTGCCCAGGCAATTTTTAAACCCCACTTTCCCGACCCGACCTTGGGTCACATCTTACTTGTGGGAGTAAGATAAAAACTGGCCTTGTGCCTTACTCCTGGAGAGGAGTAAATCAATACTCATTGGCCTCCACGCGACGACAATTTTCCTTCATCAAGACGTTGCGGAATGACGTCATAATAGACATTGTGTTGCCTCAAATTATAAATAGGGAGAGTTGAGTCAATTTAATTTTTTAAAATTTTTTATTGTTTTTTTCATTGTTACAAACTTTTCAAAGTTGATTCTTTTTATATTATTCAATTAAAGTATTCTGGTGATACCAGATCAGGCTGCCCTGTGGCTCCCTGAGACGAAATTCACCTACATTGACGTTTTTTTTTTTTTTTTTTTGTAAAACTTAATTATGTTCTACAAAACCAAAAACAAAAACAACAGCCCCTCTCCCTTTCTCCCTCCCCTTTTTTATTTTTATTTTTCCTACCCTACTCCCGGTCCTAGATATGACCTTAAACTACATCCGATGGTGAGATCCGGCTTACGGACTTTGGGGAATGTGGAGCCTCCTCTTAATTACCATTGCTCCCAGGTCCACCCTGACCCGGAGTGGTAGTACCTGTTAGGGTCCCAACTATGGGTTAAATAGAAACAGATATTAAAAGGGGAAAGAAACAAAAAAGAGAAGAAAACAAGACCAGATTCGGCATTAAATAACCCAAAAAGGGTTGATATGCCGTAAAACAAAACTACCAAACCTACCAAACCAATTAAAATATTAGTTATTCCCCTTGCTTATTTCGATTTTTGTTTCAGTCATAATAGAAGACTGTTTCCATATTACCAGTTGTCCTGATAGGACAACGTAATTTCTTAGATAAACTGTAGCAAAATATGTTATCATAGTGCCAATAACATGGCACAACAATAACAAATGAAAATTAGCTACTCAGGCTCGAAGTTTGTTATGTCAGCTTAAATACTTTTATGGTCCAATTTCTAAATTTCACAAGATGACGTTATGTTATGTATATAGCTATTAACAGGCACTGTTTCGCTGTATCACAGTTCTTCATTGTGGCTAGATAGGCAAGTATCTTCAGCCGAGAACGAAACTCGACCGTTTACTCAACAGTTGGTGCACCTAACCATTCGGATATTGTATTGTATTTGATTATGTGTGTTTTAATATTTCGAGAATATAAGCCCCTTATCAAAGTTAGATCTATACATTTATAGTTTCGGAATTCTTTAGTAGAGGATTGACTATTTGGATTATTTGGATAATTCAAACTTCTGTTTTTATATTTAATGCTATTTTCAAAACGTTTCGGCCGATGTAACCTCCGATCTTTTCCCGATGTATTGTGTCGAACTTTGGCGTAACAGATTAATTGCTAAGTACTAACCAGTTCTAAGTGACAGTCTTCTGGGGGTTGAAGGTTCAATCCTCAGTGCGGGCGATACTAAGAATACAATTACGAATTACTTAAGACTTCTACCTCGTCATGGATGACGGAACGAGAGAAAGCTAGCCCAGTTGCTTAAGTCAAGTGTTCTGTTCGAAATTCCATACAGATTCCCGAGTTTGACAGAAATATTTCCGATTTCAACAAAGTACACCTGTGTGGTGACGGTGCGGAGAGACCAAGGGGTAAGCGGCCACGGGTAACATTCGCCTGCTGCAAGGAAACAGTGGCCGCGCGTGAGAGCGAACCTTGAACTGTCTGATTTCAAGGCGACGGTCGTGATTATGCAAAATAGGCGCTTTTGGCAGTCCAAAAAAGCTGAATAAATGGAATGGTATTTTTCCTGGAAGGACAGATTCTTTTTGGGGGCGCAACCCTGCTAACGTCATTCGCGTGTGTCGTCGGCAACATAATTTCGTTTTGGGCTGCAACTTCGTTGAATTAGGGCTGCTACTAAGAACAAAAAAAAAAAAAAAAGAAGATAATAATCCGCTACCAGGAAAAGACGAATACACTGAGAGCTGGCATTGTGTGTGTTCTTTGAACTCTAAATAACTTACGTGAATGAAATAGGAATAAATGAACCAAATATATCTTTCAACCTGAAGAAGGTCGGAGGTAACCATCGGCCAAAACGTTGTAGGAATAACATCCAAGATGACTACAATAGTTCGAATAATCCAAATAATACAAATTATATATAAAGCTATATTATAACTAAGAATTAGCACGAGCCTTAAATGTTATAATTATATATAGCAAATAATTTGTAATGCGTAAAACATATTAAAACGTAAGAAGAAACACAACTGTAAAGAGCAACAACATTAAGAATTAAGAATTAAATAACTAAGCCACATTCAGAAACCCCTTGTACACATCGAACGTGACTTTAACCTTCTGCTGTCTGACAGTTAGAGATTACTATCTTAACGTTAATTTCGGATCTATTTGAAAAAAAACCCTAAAGGAATAATTCTAACGTTCGCTGAAGGGATTCTAACCCCGAAATACTGGATATAATTAACTATTATATAAAGAGCAGTTATATGTATGTATGTTCAGTTAAAAGTTAAAAACTACAAAACAAACACACAGAAAGTTGATATATTCTTGATCGGCGTTGCCCTGGATAAATAGTATCTAAAATTTAAATATATTATTCATTCTTTGGAGGGTCAATTGGAACAGGTTTCGTCAAGGGGGGGGGGCTTGTTTTTCAGCCATTTTCAATGTTATCTATTATATAAATTAGAGGTGGATGACTTACATTATTATTATTTTCAATATATTAAAACAGGAGAGGAATGGACCAGGCGGAGGTGAAAGAGGAGTATTGATTTACTCCTCTCCAGGAGTTAGGCACAAGGCCAGTTTTTATCTTACTCCCACAAGTAAGATGTGACCCAAGGTCGGGTCGGGAAAGTGGGGTTTAAAAATTGCCTGAGCAGCCCCGTCGGCATTCCCCGGTAGGGGCGCCTCAGACAGTAAGCAATAAACTTACTCCTCCCCAAAGAGGGGAGGCAAAGCCTGGGAGGGTGGACCTCCTAGAACTGCACAGGACAGACCCATAGACCAGCGTAAATCAAGACCCGAAGGCCAAGACAATACTAGCCTATGGGGTGCAGTATCCATCGGAACAGATACTACACTTTGATCTTAGCCAAAAGGCCAAGAGTAAGAGGAGTAGGGGAGAGGAATTTTGAAAAATGGGCAAAGGAGAAAGATAGAAAGATAGAGAGACTGAATGAGAGAGATAGAGAGATAGAAGTTTTGATATGAAGATGCTACACGCTTTTTTTAACCTCTTCTATTTTTTTGTTCATGGTCCCAGGCAACGTTGGGTAGCCCTGCTAGTTAAAGATAAAGTAAATTTGACTAAAACAAAACGACAATCATCTTCGCTGTCTTATTATTATTTATTACATATATATTTGTATGTGTTATACTTTCTATTTACTGTCTGTTTGTCATAACCTTCAGTAACAAAACTTTTTATTATTTTAGCCACCACATAATTGAGTTTGTGTGTCGTGCAGAATCTCCGCGCATATTAGCGGAAGCGAATTAAGGTCCACCGGGTTTCCTGTGATTATGAGGAGTCGGAGGAGGAAGAGGGGACAAACGCATAAAGCCTCGATAATTATCTTCTTCCCTTTCTGCTTCCCCTTCTCTTCCTTTCTTTAACGACATTCGCCGCTTCCTTATTACCGTTGTTTGTATTCTTTTCTTTAGTTTCTTCTAAGATGAGCTTATTATCGACTGCATCTTGTCTTTTGTTAATTATTTAGAGTCCAAAGCCAAACAAATGAACCATATTTTACGAGATTAACGGATCCGGGGATCGGGAGGCTAATATTTCATTTAAAAAGTTTTTATTTTCACTAAAAAAAAAAAACTTTGCATGAGTGTTCTTAGTTGTTTTTATCTTTTTATTTAAACTTTCAAAATCATTAATGACATTTTAACTATAAAGCACTTTTTTTTTATATATAGCCTTGGCCCGGAAACGTACTGTCAAAGAAAAATTTAATAAAATAGATCTATTTAACAATTGAATTCTTTTTAGCTAATAGAGCAATATACTTTTTAGAAGAGGTTTCAGATCTAATTATTAACAGAATTGAATTTTTTAGTCCGATTAAATAAATTCTAGAAAAGTTAAATGTTATTGCTGAAAGACTAGCGTCGATCTCTCGTCGCCATGTTTGATAATAAAGGGAGCTAACTTCAAAAATTCCAACTCTTCCAAAAATAAAGTTTTAAATCACCCTTGTGCATAGAAAAATTGAAACTATTAAGAGAATTTAATTTTCTAGATCAACTAAATAAATTCATAAATAATGGAAAAAAAGAATCAACGGGCATTTTAGGGTTAGGGTTAGTGTTAGGGTTAGGGTACTATCAGATTAAATATTTAACAATTTTTTTCATATACAAAATGATATTTAGAGGATGAGTATTCGACATATTGTATAAGTATTAAATGAAAAAATAACATATAAGAAAAAAGAAAAATTCAAAAGAAAAAAGAGATTAACACCAAGGCATAATTCAATTCAATATATTTCGTCCATGTGAGAACTTTATCAATAAATAAACGTAAACATAACAGAAACAAAATATATACATAGAAAAAATTTTGGATTGGAATTGTGAAATCAGATGTGCGTGAAAGATGCTGTGAGAGATTGTGTTCGAGTGGGAAGGATGTAGAGTGGGAATATGAAGCGATAGGTGTAGATTTATGTATACGTTCTTCATAGTTCTTTTTATAGTTCAGTTGAGAAAATAGTTGAAAGTGAAAATGCCTTTCCTACGGTAGAATAAAGTTTTATTTTTCGCCTTTGTCCAAGTAGCCAAGGCGTGAACCAAACAACAGCTTACAAGATTTTCGACTATAAATATCGATTTCAAATTATGAAGTCGAACATATGGAGAATAACTCGGTCTAGGCAAATTAACAAGAAAATATAGTAAAAGTGTATGGTAGTTTTCTGAAAACATTTCTAGTAAATAAATATATACGTGTTTAATAAGGTTGTATGCAATGCGGAAAAAAATGGAACGGTTTAATAGAAGATGAACTAAAACAAATAATTGAGGACAATATATGTAATATTTTTCATCGTAATATTTATCTATTTATTTTCCAGTAAATCTTTCACATACCGTTTCGGTAAATCATTTCACTTAATGTTAATAGAACAAAATAAGTAAATATTTTATCATCAACATTTTTCTCAGCCTAATATTAACTGAGAACTTGGAATCCTTTTATATAACAGTCACATTGGTTGTTTATTCTTTGTAAACGGAAAGAAAATTTTTCTTTTGAGAAGGGTGGTTTCTCCCGAAATATTAAAATATTTTAAACCATGTTATTAACTGTAAGTAAAAAAACAATCTAGTTATTCATTTTGCATGCATTTTTCAAAATTAAATAGTGGATCAGTCGTTACGGATATTTAGTAAATACAGTAACTCGTGAAACCATTTCTTTTAATATTCAGCTACGAAAGGACAGTAGATCGTGATTTCGCTTCGACTAAGCCTTTATTCGTTTGATGTATTGACGCAATATAACATACTCTGTCAGTAATAATAATAATAATAATAATAATAATAATAATAATAATAATAATAATAATAATAATAATAATAATAATAATAATTTTTTAATCGTTTTTTTAACTGGTGCCGGCTTAGGCTGACACGAAACAAAATATTAGTAGAGGGTCGAGAAGAATGAGAAGACCGAGGAGGGACAGCACAAACCAGACCTCCATTGGAAAAGTGCAGAAAATGCGGGGACCTTGGGGAGGCTTATTGCCACCCAAATCCCAGAGAAGACCAATTGTCTTTACCAGCGAGAAACCAATGGTAAGAGACTGTTGCGATACCGCATCGTTATCGAAAAGAGGTGAAGAATACTGGAAATCTGGGGAGACTTGTTGTCATTCAGACTCCAGGAAATACCACTGGTTGTTGTCGGCGAGCAGTCACTGACGATGATCTGTGTGAGAACTCTTAATAAGTACAAATAATAATAATAATAATAATAATAATAATAATAATAATAATAATAATAATAATAATAATAATAATAATTCTGGAGAAAAAACTGGGATAAATTGGAATCAAAGAGACCATCGAAACCATACAAAGGACGGCAATGATCAAAACGGCTGCAATCGTAAGGAAAATCCTCGAATGCAGAAACCAACCCGCATAAGCTACAAAGGGTAACCAGTCACAAGGAATTTACAACAGGGAGAAAACAAAACCACAGGAAAAACCACCACAACAAGAACCAAGAGACAGAAACTGCAAGAAACATCACTTTATAATCTCCGCCATCCCCCAATAAATTACACCGGCCTCAGTTATCACCACACAAAAATGAACCAAGTAAGAGAAATTACAAGAAAAAACATAAACTGCCCCTTCTTTCCCCCCCACACTCACCCCCCCCCCCCAAATTAAAATCATGATAATAATAATAATAATAATAATAATAATAATAATAATAATAATAATAATAATAATAATAATAATAATAATAATAATAATAATAAAAAGAAGAAAAAGAAGAAAAAGGAGAAGAAGAATGAAAAGTCCTCGTAATAAGAGTTCGTGTCTGTCTGTCTGTCTGTCTGTCTGAAGCCAAAACTATATTATTACTTTTATTATTAAATTACAAGAAACACCATAAACTGCCTCTTCTCTCCCCACCCCACACCACCCCACCCCCCAAAAATTAAAATAATAATAATAATAATAATAAAAAGAAGAAGGAGAAGAAGAAGAAGAAGAAGAAGAAGAATGAAAAGTCCTCGTAATAAGAGTTCGTGTCTGTCTGTCTGAAGCCCAAATTATTACTTCTATTATTAATAGTATTAATGTTTAATTCGATTTGCTAGACTATATCAGACTGTTGTACTATCTTTCAATGCTCAGTTCAGAGTAGGGGGTTGTGTAGTAACCGTTTTGTTATCATGATACAATACTCTCGTGCATTTATTTTCTCCTTTTTGCAAGGGGGTAATGTAGTATCTGTTATTTTGTTTAGTTGTCATGTGATCATCCTCCCAGGCATTATCTACCGCTTTTTCTTAATGAGGAGTAGTGTGGTATATTTTCTGTGGTCCTTATTTTTGGTGGGAAGTTGTGATATACTAGTAATAATAATAATAATAATAATAATAATAAGAAGAAGAAGAAGAAGAAGAAGAAGAAGAAGAAGAAGAAAAAAAAAAGAAGAAGAAGAAAAAACAAAAAAGAAGAAGAAAAGGAAGAAGAAAGAACCAGAGAAAAAAGAAGAAAAGAGGAAGAAAAGAACAAGAACAAGAAAAAAAGAAAAAGAAAAAAAAGAAGAAGAAAAAAAAGAAAAAGAAGAAAAAAGAACAGGAAAAAAAGAAAAAGAAGAAGAAGAAAACAGGAAGAAGAGGAAAGAAGAAGAAAAAGAAGAAGAAAAGAACAAGAACAAGAAAAAAAGAAAAATAAGAAAAGAAAAAGAAGAGGAAGAAGAAAAAGAAAAAAAAGAAAATTATAATTATTCGATTTATTGCTATCGAAAATGACTCGTATGAATATATTTAAGCGTACGAAATATTTCCCATGGGTTTTTTTTCACCATTCGCCATTTGCACTGATTGTGTCTCGGCCATTTTCGCCACAACGGCCATAGAAATGAGTGGCTATAAAAATATATATTCATCAGATATAACTTCTTCTTTAGAAATCAAAATGACGACGTTATCGCTAAGGGGCATTCCTTCCACTGTCCTAATTCTCAGCTGGTCGTCAAACTGATATCGGCCATATTTCTTTTTTGAAAAACCTCATTTTCGTCCTCTTTCTGGTCTCCTTTATTTCTTGATCGCCACTTAAGAACGGTCTGTGAATGGCGCCGAGACTTTCATCTTTCGTTTCGCATTTTCTTCAATTTTTATCCCAGATCGTTATGTAATGTTGCCGTGTCGGCTACGTTTGATGGGCAAATGGATTAGATAAAAAATAAAATACCCTAGGGTATTGGAAGGGTATGACTAAACTCCTTTCATGTCGCTCTTCATTGACAATTCTCGCTCGTATGAATAATAAACACTTGACGACCTATTTATTCGAATTCAGCATATTAACGCTCATTGCTTTCTGTATGATACCCTATTATGCTGGCTATAAATTCTGGGAAAATTATCGGCCATATTAGCATATTGACTGGCATATTATCTTTAATATTGACTGGCATATTGACTGCCACATTACCAGTAATATTGTCTGTCATATTGACTGGTATATTATCGGTCACATCACCAGTATCTTCTTACGTCACATTGACTGGTATATTTTCGGTCACATCATCATTAATATTGTCCGTCATATTGACTGGTATATTATCGGCCACATTACCAGTATTTTCTACGTCACCTTGACTGGTATAGTTTCGGCCACATTATCATTAATATTGTCCGTCATATTGACTGATATATTATCGGCCACATCACCAGTATTTTCTTACGTCACATTGACTGGTATATTTTCGGCCACATTATCAGAAATATTGTCCGTCATATTGACTGGTATATTATCGGCCACATCACCAGTATTTTCTTACGTCACATTGACTGGTATATTTTCGGCCACATTATCAGTAATATTGCCCATCATATTGACTGGTGTATTATCGGTCACATTATCGGTAATATTGTCCGTCATATTGACTGGTATATTATCGGTCACATCACCAGTATTATCGGTCACATTACCAGTATTTTCTTACGTCACATTGACTGGTATATTTTCGGCCACATTATCAGTAATATTGTCCGTCATATTGACTGGTGTATTATCAGTCACATTACCAGTATTTTCTACGTCACATTGACTGGTATATTTTCTGCCAAATTATCAGTAGGATTGTCCGTCACGGTTACTGGCATATTGTCGTACATATTGATTGATATTTTGTAGGCAATGTTCCGAGTATTTTCTTACGTCAAAGTTGCTCTCATATTGTCAACCACATTACCAGTTATATGATCCGGCATATTTACTAGCATATTGTCATGTTCGTCCCTATTACGAGGTATATTGTCCAGCATATTATAAGCCTAAGTACATGTAATAGTCTACGTCATATTGATTGGTATTATGTCGACCACATTACGAATGATATGATCTGGTATATTGACTGATATATTGTCGTCTACATTACCAGTAACATTGTCCGGTATATTTACTAGCTTATTACTGTCAACATTACATGGGGATCACTTTCCTTTATAAATTAAACGTAAAATGAGCACCCATTTCCTGGCCACTTAGCGTAAAACGAGACATGTAACCAACTTGAGTTTTTTAAATTTTGTGGGGGGGGATATTTAAAAAAATAAAAACCCGTAAAAATGTTGCCAATTCAATTTTTTTTGGGGGGTAGGGGTTAGGGTTAGGTTTTGGGTTTAGGATTAGGGTTAGGGTTTATTAAATAAGTAACCCCCCAAATAATAAATTGGCTAAATTTCTACGTAATTTTATTAAGTAAAAAAAAAAATTTCCCCACAAAATCTAAATTGCCTAAATCTCTACGTTTTAATGAAATAAATACCCCCTTCCCCCAAAAAACGAAATTGGCTAAATGTTTACGTGTTTTTATTTAAAAAGTCCGTTACATGTCACGCTTAAGTTTTAAATAGCATTTTCAATGGTATACCATATCTTGAGTATGAAATTATTATTTTTAGCGTTTTCAGACCCTTAAATTTTAAATAGCATTATCGACGTTTTGTTATGCTTGGATTTAAAATAGAATTTTCAACGTTCAGTCAGCTTAAATTTTTAACTAGTATTGTTATTGGTCGACCCGCTAAAGTTCTAAAGAGATTTAAGTCGCTCTGTCATGCATACGTTTTAAATAGCATTTTCGTCAGTCTCCCATGCTTAAGCTTGACATTGCATTTCTGTCTGTCACGCATGAGTTTTAAATAGCATTTTCGATGGTCTGCCATATCTTGAGTTTGAAATTATCATTTTTAGCGTTTTCAGACACTTAAATTTTAAATAGGATTTTACAGGTTTTGTTACGTTGAGGTTTGGAATTAAATTTTCGTCGATCTCTCGACCCCATTTGCAAAAAACATTTTCGTTTGTCGATCACGTTTTATATATCTTCCTCCCACAGCGGTAAGATGTGACACAAGGTCGGGAAAGTGGGATTTGAAAAGCCAGCGCCCGAGAAGGTGAGCACTCTGGCCTACAAAAAATGCCTGGACAGCTCCGTCGGCATTTCCCGGTAGGGGCGCCTCAGGCAGTAAGCAATAAACTCACTCCTCCCTAAAGAGGGGAGGCAAAGCCTGGGAGGGTGGACCTCCTAGAACTGCACAGGACAGACCCATAGACCAGCGTAAATCAAGCCCCGAAGGCCAAGCCAATACCAGTCTATGGGGTGCAGCATCCATCGGAACAGATACTACACTTTGATCTTGACCAAAAGGCCAAAGATTACATATAGTATTATTTACTCCTCTCCAGGAGTTAGGCACAAGGCCAGTTTTATCCTACTCCCACAAGTAGAGGCAAAGCTTGGGAGGGTGGACCTCTTAGAACTACACAGGCCAAACTTACAAACCGGCGGAATCAAGATCCGAAAGCCAAGACGACACCAGTCTATAGGGTGTAGTATCCATCAGAACAGATACTACACTGTCGATCACGTTCTAGACTGCAGAATCATCTCCATTACTAACCGCGTAGATTGAAATGAGTGCATCTTTTTTCTTCTCTTTGTCTCAAGTAATTATAGTTTTTTAACAAACAAACTCCCAACCACTTCCCGTTAGGAGCTATTTACCCGAAAAGGAAGTTCCCGTTGCAGACACAACACAATCGTTTAGCATGCAACGAAAGATACGCTTTGTCTTCGAGTAGCTGATTCCTTTGATGCCGTATTTCCTTTAATTCTTAATTCGTGGATATCGACCTTCTCCTAGGACCCTTCTCCATTGTCAGATAATCTCAAGCATACAGACGAAGGTGTGGGTGGGGATTCAGAGGAAAAGAACAATAGCGAGGGGTTAGGTGGAAGAAAGGGGGAAGGTAAGGAAGACGTAAAAAGAGTAAAACTGACGTGGAAATCAGACAGGCGAAGGGGCCGCACAGATGTATGGTTGAACCATTAGCAAAGGAAACTATAATTGATATATATGTATATATATATATATATATATATATATATATATATAGAGAGAGAGAGAGAGAGAGAGAGAGAGAGAGAGAGAGAGAGAGAGAAACAGAGATGGGGGGAGAGAGAAAGTGCGAGACACCGAAGAGTGAAGAAAAAAGTGAGAGAGAATCAAAGAAAAAAGTTGAGAACAAAAGAGAGAAAGGGGAAGTGAGAGAAGAGAGATGAATATATATATATATATATATATATATATATATATATATCAATAGATATTAAACATATTTATTTATTAAAGGATATATATTTTATATTAATATATATATATTTATATATATATATACATATATTAAATATTTTGTTTATTTTTCAATATATTTGAATTAAATTAATTATATATATATATATAGAGAGAGAGAGAGAGAGAGAGAGAGAAAGAGAGAGAGAGAGAGAGGGAGAGAGACACAGACAGACAGAGATAGGGAGAGATAGGAGATGAAGAATTTAGAAGCCAAATTCGGTTTGTAAGTTTAAATGCTATTTGAGTTTGACTTTTAAATTTAGACCGACTAAAATTTATAAGGTAGATTTTCTCTTATATATATATATATATATATATATATATATATATAAATTTGCGTATATATATATATATATATATATATATATATATATATATATATATATATATATATATATATATATATATATATATATATATATATATATATATAATGGTAGTTTGCTTGAAGCATTGCTAGGAATAGTAGTAGTATGTTTTTAAAAGGCTGTGGGCAATGCAAATTCCGGGTAAGATGTGATATTACTTTTGTTTATAATGACTACGTATTTGAGTCAGGTTGTATAGTTTGTTTTATTATCATTTGCTGTTAATAAAGGAGAGAGAGAGAGAGAGAGAGAGAGAGAGAGAGAAAGAAAGAAAGAAAGAAAGAAGGAAAGAGAAAGAAAATGTGAGAATAAAAGAGACAGTGAAACAAATTAGAGAGAGAGAGAGAGAGAGAGAGAGAGAGAAAGAGAGAAAGGGTGAGATTGACTATATATCTTTGTTTCTATCAGTGGCGATGGGCGTTTCGTTGGGGCTGCTGGCAGGTTTCTTTTGTTAATAATTTCATATAAAGTTTCGCCATTTTGTGACCTCACAAAATCGGACCACGCAAAAGCATATTTATTAAGATCGCTTGATTGATGCGGTTTGTCTGTTTTACGGCATATTAACCCATTTTTTGGAGTTATCTAATGCCGACATACAATACTACATAAAAGAAAACGATTCATTGTATACAGCTGATTGAATAAAAGTTGCTATTTTTTATCAACAAAAGCTTGGTACATGTTCCGAGTTTCTTTTTAAAAAAAACAAACATCTTTATTCATACAATTGTTTCTGTCGACTCTAACACACATTTTTCTTGATTATAAGCAAACTCAAAATATATTTTCAAAAAACTTCCTCAGTTAATTTTATCTTTGATCAAATTAAATCGAGAAATAGGGTTGCTACATTCTCCCTCTGATCCTTATATCACTATGTCAGGTTTAACAACTCCGTTTTCTAGGTATGTAGCTGTAAGAATTGTATAGTAATAGTGGATGGTGTATGACTTATTTCCAACTGTTCGATGTGGTATATTTACCCAGGACTTGCTGCTACACTGGATATTCAAGTTTTTTACAGTTAGTCACGTGAATATATTTACACATTCCATTGTGTCGCATTGTATAGTTGCCGTACTCCAGCAAACTCTTATAACTGGATGTCAGGTGGCTCACACTCTCTACTTTTGTATGGCAGAACCTGCACTTGTTTTCGTTGCTGCGACCAAAAAGCATTGGTCATCAAGCCTTGATCTTGGGAAGCCATCATCACCATCTCCTGACTATAGTGGAACGATCCTCTTTTGTAGCCAGTCGACAGAACTTGTCGTATCCCTATATTCATGGGATAGTTCACCCAGAAAATATTTGACACGTTATTGGTTGGCCAATTTTTCCAGTTTTCTGCAATGGTTAGTCTTGGCATATTTCTCCTGGCTTCTGGGGCTTTTCCCGTAGCAGGGGTGTTATGTGTGTGTCTCATTTGTAAGACAGTCTTGTCCAAAATGTTTGGCCAGTTTTGTGACGGAGGTTGTTCTACTGGCTCTTATTTTTTATTCATTGATTGACTACCATAAGGTTTGGGTTCTGGGAGCTTAGAATGTGTGAACCGGTGCCCCCAATAGTGGCTCAATGTTGATGGTCAATTTCTGAGAGACCCATACCTCCTGCTTCTCTGGGCAGATACAGCCTTAGTGGACACTTGTTTCTGTACATTAGTCTGTACAGTGTCAACATTTGCCTTTTTTGTAGCAAGTCAATACTCCCAAAGCTGTATGTTATCACTAGCATGGCAAGTTAGTTAATAGCAGTTACTTTGTTTTTGTTTGTATGCTGTGTTTCGCAGATTTTTCTCACATGGCGTAATAGTGTCTATTAATTTTATTTCTCATCTTGGCGCGTTGAATTGAATCATTTTCTTCAATGCCAAAATATTTGTATTTTTCCTGATCTTCTAGGTCTTTGATGTCAGCCTCTTCATCAAGCTGTATGTTTTCCGTTTGCATCTTCTTTCCAGATCTGTGTCAGCACTTGACACAAGTTGTATGTCATCACTAGCATGGCAAGTTGGTTAATGGCAGTTACTTTGTTTTCGTTTGTATGCTGTGTATTGCCAATTTTTCTTACACGACGTACATACTTTCTGCCATTTTGTCTCTCATCTTTGCTTGTGGAATTAAATTGTTTTCTTCCGTGTTAAGGTTAAGGTTAGGGTTAGTATTGTATTATCCCTGCCCTTTAAGGTCTTTGATGTCACTCTCTCTCTAGCTGTATGGTGTCCGTTTTTTTTTGTCTTCTTCCTAGCTCCGAAGAAGTACTTGGCACAGTTGCCCAGGTCAAATATCATTCTAACAACTTTGGAGAACGTATGTACAACCTGAAAAAGTCGACTTAAGTCAGCGTCTGAGTTGGCATATAGCTTGAGGTCATCCATGAAGAGCAGGTGGTCGGCTCTTTCGTTTGTTTGTATTTTGTTTTTGGCGCGCTTGGCTCAGGTTGTTGACACTCCGATGTTTATTCAGTTGCTAACTTAGCGGATCTATCGCCATGCAAAAGAGCAAAGTAGATAAGCTTTTTTCCTTTGAAGATCCCTTATCGGATCTTGACTTCAGGGATTGTAATTGGTCCATTGTTGTGGCTCAATGACATGGTTGTTTGCCACATACAGCAATGGTTTTCTTGATTACAAAACGGATACAATATCTAAGGAACCACAATAGCTGTGTGGGACACACTATCATATTCCTTTTTGCAATCGATTCAAGACATGCTTCGGTTTTTCTGACTCTTGCTACAGTTCTCAAGGATGACCATATTAATCAACTAGCCCTCCTGCATCTTACCTGTTCTTTTCGAGGTGTTCATAGATTCCGTCTGCAAGTAGGCCAGTGAAGAGCTTGTAGGTCGTAGTGAGACAACCAATAAATCTGTATTTACTAGGGCGTTGCATCTCACGTGTGTTGAGTATGAGGGTTGTGTCGCATTTTACTAGCCATGCTGGCGTGGTCTACTCACCCCTAAACATATACACATGTTTTTCACTTTTTTCATTTTACTACAGTGTAAATTCTCGAAAATCAAGAGGCCTCCTTCCTGGGGCTAACACTTGATCTCTATATGAGATACTTAGATATACGAGTGTTCCATTTAAGTTCGCATTTACCTGTCAAACGTTGAGTTAATAAATAAGTTAAGAACATCCACGTTCCTCTCCCCAATTTACTAGTTAACTATGTTATAGTATATTATATCTTTCTTGTGCCTTGTGGTCTCTTGGTCTCACCGGATTCCAGGACAAGAATTCATCTAGTCTGGTGGAGTATCGAGCTAAGTGCAGTTACTTGAAGTAACATTATTTGGAGAAAGTTCACTATTCCTTGTATGAGCCAGTGTATAGCCGTGTCAAAGGTATCTTATTTGGGCTTCGAATACTATGTTTTTTTAATATTTAGTCAGTGTTAACTTGTAGTGTGAAGTATCTTCATGTCAGGTGATCCTGACAAACCCTTGTACAGAGAGACCGAAGACACTCGAGGGTGCTGTCTAGTAAGTAATTCCAACTCTCTATATATAAAATGTGCGCTTGAAAACATGGTTTTAATGGTTGTCAGAACTTTGCAATTTCTAAATTCGTATAGGGTTAGGGTTAGAGTTAACCTGTAGCGTGAAGTATCTTCATATCAGGTTGTCCTGACAAACCCTTGTACAGAGAGACCGAAGACACTCGAAAGTGCTGTCTAGTAAGTAATTCAAACGCTATATATAAAAAAAATGTGCGCTTGAAAACATGGTTTTAATGGTTGTCAGAACTTTGCAATTTCTAAATTCGTATAGGTAGGCGAATCGGATCGGAATCAAAGTCCAAATAATGACAAGCTGGGGTGCGAAAATATTCAGGCTGGTCATAAAATATGTTGAGCACTTTGTGAATTGATTTACGAGGGTCAGGCTGCCAAGTTTTGACCGTTCGCCGGCGTGGTGTAAATGGAAGTTCATTAAAGACACTTGATAGGCCCCGTCATCGCTGTCATCCCAACCCATCTTCTCCCTGTCGCTATTTCACTCGCTCGGGACAGGGTGGTAGAAATGTAAGATGTGATTTAAATGACAGGTACCAAAAAGATAAAAAGGTTGAATATAAAACTCGGCACACCAGATCTTAAATGAAATCTTATGTAAATGGCTCATATATATATATATATATATATATATATATATATATATATATATATATATATATATATATATATATAAATATATATATATATATATATAATATATATATATATATATATATATATATATATTCATATATATATATTTATATTCATATATATATTCAGATATATATATATATATTTGTATTATTATTCATATATATATATTCATATATATATATATATTTATATTCATATTTATATATATATATGTATATATTTATATTCATACATATATATATATATATAAATATATATATTTATATTTATATATATATATTTATATTCATATATATATATATTTATATTCATATATATATATTTATATTCATATATTATTATATTATTATAATAATTATAATAATGATAATAATAATAATTTATAGTAATATATATATATATACATATATATATATATATTCATATTTATGTATATATATTTATATTTGTATTCAAGTATATATATATTTATATTAATATATATTTGTTTATATTCATATATATATTATATTCATATATATATATTTTTTTATATTCATATATATATATATATATATTATATTCATATATATATATTCATATATATATATATATATATATATTTATATTCATATATATATATATTCATATATATATATATATATTATATTCATATATATATATTTGTTTCATATTTATATATATATTTGTATATTCATATATATATATATATTTAGATTCATATATATATTTTTTTATATTCATATATATATATATTTTTATATTGATATATATATATTTTATATTCTATATATATATATATATATTTATATTCATATATACATATATACATTTTTATATTCATATATATATATATATATATATATTTATATTCATATATATATATATATTTTTATATTCATACATATATATATATATGTTTATATTCATACATATATATATATATATATATATATATATATATATATATATATATATATATATATATATGTATGTGTGTGTGTGTGTTAGCATAAAATGAACTAAAACATTACAATTGTTCCAAGAATTAGAACATCAAGTCCAGTATGGCGTACGATCGTTTCCAAAACAATTTTGAAATACTGTATATTATTTTGTAAATAAATAAAGCTAATCCAAAACGTCTTCATCAGCGCCTTTAGCAACTCGTCTTACAGAAAGTCAGAGAAAAAAGTAAAAAACTCGTTGTAGAGAAACATCCACTGACAGAAAGAGTCACCGGTTGATATGTTAGCATAGGAGGGGAAAGAACACGATGGTGCCTATAAACCAAAACACTGGTACACACAGAAGAAATAATCCAATATTTTCCATGGATTTCCGCTTTCAAATTATGCATTAAATTAATTAAAGATACAAATTCTTTTGTCAGAGGGGTAGTGAAAACAATAGACTAGAAATAATAATAGAAAAATAATAGAAAAAAGAATGAGATAAAAATTATAAAATAAAAAAAATTAAAAAGATAAAAATTATAATAATAATGAAAAATAAAAAAATAGAAATATATATATATATATATATATATATATATATATATATATATATATATATATATATATATATATATATATAATGGGAAATGAAAAAGGTAAAACCAAGAGATATTTTTTTATATATTCATTAACGTTTCGCCTTTATTGTATAACTTCCGCAAGATGATAATTTTTCTGAAGAAGTCTTCAAATGAAGACGAAACGTTGATGAATATATTTCCCTATATACAGGGTGTTTCAAAAGTCTTGGGAACATAACGTTGTATAACGCATTTGTAATGTTCCCAAGACTTTTGAAACACCCTGTATATAATAATATTTAATAATGGATACACTTATATTATACGATTATAGATATAGTATATATAGTAGTGAATAGTTATATTTCTATGCTGATGAGTCCCGATTATAAAGGACGAAACGTATACATACATAGATAATAAACAAAACAAATATGATATATATATATATATATATACATATATATATATTTATATATACATATATATATATATATACATATATATTTATAAATATACATATATATATACATATATATATATTTATATATATACATATATATATTTATATATATACATATATATATATACATATATATATTTATATATATGCATATATATATATATATTTATATATATACATATATATATATATTTATATATATACATATATATATATTTATATATATATATATATTTATATATACATATATATATATACATACATATATATATATATTTATATATATACATATATATACATATATATATTTATATATATATACATATATATACATATATATATATTTTTATATATATACATATATATATATTTATATATACATATATATACATATATATATTTATATATATATATACATATATATATACATATACATATATATATATATATATATATATATATATATATATATATATATATATATATATATATATATATATATATGAAAAAGGAAAAACCAAGAGATATTTTTTTATATATTCATCAACGTTTCGTCTTTATTGTAAGACTTCCTCAGGATGATAATTTTTCTTAAAATTATCATACTCAGGAAGTCTTACAATAAAGACGGATCGTTGATGAATATATATAAAAAATCACTTGGTTTTTCCTTTTTCATTATCTCGGATTACTTTCATTCTTCCTTTCTCATATATATATATATATATATATATATATATATATATATATATATATATATATATATATATATATAGTTTTAGTATTTACTTCAATAATGCTCAATATATGAGTAAAGCTAATATGCGATTTATACAATTCTAATATATTATTTCAAATGAAAATAAATCAATAGATCGTAGCCGAGGGAGATACGAAGGCTACCTTTTATTAGTATTAGGCTACTCCACTTCCCTCTTCTTGGCCTTTTGGCTAAGATCAAAGTGTAGTATCTGTTCCGATGGGTACTGCACCCTATAGACTGGTATTGTCTTGGCCTTCAGGGCTTGATTGACGCCGATCTATTGGTCTGTCCTGTGCAGTTCTAAGAGGTCCACCCTCCCAGGCTTCGCCTCCCCTCTTTGGGGAGGAGTAAGTTTATTGCTTACTGCATGAGGCGCCCCTACCGGGGAATGCCGACGGGGCTGCCCAGGCAATTTTTAAACCCAACTTTCCCGACCCGACCTTGGGTCACATCTTACTTGTGGGAGTAAGATAAAAACTGGCCTTGTGCCTAACTCCTGGAGAGGAGTAAATCAATACTCCACTGGCATATAGTGGGTGGCGCAGGTTCTAACCCTGATTTACTCCACTTACCCTTCATCCTTACCATTATAATACTGAGTATTTTTCAAGGGGCAATAAACTACTGTTTTTTCGTCTTTCGTATGATTCACCGAGTATCGAACCCTGATGTTCGGGTCCATTAGTGAACGCTCTAAGCACTATGCTAAATGCCCGATTTAGTTAATACTAACCTATTTAAAACGTTTACGCCAATCTGTACCTACTCGGCACAGTCACTCTAGTTTAAGTTAAGTGTTTTTATTGTCGATATAATCCACCATATTTACCTTATGCAGTCGGTCACATAATCGGAACTAATCCACCCTAATACTTTAAGCTATTAGTTTTTTTAGCACCCTCTCTCTATATATAATGTTAAGTATCCAGGGGGATAGACTCAAGAGTTTTGAAAAGCCATCGTACTAGAATTAGAGCGCTCTGGCCTACAAAAAAAAAAACGTCTAAGCAAGCCCGTCAGCTTTCCCGGTAGGTGCGCATCAGGCAAAAAGAATAAACTAATTTATTTCTCAAAGATAAGGGAGGGTTGGTCTCGTTAGACGACACAGAGCCATATCTCAACCCAAGGGAGCAGGGCCAGAAGAAACCACAACGGTCTACAATATTTCGGATTGATTGTCGAAGACGTATCCTAGACCTTGTACGAACACACCGATTCAAGCTGTGCCAAGGATTGTAAATGACAATATCCTAAACTAATAAACGGACTATTTTGAATTTTGGAATATATATTCTAGACAATAAAGTAAGTAACATATGCACATTATTTTTTTTTGGGGGGGGGGGATGTTTACATTTAGGCGCTACATGTACAGAGGTTGGACAAAATAATGGAAACCCCTTGAAACCCTCCCATGAAATCAACTCTTGTGAAGCTCTCGGCGAACAGTTTTTTTGGGGTTTTTTTGAAACGGTATCATCCAGATGATTGTTAAACCATGCTGTAATTTTGTGTGCGGTGGTGTTGTGCTCTTTCTTCACAATCCTTACAAGGGCTCTACGATCTCTTTCAGACAGCTTCGGCTTTCTTCCAGAATTTTGTTTAGAACAGGATGTTTTCCCTTCTTTTTCATAGGCTGTCATCACCTTCGAGACGGTTCCTCTCGATACGGCAACCATCTCAGCCACTTCCGTTACAGTAGCACCTGCCATACGGGCACCAACAATCTGCCCTCTTTGAAAATCTGATAGATCTGTCATTTAAATGTTTCTGACTAATATGCACTATAACCATGAATAAAATAAATGAAACCAATATTTTGGTAATTATTTTCAATTTTATTGGTGTTTTCAAATTGATAAAAATTAATAAGGTGTTTCTACTATTTTGTCCAAACCCTCTATATAAAGTTAGGTATATGTATATTTCGTTGTACAGGATTAACTATTAAACTAATGAACCGATCATTATGAATTTTGGGATATACATATATATATTTTAAAACAGACAGACATTGTGACGAAGTGAGTAGGAGAGTACATACATTGATATAATGTGCAGACTAGAGTGAGTAACAAGAACAACAATAACAACAACAACTCAGGCACGAGTGAGTGTGATAGGCAATCGACTGGGAACTATTCAAAGACGGTTGCACTTTAACATACAGACACAAACTGGAGACGGCATCGGAAAATGAAAAGAACAAAATACCTTAAGGCATCCATAGAGGTACAGATACACACACACACACACACTCTCTCTCTCTCTCTCTCTCTCTCTCTCTCTCTCTCTCTCTCTCTCTCTCTCTCTATGTCTCTCTCTCCCCCATCTCTTTTTCTCTGTTCGTGCGCGCACGCATTTCCTAGAGAGAGGGGAGATATACATACAAGCAGACAGACAGACAGACAGACATACAGACAGACCGAGAGAGAGACAGACATATTTGACGAAAAGAGAAAAAGGGAACAGACAAAGTGAAAAATCCGTAAGACCTGACACCCGAGCGTGCGACACCTTGTCGCCTATAAAAAAAGAACGCCTACTATTTGAAATAAAAGCAAGAAACGGTGACAGAAAGAATTTTCGACTAGACATGGGCGTTTGGGAAATGGACATTTTTCTTTCACAATAAAAAAAAAAAAAACGCCATTCGTCAGGACAAGTTTACGGCTTTCTTTAGACTCAACATTTGGACAAGGGCAGAAAACGAATGGATCTCAAAGGCTAAACTGTAACCCGATATTTTGATTAGCTCATTTCGCGTAAACCAACCACCCAATGAATATCAGATAATATTATCCTTCCAGCAGTGAGAGGGCGGAGATTGTTACGTGAAGTTTATTAAACCGTCCGGGTTTTTTAAAAAAAAAACTCCTATATAATAACAACTAACCCTAAATGAATATCAAATCAGAACCGACTGCACATGGCAGTCGACTGGGAACTATTCAAAGACGCTTGTACTTTAACATGCAGACAAAGATCAAAGTGTAGTATCTCTTCCGATGGATACTGCACCCCATAAATTGGTATTGTCTTGGCCTTCGGGGCTTGATTCACGCCGGTTTATAGGTCGGTCCTGTGCAGTTCTAGGAGGTCCACCCTCCCAGGCTCCGCCTCCCCTCTTTGGGGAAGAGTAAGTTTATTGCTTACTGCCTCAGGCGCCCCTACCGGGGAATGCCGACGGGGCTGCCCAGGCAATTTTTAAACCCCACTTTCCCGACCCGACCTTGGGTCACATCTTACTTGTGGGAGTAAGATAAAAAAAACTGGCCTTGTGCCTAACTCTTGGAGAGGAGTAAATAAATATTCATGAATTGGAGCCAAATTTTATTTAATCGAAAACATTTACAAAGTAAGGTTTAGTCGTCGAAATATTACCTTCACTAGAAATATTGTATATAAAGAAGTTTTGTAAATTGTTTCATGTATTGGGTCACATCTTACTTGTGGGAGTAAGATAAAAACTGGCCTTGTGCCTAACTCCTGGAGAGGAGTAAATCAAAACATGCAGAAAAATGGTACAGACACTAACCGGAGAGGGCATCGGAAATTGAAAAGCACAAAATCTCCTGGGGCATCGAGGTACAGATAAACATCATCCAAGCAATGAGCCCGAAGATCATACTAGTCAACTAAAAATCAAAGAACCTGACAAATCGTCAGTGGAGGTCCCCAGATGCCGGAGAGCCTTCTACTCCAATAGCCTCTTTCCTCGTGCTGCCGGCCTCTGGAACTCCCTCCCTGCTCTTTGTTTCTGCGACTGTACTGACATGCAGAAATTTAAAACTAACGTGAACAAGCGTCTCGCTGCACAGTTCCCAATTCAGGATGACCCCCAAAACTTTCACCCTAATTCTTAGTGAGCCATTACGTTTACAGTTGCAACTTGCCTTGTTTGGGATGAACTATGTTAAAAAGAAAAGAGATCATTTCGCCGTCCCAGCAGTTCACAAAGTGAAGATCAAGGAGGCAGAAAAAAAAACCATTTCCGAGAATTGCCAGAGAAATGAAAGCAATATGGAACGAAGAAAACCATACTTGTAGGGGCACTAGGAATAGCGGAAAAAAATCTGGAAAAAATGACAGAGAGAAATGTGAATCAAAGGGAAGATCGATGCCGTACAACGCACGGCAGTGATGCAATCAGCTGAAATTGATCAAAATCCTCGAGTGCGGAAGCCAACTCAGATAACTAGATAACGCGAACCAACTACAGGTCAGTTGAAATAGAAAAAGGGGAAATATAGAAAGAACTTTACACGAATCTGAAGGGGACTGAAACTATCAAAAAGCCCATATTCTGATACACTTTCACCCCGAAAAGGTTGTGGCATCAGCCTCGTCTAATTTCACACACGATGGTCGTGAAGAGTCATGGATGGAAGGATCGAAGAGATTGAGCACTATTAAAACTTTTACTGGAAGGGTACTGATGGTCCTGGAATCTTTGGAAATATTACTGCTACTCAAATTTGGCTAAGATCAAAGTGTAGTATCTGTTCCGATGGATACTGCACCCCATAGACTGGTATTTACTTGATTTACGTCGGTCTATGGGTCTGTCCTGTGCAGTTCTAGGAGGTCCACCCTCCCAGGCTTCGCCTCCTCTCTTTGGGAAGGAGTAAGTTTATTGCTTACTGCCTGAGGCGCCCCTACCGGGGAATGCCGACGGGGCTACCCAGGCAATTTTTAGTGGCCAGAGTGCTCACCTCTCGGGCGCTGGCTTTTCAAACTCCACTTTCCCGACCCGACCTTGGGTCACATCTTACTTGTGGGAGTAAGATAAAAAATAGTATGAGACAAAGGGAAGAGTTCATGGCAAATTGTATAGTTAATACGAGAGGGGATGATGTTGAATTATGTATGTCAACGGAAAGCGTAGTTAGGGTTAGGGTTAAGGTAAGGGTTAGGGTAAGATTAAGGGTTGGGGTTAGGGTTAAGGTAAGGGTTAGGGTAAGATTAAGGGTTGGGGTTAGGGTTAAGGTTAGGGTTAGGGTAAGATTAAGGGTTAGGGTTAAGGTTAGGGTTAGGGTAAGATTAAGGGTTGGGGTTAGGGTTAAGGTTAGGGTTAGGGTAAGATTAAGGGTTGGGGTTAGGGTTAAGGTTAGGGTTAGGGTAAGATTAAGGGTTAGGGTTAAGGTTAGGGTTAGGGTTAGGGTAAGATTAAGGGTTAGGGTTAGGATTAAGGTAATGGTAAGAGTTAGGGTTAGGGTTAGGGTTAAGGTTAGGGTTAGGGTTAGGGTTAGGGTTAAGGTTAGGGTTAGGGTAAGATTAAGGGTTAGGGTTAGGATTAAGGTAAGGGTTAGAGTTAGGGTTAGGGTTAGGGTTAAGGTTAGGGTTAGGGTTAGGGTTAGGGTTAGGGTTAAAGTTAGGGTTACGCGGTCATCTCATTTGGGCCTACAATCTCCTCAATGGTCATTACGATATATATATATATATGTATAACCACAATGGATTAAATATTCGGGATAAAATGACCAAGAGGATTGATATTACAGATAGTAGGTACTTACCTCCCTCTAACTGCGGGGAAATGTGACACACAAGTTCGCAAAGTGGCGAGTGAAAAGCCAACGGGCACAAGGGGGTGCACTTTGGCCCTAAAATATGTATGCGCCACCAACTGTCAAAACTTACCACTTTCTAAAATCTCTGCTCACTTTATAAAACTAACACTTTCTAAAACGTCCGTCCCGTTCTAAAACAATCCATTTCTAAAACGTCCGCCCACTTTTTAAAACGTCCCCCCCACTTTCTAAAACTATCAGTTTCTAAAACGTCCGCCCACTTTCTAAAACTATCAGTTTCCAAAACGTCCGCCCACTTTCTAAAACGTCCGCTCACTTTCTAAAACTATCAGTTTCCAAAATGTCCACCCACTTTTTAAAACTATTCATTTCTAAAAGGTCCGCCCACTTTCTAACACGTAAAATTCTAAAACGTCCACACACTTTCTAAAACTGTCCTTTTCTAAAATATTTGCTCAGCTCATCAAACTGTCCCTTTCATAATACGTCCACCAACTTTTAAAAACTAGCATTTCTAAAATGTCCACCCACTGTTTATAACTCTTCATTTCTAAAAGGTTCGCCCACTTTCTAAAAACCCACGCTTACTTAAATTATCCGTTTCAAGAAAGTCTGACACTTTCGAAAATTATCAACTTCTAAAACTATCAATTTTTAATCTATCTGTTTGTAAAACATTTTTCTTTTTAAGTATCCGTTTCTAAAACGTCAGGCCATATTTTTAATATATCTGTTTATAAAACGTTCGCTTTTTTCTAAAAGTATTCGTTTTTAAAACGTCAGCCCACATTTTTAATCTATCTGTTTATAAAACATGCTTTTTTTCTAAAAGTATCCGTTTCTAAAACGTCAGCCCACATTTTTAATCTATTTGTTTCTAAAACATTTGCTTTTTTTCTAAAAGTATCCGTTTCTAAAACGTCCAATCACTCGAGTAGAAGTATTCAGTAAATAATTTGTATTTTATTCTTAGTTTGTAGACACGGGTCGCAGCGGATAGAAGTTTTAAGTAATAATCACTTCTATGTGACAGTCTTCTAGAGGTTGCTGGTTCAATCCTTACTACAGGCGATACTTTCTAAGAATACATTAACAATGACTTACTTGCTACTTCTACACGGTCATGGCTGACCGAGGATAGAATAGACTAAGTGTAGCATCAGAACAGATACTACACTATTTTTTTTTAACATAGTTCACCCCAAACAAGGCAGTACGCCACTGTAGACGTAAAGGGCTACTGAGAAAAAGGGTGAGAGTTTTTTTGGGTTTTTTTTCAGAGGGGGGGGGGGGTCAACCTAAATTGGGAGCTGTGCAGCAAGGTGTCTGCTTACATTAGTTTTAAATTTCTGCATGACAGTACCGTCAAGAAAACAGGTCCCCCTCTTTAGGTTCGGTCCCCCACTTTCGGTTCGGACCCCCACTTAAGGTTCGGTCCCCCTCTTTACGTTCGGTCCCCCACTTTACGTTCGGTCCCCCACTTTCGGTTCGGTCCCCCATTTTCTATTCGGCCCTCCACTTTAGGTTCGGTCCCCTCACTTTCGGTTCGGTCCCCCTCTTTAAGTTCGGTCCCCCACTATTAGTTCGGTCCCCCTCTTTAGGTTCGGTCCCCCACTTTCGATTCGGTCCCCCTCTTTCGGTTCGGACCCCCACTTTAGGTTCGGTCACCCTCTTTAGGTTCGGTCCCCCACTTTACGATCGGTCCCCCACTTTCGGTTCGGTCCCCCACTTTAGGTTCGGTCCCCCACTTTCGGTTCGGTCCCCCTCTTTAAGTTCGGTCCCCCACTATTAGTTCGGTCCCCCTCTTTAGGTTCAATCCCCCACTTTCGATTCGGTCCCCGTCTTTCGGTTCGGACCCCCACTTTAGGTTCGGTCCCCCTCTTTAGGTTCGGTCCCCCACTTTACGATCGGTCCCCCACTTTCGGTTCGGTCCCCCACTTTAGGTTCGGTCCCACACTTTCGGTTCGGTCCCCCACTTTACGTTCGGTCCCCCACTTTCGGTTCGGTCCCCCACTATTAGTTCGGTCCCCCTCTTTAGGTTCGGTCCCCCACTTTACGTTCGGTCCCCCACTTTCGGTTCGGTCCCCCACTTTACGTTCGGTCCCCCACTTTCGGTTCGGTCCCCCTCTTTCGGTTCGGTCCCCCACTTTCGGTTCGGTCCCCCACTTTACGTTCGGTCCCCCTTATTCGGTTCGGTCCCCCAGTTTCGGTTCGGTCCCCCTCTTTCTGTTCGGTCCCCCTCTTTCGGTTCGGTCCCCCACTTTCGGTTCGGTCCTCCACTTTCGGTTCGGTCCTCATTTTTAGGTTCGGTCCCCCACTTTACGTTCGGTCCTCCTCTTTAGGTTCGGTCCTCCTCTTTAGGGTCGGTCCCCCACTTTACGTTCGGTCCCCCTCTTTCGGTTCGGTACCCACTTTCTGTTCGGTCCCCCACTTTCGGTTCGGTCCTCCTCTTTAGGTTCGGTCCCCCACTTTACGTTCGGTCCCCCACTTTCGGTTCGGTCCCCCTCTTTAGGTTCGGTCCCCCTCTTTAGGTTCGGTCCCCTACTTTAGGTTCGGTCCCCCACTTTCGGTTCGGTCCTCCTCTTTAGGTTCGGTCCCCCACTTTCGGTTCGGTCCCCCGCTTTACGTTCGGTCCCCCACTTTCGGTTCGGTCCTCCTTTTTAGGTTCGGTCCCCCACTTTCGGTTCGGTCCTCCACTTTCGGTTCGGTCCCCCTCTTTAGGTTCGGTACAGACCTGTTGGCTCGAAAATGACGTCATTGCATGGCGTGTCAAACAATGACCGTCGTAAGAAGGCATTTCGACTTCTTCATTCCATCAAAATTCAGGAAATCAACAAATTTTGATGAAATTTTCAGTATTTATTAATTAATGTAATAAATCCATTTCTACATTGAGGTAATTTTTATTTTTGCTCTAGTCCAAAGTACCCTTTTTAAAAAAAAAAACAAGTTTGTGCCTTACTTTGCCATCGTGTGTAGGGAAGTAAATGGGAGCATGGATCCGACACTCAGTGTTCAAGTTAACAGGGATACGAATAGGGATACGAATAGGGATACGAAAAATTGCACATCAACTTAAAAACTTCAACTTGGAATAGTTCACATAACTACAGAACTCTAACTAACCCAACTAGGACACGCTTCCTTTTGTTCCCATGATTTGAGTGCAGAGACTTAGAAATATTCATGAGATCCACGGGGCATTTGAAAATAAATAATTACCTCCTCCACTACAAATGAAAAAACGTTGTTAATGCAAATAGCTATTCTATTTATACCGTGTTTTGTGTTTCTATGATGGTGGGGGCGGAAGTGGGTTGCGTTTTTATGTTGGGTTCTTTGTAATCCTTAAATCTCTGAGGAAAGCAAAACAGATCACGTGAACTCCGTATGATGAGAACGGTTAGTCTTCGTAATGGCCCACACACTATCTTTCAAATCTTCATTTCTTAACTATGTCCATAAAGTATCAGTACATAGGGGAATTGGTCTCTAAGTCTAAAGAAACAGGAGTTGTCTTGAACAAACATTGTTCCGGACAATAAAATACTTCGGAAATCGTGTTCAAAATATCATTTATCGACATTAGAATTGAGTAAGATTATTTTCTTTTAAAATGTATGTGTTTTCAACCATGTAGTCAGACTTTGTGAACATTTATATATATATATATATATATATATATATATATATATATATATATATATATATATATATAAGAAGTACTAATATATATATATATATATATATATATTAGTACTTCATGTATCCACATGAAATATTATAAGGAGATATAATTTTTTAGATGTCAGTTTTCAGTATTTACTTCAACAGTGCTCGATACGTAAGTAGAGCTAGGTAGTAAGCAATGAAAATATATATGGCAAATATATATGCCATATATATTTTCATTGCTTACTATATATATATATATATATAATATACATAAGTAAATATTAATTATTTTTACCTGCAGACATCGATGTTTTATGCTTACGCAATCTTCAGTGTAGGGGATGTTAATTCACGTCGGTCGGGGGGGGGGGGGGGCACGAACACGGTTTTACAAATCGCCACTGATTCGTTGTCGGGTGTCTTTCCCTTTCGGCCAGCGTCAATTCGCATGACAATTAGGAGGGATTTAAATCTATCAACGCCAAATCGGCGGGCGCGTATAGCAAACAGTAGAGAGTGATTCAACAACAACAACAAACGGGGTCGACATGTCGCTTTTAAGCCATAGTATTACTGCTCGTTTATAAATTCTATCAGAGTGCACCAATCCTAGTAAAGGGGGCTATAATTATATATATATATATGGTAAATAGTTGTTTCCCAACCAAAATAGCAGACAATATATCGTCTACAGTTTTCTGATTTGTCCGACCTCACAAATGAGTAGGTAAACCCAAATAAATTGTTTTGGACTAATTTCCCAACTGCATTTCCTTTAAAATAATTTAAAGTAAATTGTAAATTAGTGAAAAACAATTAATTTGGGTTTACTTACTCATTTGTAAGGTCGGAAAACTGCAGACGATTTACTGTCAGCAACTTTGTTTGGGAAACGACAATTTTACCATATATATATATACAAATTATTTATTTAAAAACTATACATTAATACTTCAGAGACGTACTATGGTTTCATTGAAATAGATTAACCTTTTATTGTGGTTAAAAAGGTCGTCGAGCCTATTCAAATCAGCCGCGACTCATGAAATCAAAACAAATCGAACAATGAAGTTCAAAGATCACCGTAACTTCTTCCAGTGAATTATTCAGTCAAGCGTCCCTTTCACTTAGGGATGTTGGCAACGTTCTCGTGGTCCTTCCCGTGAGTACCCGATGTCTTTCCAGAAAGATTTCTAACTAGAAAAACATCAGGGAAACTAATGCCAACACCAGAGTCATCTGATTCACACGAAAGAAGAAGAAGAAGTAGTAGTAGTAGAAGTAGTAGTAGTAGTAGAAGTAGTAGTAGTAGTAGTAGTAGTAGTAGTAGTTTATATATATATATATATATATATATATATATATATATATATATATATATATATGTGTAGATAACAGATAAACGCATCGTGTCAAAGTTTTGGAATTAGGTTTTCTTTTAGGGGAATGGTTTTTACTACAACTTCTCATGTGAGTTCTTCACATGCATATTTTCATGTATTCTGACTTGCCGTAACTTTTGTCGGGGATTCATTTTTTTAAATTTTTTCATACTTTTTTCCTGTTGATGATGAATGAACGATTCCTTGATGAACAGCAGAGTGGGGAAAAAGACTACATAATCCCGTTAATTTCTGCTGCGAAACGCGCGTAGGAAATGGAAATAGCATTAAATTTGGAAAAAATAAACATTAAAAAATTACAGTTTGAAACATTTTACAAAACAATATTGTTGGTGGTGCGACGAAGAGAAACTCCAGATATTGCCTGATATTGAAAGTGCAGAGGTAAAGTTTTGTTGTGGTGTTTGACGACAGATTAAGATATTGGAAGATCAGATGAAAGGATGGCTATGGATTAATTTTTATTTGATCAATGAAATGCACATATGATATATATATATATAATATTTATAAATAAATATTAATTATTTTAATACTTACAGACATCGATGTTTCATGCTAACGCAATCTTCAGTGCAGGAAGCTAATTCTCAACGGTCGGCGGGCGCGAACCCTGATCACAAATCGCCACTGATCTGTAGTCAAGAGTCTTAAACCCTCAGCCATAGACAATTAGTTAATAATTAGGGAGGAATTTAACTTTGTAAATAGCGAATCGGCGGCTAAATTTACACAAGCAGTTAGAGTGATCAACGAACGTATTCGGATCGTGCATGCAGCTATTAGTACTCAGTACTATTAAAGTCACTCAGAGTGCCCGGCCTTTGGTGAAGGGAGCTAATAATAATATTTATAAATAAATATTAATTATTTTAATACCTACAGACATCGATGTTTCATGCTAACGCAATCTTCAGTGCAGGAACGCAAATCGCCACTGATCTGCAGTCAAGAGTCTTACCCCCTCGGCCATAGACAATTAGGTAATAATTAGGGAGGGGAAAAAAGACTAAGAAGCAGAGAGGGAAAATCAGGGGACAAAGTCCTTGCATATAGTTTATATATAAAGTTGAGTGAAATATTTCCCGATATGATTGGCCGAATGAAGGGGGAGCTTTTACCCGCATAGTCAAAAGTCATGATACTATTACTCAATTCACCGGGTAGAACTTTAATAACAGGGACTTCTTCCATATTCACCGTAATATTATTATTTCTGCAGTAATAGATTATATGTTTTTTTTGTAGTTATTTAATTATTTCGTGATCGTGTTTCTGCATCCCATTACAGATCGATCAGTCTCCCGTGCGTCATAACTAAGTTGGTTTAATCTGTGATGAATTGAGAAGTTGTCAATCGTTTCAGAAAAAAAAATCCTTAGTGACTAGTAATGTAGAATTTCGTCCTGCAAAATCAACTGCTGACGTGCTAACTGTGATATCGCAGATGATCAGCTTTGTTTCTAGGGCCGTATATCAAAGGTATTTGAAAGGCTCTGACCACGTGTTGCTTCACAAATTTGCTAGCTATGATTATCTGATAATGCCTTCTAAATCATAAAATCATATCTATCTAATAGATCCATTGTTGTAGTTATTTTTTTTATGCTGAAAACTGAAGCACAGCGTATCAACGTGTGGGTACCCCAAAATACCTATTCTGCGTCCAACGCTCTTCTTCTTGATTTTTATTAATTATGTTCGAAAATTAAATTTTGGCATAAATTGTTGACATCTATTCATATGGCACAACATTCTATGGCTGCATTATCCTCTCTCTCTCTTTCTCTCTCTGTTTCTCTCTCTCCCTCTCTTAGTCTATCTTCTCTTCATGGTGCAATGATGAAACAGTGACTTGTTCCTTTTAATACCTCCAAGACCAAGTCCCTCTCCTTTCACCACCAACGCTCAGACCATTGTTTGGCTTCAGTTGAAATGAATGGCCCTTGTTTAAATAAGATTTACTTTCAGTTCAGATCTAATCTTGAAAAAGTTATATCCAATCTGGTGTTATTGTTGGTGGAATATTGTTAGAGATAATACTAGAGAGCATGGTTGTTAAGTGGTTAACGACGTGATCTGAGAACCTGGTGTGCCGGGTTCGACTCCAGTTCGTTCCACAGAAAGACTTTCATCAAAACCCACACCTGACCTTGTGTCTAACCTCCTATAAAAAAAGTAAATAAAATAGTATCGCTCCAGAGAGTACCTGACCCCTGATGCAATTTACTAGCGATATAAATTAAAATAAGTCTTAAGAACAGGAAGGTACTGTTGCATATACGTGGAAGTACCACACAGAACAGGAAGGTACTGTTGTATATACGTGGCAGTACCACACAGAACAGGAAGGCACTGTTGCATATACGTGGCAGTACCACACAGAACAGGAAGGCACTGTTGCATATACGTGGCAGTACCACACAGAACAGGAAGGTACTGTTGCATATACGTGGCAGTACCACACAGAACAGGAAGGCACTGTTGCATATACGTGGCAGTACCACACAGAACAGGAAGGTACTGTTGCATATACGTGGCAGTACCACACAGAACAGGAAGGCACTGTTGCATATACGTGGCAGTACCACACAGAACAGGAAGGCACTGTTGCATATACGTGGCAGTACCACACAGAACAGGAAGGCACTGTTGCATATACGTGGCAGTACCACACAGAACAGGATAGCACTGTTGCATATACGTGGCCGTACCACACAGAACAGGAAGGTACTGTTGCATATACGTGGAAGTACCACACAGAACAGGAAGGTACTGTTGCATATACGTGGCAGTACCACACAGAACAGGAAGGTACTGTTGCATATACGTTGCAGTACCACACAGAACAGGAAGGTACTGTTGCATATACGTGGAAGTACCACACAGAACAGGAAGGTACTGTTGCATATACGTGGAAGTACCACACAGAACAGGAAGGTACTGTTGCATATACGTGGCAGTACCACACAGAACAGGAAGGTACTGTTGCATATACGTGGAAGTACCACACAGAACAGGAAGGTACTGTTGCATATACGTGGAAGTACCACACAGAACAGGAAGGTACTGTTGCATATACGTGGCAGTACCACACAGAACAGGAAGGTACTGTTGCATATACGTGGAAGTACCACACAGAACAGGAAGGTACTGTTGCATATACGTGGAAGTACCACACAGAACAGGAAGGTACTGTTGCATATACGTGGCAGTACCACACAGAACAGGAAGGTACTGTTGCATATACGTGGCAGTACCACACAGAACAGGAAGGTACTGTTGCATATACGTGGAAGTACCACACAGAACAGGAAGGTACTGTTGCATATACGTGGCAGTACCACACAGAACAGGAAGGTACTGTTGCATATACGTGGAAGTACCACACAGAACGGTCTTTCTTACCTTGACAGAATACAAAATTGATTTCGCAATCCAGTAGAAGTGAGGTGATATTTTCTGTTCTCTACAACACATTCTTCACAGAAGAGCCGTTGCTAGTCTTTCTCTACTCGATCGTTATTTCCACGTAAGTTGTTTGATAAATCTTCAATTCCCGGTTGCATCTTGTAAGGCATTCACAGCAAAACTCGTCTTCCTCACACATCTGCAAAAGGGCGTCCCTTTCATCTCATCGTGTGCCTAACATCAAACAGAATTTCAATGAACTACCCATCTGTAAAACACATTACGATGGAACAGCATCACTGCAGGCTGCAACAGGATCATCTTCAAATCTAATGTCAACAAACAGATATCATAAACCGTCCCTATAAGGAATCAAAATTTGTATCCATTCACCGTTTTTAATCTTTTCATGATATTCTTCGCCGTACAACTGACAATTTATCCATCTCATTAACTCTGATCCTAGAGTGGCTTTTAACCTTAATACGTGACTCACTAGTAGAAAATAGAAAAATACCTTTCTTTTAAAAATAGAATAAAATCAATTTAATGCACTCAAAAACATCCCGCTGTTGCGGAGCCCATGTAAACAAAGACCTTACACAATGGTTTTGTGCCAAGAAAGATGGTAATTTTAAAGTAAGGCTTCATTGAAGCGTCTTAAAATTTGGTGGGATTCGGTCGAATAATTTTTAAGCCTGGAAGCGACCAATAATCCAACAAGCAGACAAACAAAAAAACTGTCTCTTTTTATAACATGGATTTATTGTGCAGATAGGGGAAATCATCCTAGAGACCGGACAATTTCAGTTGAGTCTAACGCTGGTTGTAATAATGACAGACAAGTTAAAATTATTCCTCTTTCTTAGTCACAAGACGGCACCGCCAACTACTCATCCACGTTGCTTGAATTGACGACAAAACCTCTCTCTCGAATACCCCGCTCGAACCGTCTGGCCCTGGGTTCGACATGAAGACCTGTCTACATATACACATGAACACGGCCTGGCTTCATCACCTGTACGGACATTTTCATAACATGAACTCTTAACCGTTCTCTACATACAGGATATTTATCCTACTTAAGGACTTTCTAACCTTTGCCCCCCCCTCTCTCTCTCTCTCTCTCTCTCTCTCCCTCTTTCTTGTTCTCTTTCTTTCTCTAAATAAGGCAAAGACGATAATGGCCAATTGCGCGCTTTCGTTATTCATTCGAATCAAGTATATTTTTTTATTCCAACATGCATTGCTAAAAACAATACAGCATCATCCATGCATATAACACTTCTAAATGTATTAGTTTGTCCAGAAAGTACGTGCCGATTTTTATCAGTTCATGTTTCGACACGTTAGGACATACCTAATTATTGACCGATATAGTATATACATTTCGGGGTTTTTTTTTCATGGAAGTCGTTCCAGACACGGCATGAAGCCACTTGATGTGAGGAACTTAAAAAATACAGCTTAAAGAAAAGAAAAAGTTAGCCAATTATAAATGTTAGATGGTAGATTTCGAACCAGAAGACAGCAATTCGTCCCCTTTTGTCAGAAACATCGCTCATGGAATGTGAGGACTACAAGAAAAAATAAAGGGAAACGAAAGGTACGAGGTGGCCAAAAGACAACCCAAGGTTCACTTTCGACTCTTCTCAATTAAAGATTAAAACGTTCTACAAACTACATCTTGAGAAAGAAAAATTATTTAACTAGCATTATTTAACTAGCATTATTTAACTAGCATTATTAAACTATCATTATTTAACTATCATTATTTAACAAGCATTATTTAACAAGCATTATTTAACTAGCATTATTTAACAAGCATTATTTAACAAGCATTATTTAACAAGCATTATTTAACTATCATTATTAAACTAGCATTATTTAACAAGCATTATTTAACAAGCATTATTTAACAAGCATTATTAAACTAGCATTATTTAACAAGCATTATTTAACAAGCATTATTTAACAAGCATTATTTAACTAGCATTATTTAACAAGCATTATTTAACAAGCATTATTTAACTAGCATTATTAAACTAGCATTATTTAACTAGCATTATTTAACTAGCATTATTTAACTAGCATTATTTAACTAGCATTATTTAACAAGCATTATTTAACAAGCATTATTTAACAAGCATTATTTAACAAGCATTATTTAACAAGCATTATTAAACTAGCATTATTTAACTAGCATTATTAAACTAGCATTATTAAACTATCATTATTTAACTATCATTATTTAACAAGCATTATTTAACAAGCATTATTTAACTAGCATTATTTAACAAGCATTATTTAACAAGCATTATTTAACTAGCATTATTAAACTATCATTATTTAACTATCATTATTTAACAAGCATTATTTAACAAGCATTATTTAACTAGCATTATTTAACTAGCATTATTTAACTATCATTATTTAACTAGCATTATTTAACAAGCATTATTTAACTAGCATTATTTAACAAGCATTATTTAACTATCATTATTTAACTAGCATTATTTAACAAGCATTATTTAACTAGCATTATTAAACTAGCATTATTAAACTATCATTATTTAACTATCATTATTTAACAAGCATTATTTAACAAGCATTATTTAACTAGCATTATTTAACTAGCATTATTTAACAAGCATTATTTAACTAGCATTATTAAACTAGCATTATTTAACTAGCATTATTTAACAAGCATTATTTAACAAGCATTATTTAACTAGCATTATTTAACTAGCATTATTAAACTATCATTATTTAACTAGCATTATTAAACTAGGCTTATTAAACTAGCATTATTTAACTAGCATTATTTAACAAGCATTATTAAACTAGCATTATTAAACTAGCATTATTTAACTAGCATTATTTAACTAGCATTATTTAACTAGCATTATTTAACTAGCATTATTAAACTAGCATTATTAAACTTGCATTATTTAACTAGCATTATTAAACTAGCATTATTTAACTAGCATTATTTAACTAGCATTATTAAACTAGCATTATTTAACTAGCATTATTAAACTAGCATTATTAAACTAGCATTATTTAACTAGCATTATTTAACTAGCATTATTAAACTAGCATTATTTAACTAGCATTATTTAACTAGCATTATTAAACTAGCATTATTTAACTAGCATTATTAAACTAGCATTATTAAACTAGCATTATTTAACTAGCATTATTAAACTAGCATTATTTAACTAGCATTATTTAACTAGCATTATTTAACTAGCATTATTAAACTAGCATTATTTAACTAGCATTATTTAACTAGCATTATTAAACTAGCATTATTAAACTAGCATTATTTTACTAGCATTATTAAACTAGCATTATTTAACTAGCATTATTTAACTAGCATTATTAAACTAGCATTTTTAAACTAGCATTATTTAACTAGCATTATTAAACTAGCATTATTTAACTAGCATTATTTAACTAGCATTATTTAACTAGCATTATTAAACTAGCATTATTTAACTAGCATTATTTAACTAGCATTATTAAACTAGCATAATTTAACTAGCATTATTTAACTAGCATTATTAAACTAGCATTATTAAACTAGCATTATTTTACTAGCATTATTAAACTAGCATTATTTAACTAGCATTATTTAACTAGCATTATTTAACTAGCATTATTTAACTAGCATTATTTAACTAGCATTATTTCTTAATGCAGCTGACCGGTCTGATCGGTAGTGGTTCGCAAAGTTTCAAACTGGAGATTTTAGTCTTAATGATGAAGACCTCTCAAGCAGACCACCCTTTTCAGATGCCGACCAAATCAGGACATTACATGAGAACAACCCACATCACAAAATACGAGAACTAGCAGAAAGGTTTAATATATCAACCTGCTTCTCCAAGATCTGGCTGTCGTAATATATCGGCTTCCTGACGTAAAATGCACCAAACATTGATGTCTTATTGTTTTTTCTCTTAGCAAAACTCAATCATGTTCTGCAAAATATAAATTAAAATAACGACAATTTACCTCCCTCATTCCCCTCCACTTCTCTTCTACTCCCCCGTTCTTTTCCCCTTTTCGCTCAACCAAACACCATGAATGAATACTTTAACATATACAGAACTAGAAGACTAATAACAGATTTGGCATTAGGATAACCTGAAAAGGGTTGATATGCTGTAAAACAAAGCAACGAACCCAAACACCATGAATAAATACGTAGAACATATAATGAACTTGAAGCATAAAAACGTTTTCCAAAATGACCGGATTCGGCATTAAATAACCTGAAAAGGGTTGATATGCCGTAAAACAAAACAACGAACCCAAACACCATGAATAAATACTTAAACATATAAAGAACTTGAAGCATTTTTTAATGCTTCAAGTTTACCAAAATGACCGGATTCGGCATTAAATGACCCGAAAAGGGTTGATACACCGTAAAACAAAACAACCAAACGAAACACCATGAATAAATATTTAAAGATATAAAAAAACTTTTGCCAAAATGACCAGATTCGCATTAAATGACCTGAAAAGGGTTGATATGCCGTAAAACAAAACAACGAACCCAAACACCATGAATAAATATTTAAAGATATAAAGAACTTGAAGCAGAAACAACTTTTGCCAAAATGACCAGATTCGGCATTAAATGACCCGAAAAAGGGTTGATATGCCGTAAAACAAAGCAGCCAAACTAATATATCAAAATCCACCATCGATGAGCATTTCGTACAACTTGGGTACCCAAATCGATGCGATGTTTAGGTGACACATGATAAAAATCCGGCAAAGATTTTCGGACAACCTGATCCATTATCAGAAGTTGCCACAGTTGTGTGTTATGTGAATTCGGTTTAAATCTCGTTAGAATATGTCATCAAATAATTATAATCCCTTTAGAGAAAAGAGGCAAACAGGATCCGTTTTATCATAATTGGCACAGATAGGGTAACATTGCTATCGAATTTGATTTTCGTAGGTCTAATAGCATAACAGTTGGTAGAGGTATTCCCTTCTTTTTGGGGAAAGGTGGTGGGGGGTATTACTTGTCGCATGATACGCCGTCATTAGTGCGTGTGTGGGTGCCGATAAAACTATACAGGTTACTTGTGTACGCAGGTCAGACTGCCGCCCCTCTTTCGGGAGCTGAATATTCCACATTAAACCTATCGTTTATCTAACTTTGTCCTCGATGTACTTTTAACATAACGGACACTTTCTCTGTCAGTCTGTCTTTCTGTCAGTCTGTCCGTCGGAAATTTTGTAAACGTAAGAAGTACATAAAGGCACATCTAAACCATTTATTTGAGAGTTAATAACATATAAATAAACAATAAAATAACGGACACTTTCTCTGTCAGTCTGTCTTTCTGTCAGTCTGTCCGTCCGTCGGAAATTTTGTAAACGTAAGAAATACATTTATTTGAGAGTTAATAACATATAAATAAACAATAAAATAAACAATAAAATAAACAATACATTTGACAACGAGACTTGGAATCGAAACCGCCAACTTGAGATCTCCAGTTTTTGTCCTTACAAATGACAGAGATAATCAAAACACAGAAAATAAACTTACTTATGCAGAAATGATTTTTTGGCGTTTTACAATCCATTGATGCAGACGACACCGATTGGCTCAGCGTTAGTTTCTTTTTTCTTATTTTCTTTTTTTCTTTTATTATTAATGGTGGAAGACATGTGAATAGATTTCTTTTAATTGAAAGTTGGCAGACAGATGTTTGTGTTTTATATATAGACAAAAGAAGCAAGAATTAACAAAGGGTCCTTTTGTATGTCCTAATCGTTGTAGATTTTCTAACTGGTAAAATGGCGCCATTTCTAGTGCTCAGATATCCCAACGTCAAATTTATGGCAATAATCTAGACATTCAGCTGTTGATTCTCAACCGATTATGTGTGAATATCCCCATTTCCCACCCATCCAGTTGACCAAGGGATCACCCTTCTTGTAGAAATGTTTCCGCTAGACTAGTTAATTATCAATTACCCTGCGGGGGAAACCGCCTGGTTATTTTACAATACTTAGCTCAGTAATAGAAAACCATGGCGATAATGGTTCCTTTAAATGACCCCTAAACATTTATTCACTATGAGGTTCTTCAGGAATCAAATTATAATCCTTTTGGTTCGTTTCTTTATTTACTCTCTACTATTTGGGGAAGGTATGAACCTTGTATTCACCTCAATTGGTATAAAATAATCGAACGGGTAGATATGCCGTAAAATAGAGAAACAAAAACTATTTTTGTATTTTGACTCCGGCTAAACAGACAACCTCCGTGTATTATTCATTCGTAGAAGCGTCTATGTATCTCAACGAGAGGTTCTGTCTGTCGGCCCATCGATCGGTCTGTAGCACAGTGCGCGAGTATACTTCGATCCCCACGGCTTGTTTGTCGTCTTTTTCGTCGACAAACACAGCGGTCCGTCTATCTGACACATAAGTAGAAAGTAACGTCTCGGACCGATGACGTATGACGTAGCCGTGGTCGCTTTCTTCCCGGTTGCGATGATGGAAGCCGTTTTCCTCTCCGTTCTGATAGTCGTAATAATAATAATTAAAAAGAAAACCTCTAACAATAGTCTAGCTCGATGGCGACATGCTCTTCGATGTTTTATTTGCTTACAGCACTATAAAATGACATATTCACATCGCTGACTTCACCGGCTAAAGTGAAATAATTTTTTCATCTTCCCCACGTCACACTCCAGACTTCCTGTCATTGACGTAATACCACGACACGTAATCCTATAAAATGTTATATTCACATCACCGGCTTCCCAGAAGGTCGAATGACGACAAAGCTATGAAAATAAGGGAACCAACTCTTCTCAGTTCATGGGCTAAAGAGAAAGATTTTTTTCTTATCTTCGCCACGTCACTTTCCGGACTTCCTGTCTTTGACGTAATATCATGACACGTAGTCGTCACTTTTAATCGATTTTTCCACTTTTCTACTTAATCTAACTTTATGTGGAGAATCCCGTTAGCAGCTGTATGTCTTTCAATCTGTCCATCTAACGGTTAAAAGTTTGAAATAAGATTTTCATCTCTAAATTTTAAGAATGAAACGGATTCTGACGAATATCCGATCTTGTTTCATTCATATAATACTAGCTGTTCTTACCCAGCGTTGCCCGTGAGTTTTATCGTTAAGTTTTATTACGTTTTTTTTTGTAAACTGTGATTTTCGTTTTATAGCAAATTATTAAATATATTTAGAAGCATTTTTTGTTTATTCAATAAATAGAATTTTAAAAATATTATTTAATAATTACATCATCGTTTGGTTTTGAAAATATTAATTGAATCAAAATAGTATTTCTTGAAGACGAGGTCTATTTTGGGAAGGATTATTTTAAAATTAATGATTCCTTACTCTAGCATCACGAAGGTAGCATATATTTGATTTTTTCTGTTAAACTTTAGTCTAAGCTAGAAATTACTTGCTTACCATCAGTTTAAAAGATTCATATTCAAATTCAAATTCAAATTCATATTCAAATTCAAATTCAAATTCAAATTCAAATTCAAATTCAAATTCATATTACAATTCAACTTCAAATTCATATTCAAATTACAATTAATATTCAAATTCAAATTCAAATTCAAACTCAAATTCAAATTCAAATTCATATTACAATTCAACTTCAAATTCAACTTCAAATTCAACTTCAAATTCAAATTCAAATTCAAATTCAAATTCATATTCAAATTCAAATTCAAATTCAAATTCAAATTCAAATTCAAATTCAAATTAATATTCAAATTCAAATTAATATTCATATTGAAATTAAAATTCAAATTCATATTCAAATTCAAATTCAAATTCATATTCAAATTCAAATTCAAATTCAAATTCAAATTCAAATTAATATTCAAATTCAAATTAATATTCATATTCATATTCAAATTCAAATTCAAATTCATATTCAAATTCAAATTCAAATTCAAATTAAAATTAAAATTAAAATTCATATTCAAATTCAAATTCAAATTAATATTCAAATTCAAATTAATATTCATATTCATATCCATATTCATATTCATATTCAAATTCATATTACAATTCAACTTCAAATTCATATTCAAATTCAAATTAATATTCATATTCAAATTCAAGTTCAAATTCAAATTCATATTCAAATTCAAATTCAAATTCAAATTAATATTCAAATCCAAATTTGATATTCATATTCAAATTCAAATTCATATTCAAATTCAAATTCAAATTCAAATTCAAATTCATATTCAAATTCATATTCAAATTCAAATTCAAATTAATATTCAAATTCAAATTAATATTTATATTCAAATTCAAATTCAAATTCATATTCATATTCATATTCATATTCATATTCATATTCATATTCAAATTCAAATTCAAATTCAAATTCAAATTTCAAAGTATCACAAGTTGAAAGTTTTCTGTAAAGATTCCATGAGTTCGACAGAAAAATCCCCGTGTTTAACAAGACGCACCTTTGTGAAAATAACATCTAAGATGAGAAAAGTAGTCCGAATAATCCAAAAAATACAAGTCAGCCATTTTAATCTTTTGGTAATAGTTAAAACAAAACAAAAAACAGAATGAATTTGTGATCTTTCGAAACACAAAAGGGATTTGGAAGCATTTAACTGTCAAATAGAACAGACAATTCTGACTTTAAAATTCTTAGCAAGATTACTTATTAAGAGATTAAAAGTTCTGGAGGCTTTTTACGGGGTTTCGTCGTAACCGACAGACGGTTTCCGGGGGTTTCCGGGGGTTTCCTTCGATCTCTGTTAGGCGCTGATGATTTTGCGTAGCTATAAAGATGAATTGTACCCCTGAGACCATCTGTCAGTATCGATGAAACCTCGGTTCGTCTAACAGATGCTGTAATGTATAGTTGTTAAATAAAATTATATATATATATATATATATATATATATATATATATATATATATATATATATATATAATTTTATATACAGGGTGGGCCAAAATAAGGGTCCTATCTTTAAATTTGAATAACTTGAATTTGAATAACTTCCACAAAATAAAAGTTAAACTCACCAAACTTTATGTGTGTGTAGACTGACCCTTCCGAGATTTTTTGAAATAAACAAAACAAATTTTAGCCGAAAAACACTTCTTAAAACTTACAAAAACTAAAGTATTGTTTTTTACACTGTTTTGAGTTTTTTAAGCAAAAATAATGTTTTCTAAATGAGGGTACGTTCCTTGGGGCTAATACGGCTCATGCTTGCTTCGGAAGGGGTCCTTTACTTATTCTAAAAAAAAAAAAAAAATCAATAAATAAAAAAGTTATGAATTTTTAAAAATAGGACCCTTATTTTTGCCCACCCTGTATATATATATATATATATATATATATATAGAGAGAGAGAGAGAGAGAGAGTAAGATAATACTTTTAAAGATATAAATAATATCTTTAGCCAGTAGACTATCAAGATAAAAACAAAGCTCAATATCGTGTATAGAGTAATAATATTAATTGAATGACGTAATAAAATGAGAAATTACCCAGATTTTATTAAACTTCAAAAACAAGGAGAAATACTGCGTCTTTAACTCATGAGTTTTCAAAGAAAATCTTCTCCTCAGAGGACCATTACCGCAATGACATTACTGCAGGTAATAAAAATTAAGCTTTGAAAATATATAAAAATATATAAAAAATACATAAAGATACATATAAAACATCAAATATATCGGTCAAAAACACACTTTTTTTTTGTTAAACTTATACAGTTCATCCAAGCCATAAAGTTTAAAACAGTTTCAAGAAAAATGTCAAAGAAATCGATTAAAAAACAGCCCAGGTGTTGATTGGTAGTCCAAAATGAAAAAGTTATCCAGGCGGGAAATTTGCTTGCTATCGCTGCAGTAGATGACAGTGAAGAGTGTATTCAGGGTGTATGCAAATTAATAATGAAGCCATAGAAGAAGCAAAATCACACAAAAAGTTCCGAAGACTTAATCGGTGTTATATATATATATATATATATATATATATATATATATATATATATATAGAGAGAGAGAGAGAGAGAGAGAGAGAGAGATAGATAGTATAAAAAATATACTTATGGCAAGTAAGCTACACAGACACATTCATGTTTCATGCCCGAAACAAAACATCAGGCTAATTAAAGCTGATGGTTTCCTTAGAGAATAAAACATAAAAGAAGTTCCTGTGTAGTTTCTGTATATATACTATATACATATACTATATATACATATATATATATATATATATATATATATATATATACATATATATATGTGTGTGTGTGTGTGTGTGTGTGCGTGTGTGAGTATTTTTAATTTTGTAACACAAAGTACTTATAATAGCTCAATAGTTTAAAGCTAGAGCTATGCTATATTTAGTATTTTTATGTAGTTCAATACCATATCAATATTACAGAGGACAGATTCACGTCATTTTTTACAACTTATTTTATATTTCGCAGACAATTGTTTCGGCTAAATACTATATATATATATATATATATATATATATATATATATATATATATATATATATATATATATATACATATATATATATATATATATATATATACATACATACATACATATATATATATATATATATATATATATATATATATATATATTTACGCGCGTGTGTGAGTGCGTGTATGTGTTTGCGTATAAATCAGCGTTGCCGTCGTGTCAAATAGAAATGTCATGCCCCCCACATCTTGAGAAGAAAGAAGAAATTAAGAACAAAGCCTTAATTTGATATCGTGCCATTCGAACACGCAACATTCGGGTTGTCAACAAAAACGTTAATTACTATAAATGATAAGTCATTTTAATGAAATGCCAACTGTTGGCTAGTGCTGTTTCTGTCAAGCGATCAAATCTTACAATGTGCGTACAGGCAGATAAAGTAAGAAAGCACGGTGCCTCTGTATTATTGAGGACTGATGAAATTTTCCATTTTTGTTTTAGAAGAGTCAGTTGAAAGGGGAGATAAATCAAATTGTTTTCTCAATGTATCCTTCGAAGTTTTATTTGATTTCGTATTAAAAAGTCAGTGCCGAGCGTAGTGTTTGATTGCTTGATAAATAGTTCTTTTACGTTAAGTTTTTTTAATGCTTGTGCAGTTTAAGGGCCGGGCTATTTTTTTCGATACTATTTTCAAGTTAAATTCAATTTTTACAGTATCCTTTTTTTTTCTTCTTTTTTTTATTTATCATAGTTAACCCCAAACAAGGCAGGCCGCCACTGTAGACGTAAGGGGCTACTGAGAAAAAGGGTGAAGGTTTGGGGGGGGGGGGTCAATCTAAATTAAGAGCTGCGCAGCGAGATGTCTGTTTACATTAGTTTTTAATTTCTGCGTGTCAGTAACGTCAGGAAAACAGGGAGCAGGGAGGGAATTCCAGAGTCCAGTAGCACGAGGAAAGAAGCTTTTGGAGTAAAAAGCTCTTCGGCATCTGGGGACATCTACATTGAATGGATGGGATTTGGCAGATTGTCGGGTTGGTCTAGTTAATTTACGTTGTGGGGGATACCAGAGCAGCAAACTCATCAGAGCACAATCCATTGAAGTACTTGTAAAAGAGGCACAAGGATGCAACATTGCGGCTATGGGGCAGAGGTTGGAGCTTGGTGGATAGTGAAGGACCTATCAAGTTGGCAACTCTTTTTTGGACCTTAATTTTCGCCTTCCTCATTTGTAATTGTTAGGTGAATGTACAGAATAGTTAAATCAAACCTCCATCTCACCATGTTAAGAATGGCTTTCTAAATTATAACGTCATTATTTTAGTCCGGTCCGTAAACTACATAAGTATTTTTTTTTTAATTTATGAAATTAAGAAAGGAACCGTGTAATTTCCACGGGTCCCGTTAGTATCTGTAATTTATACTAAATAGAAAAATACATGTTAAATATTCTTTAGTTTTGGGATTGAGTTATAGTTAGAAAACTTCCAGTTTACTTTTTCTAATTAACTTTAAATTGAAATAAACTCACCAAATCGCCCATCTCTAAGTTTCTGTCCATCACTCTCTTCCTTTCCAACCGTATCTTGTTTTAGCTCCCGCTTATTTTTATACGATCTTTGTCAATCTCTCTCTCTATTTCATCCCCTCCCCTCTCCCTCTGTCTTTCGCTCTCTCTCTCTCCCCCCTCTCTCTCTCTCTCTCTATTTCATCCCCTCCCCCCTCTCTCTTTCTCTCTCTCTCTCTCTCTCTCTATATATATATATTTTTAATTGTCGAATGTAATCAAGAAAGCGAAGAATGGAAAAAATTGGAATAGTCCAGTATAAACACAACGGAATATTTTGTTTTAGCTCCCGCTTATTTTTATACGGTCTTTGTCAATCTCTCTCTATATATTTCATCCCCCTCCCCCTCCCTCTGTCTTTCGCTCTCTCTCTCTCTCTCTCTCTCTTTCTTTATTTTTTAACTGTCGAATGTAATAAAGAAAGCGAAGAAATGAAAAACATGGAATAGTCCAGTATAAACATAAACGAATAACACAAGTACTTAAACTATTGAACCCTTAGCCGAGAGTGAAAGATAGATAGATAGATAGATAGATAGATAGATAGATAGATAGATAGATAGATAGATAGATAGATAGATAGATAGATAGAGAGAGAGATGGGGATACATAGTGAGCAGATAGCGACTAATTTAGCATTGAAAAGTAGCATTTTCACTTATTCAGACAATCTAACCCGAACTCAATGGGTGGCCCAACAGTACTACATTTTTTTATAGTAACATTTTAAACTCAAACAGGACAGAGTGAAAAAAAAAATGCTATTGATAACTTAAGCGTGACAGATCGAGGAAAGGGCTATTTTAAACTTAAGCGTGACAGCCAAAAGGATGGACGTCACATAGTTTATAGATGGTTAACTACATCGAAAATCATAAGCACTTATTCACTCCAACGTGTCCACCGATGCAAATTTGATCTCGAACTGAAGCGGACCAACCGCCAAGCGGATGGACAGACAGACAGACAGACACAGCTTCTTATAGAGCTGCGTGGTTGCATCTGCAAACCAACAATTTTTGCCCAGAAATAACATTAGATTCGAATGCGGACCGGGATTTCTTTTTAGTAAGAAAGCAATGCTAAGTTTCCCCATCAATAACCGTTCATACATAAACAAAAGTGACTTTTCGCTTAGTTTTGTGTGCAGTCAATTTTACGCAGAAACCGAGGAAGCGGAAAGTATCCGATTCCCCCGGCGTGATTCTTCTCCGAGTAAAATTGAGTTTACTTATATAGATTTTCCCCAAAGACAAAACAAACATTGGATAACTTCTCGGAAGTTTCTAAGTTCTGCAAAGATCGCCGAAGGAAAATGAACGCAAATCAGAAGCGGTAGTTGGTTGATTCGGTGCGGCAGCCATTGTTATTGGTAATTTCCAACTTCCGGCCGATGGCGTTTTTTTTTCTGCAGTAACTTCCGGTTAATAAAGGATGAAAAGTTGATGGCGGTGTGTCTTGGCCTTTAGTTACTTGGGCAGAATTCCCTTAATGGAAACCTATCACATACGCATTCCCTGTCAGTTTTAATTATATCTTGTTCGCAGTTCGTCTTGCCCCGGGTCACACACACACACACACACACACACACACACACACACACACACACACACACATATATATATATATATATATATATATATATATATATATATATATATATATATATATAATAGTAAGCTCAATAACAACGAGCTGAAAATCATCCATAAAAATAATTACATAGAAATACATTAAATACTTGTGTGATAAAATTCGTACATATTTCTACACAGAGCGTCTTGGCCCAGTGGTAGAACGCTGGACTATAGACATCAACATCGAGGGTTCGATCTCTGTGTAAATTAACCATGCTGATAACGGCTGTGAGCGAGAAACACGTGTCCATGGATTACTTTTATATACGTATAAAATTAATATATATATATATATATATATATATATATATATATATATATATATATATATATATATATATATATATATATATATATATTAACGAAGTTTAATGAAGCAGTTTCTGCATCTTAATCACTTAGGAAGAAAAATCACCTATAAAAATAATTACATAGAAATACATTATATATATATATATATATATATATATATATATATATATATATATATATATATATATACATATGGAAAATGAAAGAAGACAGCCAAAAACTTTGTTTATATATTCATTAACGTTTCGTCTTTATTGAAAGACTTCCTCGGGATGAAGAAAACAATGTAGAAAAATATACAGAATATTAATTTTGATTTGTCAGAAAGTGTACATACTTGAGCATTGTCTGCTTTTTCGCATCTACAGCAATGCTGAAGTCTAGACACGTTCTGACAAATCAACATTAATATTCTGTATCATTTACATTGATTTCTTCATCCTGAGGAAGTCTTTCAATAAAGACGAAACGTTGATGAATACATAAATAAACAAAGTTTTTTTTCTTTCCTCTTTCATTTTCTATTACGTAGGATCATTTTATCCCCAGTTGTATTCATATATATATATATATATATATATATATATATATATATATATATATATATATATACGTAATAATTGAATGACATAATAAAATGAGAAATAAATCAGATTTTATTAAAGTTCAAAAACAAGGAGAGATACTGCGTCCTTAACTCATGAGTTTTCAAAGAAAATCTTCTCCTCAGAGGACTATCACCGCAATTACATTACTGCAGGTAATAAAAATTAAGCTTTGAAAATATATCAAAATATATAAAAATACATAAAAGTATATAAAACATCAAATATATTGGCCAAAAACACAATTTTTGTTAAACTTATACAGTTCATCCAAGTCATAAAGTTTAAAACAATTTAAAGAAAGCTATCAAAGAAATCGATTAAAAAAACAATCCAGGTAGTGAATGGTAGTCCAAAAACGAAAAAATGTATCCAGGCGTCGATAGGAAGCAAATTTTCCGCCTGGATAACTTTTTTCGTTTTCCCATGATAATCGAGCACTCTGCTAGGATATATATATATATAGTTTGAAAAGTCACACATTGAAAACGTTGTTGGAATGGCAATAATAAGGAGAATAGTTTTTTTGAAATATTTTGAAAACCTTGACAACGCAAATTATTTGTTTTTTTTAAATAATCTCGAGAAAGTCTTATAACAAAGACGAAACGTTGATGAATACATAAATAATACTTTTTGTTTTTTTTCTTTTTCAATTTCCATTACGTCGGAACACGTTTTCCATTCTTTATCATGCACACACACACACACACACACACACACACACACACACATATATATATATATATATATATATATATATATAATAAAATGACGTAAGAAGCCCTTTTTAACAATGCGTGAAAGAATTTATTTCTTTTTTTTCTTTTTCCAATCAATTTCGAAGTCTACAAACTTCATCTTCAGGGATGTATTTTTTTTTTTTTTTATAAAATAAACAAACTTTTGTTTATAAGTAGCATCGAGGTGGTGTGACGCTCTCCGCCAAGATGGAGTAGGGCGGAAGTGAAAAATATTAAGAACGATTATGCCAGGGGCAAGCCGGGAGTTATAAAGATATTGTTCGTTCTTTTTTTTTTTTAAGCATTGAATAAAATGTAATAAAATGACGTAAGAAGCCCTTTTTAACAATGCGTGAAAGAATTTATTTCTTTTTTTTCTTTTTCCAATCAATTTCGAAGTCTACAAACTTCATCTTCAGGGATGTATTTTTTTTTTTTTTTATAAAATAAACAAACTTTTGTTTATAAGTAGCATCGAGGTGGTGTGACGCTCTCCGCCAAGATGGAGTAGGGCGGAAGTGAAAAATATTAAGAACGATTATGCCAGGGGCAAGCCGGGAGTTATAAAGATATTGTTCGTTCTTTTTTTTTTTTTTAAGCATTGAATAAAATGTAATAAAATGACGTAAGAAGCCCTTTTTAACAATGCGTGAAAGAATTTATTTCTTTTTTTTCTTTTTCCAATCAATTTCGAAGTCTACAAACTTCATCTTCAGGGATGTATTTTTTTTTTTTTTTATAAAATAAACAAACTTTTGTTTATAAGTAGCATCGAGGTGGTGTGACGCTCTCCGCCAAGATGGAGTAGGGCGGAAGTGAAAAATATTAAGAACGATTATGCCAGGGGCAAGCCGGGAGTTATAAAGATATTGTTCGTTCTTTTTTTTTTTTTAAGCATTGAATAAAATGTAATAAAATGACGTAAGAAGCCCTTTTTAACAATGCGTGAAAGAATTTATTTCTTTTTTTTCTTTTTCCAATCAATTTCGAAGTCTACAAACTTCATCTTCAGGGATGTATTTTTTTTTTTTTTTTATAAAATAAACAAACTTTTGTTTATAAGTAGCATCGAGGTGGTGTGACGCTCTCCGCCAAGATGGAGTAGGGCGGAAGTGAAAAATATTAAGAACGATTATGCCAGGGGCAAGCCGGGAGTTATAAAGATATTGTTCGTTCTTTTTTTTTTTTAAGCATTGAATAAAATGTAATAAAATGACGTAAGAAGCCCTTTTTAACAATGCGTGAAAGAATTTATTTCTTTTTTTTCTTTTTCCAATCAATTTCGAAGTCTACAAACTTCATCTTCAGGGATGTATTTTTTTTTTTTTTTTTTTTTATAAAATAAACAAACTTTTGTTTATAAGTAGCATCGAGGTGGTGTGACGCTCTCCGCCAAGATGGAGTAGGGCGGGAGTGAAAAATATTAAGAACGATTATGCCAGGGGCAAGCCGGGAGTTATAAAGATATTGTTCGTTCTTTTTTTTTTTTTAAGCATTGAATAAAATGTAATAAAATGACGTAAGAAGCCCTTTTTAACAATGCGTGAAAGAATTTATTTCTTTTTTTTCTTTTTTTTTTTTTCCAATCAATTTCGAAGTCTACAAACTTCATCTTCAGGGATGTATTTTTTTTTTTTTTTATAAAATAAACAAACTTTTGTTTATAAGTAGCATCGAGGTGGTGTGACGCTCTCCGCCAAGATGGAGTAGGGCGGAAGTGAAAAATATTAAGAACGATTATGCCAGGGGCAAGCCGGGAGTTATAAAGATATTGTTCGTTCTTTTTTTTTTTTTTAAGCATTGAATAAAATGTAATAAAATGACGTAAGAAGCCCTTTTTAACAATGCGTGAAAGAATTTATTTCTTTTTTTTCTTTTTCCAATCAATTTCGAAGTCTACAAACTTCATCTTCAGGGATGTATTTTTTTTTTTTTTTATAAAATAAACAAACTTTTGTTTATAAGTAGCATCGAGGTGGTGTGACGCTCTCCGCCAAGATGGAGTAGGGCGGAAGTGAAAAATATTAAGAACGATTATGCCAGGGGCAAGCCGGGAGTTATAAAGATATTGTTCGTTCTTTTTTTTTTTTTAAGCATTGAATAAAATGTAATAAAATGACGTAAGAAGCCCTTTTTAACAATGCGTGAAAGAATTTATTTCTTTTTTTTCTTTTTCCAATCAATTTCTACAAACTTATTTTATTCAATGCTTAAAAAAAAAAAAAAAGAACGAACAATATCTTTATAACTCCCGGCTTGCCCCTGGCATAATCGTTCTTAATATTTTTCACTTCCGCCCTACTCCATCTTGGCGGAGAGCGTCACACCACCTCGATGCTACTTATAAACAAAAGTTTGTTTATTTTATAAAAAAAAAAAAAAATACATCCCTGAAGATGAAGTTTGTAGACTTCGAAATTGATTGGAAAAAGAAAAAAAAGAAATAAATTCTTTCACGCATTGTTAAAAAGGGCTTCTTACGTCATTTTATTACATTTTATTCAATGCTTAAAAAAAAAAAAAGAACGAACAATATCTTTATAACTCCCGGCTTGCCCCTGGCATAATCGTTCTTAATATTTTTCACTTCCGCCCTACTCCATCTTGGCGGAGAGCGTCACACCACCTCGATGCTACTTATAAACAAAAGTTTGTTTATTTTATAAAAAAAAAAAAAATACATCCCTGAAGATGAAGTTTGTAGACTTCGAAATTGATTGGAAAAAGAAAAAAAAAGAAATAAATTCTTTCACGCATTGTTAAAAAGGGCTTCTTACGTCATTTTATTACATTTTATTCAATGCTTAAAAAAAAAAAAAGAACGAACAATATCTTTATAACTCCCGGCTTGCCCCTGGCATAATCGTTCTTAATATTTTTCACTTCCGCCCTACTCCATCTTGGCGGAGAGCGTCACACCACCTCGATGCTACTTATAAACAAAAGTTTGTTTATTTTATAAAAAAAAAAAAAAATACATCCCTGAAGATGAAGTTTGTAGACTTCGAAATTGATTGGAAAAAGAAAAAAAAGAAATAAATTCTTTCACGCATTGTTAAAAAGGGCTTCTTACGTCATTTTATTACATTTTATTCAATGCTTAAAAAAAAAAAAAGAACGAACAATATCTTTATAACTCCCGGCTTGCCCCTGGCATAATCGTTCTTAATATTTTTCACTTCCGCCCTACTCCATCTTGGCGGAGAGCGTCACACCACCTCGATGCTACTTATAAACAAAAGTTTGTTTATTTTATAAAAAAAAAAAAAATACATCCCTGAAGATGAAGTTTGTAGACTTCGAAATTGATTGGAAAAAGAAAAAAAAAGAAATAAATCCTTTCACGCATTGTTAAAAAGGGCTTCTTACGTCATTTTATTACATTTTATTCAATGCTTAAAAAAAAAAAAAGAACGAACAATATCTTTATAACTCCCGGCTTGCCCCTGGCATAATCGTTCTTAATATTTTTCACTTCCGCCCTACTCCATCTTGGCGGAGAGCGTCACACCACCTCGATGCTACTTATAAACAAAAGTTTGTTTATTTTATAAAAAAAAAAAAAAATACATCCCTGAAGATGAAGTTTGTAGACTTCGAAATTGATTGGAAAAAGAAAAAAAAGAAATAAATTCTTTCACGCATTGTTAAAAAGGGCTTCTTACGTCATTTTATTACATTTTATTCAATGCTTAAAAAAAAAAAAAGAACGAACAATATCTTTATAACTCCCGGCTTGCCCCTGGCATAATCGTTCTTAATATTTTTCACTTCCGCCCTACTCCATCTTGGCGGAGAGCGTCACACCACCTCGATGCTACTTATAAACAAAAGTTTGTTTATTTTATAAAAAAAAAAAAAAATACATCCCTGAAGATGAAGTTTGTAGACTTCGAAATTGATTGGAAAAAGAAAAAAAAGAAATAAATTCTTTCACGCATTGTTAAAAAGGGCTTCTTACGTCATTTTATTACATTTTATTCAATGCTTAAAAAAAAAAAAAGAACGAACAATATCTTTATAACTCCCGGCTTGCCCCTGGCATAATCGTTCTTAATATTTTTCACTTCCGCCCTACTCCATCTTGGCGGAGAGCGTCACACCACCTCGATGCTACTTATAAACAAAAGTTTGTTTATTTTATAAAAAAAAAAAAAAATACATCCCTGAAGATGAAGTTTGTAGACTTCGAAATTGATTGGAAAAAGAAAAAAAAGAAATAAATTCTTTCACGCATTGTTAAAAAGGGCTTCTTACGTCATTTTATTACATTTTATTCAATGCTTAAAAAAAAAAAAAGAACGAACAATATCTTTATAACTCCCGGCTTGCCCCTGGCATAATCGTTCTTAATATTTTTCACTTCCGCCCTACTCCATCTTGGCGGAGAGCGTCACACCACCTCGATGCTACTTATAAACAAAAGTTTGTTTATTTTATAAAAAAAAAAAAAAATACATCCCTGAAGATGAAGTTTGTAGACTTCGAAATTGATTGGAAAAAGAAAAAAAAGAAATAAATTCTTTCACGCATTGTTAAAAAGGGCTTCTTACGTCATTTTATTACATTTTATTCAATGCTTAAAAAAAAAAAAAGAACGAACAATATCTTTATAACTCCCGGCTTGCCCCTGGCATAATCGTTCTTAATATTTTTCACTTCCGCCCTACTCCATCTTGGCGGAGAGCGTCACACCACCTCGATGCTACTTATAAACAAAAGTTTGTTTATTTTATAAAAAAAAAAAAAAATACATCCCTGAAGATGAAGTTTGTAGACTTCGAAATTGATTGGAAAAAGAAAAAAAAGAAATAAATTCTTTCACGCATTGTTAAAAAGGGCTTCTTACGTCATTTTATTACATTTTATTCAATGCTTAAAAAAAAAAAAAAGAACGAACAATATCTTTATATATATATATATATATATATATATATATATATATATATATATATATATATATATATATATTGTGTATCGAATAAAATTGGATGTTTGATTAAATACGTTCAATATTATGTCTGTTTTACTTTTGTATATCTGTGGATTCTATTTTTTATAAGATTCAGACATTGTTATTAATTATCTGTCTGTATAGCTATGAAGAAACAGCTGTTGTTTTTATAATTTAAACCAATTACATATATATATTCATATATATGTATATATATATACATATATATATATATATATATATATATATATATATATATATATATATATTACGAAAGAGAGAAAGAGAGAAAAAAGACAGAATAAAATAAAAGAAGGTGATTCCGTCCAAATTTCTTCTGTAATGGTAAACTTCTCTTTTATTGGTTTTAATTTCTGTCAAGATTTTACAAATACTCTTATTATTTCAGTTCTTTATTTTTTGTCGATTGGATTGTGCTTTTCTCTGTTGCCATAAAAAATCCCATTAAGATTGAAAATGTAACACGATCCCGGTTCCGCCTTCGAAAATTGGGTAGTTAGGGTTTAGGTTAGGGTTAGGGTTAGGGTTACAGTTAGGGTTAGGGTTTAGGTTAGGGTTAGGGTTTAGGTTAGGGTTAGGATTAGGGTTAGGATTAGGGTTAAGGTTAGGGTTAGGGTCAGGGTTAAGGTTAGGGTTAGGGGTTAGAGTTAGGGTTAGGGCTTAGGTTAGGGTTAGGGCTTAGGTTAGGGTTAGGGTTAAGGTTAGGGTTAGGGTTAGGGTTAGAGTTAGGGTTAAGGTTAGGGTTAGGGTGATTATTTTCTACTATGGCTCATATTTTTTCATCTTTTTCTTTATCGTTCGAGATAGTACTACTTTGAAAATTCGTTGAAGAACACTTGTTTATCGTAAAACAACTGAATAACTACAATATACCAAAGACAAAACAGATACTCCACTTTAATCAAAAAGTGTAATTACTCACCAGAAGAATAGAATTATTAATCCATTAACTAACCTCTGTAAGCTTTATTTTGACACGATGTTCTAAAGTATCTCTCGTTATGGTTCGAACTATTTTATGGTTCGAACTATTCTGGAGTTCGGGCTATTTTGGGGTTCGAACTATTTTAGGGTTCTTATAATTTTAGAGTTCGAATTATTTTTGGGTTTGACACGATGTTCTAAAGTGTGTCTCTTTATGGTTCAAACTATTTTATGGTTCGAACTATTCTGGAGTTCGGGCTATTTTGGGGTTCGAACTATTTTAGGGTTCTTATAATTTTAGAGTTCGAATTATTTTTGGGTTTGACACGATGTTCTAAAGTGTGTCTCTTTATGGTTCAAACTATTTTATGGTTCGAACTATTCTGGAGTTCGGGCTATTTTTGGGTTCGAACTATTTTAGGGTTCTTATAATTTTAGGGTTCGAATTATTTTTGGGCTTGACACGATGTTCTAAAGTATGTCTCTTTATGGTTCGAACTATTTTGATGCTAGAACTATTCCAGAGTTCGGGCTATTTTGGGGTTCGAACTATTTTAGGGTACGAATAATTTTAAGGGTTCGAATTATTTTGGGGTTTGAACTATTTTAAGGTATGAACTATTTTGGGGTGGATTCAAACTAGTTAGGGGTTTGAACTACTTGGGGTTTCAAACTATTTTAAGGCACGGACTATTTTAAGGTACGAACTATATTGCGCACTTATTGTCGTAGGAAAATGATCTTCCAGAAGTATGAACTCTTCCTGGTATCGATAACATTTGTTGTTAATAAAAAATTATATATATATATATATATATATATAATTTTTTATTAACAACAAATGTTAACGTTATAGCTCAATATTACGTAATAGCTCTTAATTAATTTTAAAGTTATATAACTTTAGTTAATGAATAGAACCAATTTCCATAAGTTCATCAAAAAACAGTTTTTCTTGGCATACAATCATGTTGCCCTCCTTAAACTATTTTTTAAATTTTCTCTGAAATTTTTATGACATGTTTACTGCCTCATATGTATATATTTTTTTTCTGTATACGATTCACTTCTAATGAACACATCATTATAAATTATGGAATATATATTCTAAGCAAAAAATTAGTTAACGTAAATGTGCCCTCTCTCCCGCGCCCCAAAATATTAAAATAAGCTAGATACAAAAATTGGTTAAAAAAAAAGAATTGCTCCAAAGAAAATCTTTAGTTATAATATGTTATAACATCTCAGGTAGATCGGGCGCACGAGCACCTATTTTTATTTCATTGAAATCGCTCCAGACAAGGCATGAAGCCACTTGATGTAAAGAGCTAACAAGAATGAAATATGAGTATCGCAAAGACAGGAGATACCTATTAGCCTTAGTCTTGAAACGAGCAAGGCTATAGGTAGGAGGAAAACAGTCAGCAGGAAGAGAGTTCCACAAGCCTGCGGTTTTTGGAAAGAAGCTACTGGAATAAGAAGCTGCATTACAATAAGGTAGCAAAACAGCGAATTGATGGAGACCACTAGACCAACGAGTCAAACGAGCTGGAACAAAAGAAGCGGGAATAGATCACATAATTCTGAAGAACATGTGCCATAATAGTATTTATAGAAAAGACTGAGATTAGCAACATCACGTATGTAAGAGAGGGGGTGTAGAGAAGAAGAAGGGGTGGGACGAATCAAATTAGAGATCCGTTTCTGCACCTCATCAAGAACCCTCAAATGGGACAGAGATTCACCAGCCTAAATATGACAACAGTACTCCATACATGGTCTGATAGTTGATTTGTAGGATAGAGAATAGCCTATAATATGTATGGGGACGCCACTCCAGGACACATCTTTCCTATTTGAAGTCTCGTCAGCCAAGACACAGAAAATATTCACTCGAAAATCACATGGTTTCGCTGACTTCACCTTTGACCCTTAACGCTTCACAAAACTTTTTCCAGTCAAACAATAGCCCTTTTTCTGTAATACTCCCCCCTTTGTTTTTCCTTCCCCTCTCTCTGTCTCCCCATTACTTTCTTCCTTCTGTTCTACCCCCTCTCTCTCCCTCTCTCTTCTATCTCTCTCCCATTACCCTCACTCCGTTTTCTTTCTATCTCTTGACTTCTCTCTCACCTCTTTCTCTCTCCCATTTATCTTTATTCTTCTCCTTCCTCTTTTTTTAACTTCCTTCTCCTCCCCCTCTCTCTTTCTCTATGACTCTCTCTTTAAATGATGTATACTATTCTATTCTTTTCAATACGTCCCTCATCATATACCTCTAATTCATGTCATTCACCATTTAAAAGATTCATGTAGAAGCAAGCATTCAAGATTCTCAGCGTTTTAGTGTTAAAACATAAAGTTGTGTGCTTTCGTTAACTTCCGTTCTTGGTTCACCTATGACCATTAAGGTGTCACAAAACTTTTCTTTCCAACTACGCCACTCTTTATGTTACACTTCTACATCATCTAACATATGCTCCACCTTCTTATTATAATATTGCCGCAAAGTAATATGAAACAACACAAGTTACTCGTGGAATGAAATCCCTACGAAATATTGCAAAAATGACAGCGTCGTATATTGGACAACTGTTGTCATTCAGTGGCTTATCGTCTTAAACAATACAGGCTAGTTTGACGCTGCGGTGGGTGGATAACCGACCTACCCAGCCAAGCGGGGAGACAACGGTCAGATTTCATTTTTAGAATGACTTCTAATAAAGAATCCATCCGTGAAAATGAAGTGAAACGAATTAAAGAAGAATAGTAGGGAGAGAAAGATAGAAAGACACAAACAAACAAACAAAGTAAGAAAGAAGGAAAGAAAGAAAGAAAGAGTATAAGAAAGAAAGTAAAAAAGAAAGAAAAGAAAGAAACACACAAACAAACAAAGTAAGAAAGAAGGACAGAAAGAAAGAAAGAAAGAAAAAGTATAAGAAAGAAAGTAAAAAGAAAGAAAGTAAAAAAGAAAGAGTATAAGAAAGAAAGTAAAAAAGAAAGAAAAGAAAGAAACACACAAACAAACAAAGTAAGAAAGAAGGAAAGAAAGAAAGAGTATAAGAAAAAAAGTAAAAAAGAAAGAAAGAAAGAAAGAGTATCAGAAAGAAAGTAAAAAAGAAAGAAAAGAAAGAAACACACAAACAAACAAAGTAAGAAAGAAGGAAAGAAAGAAAAATAGAAAGAAAGAAAGAGTATAAGAAAGAAATTAAAAAAGAAAGAAAGAAAGAAAGAGTATAAGAAAGAAAGTAAAAAAGAAAGAAAAGAAACACACAAACAAAGTAAGAAAGAAGGAAAGAAAGAAAGTAAAAAAGAAAGAAAAGAAAGAAACACACAAACAAACAAAGTAAGAAAGAAGGACAGAAAGAAAGAAAGAAAGAAAAAGTATAAGAAAGAAAGTAAAAAAGAAAGAAAAGAAAGAAATACACAAACAAAGTAAGAAACAAGGAAAGAAAGAAAGAAAGAGTATAAGAAAGAAAGTAAAAAAGAAAGAAAGAAAGAGTATAAGAAAGAAAGTAAAAAAGAAAGAAAAGAAAGAAACACACAAACAAAGTAAGAAGAAGAAAAGAAAGAAAGAAAGAAAGAGTATAAGAAAGAAAGTAAAAAAGAAAGAAAAGAAACACACAAACAAACAAAGTAAGAAAGAAGGAAAGAAAGAAAGAAAGAGTATAAGAAAGAAAGTAAAAAAGAAAGAAAGAAAGAAAGAGTATAAGAAAGAAAGTAAAAAAGAAAGAAAAGAAAGAAACACACAAACAAAGTAAGAAGAAGAAAAGAAAGAAAGAAAGAAAGAGTATAAGAAAGAAAGTAAAAAAGAAAGAAAAGAAACACACAAACAAACAAAGTAAGAAAGAAGGAAAGAAAGAAAGAAAGAAAGAGTATAAGAAAGAAAGTAAAAAAGAAAGAAAGAAAGAAAGAGTATAAGAAAGAAAGTAAAAAAGAAAGAAAGAAAGAGTATAAGAAAGAAAGTAAAAAATAGAGAAAAGAAAGAAACACACAAACAAAGTAAGAAAGAAGGAAAGAAAGAAGCACACAAACAAAGTAAGAAAGAAAGAAAGAAAGAAAGTAAAAAAGAAAGAAAAGAAAGAAACACACAAAGTAAGAAAGAAGGAAAGAAAGAAAGAAAGAGTATAAGAAAGAAAGTTAAAAAGAAAGAAAAGAAAGAAAGAGTATAAGAAAGAAAGTTAAAAAGAAAGAAAAGAAACACACAAACAAACAAAGTAAGAAAGAAGGAAAGAAAGAAAGAAAGAGTATAAGAAAGAAAGTAAAAAAGAAAGAAAAGAAACACACAAACAAAGTAAGAATGAAAGAAAAAAAAGAAATTAAAAAAAGAAAAATCGAAAGAAATAAATAAAGAAAGAAAGAAGGTAGAAATAAAGAAAAGAAAGAAGATAAGAAGAAAGAACAGAAATAAATAAATAAAAAAAGAAAGAAAGAAAGGATAGAATAAAGAGAGTAACAAAAAGCGGAAAAAACGAACGGAAAAAGAAAAAAAAGGAAAGTGAAACAAAAACAAAATAAACATATCGAAATATATCAGATCCGAGAGTGCTCAATATATAAATAAATATTATTGGTCCCCCGATTTATAAAATCGGGGGACTTATGTTTTGAGGCATGTCCGTCCGTCCGTCCGTCCGTCCGTCCGTCCGGATTTTTCTCCGCAACCATCCATTGAATTTCTCTGAAATTTTGCATGAAGTTGTAACTTTGGTCAGGTTAGAAAGTGACATTCTCCGATTTTTGAAAAACAATCTGGTTAGCCCCCCCCCCCCCCCCAGGGGGTCAAAAGGCCCCGAAATGGCAAAAAAATGACATTTTTTTGTCCCATAACTTTTCATCCATCCATTCAATTTCTCTGAAACTTGGCCAAACTGTGGAGGCAATTGTTCCTAACAGAAAATAAGTATCGCTGACTTTGGAAAAAATCTGGTTCGCGCCCACAGCGGTGCAAAAGCCCCCAAAATGGCAAAAAAATGACCCTTTTCTCCCATAACGTTTTATCCATCCATTCAATTTTTCTGAAACTTGGCCAAAATGTAGAGGCAATTGTTCTGGATATAAAAGGAGCATCCTTGACCTCAGAAAAATTCTTGTTCGCGCCCCCAGGGGCTACAATAGGGGGTTAAAAATGCCCCAAATTGCCCAAATGTATTGCATTTTACACTCGCCACATCGAGTCACATACAGAGGGGGACCACGCATGCGCAGCTTGTTTGTATTCGTATCTATCTATCTATCTATCTATCTATCTATCTATCTATCTATCTATCTCTCTATCTATCTATCTATCTCTCTATCTATCTATCTATATCTCTCTTGAAAGAAAAGAAATATCTCTCAAAAAGATGTGAAAAGAAACACAAAAAGATGGAAGAAAAGAAACATGTATTAAACAAAAAAAAACACAAAATGACATAGCTTACGTTATATAAGTAAAAGAACAATAATAAAAAAAAACCATGCAAAAAAAAACGTAGCTTATAATGTGATCCCTGACAAGGTTATAAGACACTAGTCTGGGTGGAGATTGCGTATGGCGTGCTGTTTGCGAACGGGTGAAAACAAGACGTCTTGTGTAGGATGCGCGGACGTAATAATCTGTCTAGTTGTTCTTTTTTTTTCATTTAATACATTCTTATTTTTTATCAAATGAAGACACCTTTTAGGGTTGGTAATGTCTACAAATAACAAATATGAAAGAAATGTGTCTACCTGTCTGGATGTAGCTTTCTGTGCCCGCTAACGACTTTTAGGCCAATAAATCTGGGGTCGGACCTCTATGAGGTTAAATAAAAAAAAAATGAAAAATTGTTTAGATTTTCACTGATAATTTGTGGAAAACTATAGATCTCTATGTTATATTATTATTTATTAAAATGTAAGTACTTATATCGATCTTGAACCAGTTTTCGCGAGTTTCTTGTCGGAAGCGTTCGGCTATCCTACGCAAACGCCCGAGAGATGACGAGCCGATTTGTACCAGACGACAATTTTGATACGGTGCTGCGTCCTATGATAATAATGTTTTGCTTGTTTTTTTTGTTTTTTGTTGTAGTTAGGGTTAGGTTTAGGGTTTAGGGTTAGGGTTAGGAGAATTTAGGAAAACTCGTCACAGAAAAATTCGTAAACGGAAAATTCGTAAACGGAAAATTCGTAAATGGAAAATTCGTAAACGGAAAATTCGTCACTTTTGGCCAAGTAGGAAAATTCGGCAATTATCGAATAAATATCGATTGAAAATAGACTTTAGAACCGTTTTTACAGGAGATATACTTGTAAATACGAGGCTACCCACCTCCCCAGTGGAGAACATTTTTTCATATTATTTCTTTGGTACTTGTGCAGTTTACCAACCGGGCTATTTTTTAGATAAGATTTTCAAGTTAAATTAAATTTTTACTTCAAAATCACTGTGAGAAAAAGTGGTTAATCCATCGTTTCACAACTAAAATGGCAAACAATGAATTGGCAGAATTTTTCTGATTTTTTTGTTCCGACCATACAACGATTTATTTGAAAGAAGAATTTCTTTTTTCAAGTATTAAATAAAGTTGTTAGTTAAAACAAGTTTTAGGCAAGATGAAATAAAAACACTGAATTAGTTAGAAAACAATTTTGCTTTTTTAAATACATGGACATTTTCTAAGAATTTAAAGCCAGTTACTCGATAGTTTATAAATTCCTTTCAAAGTAATTGATGTTTTGTCAATTAAAATGGCTGACTTGTTTACGAATAAATCTAAATGAATTATGATGGATTTCATCTCGTAACTTAATTACGAACCAGGCTTGAAATAATAACATTATTTAGACAACGATTTTCTACATGGGGAGAATAGGGGGGTTGCTTTGTTAACTATTCTGTACTTTCACGTAACGATTTAATAAACGGAAGATATCGTAAAAATTGAATTTAACTTGAAAATTTTATGTAAAAAATAACCCGGTCCAAACCTTTAATTTCGTAACGTAATTACGAACTGGGTTGAAATAACATTATTTAGAAAGCCATTCTTAACATGGAGTGAGGGGGGGGGGGTGTTAACTATACTGTACTTTTACGTAACAATTTAATAAACAAAAGATATCGTAAAAATTTAATTTAACTTGAAAATCTTATCTAAAAAATAGCCCGGTTGGTAAACTGCACAAGTACCAAAAAAATAATATGAAAAAATGTTCTCCACTGGGGAGGTGGGTAGCCTCGTATTTACAAGTATATCTCCTGTAAAAACGGTTCTAAAATCTATTTTCAATCGATATTTATTCGATAATTGCCGAATTTTCCTACTTGGCCAAAAGTGACGAATTTTCCGTTTACGAATTTTCCATTTACGAATTTTCCGTTTACGAATTTTCCGTTTACGAATTTTCCTGTGACGAGTTTTCCGGGCACCGGTTAGGGTTATGGTTAGGGTTAGGGTTAGGGTTAGGGTTAGTGCTTAGGGTTAGGGTTAGGGTTATGGTTAAGGCTTAGGGTTAAGGTTAGGGCTTAGGGTTAGGGTTAGGGTTAGGGTTATGGTTATGGTTAGGGTTAGGGTTTAGGGTTAGGGTTAGGGTTAGGGTTAGGGTTAGGGTTACGGTTAAGGTTAGGGCTTAGTGTTAGGGTTAGGGTTAGGGTTAGGGTTAGGGCTTAAGGTTAGGGTTAGGGTTAGGATTAGCGTTTAGGGTTACGGTTAGGGTTAGGGTTTGGGTTAGGGTTAAGGGTTAGGGTTAGGGTTAGGTTAGGGTTAGGGTTAGGGTTAGGGTTTAGGGTTTAGGGTTTAGGGTTAGGATTAAGGTTAGGGCTTAGGGTTAGGGTTTAGGGTTAGGGTTAGGGTTAGGGTTAGGGTTTAGGGTTAGGGTAAAGGTTAGGTTAGGGTTTAAGGTTAGGGTTAGGGTTTAGTGTTAAGGTTAGGGTTAGGTTTAGGGTTTAGGGTTTAGGGTTAGGGTTTAGGGTTAGGGTTAGGGTTTAAGGTTAGGGTTAGGGTTAGGGTTTAGTGTTAGGGTTAGGGTTAGGGTTTACGGTTAGGGTTTAGTGTTAGGGTTAGGTTTAGGGTTTAGGGTTAGGGTTAGGGTTAGGGTTTAGGGTTTAGGGTTAGAGTTTAGTGTTAGGGTTATGGTTAGGGTTTAGAGTTAGGGTTACGGTTAGGCTTTGGGCTTAGGGCTTAGGGTTAGGGTTTAGGGTTTAGGCTTAGGGTTAGGGTTTAGGGTTAGGTTTTAGGGTTAGGGTTTAGGGTTAAAAATATTTATTTGATAACAGTAATTTCGCTCTGTTTTGCTTGTTTTATTTGTTTGGTTGTTTAAAAAATGTCTCGCAACTATAACTAAAAATTATAGGACGCAACAACGTATCAAAATAAAAAATAAAATGTATTTGATAACAGTAATTTCGCTATGTTTTGCTTGTTTTGTTTTTTGTTGTTTCTTTTGGAAAATTTCTTGCAAATATAACTTAAAATCATAGGACGCAGCACCGTATCAAAATTGTCGTCTGGTACAAATCGGCTCGTCATCTCTCGGGCGTTTGCGTAGGATAGCCGAACGCTTCCGACAAGAAACTCGCGAAAATCGGGTCAAGACGATATAAGTACCAAAATGTATTATTCAGTCATTATTAAATTGTTACTTCATCCCTACATATATGAGGGTTGGAAAGTCGATATCATAACTCCAGGATTAGGTTTTATATGTGTAAATAATGAAAACTGTTCCCGTAAACACAGGCTTTACGTAGAAATGCTTGGTTTCCGGATTATCGGTTATTAAAACAAATGTCGATCAATGTTCTTTTGGTGCATGTTCAGTGCTTCGGCCTTACGGAAAAATTATTCATTTATGCAAATAATATCATGCACTTACTCAGTGGCATTTTATTGTTCAATGTTGAAAAAAGTAGGAAAAATTATCCTCTATTCAAGGGCAGATAATTTGCAAGTTATCTGCCCTTGATTTGTGTCCAACAAAACAAGATGGAGGCATACTCATCGAAGCGATTGCTATAATACGTAAAATGGGAAAATACTTGTAATTAAAGTTCTAGCGGATAATTTTTCCTACTTTTTTCAACATTGAATAATAAAATGCCACTAAGTAAGTACATAATATTGTTTTCATAAATGAATAATTTGTTTTCATAAATAAATAATTTTTCCGTATGCCCGAAGCACTGAACAAGAACCGTTCTGTTTTATAAGCATCTACAATTTACAATGTGTGATAGTGAAGTGTTATTTTTTTATAGACTAATGCGTCACCATTTATCAAGACGAAAAGCAACTCGAGGATAAGGGTTGATGAAATTATCGGTTGGATAATGAGCAATACTATGAGAGGTTTGTAAGCGATGTGTGGAATGGTTAGAATTTTATTAAGAGGGCGGGTCGACAAGTATCTGTTAATATTGAACTTAAAAACGACTACACGAGGAAGCTTATTTCGTAGGTGGTCCAACCTCGCACCAGATATATTTCCCATCACCTGCCTGTTATCTGCATCTGTTCACCAAACTAAACATGCAGCATCACGCATGTCTACATAAAGATCACAACATGGTTAGGGTTAGGGTTAGTGTTAGGGTTAGGGTTAGGGTTATATTTAAAAAAATTACGATGGTATGAAATAAATTCGGTGTGATAGAATTGGTCGTGCCTTTGTTTGAAAAATCAAATGTTCCTGTTTGGAGAACGTTCGAAGTGAGAAAACTAAATTGATATGTTTAAGAAGTGTCTCTATATATGTTTGCCTCCCGTTTCTCTCTTTTTTTATTTTTTATTTTCTTTCATTTGCTGGGGGCGGGCATTCTTCCAAATACCATTCGATCACCCGCTATTTACAGACTCCAACCGAGAGCTCTTTTCAGAATTCTGTCTGTTCCCTTGAGTGCAGTTGTTTGGATTTCTCTTGCACTTGGTTCACCAGGTATACTTGCTAAATACTTTTTCAAGTTATTCTTCATGAGTCCAGTGGCTCATATGATGACTTGAATGATGGAGATCTCTTTGAGGTTCCAGTTTCTTTTCATATCATACATTAGACTTTGATATTTTGTTATTTTCTTCCTCTCAGCTTTGTTTAGGCCCCCATCATTAGGGGCACTGACCTCAATCAAAGTTGCCTGCCTCTCTCTTTCTCTCTCTCTCTCTCTCTCTCTCTCTCTCTCTCTCTCTTGTTCCATGTGACAATGTCAGGTTTGATAGCTGCGTTTTCCAGATAGGTAGCTGTGGGGATTTCATGGTGTGAATATGCGTGTGACTACGTATGTAAGTTAATTAAGCATTGTGTGTATATATGCTTGCATTTGTTTATGGCGTGAGGGTATATGCGTGAACTTATGTGTGAGCAGATTCAGTTGTTATTATTTGTATATTCTGCCTTTTGTTCGTGTGTGAGTATTGATTTACTCCTCTCCAGGAGTTAGGCACAAGGCCAGTTTTTATCTTACTCCCACAAGTAAGATGTGACCCAATGTCGGGTCGGGAAAGTGGGGTTTAAAAATTGCCTGGGCAGCCCTGTCGGTATTCCCCGGTAGGGGCGCCTCAGGCAGTAAGCAATAAACTTACTCCTCCCCAAAGAGGGGAGGCGAAGCCTTGGAGAGTGGACCTCCTAGAACTGCACAGGACAGACCCATAGACCGGCGTAAATCAAGCCCCGAAGGCCAAGACAATACCAGTCTATGGGGTGCAGTATCCATCGGAACAGATACTACACTTTGATCTTAGCCAAAGTTCGTGTGTGAGTAAGTTGCATGTTATCAGTTTCATTGCCACCCTCCATCAAAAGTCCAGAAGACAGAAGCGGACTCGTGCCTATGATGTATATCTTTTTCTAGCTTACCGTGTTCCAGTATTCGGGAGTGAATGTGCCTTTCGGGCGTGAAAAATGACTTGACGTGCGGACGTAATATATGGCAGCTCACTTGATTATGATTATTATTTTCGCAATTTTATTAATTCCTCGTCTAAAACCTCCGATCACGTTTTTAGAGTTCGTTTTTTGATCGCGGTTTATACGTGTTTCGCTCACGCAGTCTTCAGAATTATGTGATATGTTCCCTGTTTCTTTTTTCCAGCTCGTTTGAATCGTTGGTCTAGTGGTCTCCATCAATTCGCTGTTTTGATACCTCATTGCAATACAGCTTTCTGTTCCAGTAGCTTATTTCCAAGAACCGCAGGCTTGCGGAACTTTCTTACTGCTGACTGTTTTCCTCCTACCTATAACCTTGGTATTTTCAAGACTAAAGCCAATAGCCATCTTCTGACTTTACTATAATCATAGTTGTTTTTGTTAGCTCCTTACATAAAGTGGCTTCATGCCTTGTCTGGAGCGATTTCCATAAAAACTATGGATCTGTTTAAGAAGATCCCCACCACTGCCAAGGGAGACAACTTTTCGGCTTGCTAAATTATTTACGCGTTAACCCTTTTCACACGCCGGCATCGAAAATATGATGGGTATGGCCTACACGGACGAAACAATGAACCACACAAGGAATTTCGTCAATCCTGTCTCCGGAGCGCACACTCAGACAATTGGGTCGTGTTGAAACACATACAAATTGCAAAATTAGCGGCAATGTGGCACCCATCGCCCGCTTGTTGACAGCTACCTCTGCGAGTTCGTGTGGAGACAACGATACCGGGGAACTGACCTATTCGCACAAATCATAACTGATTTAACACAATTTTATCCCCCTCAATAAACAAAAAAACATCCCTTATACATTCTTATTTTGTTAATTTTTGTAAGCAAAAGTGGCTGAAAAATCATCCATTCGCCAAATTAAATGCGTAAAGAATTTAGCAAGTCGAAAAGTTGTTTCCCTTGGCAGTGGTGGGGATCTTCTTAAAAAGATCCAAAACTATATAGTATTGATAGACATGTTAATCCTTCTATTTATCTTCCTCCCACAAGTTAAGATGTGACACAAGGTCGGGAAAGTGGGAAAGAACCAGCGCTCGAGAATTTGAGCACTCTGGCTTTTTAAAAATTGCCTGGGCAGCCCCGTCGGCATTCCCCGGTAGGTGCGCCTCAGGCAGTAAGCAATAAACTTACTCATCCCCAAAGATGGGAGGCAAAGTCTGGGAGGGTACACCTCCTAGAACTGCACAGGACCGGCAACCCCCAATAGATCGGCGTAAATCCAGACCCAAAGGCCCGGACGATACCGGTTTTATTAGGTGGGGTAAAATTAATCCTATAAGCTATGAAAATGCTATTTGAAACTGAAACGTGACATACAGACGGACTACCGACGCAATGAGCAGATAATACTGACGCGGGGACGCATCTCAGCCAAAGAGAAATATAAAGCCATGTTAATATCATTAATTTCTCAATCGTACGCCTGTCCAATCGGACCCGGGTAGGATGACGGCGGTGACCGGCCGGCTATAACCCAAACGCAACACACCTAGCCGTAAATCGTTATCTTAGCCGTCTATCCTGGCCCAATATTTATTAACTACGTCATCTCCCCCACCGAAAACGTGTCAGATTTTGTTGTGTGCTTGCACGGATCCTGTCGTGAACAATCAGTAAAGTCCGCACGGGGTGGGTGTGGCGTAGTTAACAGAACCAATTCGACTGTATAAAATTCAAGCTGGAGCTGGGGCGAAAGAAAATAGAGTTATTGGCGTCTAGCGGGGTTGGGCTTGTTCCCGGGTCGGTCATTTTCGTGTCTGTCAATCATTGGACAAAAGGAATTATCGTGTTTCCATCAAGAAAGAAATACGAATCGCCAAACTAAGACAAGATTATTAGCGGCGTCGATAGTAAAAGAGTAAACAAATGTCAAATCCGAAGAGCCCAAGAATATTCTTGTCTTTTTTTTTTTCGGATATTTTGGTTGTATGAAAGAAGAAGAAGAAGAAGAAGAAGAAGAAGAAGAAGAAGAAGAAGAAGAAGAAGAAGCTATTTGAAAAAACAAAAGGCCAAAAAAATAAGAAAAGGGTGGAAGTAAAAAAAATAAGCACGAGAAGTAGAAGAAGAAGAAAAGAAGAAAAAGAAGAAGAAGAAGAAAAAGAAGAAGAAGAAGAAGAAGCTATCTGAAAAAACAAAAGGCCAAAAAAATAAGAAAAGGGTGGAAGTAAAAAAAAATAAGCACGAGAAGAAGAAGAAGAAGAAGAAGAAGAAGAAGAAGAAGAAGAAGAAGAAGAAGAAAAAGAAGAAAAAGAAGAAGAAAAAGAAGAAGAAGAAAAAGAAGAAGAAGAAGAAGAAGAAGAAAAAAAAAAAGAAGAAGAAGAAAAAGAAGAAGAAGAAGAAACAGATTATAAAGAAAATGAAAGCGGAGAAGAAAAAAAATTAAGAAAAAAACATAAATGGAAAATACGCCAGCAGAAGCAGCAGCAACTGAAACTGAAAAAGAAGAAGAAGAGAAAGAAAAAAAGAAGAACAAGAAAAATGAGAACAGTAACAGAGAAAAAGAAAAATAAGCAAGCATCAGTAGTTGAAAAGAAAAAGAAAAAGATTGAGGAAAAAGAAGAAAGAAAGATGAGGAAGAAGAAGAAGAAAAAAAAGAAGGGAAAAAAAGAAGAAGAAGAAGAAGAAGAAGACCTATGATAAAATAAAGAAGACGCCTTGACTTTTTACTTATGAATCCCTACGAGTTGAGCACTCTGGTAGAGGAAATGATGGATTCCACTTGGCGTAAACCCAATACTCTTCCGTAAAACGAATTGAGTGCATTCGATCAGTATCGAAAACGTCTGCATAAATTAATAGTTTCATTCTAATACAATATCATTTCTATGACTATCAGTAGCGAGTATCAGCTGAGTCTTCAGACAACCAGACGCCAACCATAGGAGTTCGGGTTTCGAATCTTGCTTCGTTTAACCATACTGATGAGTCGTAGAGTCGACGAAAAATGCGCCCGTAGATATCAATTGCTTATATATATATATATATATATATATATATATATATATATATATATATATATATATATCCAAGTCTAAGTGAAAACTACGGAATTTTTCTGTTTCGTAATTTTTACAATTAGTCTCGACTCGGCGAGCAAGTTTTAAGATGTCCGGTGGTAATTCGTTGAGTATGGCCCCAAGAGTTTTTTATCGGCTATCTGGAACGTTTTCAAGAAAGGGAGTTTTATATATATATATATATATATATATATATATATATATATATATATATATATATATATATATATATACATATATATACATATATATACATATATACATATACATATATATATATATATATATATATATATATATATATATATATATATATATATATATATATATATATATATATATGGGAAAGGGGTGTCCGATGTTATGGACTAATGGTGCAAATGTCTGTTTTAATTGAACTTAAATCGCGCATGGTCGCTGGTAGTTATAAATTTGAGAAAGTTCATAAAAAATACAATTCCAGGAAGGATTATTACGAAAAAAAAAGTTAATACCTTTTATTTGTCTAAAACTCTGTCGAGGCTTGTTATATCAATATTAGATTTTAAAAAGTCAAGATGAAGAAGAAAAAAAATGTTTTGATTTTTTGATTTTGATTTAATAAAAAATATCGGCATCTAACACATGGTTTCTCATTGAAGGCATTTTGCCTCTATCTTCATATCAAAATTCAAAAGATGCTTAAAGAAATGAACTTTCCCAAATTTATAACTACCAGCGACCATGCGCGATTTAAGTTCACTTAAAACAGACATTTTCACCGTTAGTCCAAACCATCGGACACCCCTTCTACAAGACCAGGAAGGATTATTACGAAAAAAAAATGAGGTTAATACCTTTTATTTGTGTAAAACTCTGTCGAGGCTTGTTATATCAAGCGAAATATTAGATTTTAAAAAGTCAAGATGAAGAAGAAAAAAAAATGTTTTAATCTTTTATTTTTATTTAATAAAAAATATCGGCATCTAACACATGGTTTCTTATGAAAGCATTTTGCCTCTTTCTTTATATATATATATATATATATATATATATATATATATATATATATATATATATATATATATATATATATATATATATAGTCTAAAGAAGCTTTGAGTTATTTTAAACAAAAAGACAAAAAAAAGGGAAATGCAGTTTAAATTCCCACAGAAACTAACTAAATCCAAAATAGTGCAGACTTAACATTTGTTGGAAAATTCATAAATAAATAAAATATATAATAGTAAGTAAATAAAATAAAAAGGGGGATTACGTATCTAACAGTGAAACAAAAACAGGAGACCTTAACGTAAGCATCTAATATTAACACGGGGATCATCAGCTGTTGACCATGGAACTGTTTCGGAGATTTAAAAACAGGATAGTTATATGCATGGCTCTCCATATATATATATATATATATATATATATATATATATATATATATATATATATATATATATATATATATATATATATATATACGGCGGGACAAAAAACACTACTGAGAAAATTATATAAAAAGACACAAAAACCGACAACAACAACATAACGAAAAGAAAACAAACCAACCCCTGAAGATGATCGCAAAGACCGAAATGTCTAATTTCCGCGCAAGAACGCAGAAATCAGACGTAGAGTCCTAAACACGTTAGAACGTGAGCCAGATTTTACATTACAGAAATTAGCTGGAGATGTCAGAGATTTGTAAGTGTTAAACAAGATTCTAAAGATATTGAAGAGTCGGACATTGCTCACATAAGAAGGATACGTCAGAAATCACATTGCAACCCTCCTTCACAAACAAGTCTAATAAAAAAGAGAGATTATTCTCACACCTCTGCAAAAACAAGCCACTCCAATAAAAGAAAACAGGAAAAATTACTACCTAGCCCCTGCTTTCGTTGTGGATTTCTTTCATTGTGTTATTGATTGCCCAACCTAATAATTACGTAGGACACAAGAGTTCACATTGCAGAACGAATAAAGGAGATAAATATCAGGTCCAATCCACAAAAAGAAACGAACAGTACGGGATAAATAGGTACAGGTAAAAATCCTGAATAAAAATGTCAAGTTACAACTAGACTCTGCTTTAGACGTGTTTATAATCAACCTGCATACATGGAAAAGGTTGGATAAACCAACCATGTTTAACACCAACAAAATAGCCAGAACGGTGACTGGTGAAAAAATTAAATTCGAGGGTGTAATTATTACCAACGTTACTTTAAACGGAACTACTAAAAAAAGAAAATATTCGTATTAAGAAACACCAAAAATGTATTTGGCACGGACTGGATGCAACTATTAAATCTATGGGATTCACTAATCAACACGTTTTGCAAGAAAATAGAAAAGTTGACGCCTGAGTAAGAAAAACTAAAGAAATAATTCGGAAAACCTTTCCTGAAGTTTATTTTTATGGCATTCTTTTCCCTAGTGCCAGAAACTTGGCAGAAACAAAGACCTATTCAGACATATTAAAACATCCGAACTAACCATTAACAAACAAACATACTAAGTATGCGAAAACAATACAGGGAATAAAAACCGTAAAGATTATCCCATTTAATCAATGATATGAAAAACGTTTTGCTATAAATAAAAAACAATTATAAAAAAACCCAACCACAAGAAAAAAACAGCACACCACAGAAAGAAGTTGGAGGTACCACATACGACAGTTTCTACATACAGATACCTCAAGCAGCCTCAGAACAGCAACAATCCAAAAAGGAAACGATACTGGGACTCCTGTGGAGGTAATGCTTGGGAGCGGGTGTTATGGTACCTACCTTTACGGACTACATGAACTCGTCTCTTTCACTATGAGTACCGGGGGCATATGCCTCTCGGTGTTGAAACATACCCCAGTCTAATACAAAAAATAATACATATAAAATTAGAGAATTACATAAGTAATTTCATTTTTCATATATCTATTGTTATCATTTCTGATGACCTAAAAAAACATCTACCATTGACTTTTGATTTAAAGTTGAGGATGATTTCATTCCAGATTCATTTCAGGCGACGAGGGTTGCCTGCCTTGCTATTTGCTTTCTTGCTTATTTTCACCACTTGAAATTATCTCATTTTGGGGAATGAAACAGGTACAGTTTTTACACTAACTCTTGTGTGACTGGACAGATATATATTTATTGATATATAAAATAATACACATTAATATTATAGAGTTCAGGACACACACACACACACACACACACACACACATATATATATATATATATATATATATATATATATATATATATATATATATATATATATATATATAATGGTAATAATCCAGGTAGAAACATCCACAGGGTAGTAATCCAAAGAATTTCAACCAGGTTTATAAAAAGTGCTCAATATCAAATAGAGCTTTATATATGATTATTTTTATTTACGCAGACATGTACAAAATCTGCGACACTGGCATGTCGATGTTATCGATCAACAGTTATTATAAACTGAGATCTCATCAGGAAGGTTAAGATCGGATTCTAACTCTGCTTGATGAGATCTCAGTTTATAATAACTGTTGATCGATAACATCGACATGCCAGTTTCGCAGATTTTGTACATGTCTGTGTAAATAAAAATAATCATATATATATATATATATATATATATATATATATATATATATATATATATATATATATATATATGTTATGGTAGCTACCTTACGAACTTCATAGACTCTTCGGTTCCACTATAAATACCGAGAACACATGCCTCTCGGTGTTGGAACTACCCCAGTCTAATACTGTCAGTCAGACAGACGTTCAACCACTAACTTTATATGTTGTATTTATATTTTCTTCAATATACTTTGTTTCACTTAATCCCGAGTTCGTGTTTTTCCCGGGACCCTTACAAATCCACTACAGTATGTGTGGGGTCACAGTAGTGTACAAAGGATTACAAAGAAGCACAGTAGTGTACAAAGGATTAAAAAGAAGCACAGTAGTGTACAAAGGATTAAAATGAAGCACAGTAGTGTACAAAGGATTAAAAAGAAGCACAGTAGTGTACAAAGGATTAAAAAGAAGCACAGTAGTGTACAAAGGATTAAAAAGAAGCACAGTAGTGTACAAAGGATTAAAAAGAAGCACAGTAGTGTACAAAGGATTGAAAAGAAGCACAGTAGTGTACAAAGGATTAAAAAGAAGCACAGTAGTGTACAAAGGATTAAAAAGAAGCACAGCAGTGTACAAAGGATTAAAAAGAAGCACAGTAGTGTACAAAGGATTAAAAAGAAGCACAGTAGTGTACAAAGGATTAAAAAGAAGCACAGTAGTGTACAAAGGATTAAAAAGAAGCACAGTAGTGTACAAAGGATTAAAAAGAAGCACAGTAGTGTACAAAGGATTAAAAAGAAGCACCGTAGTGTACAAAGGATTAAAAAGAAGCACAGCAGTGTACAAAGGATTAAAAAGAAGCACAGTAGTGTACAAAGGATTAAAAAAGAAGCACAGTAGTGTACAAAGGATTAAAATGAAGCACAGTAGTGTACAAAGGATTAAAAAGAAGCACAGTAGTGTACAAAGTATTAAAAAGAAGCACAGTAGTGTACAAAGGATTAAAAAGAAGCACAGTAGTGTACAAAGGATTAAAAAGAAGCACAGTAGTGTACAAAGGATTAAAAAGAAGCACAGTAGTGTACAAAGGATTAAAAAGAAGCACAGTAGTGTACAAAGGATTAAAAAGAAGCACAGTAGTGTACAAAGGATTAAAAAGAAGCACAGTAGTGTACAAAGGATTAAAAAGAAGCACAGTAGTGTACAAAGGATTAAAAAGAAGCACAGTAGTGTACAAAGGATTAAAAAGAAGCACAGTAGTGTACAAAGGATTAAAAAGAAGCACAGTAGTGTACAAAGGATTAAAAAGAAGCACAGTAGTGTACAAAGGATTAAAAAGAAGCACAGTAGTGTACAAAGGATTAAAAAGAAGCACAGTAGTGTACAAAGGATTAAAAAGAAGCACAGTAGTGTACAAAGGATTAAAAAGAAGCACAGTAGTGTACAAAGGATTAAAAAGAAGCACAGTAGTGTACAAAGGATTAAAAAGAAGCACAGTAGTGTACAAAGGATTAAAAAGAAGCACAGTAGTGTTCAAAGGATGAAAAAGAAGCACAGTAGTGTACAAAGGATTAAAAAGAAGCAGAACAGATGAATAAATACTTGAAGACAGATCATAAAGAAAAAAAAAGAAAAAGATAAGAACTCTATCAAATAAATACATACGGATTTGAGTGGGTGTGAGTGTTTGAATACGTATGCATATACGCACAAGTGTAAGAATGCATATATATTCGGATATAAAGAGATGTGTGGAAACATAGATAAGTAAATGTGTCTTAGCGGATACATACCTTGTCTCCTCCACTATTCAATCCCTCTCCAACCAAAACGACATGCAAAAATGTAATTCATGTATTTCTCTCAGTTTGGTGTAAATGCCACGAAGAAGCTAGAATGTGACTAAGTTCGCAGCTGAAAGATGTATACACATATGTCGCCAATAATATTTGTATAAATAAAAAATTACATATATATATTATATTTTTGTAGATTATGAAATTCATGACATAATTGATTAAAAGTTTTAATATTACAATCAAGCTCTGAAAATAAACACTTAATAATGTCTATGATAAATATTGTTAAATGTTTATTTTCGGAGCTTGATTATGATATTTACAATTTTTAGACGTTTATATAGTTTGCTTGAAGCATTGTCTATTTGTATATAAAAATGTTATACTTAGAAGGCAATACAATGCAGAGGTGTGACGGATAGACACAAGTTGGAGCAAATTAGACATATAATGGTGGAACAAATTAAATAGTTTTACCCTTTAATACAATGTATACATACACACACACACACATATATATATATATATATATATATATATATATATATATATATATATATATATATATATATATATATATTCACAAACACACATATATCTGTTTATCTACACAATGTTACAATGTTATGTAATACCTGTATTAAGATGGTCTGATGGAAACTCCGTATGATATAATATTTCGGGAACTCTTTCTTCTTTAGAACCGTGCTCAACTCAAGTTCAAGCGTGTATATGAAGGAATATATATATATATATATATATATATATATATATATATATATATATATTAATTAATGATGTTTCATTAAATAGTTTCACCCTCAATACAATGTATACATACACACACACACACACACACACACACACATATATATATATATATATATATATATATATATATATATATATATATATATATATATATATATTCACAAACACACATATATCTGTGTATCTACACAATGTTACAATGTTATGTAATACCTGTATCAAGATGGGCTGGTGGAAACTCTATATGAGATAATATTTCGGGAACTCTTCACTTCTTCAGAACCGTGCTCAACTCAAGTTCAAGCGTACATATGAAGGAAGCCGTGGGGATGCAGTCTCTTAAAATTTTGATTAATTATATCATAAATTTTATAATATTCCGAATTATATGAAAGCTACAATTAACACAACCTGTTTACCATTGAGTTTACGTCCACCTGCGGTATTTAAATATATCTGTTGTGTAAACGCTCTGGTGTCAACTGAAAAAAAACCTCTCTTCTAAGTCAGCAATTTCTTTCTTCATCTAAATCGTGAGGCACTCAGACTTGCATAGATTGAAATTTATTTGTATCAACTATGATTAGATTGCAAACGGTGTTCATTTTGAATTATAATACATGTCAAATTAGTAAAACAATAAATAACAGACCAACTCATGGTAAGTATTTTTTGTGATGGACAAACATGAATACAAGAAAGTCAACAACATTCAGTGGACGAGCGAACCGTGGCTTCATATAGATATATGATACTGGCAAGTGTAAGTAATTTTCTAGCCCGGTAAAGGGAGCTTACTTTCTTTGCGGCAGACTTTGCATCATCTTCTATGTACTGATTCCACTTCATGTTGTCTGAGAATGTCAGGACGAAGAGTTTAAACCTTGGAATCCCGGACAAAGTATTATCGGGCGGTCGTGGCTATCGTTGGTTGGAAAGGTTTCCAATGAGCTTTGTCTTGTTAGCATTACATTCGACCATCTAATTTGGCCCGATTCTACTACAGACTAGACGTCCTTTTCTAAGGATTCAGCAATTTCTATGGTTGATGTGGGCATTCTATTTGCCCGCATGCCGGGAACAGAGCATAGTGTCATCAGCAAATACACCCACCCTTCGCATGGCTGCACACTGTCCCATACGAGAGAAGTAATACTGCACCCCCTTTAGTGACGCTACCACAAGTTGCAACACTAAGCTAGATACTGAACCAGAAAAGACCAATTCTGGTCTTTGTTTCCGGCAATATAAACCAAAGATAGAAGACATGTCAAGGTTGCTGCACAGAATATGATATCTCTAGAAACCTTCTCACACCTGACAGTATCCTATATCTCTACAAAACTACTATCCGCCCTGCATGGAGTATTGTTGTCACATTTGGGCTGGTGCACCATCCACTAGTCCCTCCCTCTTAGACAAGGTCCAGAAAAGAGTCACTAATCTAATAGGCCCCTCACTATCCACCAAGCTCCAGCCCCTGTCCTATCGCCGCAATGTTGCATCCTTGTGCTTGTTTTACAAGTACTTCAATGGAATGTGCTCCGATGAACTTGCTGCTCTGGTGCCCTCTCGATGTAAATATACTCGACTAACCCGACAATCAGCTAAATCCCACCCATTCACTGTGGAGGTCCCCAGATGCCGGAGAGCCTTCTATTCCAATAGCTTCTTTCCTTATTCTGCCGGCTTTGGGAACACCTGCCCTGCTCCCTGTTTTCACCGACTGTACCGACATGCAGAAAGTTAAAACTAATGTTAACAAGCATCTCGCTGCATAGCTCCTAATTAAGGATGAGCTCTAATACTTTCACCCTTGTTCTCAGTCGCCTCTTACGTCTACAGTGGCAGCATGTCTTGTTTGGGGTGAACTTTGTTTTTAAAAAAAAGACCACAAGAAAAAACTATAACATAGTAGTCCATTGGAGAGAAGAACATTACTATTCATGATGTTTTAATGATTTACCTACAGCAGATTTAAGAGGTGCCCGGAAAACTCGTCACAGGAAAATTGGTAAACGGAAAATTCGTAAATGGAAAATTCGTAAATGGAAAATTCGTAAACGGAAAATTCGTCACTTTTGGCCAAGTAGGAAAATTCGGCAATTATCGAATAAATATCGATTGAAAATAGATTTTAGAACCGTTTTTACAGGAGATATACTTGTAAATACGAGGTTACCCACCTCCCCAGTGGAGAACATTTTTTCATATTATTTTTTTGATACTTGTGCAGTTTACGAACCGGGCTATTTTTTAGATAAGATTTTCAAGTTAAATTAAATTTTTACGATATCTTTTGTTTATTAAATTGTTAGGTAAAAGTACAGAATAGTTAACACCCCCCCTCACTCCATGTTAAGAATGGCTTTCTAAATAATGTTATTTCAACCTAGTTCGTAATTACGTTACGAAATTAAAGGTTTGGATCGGGTTATTTTTTACATAAAATTTCAAGTTAAATTCAATTTTTACGATATCTTACGTTTATTAAATAGTTACGTGAAAGTACAGAATAACAAAGCAACCCCCCCCCTTCTCCTCATGTAAACAATCGTTGTCTAAATAATGTTATTATTTCAAGCCTGGTTCGTAATTAAGTTACGAGATGAAATCCATCATAATTCATTTAGATTTATTCGTAAACAAGTCAGCCATTTTAATTGACAAAACATCAATTACTTCGTGTGTTTGCAAAACTTGAAAGGAATTTATAAACTATCCAGTAACTGGCTTTAATTTCTTAGAAAATGTCCATGTATTTAAAAAAGCAAAATTGTTTTCTAACTAATTCAGTGTTTTTATTTCATCTTGCCTAAAACTTGTTTTAACTAACAACTTTATTTAATACTTAAAAAAAGAAATTCTTCTTTCAAATAAATCGTTGTATGGTCGGAACAAAAAAATCAGAAAAATACAGCCAATTCATTGTCTGCCATTTTAGTTTTGAAACGATGGATTAACCACTTTTTCTCACAGTGATTTTGAAATAAAAATTTAATTTAACTTGAAAATCTTATCTAAAAAATAGCCCGGTTCGTAAACTGCACAAGTACCAAAAAAATAATATGAAAAAATGTTCTCTGGGGAGGTGGGTAGCCTCGTATTTACAAGTATATCTCCTGTAAAAACGGTTCTAAAATCTATTTTCAATCGATATTTATTCGATAATTGCCGAATTTTCCTACTTGGCCAAAAGTGACGAATTTTCCGTTTACGAATTTTCCATTTACGAATTTTCCGTTTACCAATTTTCCGTTTACCAATTTTCCTGTGACGAGTTTTCCTAAATTCGATTTAAGAAGCAGGGAAGAACCTTTAATAAAAACTCGGATATATACGTAAGGCATAAAGAAATGAAGTGTTAACCCCAGGAGAGAGCCCATTGATCTCTGAGAACTTACTGAACAAAAGTAAAGTAATCACCGAAGTTAAGTGGCGTTGACCTGGATTAATATTAGATAGATAACCCTTAAGGGAATACCAGATGATGTACGTAGGAGGACGACGCCATTTTCACGAGTCCTTCTCTGCAAATGCTAACGTAACCTTGGCTTGCGGGCCCTTTCCAGCTATGGGTAATGTACACACTTTTCTTCAAATAATCATTAGCAATAGATATTTGGTTCTTAGTTACTTGTTCCTCCCCATGAGGGCAAAGTTAGACACAAGGCCGATTTTTAATGCAGGGAAAAAATCTACCTGTCCTAAAAGGTGCACACTGGATTGGAACAAAAATAAAAATTGTCTCAGTCTATAAGGATTTCTTCTTTACTGGCAGAGGAGAGATAAGACTGGATGCAGCATTACAACAGATACCACACTTTGCTCCTTGCCAAAGGGCTAAGGAGGTTAAACTCAAAAGGGTTGATATGCCGTAAAACAAACAAAATAAAAACGGTTAGATTGAATTGACTCATCATAAGAATTTCTGTTCTATTTATTGGAGTGTCCGGATGGCCCCATCACAGAAAAGAAACAAAAAGATAAGAAAATTATTTAACGGATGAAGTGAAATCCGTACCGACTGGGTAGAGACTTGAACTCATCCGATCGATCGTAGAGGGTCCACACCTTACGGATTGCTAGACACCGCGTCGTCGACCTCGAGAAAGACCAAATGTTTGCGGATTTGGGG
>OY744544.1:14963945-14991445 GCA_963556195.1 Sepiola atlantica
TTCAAAATGATATGAGTTTTACTGGGAGGTCCGCGGGCCGGATTGCAATAATAAAGCCTAGCAGGGTGGCGGGCTGGACGCTAAGCATTTGCGGGCCGGAGGTTGCCCACCCCTGATCTAAAACAAAATGAAACTCCGATCAGCAATGTGTCCTTCCAAGAATGGAAATAGTACGTTCGCACAACAAACATGTATCACTCCGCGCCCACTGCCTTATTTTGCTTATACATTAATGAACCGTCCCAAAATTCGAATGAAAATAGTAACATGGGATTAAGAGATGGGAACAGGAGTTTCTTGAATTATTTTATTTCCACGGGCAACGCCGTTTTATTTATCTTCCTCCCACAGCGGTAAGATGTGACACAAGGTCGGGAAAGTGGGATTTGAAAAGCCAGCGCCCGAGAAAGTTAGCACTATGGCCTACAAAAAATACCTAGCCAGTCCGGTCGGCATTCACCGGTAGAGGCGCCTCAGGCAGTAAGCTATAAACTTACTCCACCTCAAAGAGGGGAGACAAAGCCTGGAAGGGTAGACCTCCTAGAAGTGCACATGATAAATCCACAGACCGGTGGAATCAAGACCCGAAGGCCAAGACGATACCGGTCTATAGGGTGTAGTATCCATCGGAACAGATACTACACATTGATCAAGGCAAAAGGCCAAGAAACGGGTCTATTTATCTTCCTCCCGCAAGGTAAGATGTGACACAAGGTCGGGAAAGTGGGAAAAAACCAACGTTCGAGAATTTGAGCACTCTGGCCATTTAAAAATTGCCTGGGCAGCCCCGTCGGCATTCCCCGGTAGGGGCGCCTCAGGCGATTAGCAATAAACTAACCCCCTCTCAGAAGGTGAGAAGGCAAAGCCTGGGAGGGTGCACCGCCTAGAGCTGCACAGGACGGACAACCGATAGACCGGCGTAAATGAAGACCCGAAGACCCGGACAATATCGGTCTATTGGGTGGAGAAGAGTCCCGCTACGATAATATATATATTTTTTTTTAAATATAATGCCTATGTAATAAGCCGTTTTTGAGATGATGGCATGTTCTCATGAGAATGTTGTGGAGTTGTTAATAAAATATTGAATAATTAATTTATTTATTTTTGAAACAGGAAATTAACTGATCAGAGTCGCGTAGTTGGGTGTCTATTACAGAAGAGGTATGCACTATGGTCGTCGCTAGTTACGAGTATGAATTGATTCTCACGTATATTTCCATCGTTACTTCATGGGAACGTACGTAAAAAGAAAAATAACGTACGATATGTTGTTAATCGCGCCATCCATAACCCCCCCTCTCTTTTTTTTGGTCAAACCACATATAGCTGAGAGCCTGCAACGTCACGTCTACACGCGAAAGAAATGCTAACGTAAGCAGATGTTGAGTTCTATCAAAAGACAATCTATTCTCGTTTAGAACTTCATGCTAAACGCATTAAAATAGTTTCTGACATTTCAATCTGACGTGACAGCTTGTTGCTCCGCTTTGGTCGTTTGTCATCTTCGTCTTGTTAACGATGACCTTAGAAGCAAGAATTCCGTAAATGGACGCCAGACATAAAGTGCACCTCTGCTATTTTTTGCGATCGACCGCGAGGCTATTCAAAAATGGTTTCGTGTAACATCAATTATCTTGACTTTTATTCAGAGTCATTATTTTTTTTTTTTTAGTTTATTAACCCTTTGCAAGAACCAGGGTTTTATTTACCTCCTCGCCAAGAGGTTAGGCACAAGGCCAGTTTTATCTTACTCCCACAAGGTAAGATGTGACCCAAGGTCGGGTCGGGAAAGTGGAACTTGAAAAGCCAGCGCCCGAGTAGGTGAGCACTCTGGCCATTAAAAATTGCCTGGGTAGCCTCGTCGGTATTCCCCGGTAGGGGCGCCTCAGACAGTAAGCAATAAACTTACTCCTCCCCAAAGAGGGGAGGCAAAGTTTGGGAGGGTGGACCTTCTAGAACTGCACAGGACAGTACCTCAGACCGACGGAATCAAGGTCCGAAGGCTAAGACGGTACCGGTCTACAAAGTGACCATCAATCGGAACAGATACTACACTTTGATCTTGGCCAAAAGGCCATGTCGACCGGTTTTTTACTCGCTCTACTACTACAACCGCTCCAACAACCACTCCAACAACCACTCCAACAACCACTCCAACAACTACTCCAACAACCACTCCAACAACCACTCCAACAACTACTCCAACATCCACTCCAACAACTACTCCAACAACCACTCCAACAACCACTCCAACAACTACTCCAACAATCACTCCAACAACCACTCCAACAACCACTCCAAGAGTTTGAGTTTGCTCCCCTCAACGTTCCATTTAACAGAGAAAAAAAAGACCCTCTCTCATTTTCGAACCATCTGTATCTTCAATATACTATTTAAAAACGAGAAAAAAAGTTATGGTGATATTTTCAAATTAGCCACACACTTCATGGTTTTAAAATTATTTTAAAACACTTATTTGAATTATTATAAGCCGAACCCCGAAGTTACAACAAAGAATCACCCGCGCCATACATAACAGCCTCGAATGGCAAGAAATTTAAAGTATACAAGTGTACGTATACGAAGGAATAAATGTTGTTTACTGTAAGAATTGAAAAAAAAATGAAGTATTACCAGCTTTGAAGTGTGTTCCGTTTCGCATAGTGGGCTCTCTATTTTTAGAAGAAAAAAGAACTGGAATTCATTTGCATGAAGGGAGAGCAACTGCTTTAAGAAAGTACGTATTGGTAAGACAGTTACAGCCTATAGAACCGGGGGCAAATGGAATAGTGGAGCGACATCAGCGGACAGTGAACAATAGCTGAGAGAGGGGGGGGTATCACCTGAAGAGGTTACATTCTGGTACAACATGGTACCCAAGGTTAGACAGAGAGAGGAGTCAGTGCCACGTAGACCAATTTTTAATTATGAACAGATGCCTCCAAAAGATAGATCCCCAGAAATCGATCGGAAAGCACCAGCCAGAATCCCAATAGGAGAAGATGTTTGGGGGAAGCCACCGAATTCACGATGTACGACGTAATGGAGAAGAGGTGTAATTACTGTAGTGCAGTTCGATAGCAAACAGTCAGTTTTACCAAACATTGATTTGTGTTCTTAAAAATTAAAAATCTCACTTCCAATCGATTTCATCGAATTTCATATTTAATCCGATCAACATTTTTATTTCAATTTTGATTCGTAGTTTGGGGGATATTCATTGATTATTTTCATGTGCGATGTTTTTGTAATGAAATACTTTTTTAAAAATAGTATTTATAAGATGGGATTGTTTTGGGGGATACCAGGGTAGCCTTGAGTCTATTTCAAGTTGTGTATGAGGTGAATAATGTGCTTGTCGTACGTAGGAACACAGGAAAATCTGCAGCGTCGATGTTATTTGTTTCGAGAGAGTTATTAGCGATGATGGATGTTTGTTTGAAGCTCATTATATTTCGGGACTTTTGAATTATACTGAAATTCTAAATACGAGCATCATCCTGTTGATAGTTACAAAATATACCTAGTCAACACTATTTCTATCCTTAATACTTTCATTTACTTGTAACATTGCACAATGTAGTAGAGTGAAAAAAAGGGCTAGAAAAGGAGTGGCCAAAGGTGCGGGAAAAAGGGGGCGATATGGCGCACCTTTTATATAGAAAACAGGGCCAGTTCTTTTCTTATTTATTTTACTTTACTAGTTTTGTGAACAAAACGTAAATACGAAAACCTGTTTAGTCAGGCAGTTTTTTTCAAATATTGATTTACGTTCTTAAAATTGAAAACCTCAATTCTAATCGATTTCATCGAATTTCATATTTAATCCGATCAACAGTCTTTTTTTTATTACTGACTGATATAGTAGTTTGGGGGATATTCATAGACGTATTTTCATTTGCGATGTTTTCGTAATTAAATTATTTTTTAAAAATAGTATTTAAAAGATGTGATTGTTTGGGGGGATAGCAGAGTAGTCTAGACTCTCAAGTCTTGATAGAAAATCTAGCTAAAGATAAGGAAACACTCTCAAATCCTGTGCAGTTCTAGGAGGTGCACCCTCCCAGGCTTCGCCTCCCCTCTTTGGGGAGGAGTAAGTTTATTGCTTACTGTCTGAGGCGCCCCTACGGGGGAATGCCGACGAGGCTGCCCAGGCAATTTTTAAATGGCCAGAGTGCTCACCTCTCGAGCGCTGGCTTTTCAAACCCCACTATCTCGACCCGATCTTGGGTCACATCTTACTTGCGGGAGTAAGATAAAACTGACCTTGTGCCTAACTCCTGGGGAGGAGTAAATAAAACACTCTCAAATTGCAACATGGCGGATGATCAAAGTTTATTCTGACAATTGCAATCACAACTTGCATAGGCAATAGTGATACGCAATCGAAAAAATGTAAGACACAATATATTTTTTGAGTCAGAAATTATCTCCATCTAAAAAGGGGGCACTTTGGTCTGGCTGTTGAAATATCCTCCTCTGTCCGATCAGTATTCCCTCGGAGATGAAGGGTCCATAGCCGACGGATAATGAATGCACTCACCTGCTCTAATTATAGCACTCAAAGATTGAACAGATACAACACCTTAATCCTGACACGAAGTCTAGGAAGTACATAGATTCTGAGAAGAAAATAGACATTGGCATAAATGTTTTAATTTCATTCACATATGTAATTTATTTATGTACAGTCTGCATATATATATATATATATATATATATAAATAAAAATAATCATATATAAAGCTCTATTTGATATTGAGCACTTTTTATAAACCCGGTTGAAATTCTTTGGATTACTACCCTGTGGATGTTTTTACCTGGATTATTACCATTATTATATATATATATATATATATATATATATATATATATATATATATATATATATATATATATATATTTATACGTACATAAAAATAATCCATGGAAACGTGTTTCTGGCCCACAGAACTCATCAGCATGGCTGAGTTAGCCACGCTGGTGACGGCTGTGAACCAGAAACACGTGTCCATGGATATCTTTTATGCACGAATAAAATGAATACAACAATATATATTAACGAAAAATACGTCCTATAAAGTTTAAGGCGACTAATAATGCATCTTCTACATTAATATGTATCACTTAAGGAATATATATATATATATATATATATATATATATATATATATATATATATATATATATATATATATATATATATATATATATATATATATATATAGCTCTATTTACTATTGAGCACTTATTTATAAGTTTAGTTGAAATTTTGTGGATGTTTATTCTGTGGAAGTCTACTTAACCTGAATTACTATATATATATATATATATATATATATATATATATATATAGAGAGAGAGAGAGAGAGAGAGAGAGAGAGAGAGAGAGAGAGAAGGTTGAAAAGGAATTAGAAAAGCGACGAAGGCAGATCTTTTTTCAATTCAGTTGCTCAATGCAAGGTATATTCCGCAAAACGGCAATTTATTTTACTATTTTTCCTTAAGCCAGGCTTTTCAAAGATCAAAATCTTATCATCAGAGGAAATTGCTGGGATAGATAAGTTGGCTCTATCCGGTATATTGAGCTGTATACTTTTCACAATAGGTTTTACCTTTCCTAAAAGTTCGCTTTTAGTTCTCTACTTATATATATATATATATATATATATATATATATATATATATATATATATATATATATATAAATTTGGGGGAGTTCATTTTTTTAAGCATCTTTAAAATGTTTAACTTAAAGAAAGAGGCAAAATGCCTTTAAAAAACATGTGTTAGATGCAGATATTTTTATTAAAATCAAAATAAAAAATAAAAACAATATATTTTTTCTTCTTCATCTTGACTTTTTTATCTTATAATTTCGCTTGATATAACAAGCCTCGACAGAGCTTTAGATAAATAAAACGTATTAACCTTATTTTTATTCGTAACAATCCTTCCTGGTCTTGTAGAAGTGACGTCCGATGTTGTGTGGACTAACGGTGTAAATGTCTCTTTTAAATTGAACTTAAATCGCGCATGGTTGCTGATAGGTATAAATTTGGGAAAGTTCATTTTTTAAGCATCTTTAAAATTTATATATATGTATACGTGTTAAAATAGAGACAAAAATGAAAATATATAAACTTCAAACCGAGTTAGATGTTTCGCGTGTCGGCCGACCGTTTTCCAGAGAACAAAAAGTCGTTTTAAATCAAATTCTATTGTGAGACCGGTTTGTTTGTTCGTTTGTTTGTTTTTGTTGTTTTTTTGGTGTTTTTTTTTACTTTTCTTAACCCCAAACAAGACAATGCCACTGAGACGTAAGAAACTTCATGAATTAGGTGCAACCTAAGTGGGGAGTTGTGCAGCGAGATGCTTGTTCACATTACATTTAACCTTCTTCGTGTTGATACAGTCAGGGAAAAGTAAAGAAGAAAGAGAATTCGAAAGGCTAGCAGTGTTTGAGGAAAGAAGCTATTAGAGTATGGATTTACTCCTCTCCAGGAGTTAGGCACAAGGCCAGTTTTAATCTTACTCCCACAAGTAAGATGTGACCCAAGGTCGGGTCGGGAAAGTGGGGTTTAAAAATTGCCTGGGCAGCCCCGTCGGCATTCTCCGGTAGGGGCGCCTCAGGCAGTAAGCAATAAACTTACTCCTCTCCAAAGAGGGGAGGCGAAGCCTGGGAGGGTGGACCTCCTAGAACTGCACAGGACAGACCCATAGACCGGCGTAAATCAAGCCCCGAAGGCCAAGACAATACCAGTCTATGGGGTGCAGTATCCATCGGAACAGATACTACACTTTGATCTTAGCCAAAAGGCCCTCCGGCATCTGAGGACTTTTACAGTGAAGTGATGGGACCGTACTGACTGACGGGTTGATCGGTGTATATACGTAGAGGAGGGGGTGTACCAGTGCACCACTCTTGTTGGACCATATTACATTTAAGTAATTGTAAACAAGTATAGGGATGCAACACTGCGGCGATGGGATAGAGGCTGGAGCATGCTTGATAGTGAGAGGCCTCTTTAGACTATTAGATGAGGGACTCTTTTTTTGGACCCTGTCCAAGAGAGAGAAGCTAATGGTAGATGCACCAACCAAGATATGACAACAATATTCCATACATGGGCGAATAGTGGCTTTGTAAAGTTATAGGATACTGGCAGGTGTTGGAAGTTTACGAGATCGGTTTTATTAGTATATTTCACGACGTATATTCACAGTTATTATATTTATTTACTCCCTTTCTGCAGGGCTTTAGGGTTAGGGTTAGGGTATGGGTTAGGTTAAAGGTTAGAGTTAAGGTTAGGGTAAGAGTTAGAGTTAGGGTTAGGGTTAGGGTTAGAGTTAGGGTTAGGGTTAGGGTTAGGGTTAGGGTTAGGTTTAGGGTTAGGGTCTGGGTTAGGTTAAGGGTTAGGGTATGGTTACGGTTAAGGTTAAGGTTGGGGTTAGGGTTAGGGTTAGGGTTAGGGTTACGGTTAAGGTTAAGGTTAAGGTTAAGGTTAGGGTTAGAGTTAGGGTTAGGGTTAGGGTAAAGTTTAGGGTTGGGTCAGGTGAAGGTTAGAAAAGCCAGCTAACTAGCTGGAGTGCACTTTAGCCTTAAAAGATTTTCTTGGCCAGCTCCGTCGGCATCCCCTCCTTATTTATTTCTAATCAAGCGATTCGGGTTAGGGTTAGGGTTAGGGTAAGGGTTTGATCAGGTGAAGGTTTGAAAAGCCAGCTAACTAGCTGGAGTGCACTTTAGCCGTAAAAGATTTTCTTGGCCAGCACCGTCGCCATTCCCTCGTCATTTATTTCAATCAAGCGATTAACAATAAACTAATACTTTCTCAAAGAGAGAAGGTAAAGCCTGGGAGGTTGGACCTTCCTAGGAATCAACAGAATCATACCTCGGCCCGACAAAAAACTCAAACCTACCGTCAGAATGATTGTCGAAGACGTATCCTCGACTGGTACATTCACTTTTAGTACATAAACTGATATACTAATTCCAATGGCGAGCTCTATGAATGATTGAGAATCATACTCTCTAACCTATGCACCCAACCGTTTGGCAAATGACTTCGAAATGTCTGTGATTAAGAGCTATCACGTGTTTTATTTTCGTTTTAATGGTTCAGCTTTTAAATACGCCATTACTTTCCGGAAAAGGCTAATAAAAAAACATTTGCAATTCAAGTTTACTCATAAAATCACACCCAGTGTATTTTTTTTTTATCGTAACAATGAATATTGCCGTCACAATAAGAAACCGGACGGTGTACCCGGGGTGTGCACTGCAGTTTTAAAGTTCCGGGTTCTAAGGTTAATGTTAAACCAGCAAAAAAAAAAGGAAAAAAAAAATGGAGAAAGAAAGCAAAAAGCAGTTATAATAGATTGAAATGTCAGGATATTTTTAATGCGTTTATCATGTGTTCGTAACGAGAATAGATTACCTTTCAATAGAACCCAACATCTGCTTATATCAAGCTTCTGCGGTGTAAAGGACACATTCGACATTAATGTGCCTTGAGCAGTCAGAGGGAATCAGAGCTGGTGATACCTACAACCGAACCTATTTACTGATATGGACAACCTGCTTGAGGATAGGGATGTTCTGTTTGTCTTCTTAGTTTTATATATTGTCGCCTTACATTTCTATATGCTGTCCCCTTAGAGTCCTATAAGGTTGCCTTCGTACAGTTTTATATTTTGTCGCCTTACAGTTTCATATGCTGTTCCCCTACGGATCTATTTATTGGCTCCGTATACTTTTATATGTTGTCGCCTTACAGTTTCATATGCTGTTCCCCTACGGATCTATTTATCGCCTCCGTATAGTTTTATATTTTGTCGCCTTACAGTTTCATATGCTGTTCCCCTACGGATCTATTTATCGCCTCCGTATAGTTTTATATGTTGTCGCCTTACAGTTTCATATGCTGTTCCCCTACGAATCTATTTATTGCCTCCGTATAGTTTTATATGTTGTCGCCTTACAGTTTCATATGCTGTTCCCCTACGAATCTATTTATTGCCTCCGTATAGTTTTATATGTTGTCGCCTTACAGTTTCATATGCTGTTCCCCTACGGATCTATTTATCGCCTCCGTATAGTTTTATATGTTGTCGCCTTACAGTTTCATATGCTGTTCCCCTACGGATCTATTTATCGCCTCCGTATAGTTTTATATGTTGTCACCTTACAGTTTCATATGCTGTTCCCCTACGGATCTATTTATCGCCTCCGTATAGTTTTATATTTTGTCGCCTTACAGTTTCATATGCTGTTCCCCTACGGATCTATTTATCGCCTCCGTATAGTTTTATATTTTGTCGCCTTACAGTTTCATATGCTGTTCCCCTACGGATCTATTTATCGCCTCCGTATAGTTTTATATGCTGTCACCTTACAGTTTCATATGCTGTTCCCCTACGGATCTATTTATTGCTTCCGTACAGTTTTATATGTTGTCGCCTTACATTTCTATATGCTGTCCCCTTAGAGTCCTATAAGGTTGCCTCCGTACAGTTTTATATGTTGTCGCCTTACAGTTTCATATACTGTCCCCCTACAGCTCTATTTGTTGTCTCCGTATAGTTTTATATGTTGTCCCCGTGTAGTTTTATATGCTGTCCCCGTGTAGTTTTATATGTTGTCGACTTATAGTTTCATATGCTGCCACCCTACAGCTCTATCTGTTGCCTCCGTATAGTTTTATATACTGTCGCCTTACAGTCTTATATGATGTCCCCCTACAACTATATTTGTTGCCTCCGTATAGTTTTATATTTTGTCGCCTTACAATTCCATATGCTGTCACCCTACAGATTTATCTGTTGCCTCCGTACAGTTTTATATACTGTCGCCTTACATTTTTATGTGGTGTACGCCTACAACTCTATTCATTGGCTCTGTGTAGTTTTATATTTTGTCGCCTTACAATTCAATATGCTGTCACCCTACAGATCTATTCGTTGCCTCCGTATAGTTTTATATGCCGTCGCCTTACAGTTTCATATGCTGTCCCCCTACAGCTCTATTTGTCGGTCCCGTGTAGTTTTATATGTTGTCGCCTTATAGTTTCAGATGTTGTCACCCTACAGCTTTATTTGTTGGCCCCGTATAGTTTTATATGCTGTTGCCTTAGAGTTTCATATGCTGTCCCCCTACAGTTCTATTCGTTGCCTCCGTATAGTATATGTTGCCCTCTTATAGTTCTAAAAGTTGTCCCCTTAACAGTTTATATGCTGACTCCTTACAATTCTGTATGTAGTCCTCTTAAAGTATAATATGTTGATCGCACAGTTTTATAAGTTGCCCCCTTACAGTTTTGTATGTTGTCTCTTTACAGTACTATATATTGTAACCTTATTCATTGTCCACTTACAGTTTGATATGTTGTTGATTAATATTTTTATATGTCTTCCTTTTACAATTGTATGCGTTGTCCCTTTACAGATTTAGTATAGTGCCTCTTACATTTTGATAAGTTGTCCCCTTGCAGTTTTATATATTGTCCGGTGACACTTCTATATGGTGTTTCCTTACATCTTTATATATTGTCCTCTTACAGTTGTATATGTTGTCTCCTTACAGTTCTAAATGGACACCTTACATATCAAGATGTTGTATCTTACGTTTTTATGTGTTGTCCCCGTCCCTTATATTTCTATATACTGTCTGTTCCTTTGCAGTTTCATATGTTGTCCCTTCACAGTTCTATATAGTGACCACTTACATTTTTATATACTGTCCCCTAACCGTTTTTCATGGTTTCCCGTACATTTTTATATGATGTCCTTTATGTTTCTATATATCGTCCCCTTACAATTGCATTATGTTGTCCCATCACAGTTCTATATGGTGCCCTTTGCATTTCTACATATTGCCCCCTAACAGTTCTTCATGGTGCCCCGTACATTTTTATATATTGTCCCTTACAGTTTTATATATTGTCCCCTTACAATTGTATATGTTGTCCCATCACAGTTCTATATGGTACCCCTTGCTGTTCTACATATTGTCCCCTTACATTTCTACATATTTTCCCCTAACAGTTCTTCATGGTGCCCCGTACATTTTTATATATTGTCCCTTAGAGTTTTATATATTGTCCCCTTACAATTGTGTATGTTGTCCCATCACAGTTCTATATGGTGCCCCTTGCATTTCTACATATTGTCCCCTTACATTTTATATATTGTCCCGTGTCATCGAAAATGTTTTACATGGACTAACTTTTAAGTACATGATTAAAAACGAGAAAACAATGACAGCCATTCTTAAGGTGCATCTATATCATTTATCAAAACTAAAAGCCACTCGAGGGTGAAGGTTAATTCGATTAGTGGATTGTCAGTTGAATAATGAAAAATATGTGCAAAATTTGATTTATTATGAGGAATTAATCTGGTCTGGTGGAGTATCCATGTAAGTGCTGAGGTAATTGAGGTAACATCACTAGGAGAAGGTGCACCATTCCTCGTATAGGCGTGTAGCCAAGCCGAAGAGATTTTATTTGTGCTTCGAATACTATGTTATTTTGAATATTTAGTCAGGGTTTACTTGTAGTGTGAAATATCCTCATGTCAGGTTGTCCTGACAAACCCTTTTACAGAGAGACCGAAGACACTCGAGGATGGTTTCTAGAAAGTTATTCAAACTCTCCTATATATATATATATATATATATATATATATATATATATATATATATATATATATATATATATATAAAGAGGTGTACTAAAAGCGAACTTTTAGGAAAGGTAAAACCTATTGTGAAGAGTATATAGCTCAATTTCGCCGTACCTGAAGTTGTGGCAGCTTAGATTTTAACTTTGAATCCTCTCCCATTACATCTCGTGCCGTTAAGGACCCACCTATCTACATCTTATTCTCTCCGCTGGACTTTTTCGACACCGGACTTTTTAGCAATCGGACATTTGCTTGCATTCGGGCAGAGTTTTGCCCAGCGTTTTCTTTCCCTACAACTTTTATTTCGTTTTTTCAAATTTTAAATCTTGACCATTGCCAACTTATCTATCCCAGCGACTTCCTCTGATGATAAGATTTTGATCTTTGAAAAGCCTGGCTTAAGGAAAATTTAACTTGAATAAATTGCCTTTTTGCGGAATATACCTTGCTCTGAACAATTGAATTGAATTTTGATTTGGCTTTTGCTTCTCTAATTCCTTTCCATTCTTCTTCATATATATATATATATATATATATATATATATATGTGTGTGTGTGTGTGTGTGTGGTAGTGTAGAATTTTTTTTGTATATATATATATTTATAAACGTTTCGTTTTTATTTCAAGACTTTCTCAAAGTTGATTGATTTGAAGAAATAACACACAAGTTTTGATATTTGAAAATAGTTGCTGTGTGTGTATCAAATATTTTACTTGTATGTTATTTCTTCAAATCAATCAACTTGAGGAAATCTTTAAATAAAGACGAAACGTTGATGAATTTTTAAATAATTTAGGTTTTTTTCATTTTTTTTCATTTTCCATCACGTTGGAATATTATTTGCATTGTTTTCATCATATGCGTGTGTGGGTGTGCGAGAGAGAGAAAGAGACATAGAAAGAGAGGAGGAAGATATAGATGGAGAGAGAGAGCGACCGCGCGCGTGTTATTATTATCTGCCCCCCCCCCCCCCCCCCCCAAAAAAAAAAGTTAAATTATCGGGCATGTTGTTCCACAGACTCCGACATCATGTGTGGCGACACAGTCAGGTTATATAAATACCTGTCACTGTGTGTAGCTTGTCGCTTGTCCTTCGGGCGAACGTGCTGAATATGCGTACAATGGTGACAAGGGTTCACAGAGTGCAACGTGGTGACGTCAACACATTTTAAACTATATGAGAAGATTAGCGAGTAGCGGCCATTGCAGAGGAAGTCTCGTTTTTGCTAACAAGTCAACTTATATTAAAACGTTGTCGAATTGAAGCTCGCACGAAGATGTTACAGAACTGTGCAATTACGTCGTACGGCGCCGTTTACATACAAACGAGTGGTGATGTCTGTAATCCTCATTCTTGATGAAAATGTCACCAAAATCATGAATATTTTATCTAGTAAAATTCACTAAAGATTACATGACTTTTTTTTTTTTTTTTTTCACAAGAAGCGATCGGTGTTCGATTCACAGCTCTGAAAAGAAAAAAATGTAATTATTTAATTTTTAGTTATTTATCTACCTCCCACAAGGTAAGATGTGACACAAGGTCAGGAAAGTGGGATTTGAAAAGCTCCCGAGAAGGTGAGCCCTCTGGCCATTAAAAATTGCCTGGGCAGCCCCGTCGACACTTCCCGGTAGGGGCGCCTCAGGCAGTAAGCAATAAACTTACTCCTCCCCAAAGAGGGAAGGCAAAGCCTGGGAGGGTGGATCTCCTAGAACTGCACAGGACTGTCCCATAGACCGGCGTAAATCAAGCCCCGAAGACCAAGACAATACCAATCCATGGGGTCCAGTATCCATCGAAACAGATACTACCCTTTGATCCCGGTCAAAATTTTTATTATTTGGATTCTCCTGACTCCTCCTCTCATCTTGGGTGTTATTCTAACACGGTTTCGGCTGATTTAATCTTCGACCTTCTTTATGTGCGTCTTGTCAAACTCGAGACTCTTTATGTCGAACTCGGGAATCTGTACGGAATTTCGAACGGAACCCTTTATTTAATTCGCGGTGTGGGGGGGGGGGGGTAGTTTATAATTGTTTAGTTAGCCATGACCGGATAGAAGTTTCAAGAAATTCGTAATTGTATTCTTAGTGTCGTCTTAGTAATGGCTGACGGAACGAGAGGAAGTTATCCCCGTAGATTAAATAAAGGGGGACGTTCGAAATTCCGTACAGATTCCCGAGTTAAACATAAATATTACCGAGTTCGACAAGACACACTTGGAGAAGATAAGAGGTTACGTTTGCCGAAACATTGTGAGTAAAACATTCAAGATGAGAACCGTAGTCAGAATAATCGAAATAAGATCAAAGTGTAGTATCTGTTCCGATGGATACTATACCCCTTAGACCGGTACTATCTTGGCTTTTGACCATTGATTCCGCCGGTCTTAGGGTTTGTTCTGTGCAATTTGAGGAGGTTCATCCTTCCAGGCTTTGCCTCCTCACTCTTTGAGAAGGGGTTAATTTATTACAAATTGCCTTAGGCGCCCCTACTGAAGAATGCGACGGGGCTGCTCAGGCATTTTTTGTAAGCCAGAGTGCTCTTACTCCAGGGCGCTGGCATTTTAATCGCACTTCCCGACATCATGTCACATCTTACCGCTGTGGGAGGCAGATAAACACATTAAAAAACATGTACAGGGTATGAAAATATGTTTTATTTTTTTTAAATACTTGATAACCTTTCATGGTCACACGAAATGAATGTATGTGTATTGATTTACTCCTCTCCAGGAGTTAGGCACAAGGATAGTTTTTATCTTACTCCCACAAGTAAGATGTGACCCAAGGTCGGGTCGGGAAAGTGGGATTTAAAAATTGCCTGGGCAGCCCCGTCGGCATTCCCCGGTAGGGGCGCCTCAGGCAGTAAGCAATAAACTTATTCCTCCCCAAAGAGTGGAGGCGAAGCCTGGGAGGGTGGACCTCCTAGAACTGCACAGGACAGACCCATAGACCGGCGTAAATCAAGCCCCGAAGGCCAAGACAATACCAGTCTATGGGGTGTAGTATCCATCGGAACAGATACTACACTTTGATCTTAGCCAAAAGGCCAAGATGTGTAGCGTGACAATAAAGAGATTGGGTTCGAGAGTCCAGACAGACGGTTCCCAGAGTTCGATACAGGACATCTGATGAAGGCCGGAGGACAGAACGGCCGAAACGTTGTGAGCATGACAGCCAAATTTCAAATTGAAACATAACATTACCCGACTCCTTGGCCTTTTAGCTAAGATCAGAGTGTAGTATCTGTTTCGATAGATGCCACACTCTGTAGACCGGTACAGTCTTGACTTTCAGGCCTTGATTCCGCAGGTCTGAGGTATTGTCCTGTACAAGTCAAGGAGGCCCACCTTCCCAGGCTTTACCTTCTCTTTGAGAACAAGGTTAGATTATTGCTAATCGCCTGAGGCGCCTCTACCGGAGAATGTCTGTGGGGCTGCTCAGGCATTTTTGTAGGTCAGAGCGCGCTAATCCTAGTGTGCTCGCTAACCACACTTGACCTTGTGTCTAAACTCTTGAAGAGGAGGTAAATAAAAAATACTTTGACCTTGTGTTATACCTCCTGATGTAAATTACTTGGCCTCTTTTGGCTAGGAGCAAAGTTTCGCCGATGACATCACCGTCTTTGTGTCGTGCTTCAAAGACATCGAGACGATGACAGAGGCGCCTGCAAGTTACAAATCGATCACCTGGGAGGGGGGGGGGCAAACTCAACGTCAGTTGGGTGTCTCAAGCTAGACTGACGGCCCGGGTTCGAATTCTCGGAGTGCAGTTTTGACCGGGTCTCCAGTTCTAGAAGAATTTACTATTCCAATGACCGTTCTAGGTTTTCTTGAAGGGAATTCCGCAAGGGATTTGTGAGGGGTTGCAGCTAAGAATCAGTTAGTCGAGCGGTTCGGATGGTCGGAGGAGGAGATCCGCTCCGAATGCAGTAGAGCGCCAGGTACGAGTCATTCAAACAACTGAGTTCTCTCCGAATTAGCGATTGACCTGGAACACGTTGCTCCTTCATATCAGACAATCGAGTTCCAGAATGGCCATAGTGGCCTCGTTGCGACACGCACGAAGAAGAAACGCCTGACCAGGCTTTTTTTTTCAGAATCCGCGAACTCAAACAGTTCTGCATGTATGTCAACAAGGTGACAACTTGTATCGCTCCCGAGTATCCCCTGCCGCTAAAAGTATCCTACGTAATCGACAACGATTGACCATCGTGGAACAGCGAGAGACAGATAGTATGTCTCGCCATAGCGCGAATGGTGGCGTGGACGTCGCATCAGAGAGGAACCCAATGGGGTTGAATATTTCTCTGATCAGGATCTGATTGCGTTCTTCAAGCACCAACTGAAGGTCAGGATCAGATATGATAGAAAGAGATTATATCCATCGGAATTCCAAAAAAGGTGGATACAAGTTGCGAGCTTGTGTGCACGAAAAGGAGTTAAGTATGAGTACGTGTTCCCTATCTGATCATGCCGCAAGCGGCTCCTGGCCCTGTTGAACCCCAGCGTATCCAGTAAGTTCAGCCTCTTAGCTAGTCGAGTGAATGAGCCCCCCCTTCTCACACTAGTAATAGAAATCCTTCAAGATGCCCAGTTCCCACTTTCATTTTTTGCCTTCGGCCTACCCCAAATTTTAATCATCTTAAAATGACACCATCCACTCCCCAAAACTCTATCCGTATATCCTTGCTCCCACTTAGAACCCATTCTCAATTAGAGATGGACCTAAACAAACCGGAAAACAATAGGCGGTAAAGAATGTAGACAGTGAGAGGGGCTACAAATAGTTGGCAATACTGGAGGCAGATAAGATTAAAAACAAGGAAATGAAAAACCAGGCCACAGCTTAGTACAACAGAAGAGTAATGATTATTCTTAAATTACATTTCCACAGTCAGAATACAATCTATGCTATCAATGCCAGAGTATCGTTCGATATACTGCCGGTATACTTGATTGGAATGCAGATGAACTAAAATGTTTGGATACCAAAACACGGAAAATGCTTACAATTTATGGAGCTTTCGCAAAGAAAGGAGATGCAGATCGATTGTATCTACCTATAAAGGAAGGTGGTCGAGGTCTACTTAGTGTTGAAGATGTTGCGAATATAGACGAAGGTTGTCTACATAAATATATATTTCTGAAAGTAATGAGATTCTTCTTCGTGAAGTGAAAAGAGAGGAAATACTAGATGGTATTATTTATAAAAAAGTTTTTTTTGAGGGGAGTGGGTGAACGAACCCCCCTCAAAAAAAACTTTTCACACACTCCCCTCTACCAATGAATGTGTACATAATATATTTATGAAAAAATAAAATTTCAAATAAGTTTTGGGATATTGTGAGTAGGACGGTTTCTGAGTAGGTGTGGTATTTTGGTGACTAAGATAATTCTGCTGAAGAGTAGACATTTTTATCACTTTAGACCAGTGCTCTTCAAACTTTTTTTGTCGCGACCCCTTTTTGGAAAATTTTTTTTTCGTGATCCACCAAAATTTTTTATAAATAAAAAATAAGTTAAAGGAGTGAAAAAATTCCATAATTATAATTTTGGCGACCCCCTTTCTATGGTTACGCGACTCCCCTGGGGGTCGCGACCCCCACTTTGAAGACCTCTGCTTTAGACCAAGGAGTAAACCACGACCCCTATTTCTCCCCACACTTTTGATGACCTTGTGCCTAATTTGTTATGAATGTATTGTTCTAAATATTTTCTGCAAATAAATAATGCAAAGTGTAGTATCTGTTCATCTTTTCTGTCCTCGGTGAGTAAAGGAGAAATCTTTCTAGATTGAGGCAATTTTTTTTATTTGTGTCCCAATCCAGAGTGTTTCTTTTGCGAGGATCTGTATATAACCCACATTAAAAACTGACCTTTTGTCAAACTCTGTCTTCGTGGGGAAACAAGTAAATAGGGACTGCCCGCCGACCCGAGCATCTCATGGAGATACGTGGACGAATAATGAGGTCATATGAAACCATTTAATATCGGCTTATTTCAAATATGGCCAGACTTGTGCGTTCTTTTCTCAATTGGAAAAAAAAAACATATTAATGGCCTCAGATGTTAAGGATGTCTTTAAAATCGCATAAAACCCCCGTTTGATCAAACTATATCGCATGATTCGAGCGATGGGGTTTCTTCGGTAAACCTGTGGAAAATTATAAACCAACATTTTTGTAATGTTTTATTGCCTTCTTTGCGGGAGAGTGTCACATCGGAAACACATTTACGCACGCACTTGCTTTAATTGGCCGGGCCTTTTTACGAATAATTCTTTAGATAAATCAAAAATGCTCTGTCAAAAGCGGACGCCATTATTATTCGTCAATGCGATCACCTTTCTTCTTCTTCTTCTTCTTCTTCTTCTTCTTCTCTTTTTCTTCTTTTCTTCTTCTTCTTCTTCTTCTTCTTCTTCTCTTTTTCTTCTTTTCTTCTTCTTCTTCTTCTTCTTCTTCTTCTTCTTCCTTTTTCTTCTTTTCTTCTTCTTCTTTCCTTCTTTTTCTTCTTTTCTTCTTTTCTTTTCTTTTCCTTCTTCTTCTTCTTCTTCTTCTCTTTTTCTTTCCTTTTTCTCCTTTTTCTTCTTTTTCTTTTATTCTTCTTCTTCTCTTTTTCTTCTTTTCTTCTTCTTCTTATTCTTCTTATTCTTCTTCCTCTTCTTTTTCTTTCCTTCTTCTTCGTCTTCCTTTTCTTTTCTTCTTCTTTTTCTTTCCTTCTTTTTCTTCTTTTTCTTTTCTTCTTCTTTTCCTTCTTTTTTTCTTCTTCCTCTTCTTCTTAATCTTCTTTTTCATATTTTTCTTTTCTTTCTTCTTCATCTTCTTCTTCTTCTTCTTCTTTTCCTTCTTTTCTTCTTCTCCTTCTTCTTCTTGTTTTCATTATTATTATTATTATTATTATTATTATTATTATTATTACTATTGTTGTTGGTGTTGTTGTTATTATTATTATTATTATTATTATTATTATTATTATTATTACTTCATAGTAGTTCCAACTTTTAAATGTTTTTTAGTTGGATTTTTCTTTTTGAACATCAAGTCAATTCCCTTAACTTTAAACATTCAAGCTATACTTTAACACTTTCGCCGTTCCTAACAGGCAAGCCATTTTAAGAATTGGAAAATAAATTTATGATGGCTTTTCGCTATGGTTCCAAGCGTTCCAATTACAACGGGAATCACCTCGACTTCTTTACATTTCCATAGTCTAACTAATTCCCATTTTAGGTCTTGATATTTATTTATTTTTGCGTGTTCTTTCTCCTGCACTCTGGTATCGAAGGGGCAGGCTATATCAATGATTAAGCAAGTTTTCTTGTTTTTTGTTTAGAACGATTAAGTCGGGTTTTTGAAAGTTCAAGAACTTTATCAGTCTGTATGCGCATGCCTCAAAGAAGTTTGACATTGTTGTTCGCCTGTACAACTTCTGGCTTATGCTCATACCACTTCTCATTGTGGTTCAATTCATAAAGTTTGCATATATTCCAGTGTAGTACGTAAGCGACGATGTCGTGTCTCCATTTTTTATATTGATGCTGTGTTGGCATAGGATATTCAGATACAATATGCGCTAACGTTTCTTCCCTTATCATTACACAATCGGCACATCGGTGATTCGGCACTTTTGTCAATGTAATGTTTGATAGACCAAGAGTGGGGGGGGGGTGTTCCTAGGCTGCAATTAAGGTGATCTCAGTAGATCTTTTGAGATTATCCCTGACCAACCAATTCCAGCTGTCATTATATCTAAATACAGTATTCTTAAAGAATACACTGTGTAATTTCTTTCCAAAAAATTTTAACCCTCTCTTTTGTAACCTTTGATTCTTTTCACCCCAGTTCTTAGTATTTCCTCTTTTTTCACTTTACGAAATTATAATTATTATTATTATTATTATTAGTAGTAGTAGTAGTAGTAGTAGTAGTAGTAGTAGTAATACTCACTAGAAGTTCTCACACAAATCATTGTCAGTGATTGCTCACCGACAACAACCATTGGTGTTTCCTGGAGTCTGAGTGACAACAAGCCTCCACAGATTTCCAGTGTTCTTAGTAAGTAATTTAGTCTCGAGGCGATATCTGAAAAAAAAACTGTCATGGGGTTTCTCGGGAGATAAGGAACGTAGGCGGATCCGTTCAGTGCAGCAGCCAAATCATTATTTATCTACCTCCCACAAGGTAAAATGTGACACAAGGTCGGAAAGTGGGATTAGATAAGCCAGCGCTCGAGGGTTTGAGCAATCTAGCCATTTAAAAATTGCCCGAGCAGCCCCGTAGGCATTCCCGGTAGGGCGCCTCAGACAGTAAGCAATAAACTTACTCCTCCCCCCCAAAGAGGGGAGGCGAAGCCTGGGAGGGTGCACCTCCTAGAACTGCACAGGACCGTCCAACCCCCAATAGACCGGCGTAAATCCAGACCCAAAGGCCAGGACAATACCAGTTCATTAGGTGGGTTTAAAAACCCGTGGCCAAATAATTATTTATCTACCTCCCACAAGGTAAAATGTGACACAAGGTCGGAAAGTGGGATTAGATAAGCCAGCGCTCGAGGGTTTGAGCAATCTAGCCATTTAAAAATTGCCCGAGCAGCCCCGTAGGCATTCCCGGTAGGGCGCCTCAGACAGTAAGCAATAAACTTACTCCTCCTCAAAGAGGGGAGGCGAAGCCTGGGAGGGTGCACCTCCTAGAACTGCACAGGACCGTCCAACCCTCAATAGACCGGCGTAAATCCAGACCCAAAGGCCAGGACAATACCAGTTCATTAGGTGGGTTTAAAAACCCGTGGCCAAATCATTATTTATCTACCTCCCACAAGGTAAAATGTGACACAAGGTCGGAAAGTGGGATTAGATAAGCCAGCGCTCGAGGGTTTGAGCAATCTAGCCATTTAAAAATTGCCTAGGCAGCCCCGTCGGCATTCCCCGGTAGGGGCGCCTCAGGCAGTAAGCAATAAACTTACTCCTCCTCAAAGAGGGGAGGCGAAGCCTGGGAGGGTGCACCTCCTAGAACTGCACAGGACCGTCCAACCCCCAATAGACCGGCGTAAATGTAGACCCAAAGGCCAGGACAATACCAGTTCATTAGGTGGGTTTAAAAACCCGTGGCCAAATCCTATCACATGACCACCGAAACACCTTATTCTTAAGTTCTGGGTACTGATCATACGTCGAACCAAAGAAGCCACCGAACATAAATATAAAATCTACTCAAAGAGTTACAGTCATCTACGGTTCATCTTAATATGTTTCATCTAAATTTCTAGTTGTTTTTACGAAATTCATTTTATTAAATATCAACTTCTCTGTGGTTGATCAGTGTAAACTAGCTATGTGTGTTGGTTTACGCACCCAAGGATTTTCCTCATAATTTCGACATTTTAAAGTATAGTCTACTTTCCTTCATGTTTCATATTCCCTTCAGTTCTTTGACAAACCTCATGTATTTACTGTGTTATTCTGTCTCCTTCAACTTCACCATGTGAACTGCTGTGATGGCTGAATATTTTATTAGGCAGGATTGTTTCTTTTTGTTGACTATTATCATATCAAAGTTTTCTTACTTGGATGTGTTTGACCGTTTATATTTAAATATTTAAATGCTTCAGAGGATTGTATGACTTTCGTTTTCAACACTGACTTCCGTCTGTGCTCGTACTTCTTGTATTTTTTTTTGGGGGGGGTCATTTGCACAGTTTTCAATGGTTTATCTTATCAACCAATTCACGTCTATTTTTATATTCCTTTTAAACTAGTTGGTTGCATTCACTTATGCTGCGGTTTACCGTTTCGTCTCTTTTTCAAGAGAGTCTACATTTACGTTATCTTGTCTATCTTGCCGTTTATGTAGTTTGGTTCGATTGCGTTGTTTTATGCAGCTGTCAGTAGCCGTTTAGTTCTTTTTTTTCAAATGTCATTTCCGGTGCCATGTCCATGTCGTTTTCGTGCACAATTGTTTGGCCCGTCATCTAAATAGTGCATGTAGATACTTTTTTATTATTTGTTTGGTAAGCGGTAATCAGCTTCCCTGTATGTTGTGTTATGTAGTTTTCTAGTCTTTTAATAGTATCGTACATACAGTCTTAAACATTTATTAGTCTCCTTCCATCTTTTGTTTTTCACATAGAGTCAATCACTATCATCTTTTTGGATAAAATGCGTAGTGCATTGTCATTAATTTCCTGGTTCTTTGATCGAGAACCAAACTTCTTCTATTGTTCAGTTTATGAATGGTCCAGAGTATCTTACTATAGGTCACCGCCCAAGTATTTATTTTTTTAGTAGGTGTCTACTATATAATTTTGTCTCAAGGAGATTTCTTGTTCTCAGTTACTCTCTCCTAATCATTCCTTTCATCTCTGTTAATTTCATCGCGTCCACATCTAGAATACCGAAATATTTATAATTTCCGCCTTCATCATGTGTTGTTCACTTCACGTTCTCACACCAGTCCTTACCAATGATTTCTCGATAATAAAACCTGCAACTTCTCCTGGAGTCTGAGTGACAGGAAGTCTCCGAGGAGTTTCTTACCCTCTTCGTTCCATTAATATTATAAATCATTTCTTCTCGCATTAGCCGTTTGCCAGAGCTGATCATTGCCGGTGGTTTTAAATAGGCCTCCTTAAACTCCAGTACTATTATTGATTTAGTGATCAATATGTTGATTATTATGTTGTATTCGTTTTGTTTAGTGCAGGTTGTCCGCTAGTTTTTGACCAGAGGCTGGCAACAGTCACATATTTTTGATGTACTATTTTTTCTATGCGTAAATAGGCAAGTTGACTGCTGAGTAATTGACCCAACGGCCAATCAAATGACTTGGTGTAAGAATGTAAATTGTTGGATTACTACTCGCGCCTACGCAAGTTGATCTTTATCTTTAGTTAGAGTTTCGAGAGTGGCACGAACCAGACGTGCTGTTTCTGGCTCTTTCACAAAAATGCGAAGCGCACCCCTTTTTTTTTGTAACGATTGACTCTTAGCCGTTTTTAATTTCCTTTTCAGCATTGCCAAAATATAAAAAAATATTTTGTTAACCTTCAATGTGGTCGTCTACTTATCCCATCGATGAGTCGGATGGACAGTTTATCTAATTGTTCCGAATATGGAGTAAACATTTAGTTATAATAAAGATGAATACCCTTTTACCGCAGCAGCAGCAGCAGCAGCAGCAGCAGCAGCAGCAGCAGCAGCAGCATCATCATCATCATCATCATCATCATCATCATCATCATCATCATCATCATCATCATCATCATCATCAACATCAACGGCAACAACTTTACTAGGGAGCAGGATTAACCCCCACATTAAACTGACCTTAAACTGAATTTGCCTTTGTGAGGAGACAAGTAAATAGGGACACGACGCTTATATTGTAAATGTCATACGCAATGAATTTTATTTCTCTCACTACTACTACTACTACTGCTACTACTACTACTACTACTACTACTACTACTACTATTATTATTATTTGTACTCACTAGGAGTTCTCACACAGATCATCGTCAGTGATTGCTCATCGACAACAACCAGTGGTATTTCCTGGAGATCTGAGTGATAACAAGCCTCCCCAGATTTCCAGTATTCTCCACCTCTTTTCGATAACGATGCAGTATCGCAACAGCCTTCGATCATTGATTTCTCGTTTGTAAGGACCATTGGTCGTCTCTGGGAATTGGGTGGCAATAATAATAATAATAATAATAATAATAATAATAATAATAATAATAATAATAATAATAATAATAATAATAATAATAATTATTATTATTATTATTATTATTATTATTATTATTTTTATTATTATTTTTATTTTTAATATTTTTATTATTATTATTATTATTATTATTATTTTTATTTGTATTATTATTATTATTATTATTATTATTATTATTATTATTATTATTATTATTATTATTATTATTATTATCTGATTCAATCCTTCTTTGAGTTCTTCATCATTTTCTTCTTCTTCTTATTATTATTATTATTTTATTTTTATTATTTTTATTATTTTTATTATTATTATTATTGTGATTATTATTATTATTATTATTATTATTATTATTATTATTATTATTATTATTATTATTATTATTATTATTATTATTATTCGATTCAATTCTTCTTTGATTTCTTCATCATTTTATTATAAATTCTTTTATTCTATTTAGTGGTTAGTTCTTCTTTTCCTTCACTTTCCCTTCCCCCTGATTATCCTCTTAACCTTTTCTTTTTTTTTCTTTTCTCTTTCTTCTACTCCCTCACCATTTTCGTCTCCTTTTTCTTTCTTTTTTTTTGTCATCTTTCTTCTTCCCTCTCTTTCTCTGCTCTCATCTTTCTCTTTCTCTTTCTTCTTCTCTAACCCTTTTTTCTTTTTTATCTCGTGTCATCTTTCTTTTTCTGCTGCCTCTTTTCTTCTTCTTCTCCATACTTTTTTTCTCTTTTCTCATCTTTCTTCTTATTCTCTCATCTTTCTTCTGTGTCTTTCTTTTTCTGTCATCTTTTCTGTTAACTTTTTCTGTTATCTTTCTTTTTCTTCTCCCCCTTTCTTTCTCTTTTTGTCATCTTTCTATTTATCCTCCTTTTTTCTTTATATTGCGTCATCATTCTTTTTCTGCTCTCATCTTTCTTCTTCTTTCTGTCATCTTTTTTTTCTTTCTTTCTGTCATCTTTTTTTCTTTTTGTCATCTTTCTTCGTTTTTTTATCTTTCTTCTTCTCTTATTTCTTTTTGGCTTTTCATCTTTCTTCTTTTTTCATTTTCTTCGCTTTTACATAGTCGTACTGCTCTTCCTCATCCTCCTCCTCCCCCCTCCTATTCCTCCTACTCCTCCTTTTCTTATATTTATTTTTCTTCTTCCCATATTATCCTTCATCCCTTCCAGTTCCCGTTTCCCCCCCCACACATCTTTTCCTCCCCTACTCCCTCTATGTTCCCCCACTTCATGAAATATCCCCAACACACCCCATAATTTCTCTTCAACCCATACTTATTCTCATTTTACTCCTCAAGCCCTCCACCTCCTAGTCAATCTGCCCCATCATTTTTACCAATTCCCAACGCATTTCACCCAGCCTAAGATATGTTCTATAATTCATATTGACGGCCCGCTATCCAATCAGACGCCTTGCTGCTAAAACATTGTATCACAGTAGGCACATATGGTTACCCGACCCTCAATACCCCACCACGCAGCGCCTCGCCCATGAACCATACTTCGCTTCCAATCCGCCCTTCCTCTAAATAAGAAAGTGTTCGAAAATCGATCACCCCTTGCCGATAATGACTCGCCCTATCAGTCCAGCGAAGCAGAAGTCTTTGACAGCTTCTCGGGATTTGAAACTCCGCACGAGAGAATGCGAAACACCGTCAACAGTTCGGTTCTTTGATACAACAGTGACGCGTTCGAACATGAATATGTTTTTTTCTTTTTGTTAAGAAGCACCAAATAAGCATGATACTTGACTTTTGTTATTAAACTCTATCGACTAGAGATCAATGTTTCTTAACTATTATAAGTAAAGTAAAGTGGTCGACAATATTCGAGGGCGACATGAAGGCTTCCTTTTAATTTTCTAGTACAACGAGATGTAAGGGAGGGCGCCATAAATTTTCCAAGATTACTCCACTTACCCTTGATCCTCACCTTATTATTCTGAGTGTTTAGCAAGAGGGCACCTAGTGCCATTTTCTTAGTCTTTAGTATTACTCGACCCAAGATTGAACCCCGGTCTCTCGGCCCATTAGCGAACACTCTAACCATTTTACCAAAGGGGTCGGTTTTATCATACCCTTGCGTAACCCTTAAAATAACTTACAAGTTTCAAGAAACCCGTGAGCAAGAACAAAATTATATACCCTATCTTTCGCATTTTATTTTAATCATAGTTTACGTGATAAATATACAAGGTGATTGGAAAGTAACCCCCTATTATTAAGTGCTCGTAATTTATTACTGAAATATAATACTGGCAGGCAGAAATCTTTATTAGAATTGAACTTACGTTGCATCGCTTCGGCATTTTGTCTTCGCTGCCAGCTATAACAGTTCAACCGCTTGGTAGCGGTCCAAAGTATGTTGCTGGTGATACCAGATCAGGCTGCCCTGTGGCTCCCTGAGACGAAATTCACCTACATTGACGTTTTTTTTTTTTTTTTTTTTTTTTTTTGTAAAACTTAATTATGTTCTACAAAACCAAAAACAAAAACAACAGCCCCTCTCCCTTTCTCCCTCCCCTTTTTATTTTTATTTTTCCTACCCTACTCCCGGTCTTGGATATGACCTTAAACTACATCCGATGGTGAGATCCGGCTTACGGACTTTGGGGAATGTGGAGCCTCCTCTTAATTACCATTGCTCCCAGGTCCACCCTGACCCGGAGTGGTAGTACCCGTTAGGGTCCCAACTATGGGTTAAATAGAAACAGATATTAAAAGGGGAAAGAAACAAAAAAGATAAGAAAACAAGACCAGATTCGGCATTAAATAACCCAAAAAGGGTTGATATGCCGTAAAACAAAACTACCAAACCAAACCAAAGTATGTTGTAAATATTGTTATAACTATTTGGTGATGGAGAGGCAGCATATTGAGGGCGGCTTCCTGTTGTGAATTCCGAATAGCGGCGTCTAGCTACGATAATTCAATATCGCCCGCATTTCTATTAGAGTTTCTGTGCGTATGTTGGTATGCCATGCTTAAGTGTAAAATGAATAGTATTTGTCTGCCAAGCTACAACCTCTGTCACATCACCCATACTTTCATTCATGTACTTGTTTTACACGGATTAAGACCTATTATTAATTCGCAAAACGACTACACAAATATTTGTTAACATTGGACTTGAAGACGACCATGTTGTAGTATGTAGGGAAGGATTACCTCGGTTTTACAAGTACTTCGATAGAATATGCCCCGATTACACTTACTGTCTTTGAACCTCACATCGTAAATGCTCCAGACACACCCGACTAGCAACAAAATCCCACCCCTTCACTGTTGCGGCCCCTACATGCCGAAACATTTTGTACTCTGATAACTTCTTTCCACGGACCGCTTGCCTTTGGAATTCCCGCCCTGCTTCCGGTTTTCCCGACAGTAGAAACATGCAGAAATTTAAATGTAATGTTAACAAACAGTTTGCTACCGGTCTCTCCTCTCAGGTTGCCCCTACCTCCACCAAAATCTGATTATTATCATGGTAGTATTTATTTACTCCTCTCCAGGACGTTAGGCACAAGGCCAGTTTTTATCTTACTCCCACAAGTAAGATGTGACCCGAGGTCGGTTCGGGAAAGTGGGGTTTAAAAATTGCCTGGGCAGCCCCGTCGACATTCACCGGTAGGGGCGCCTCAGGCAGTAAGCAATAAACTTACTTCTCCCCAAAGAGGGGAGGCGAAGTCTGGGAGGGTGGACCTCCTAAAATTGCACAGGACAGCCCCATAGAGTCTATGGGGCTCGGCGTAAATCAAGCCCCGAAGGCCAAGACGATACTAGTTTAGTGGGTGCAGTATCCATCGGAACAGATACTACACTTTGATCTTAGCCAAAAGGCCAAGACGCTTCAGTTGCCAACGCTTTGCTTGGTGTGAATAAAAGTTTTTTTTAAATGTTTGTCCACGTCCACGCATCGCTATAAGAAACTCTGTCCGTGTGTCTATCGGCCAGTTGGTCGGTCGCATTTAAATTTGAAATAGTATTTTTATCATTAAACGCACAGTTTCGAATGGACGCATTTTCCTCTTTATTTATTTTTTGACACCTCATTTTTAAATCCGGGCATGTTCATGCACTGAGAAGC
>OY744544.1:14996445-15006445 GCA_963556195.1 Sepiola atlantica
CAATAACAATAGACACAAATAGGCAATATTTAATATAATGCTTTTGTTTTTCTTTCCGACATACTGTTTTATTAGGGTTGGGACGTAATGGGTGAAAATTTCAGATTCGTGCGAATAGTATTTTTTTCTGTTCATTTATACATAAATAACACTAAACAATCAAATATTTTAAAAATTTTGCAAAATTCAGAAGGTGCAGGCCAATAGTTTTTGGCTATTTTACATTCATGAAAACCCTTTCACAGCCTGAAAATGGTCCTAAATCAAAGTACTATATCAGATTAAACCATCTATATCCATTCATAGCTTTTGAGGATATTTTAGGACCTGCAATGTCGCATGAAACCACTTTTTCATCGAAAAATGATGGATTTTGAGTCCCGTGGAGCCCTAACGGCTATTTTTGGCCTGCACCTTCTGAATTTTGCAAAATTTTCAAAATGTTTGATTGTTTAGTGTTATTTATGTATAAATAAACAAAAAAAATACTACTCGCATGAATCTGAAATTTTCACCCATTACGTCCCACCCCTTCAATAAATAGTGCGTTATACGGTGTCAAAGATTTTATGATAGTTCGATGCTGATCACCTCCTTTTCAAAGTTATTCATATCGGATCCACATGTGTGTCGTGTGTTAAATGTGTCTGCTGTGACCTCGTAGAGCATACTGGAAGTTATAATGTAGTACTATCGTTTGCCGGGGGCGATGTTTGGAACGAGGAGCGAATAGAATTCATAAACCCATTGAAGAATCTATAACATTGATATCAGTTTTTCCTATCCGTTCCGGCCCCTCTTAACCCTGACCTAACCCTAACCCTGACCTAACCCTAACCCCGTCTCTCCCTTTATTATTTTCGCGTTATTTTCATTCTACTCGCTGAATTTGATTAGCACCATTGCGCTCGTGCGATGATTCGGCGGCCAACCGCACGCCTTTTCCCTGCGTGTCCACCCAAGCCAAAACAGGCTTTTAATGTCGACTCCATCTGGCGAAAAGTCAAGGAACAATATCCTCATTAGGGGCTAATATGATAACCGCGACGTGGAGTGAAGGTAGCGATTGGAATGTTAGGACGCAGAGCGAAACCTCGGTGGGTCGCTGCTGCCTTTGGGACGCTGCCATCTAACCACGAGGCTGGTAACTTGATTAGCCCCTCTAAGGCTGTTTCAAACAAAAAAATCCTCTACTATTAAGCGATTTATTGAGTCCTATGCATCTGTATTTTAAGTGTTATTCGTTGAAGGAAGTGACGGTGGTTAAGTGGATAACGACACGGGCTGCAGAGCTGGGTGTCCCAAGTTCGAATCCGGTCAGGTCCATCGTATCACTTTCGCTTAAGGATCTTGGCAACCATTATATTGTCCCTTCTGCAAGAATGTCATTAACAGAATCAAAGTGTTACCATTGTGATTGATACGGATTTACTTTTACTTATCAAAAAAACAAAATAAGTATTTTCAGCCAATGTGATGAAGCATTTGCCCCCACAGGAATGTATTTATCCAAATTAGACCTTTTAGTCACGGAAGTCCATAACAACCAACACTATTGTATTATTTGGATTATTCGGACCACTATCCTCGTCTTGGTTTGTTATATTCACAACGTTTCCACCGATGTAACATCCGACCTACTTTAGGTTCATCTTTTCGAACTTGGTAATATTTATGTCGAAGTTGGGAACATTTACGGAATTTGGAATGGAACCATTTATTAAACTACGGGGTAATTTTTTTTTTTTAGTTAATAATTGTCGCCTGTAAGAAAAATATAATAAATAAAATTAATTTTTATGGTTTCATTTACTGGTTTAAAAAAAACATTGTTAAACATAGTGCACCCCAAACAAGGCAGGCCGCCACTGTAGACGTAAGGGGCTACTGAGAAAAAAAGGGTGAATGTTTTTTTTGTTTGTTTTTTTTTGGGGGGGGGTCAACCTAATTTAGGAGCTGCGCAGCGAGATGTCTGTTTACATTAGTTTTAAATTACTGCATGTGAGTAACGTCAAGAAAACAGAGAGCAGGGAGGGAATTCCAGAGTCCAGCAGCACGAGGAAAGAAGCTTTTTGAGTTTTGGAGTATATATATATATATATATATATATATATATATATATATATATATATATATATATATATATAGGCTATTATTCATACACGTCACTGCTTCCTTCGTCGACGGCCAGCACACGGAGCCGAACAAAACACTGGTAAAAGTTTTAAACGCCGATATGTTACACTAACCTTTTGTTGAATTCACCATAGAAGGGAAATAATCAATATTATCTCGCATAGGTCCACCAGGACTCACCAGTAGCAGTCTTCATTACTAATTATAATAAATGTATCTATTTGTTTATTTAAAGGATTTGCATATATATATATATATATATATATATATATATATATATATATATATATATATATATATATATAAGGAAATTAACATCTTTGAAGCACGGATTAGAATGTATTAAGTGAAATATTTTGAAAATCAACAATCGTGCAATTTTAAATGAAAAATTCATTTATTTAATTTTTTTTACAAGCTTTCGTTGTAGAACAACCTTGTCAGGCGAGACTGTCTTATAGTTTATTTTCTTCTTCCTCATTTTGATGGTATTAACCCTGAGGGGTCGAATCACGACACGAGCAGAAAGAGACGTCAAGTTCTTAAAACGTTATAAGTGTAGTCCTGGCGATGTTATGCGCAGATTGGCACTTTTTTAAGTAAGGAAATTGACAACATCTTTGAAGCACGGATTAGAGTGTATTAAAGTGAAATATTTTGAAAATCAACAATCGGGCAATTTAAAATGAAAAACTCATTTATTTATTCTAATCCGTGCTTCGAAGATGTTAATATATATATAAATATATATATATATATATATATATATATATATATATATATATATATATATATATATATATATTATTCCTCTTATCTACTTACCTTTCTGGTACCAAAAGTTACTAAAGCTTTATTTTTTATTTATTTATTTATTTATTTATTTATTTATTAATGCAACTTTAATTTCTATATAATTTTATTGCTAGCTACCATATTGCAGAATGGTTCTTGGGTTTAGTGTTTAGATAGTATTAGTACTATTATTTTAATTTTTAATTTTTAATTTTTTTGTTGTTATAATTAATGTTATTTGATATGCAAATTACCATTTAATACGGTAGCCTTAATATTATTATTATTATTATTATTATTATTATTATTATTATTTATTTATTTATGTATATATTAGTGAAATTTTAAGCTGAATTATTTCGACACTTGATTATTGGGGAAATGGTAGTTTAATCAGTACCATTGGAGAGCCATGAATATTATAACTGTCCTGTGTTTAAATCTCCGAAACAGTTACATGGTAAACAGCTGATGATCCCCATGTTAATATTAGAAGCTTAAGGTCTCCTGTTTTTGTTTCACTGTTAGATACTTTACCCACTCCCTCTTTTTTTCTTTTTATTTAGTTATGTTTTTTTTATCAATCTATGAATTTTCCAACGAATGTTAAGTCTGCAATATCTTGGATTTACTTAGTTTCTCTCGGAATTTAAACTGCATTTTACCTTTTATTTTTTATTTTTTGTTAAAATGACTTAAAGCTTCTTTAGACATATATATATATATATATATATATATATATATATATATATATATATATATATATATATATGTGTGTGTGTGTGTGTGTGTGTGTGTATGTGTGTGTGTGTGTGTGTAATTTAAACGTTGTTCTTCTTTTGACAACCGATAACAATTTTCCTACGAGACTGTATTTAAAGAGAGTTTCAAAAATCAAGGTTGTTAGGTTTTCTATCACAAGAAACGTCTGGTTAAAGTAACTATAAAAACCCGCCAACGAGAAATCCCCGGATATGATTAAGCGCCAATAATCTCGCATGCGAAAGGTTTCATCTCCGGCACCATTTAGTTTACTGAGCCGGTCCGTTTCAGACAAACATATACGCACACAACCCAGTATTATTTACTCCTCTCCAGGAGTTAGGCACAAGGCCAGTTTTATCCTACTCCCACAAGTAAGATGTGACCCAAGGTCGGGTCGGAAAGTGGGGGTTTAAAAGCCAGCGCCCGAGAGGTGAACACTCTGACCATCAAAAATTGCCTGGGCAGCCCCGTCGGCATTCCCCGGTAGGGGCGCCTCAGGCAGTAAGCAATAAACTTACTCCTCCCCAAAGAGGGGAGGCGAAGCCTGGGAGGGTGGACCTCCTAGAGCTGCACAGGACAGACCCATAGACCGGCGTAAATAAAGCCCCGAAGGCCAAGACAATAACAGTCTATGGGGTGCAGTATCCATCGGAACAGATACTACACCTTGATCTTAGCCAAAAGGCCAAGGCCACCCAGTGCCTCCTTTGGGATTGTACCGCTAAGCATCCTCCCCACGAACGTAATTAGAGAAGTGTAAAATAAAAAGAAATTAGATTATTTGTCACCAGGTCCTTCTTTTAAAACTCGGTCTTGTGTCGTCCTAACTCTCAAGGGAAGGCAAATAATCGCAAATACTAAAGGGAAGAATTTTCTTCTTGTATAAAACATTCCCAGGTAACCATGAGCACGCATGCGCGCCATAACCCTATAAAGAAAGTCATTCAGTTCCGAACTAAAGAGTAATTTCTTCATTCCAAATCCTTTTGTCACGTTCGTACTATTTTGCTTCCATTTTTTTCTTGTTTTTCCTTCGATCATAAAAACGCAAGCTAAATAAGTGAAATCTTTTATTCGTTCTGGTTAATTTCATTATAGTACGAATCACTGCGTCTTTTTTTTTTTTTCTTCTTTTTTTCTTCGTACACCGGCGTTAATAGACGGAGAAAAGAAAAAAATCACCGCTAAAAGGCGGTCGAGATTCGGCGGCCATTTTGTACAGCGCATCATTCAACATGGCGCCTTTGGATTTCGGTACGCAAAATGGCGTCCGCGAATACGCTAACAAAGGCTTCTCCATCAATTTGTTCCTCTTGGAGATTCGATAAACAGATTAAGACAACTAAGAATGTGTGGCAAATAAAATTATGCTAATGGCCATCTTTTTTTTTTTTTTTCAGTAAATTATCGGTCTGGGACCGAGCAGATAGCGTTCGTCGGGCGTGCGTATGTATCAAAAAGCGTTCATTGCTCGTCTGTATTTAAAATATTTTTTTTTTTCCAGGTTAAAAACAAGACAAGGACTCTTCAGATGCATCCGCCCAAACTGCGCGTTTATCGATGAAAATGCTATTGAATACAAAAAAACAAACAAAAACAAGCGTAAGATACTGGCAAAAAATGTTGGCTTTTTGTATAAGGACATAGTGTAGTATTTCTGTCCTCGGTCAGTGAAAGAAGAAATCTTTCTGGACTGAGGCAATTTAAATTTTCGTCCCAATACAGAGTGCCAATTTTAAGGATGGATTTTCTCTCACATTATAGACCATCTTTTGTCTAACTCTTCCCTCGGGGGGAGGCAAGTAAATAAAAACTATTTCTTCACTTCTTTGGTCTTTTGGCTAGGAGCAAAGTGTATTATATGTTCTGATAATACGTTTAATATTTTCTGCCCTCGATCAGGGAATGGGGAAATCCTTCTAGACTGAGGTAATTTTTATTTTTGTCCTCATTCAGACTGACCCTCTTGGGGGAGCTGAATATTATCCACATGAAAAACTAACCTTGTAGTGGTTGTAGGTGTTGGCAAGTAAATACGGACTGTCGATAATGTTATTTAGAGCAGAGGTCCCCAACCGATTCATGGATGGCTCTGCTCTTGAGGAGGACTCGACTCTGAAGCTTCTTGGTCTTTCTTTTACCATCAAATCTTTCTTAGAGTTCATACATTATATCCATTGCTCTTTCTGCTTCTGGTGAAGTCGCTTCTCTCTATCGCTCCAAACACTTTCTCGCCCCTGAGGCTATTCTCTATCTCTACAAATCCACAACCAGACCATGGATGAAGTACTGTTGTCATATTTGGGCTGGTGAATGCCTGTCCCATGTAAAGATTCTTAATCAGGTGCAGAAACGTATCTGTAATGTAATTGCTCACACCGTTCCTTTTTCTCTGCACCCTCTCTCTCACAGACGTGATGTTGCTAGTCTCAGTTTTTCTATAAGTACTATTATAGCATGTGTTCTTCAGAATTGTGTGATATATTCCCCGCTTCATTTGTAGCAACCATGTAAAGATTTCCTTAATCTATTTTAGCCATGGTGGGTTCGTCCTGTCTTCTCCGAGGACCGAGGCAAATTTGTGCACTGAATAGGGTAAAATACTTGAAATCATATCATATCTAGGTACAAAAAAAACACTTTTTTAAAAAAATAATTTATACTATATATATATATATATATATATATATATATATATATATATATATATATATATATATAAAGTGTGTGGTATAACATAGACCCCACACTCTTACACTCCTTGCGACGGCATCATTTAATGTAATGAGAACCGTCCCGGTGCAGGAATCCTTCCTGACTGTGAACACCTTTTCTTTGGCTCGTGATGTCGTCTGTGGTGGCGTTGAATCTCCTCCGGGTCTGATGAATGACGGCTTCGTGATTCTGTGAAGGCAAGATTACTTAGCAGGCAATCTGACGATAGAATAACTCAACAAACGGCTAGGTCTTTTCACAACAATAATTATTTAATAAAAATGAACGGTGGGTTTTTAACTTTAACCCAAAGTCTATTCTTCGATAATGGCTTCTTTACTAACTATCGTATCTCTCTGCGTGCGGGTGTGAATCTACGATTTCCCAGTGTTAAACAGCTGGACTTAATCTATGTCTGGAGAACCGTGTGTGTGTGAAACTCCCTTTTCAAAGCCGTAATTAAGTTGTGACTTGTCTACTGAAAACGGTGGGGGAGGGGGACACTATTGTTAACACCTCCCAGACAAGAAGCTGTTCGCGCAGCATCTCGTCCGGTGATCCCCTGGCCCGGCGGAGACGTCCGTTCTCGACCAATTCTTAGATCTCACTGACTTGCGATCGCCTTCTCATCTCAAATAACAAAGACGAAAAACGTATAACTCATACTCTCTCTCTCTCTCTCTCTCTCTTCTCGTCGTGTGGTACGCGCGATGCTGACTTACTCTCTTTCTTTCCCCCATCCCTTCTTCTGTGTCCCCACTGAGGTAATTTTTATTTTTGTCCTCATTCAGACTGACCCTCTTGGGGGAGCTGAATATTATCCACATGAAAAACTAACCTTGTAGTGGTTGTAGGTGTTGGCAAGTAAATACGGACTGTCGATAATGTTATTTAGAGCAGAGGTCCCCAACCGATTCATGGATGGCTCTGCTCTTGAGGAGGACTCGACTCTGAAGCTTCTTGGTCTTTCTTTTACCATCAAATCTTTCTTAGAGTTCATACATTATATCCATTGCTCTTTCTGCTTCTGGTGAAGTCGCTTCTCCCTATCGCTCCAAACACTTTCTCGCCCCTGAGGCTATTCTCTATCTCTACAAATCCACAACCAGACCATGGATGAAGTACTGTTGTCATATTTGGGCTGGTGAATGCCTGTCCCATGTAAAGATTCTTAATCAGGTGCAGAAACGTATCTGTAATGTAATTGCTCACACCGTTCCTTTTTCTCTGCACCCTCTCTCTCACAGACGTGATGTTGCTAGTCTCAGTTTTTCTATAAGTACTATTATAGCATGTGTTCTTCAGAATTGTGTGATATATTCCCCGCTTCATTTGTAGCAACCATGTAAAGATTTCCTTAATCTATTTTAGCCATGGTGGGTTCGTCCTGTCTTCTCCGAAGACCGAGGCAAATTTGTGCACTGAATAGGGTAAAATACGGAGTGGGGTGGTGCGGGCAATTGCAATTCGTCGTTTTAGTTTCTCTTTAGATCTTATCTACACTAAAGAAAACCATTAGCCTCTCTTTCTCTATTGGACCACCCCTCGAGTTGACATTCATCGTATCTAAAAGACCCATGACCAAATTGTTCAGCTGGTCAAACTCATCCATTGTATCTGGTTAAGTGCCACTGACAACCTACACGCTCTCTCCCGCCAGGCTGGCGCCGTCTCTCGGCCAAGGTTTGGACAGTCAAAAATATGTACTAGCTCCCAGACTTCCACTTGTCTCTACGTGGGGCCTGATCTCCCCGATGCATTCCAGTGCACCCCGGGGTGCCGACTCCGTCGCTGAAACCACTGTTTCACAGTGGTATCGTTCAAGTTTCAAAGTATTGCATGGAAAGTTAATAAAATTGAAATATAAGCCAAATTAGCAATACAAGATTAATTTATTTATTTTTTTTTTTTACTTTTTTTTTTTACATTAAAAAAAAATAAATAAATAATAAATTAATCTTGTATTGCTAATGTAGCTTATATTTCAATTATATATATATATATATATATATATATATATATATATATATATATATATATATATATATAAGATTAAAGTTGAGACTTGTTTGGTTAAGTTCACCGTAGACACGTAGCTATAAGGCATACTCCGACAACATTCGTAGAATCTCTAGTCAGTCTTTCTTGATATGCCGCCCTTCACATAAATAGAACTTAACTTCCCTTCTTTAACTTGGCAATGTCCCGTGGCCTAATTGTCACAGCGCTTGCTTACGGAGTCTAGGTTGATTCTGTGGTAGGGGTTCGAACCGTGCGACCGTCCGAGATTATCATCCCTTCACTGATGAGAGCAAAAACTCGAAACGCTAGCGTATGTAGGTAAAAATATTTTTTTCTGTTTTGCGGATTACCCAAAGAAAATGGTCACTTAGTTAAGAAAAATATTCATTTAATTTTTTAATGCTATTATGTTATGCGGATTTCTTTAAATTTATAAAAATTATCCAGTTAAAAAAAAACTTTTAGACTCACGTAAGATTCGAACTCGGGTATTGACATCGTAAAAAAACTACTGCCTTACTAATGTGTATTCTACCTATTCCTTTATTTATCGACAAATAAGATTCCGATCTATCTATATTCATGAGTTTCATGTATATCCGATCTTGCATATGTCTCTAACATGTTCCCATAATAAGGAGAGTAGAAAATGACTAACTTGGGTTTACTTTCGGCAGCCTCGTAACTCTTGCTTCCCTTATTTTGTCCTTTAGTCCTCACATTCGATGAGCGATGTTTCTGACAAAGGGGAAATAATTGCTGTTTCTGGGTCGGAATCTATCTATATAACACTTATCGTTGGCTATTTTTTTTTTACCTCAAACTATTTTTTTTAGCTTCTTACATCAAGTGGCTTCATGCCTTGTCCGGAGCAATTTCCATAAAAAAAATCCCATATTTCTAGTAACTCCCAACAGCAAAACTTTCGGATAGTATATAGATTTTATTAATTAATATTCCTATTTTTTTTTTCTATTTAATTGAATGGATTTTCGTGTTGAAATGGACAAAAACTATTTAACCTCCCCCCCCCCTCCTCCTCCTTTCTCGAAACGACAGTTCGGACGAGCCGATTTTCTGCTTTTTTTTTTTTTACATTATGTCGTTTCGGAAAGAGTTGTCTTGTGTGTGGGACCGTTGACAGCTCAATCGGCTGACACGACTTTCAATTTTCTTCGGCGTTAATGGATCGAGATGTAGATAGGGGGTTCGTTTCCCGATTAGCGGCGAGTTGCGGACGCCGAGTGTTGAAAGATCGCCGGCTTTAGACACACACACACATACACACACACACACACACGCACGCACACACACGCGAGCGCACGCACACACGCACACACACATACACACACATAGAAAGGCACGTGCGCACAATAACACACACACACACACACGCGCGAGAGCGCGAAGGCAATTATGGGAACACGGTGGAGACAGATGTGACATCGGAAATACATGAAACTTATAAAAATAGATAGATCGGAATCGGTTGTAGCTTCGCCATTCACCGGCCTAAATAACTTCTCCAGTCTCTCTTAGTTTTTCTTTCTCTTTCTCTCTGTCGCTC
>OY744544.1:15016445-15071445 GCA_963556195.1 Sepiola atlantica
TACGAGAATCTCGTAATAAACGTTATGTTATCTTCGACCAGCGCCTCTTTCTGTCCACTGACATTTTATTCGACCGTTCCTTCAGCTCTCGCGGATAGGAGCCGGTGTGATTTAGTTGTTGATTTGACGGGAGGTGCTAGCGATGATATGATTGGATAGGAAAGGTAATGTGAATGGTAAGAAATTATTTCCTCCGCAGTCCCAGGGTCATTGTTTCTCCTCCCCCCCCCCCGAGACAATCCAATGCCTTTCGGCACTCTGAAAAGTTTAGCCTCTCTAAATCTTACAAGAAAGAAAGAAAAGAAGAAATAAAAAAGAAAGAAAAGAGAACAAATAAAGAAACAGAAATAAAAAAAGAAAGAAAGAAAGAAATGTTATTTTTAAGATGAATATATAATATATGAAGTAAACTCAGTCTTTTTATTGTTTCTTTGTCGTCGATAGCTTTCTTCCTACAAAAGCCATATTTAATTCTGGTTTGTCGGTTTCTCTATTTCATCGTTGCAGCATGTTACTAAGAAAAATAAAATGTAATTCGATTTAAGTTCTTCCAGAAAATACTATGTCCGGGTCGGTGTTATTTTTAAATAGTCGCTATCTATTTGACTTTAATTAGGAGAAGAAAAACTATTTTTGAAAACAAAAATCGGCATAGTTTTAACAAAAACAGGCAAAATAAATTGCGAATAAATACATTACCGGGCAAAAAAGGGTGGGGACAGCTAGTTTTATTTTAATCTTTAGAATGGCATACCGACGCACAGACCTCGAGTGTGTTCGGTCTCTCTGTACAAGGGTTTGTCAGGACAACCTGACATGAGGATACTTCACTCTACAAGTAAACCCTAACCAAATATTCAAAATATAGGTTATTCAAAGCCCAAAATAAGATCCCCTCGACACGACTATACAGTGGCTCATACGGGGAATAGTGAACATTCCCCTAGTGGTGTTACCTCAAGTAACAACACTTAGCTGGATACTCCACCACTCTCTTTCTTTCTCTCTCTCTCTCTCTCTTTCTTTCTCTCTCTCTCTTTCTCTTTCTCTCTCTTTCTCTCTCTTTCTCTCTCTTTCTCTCTTTCTCTCTCTCTCTCTTTCTCTCTCTCTCTCTCTCTTTCTCTCTCTCTCTTTCTCTCTCTCTCTTTCTCTCTCTCTCTCTTTCTCTCTCTCTCTCTCTTTCTCTCTCTCTCTCTTTCTCTCTTTCTCTCTCTCTTTCTCTCTCTTTCTCTCTTTCCTTTCAAAATGAGCCTTCAAGATTGAACATTTTCAGGAAGCTTCACCAACCTTGTCATTAAGTTTGGTACTTTGAAATGAACTCTACTCTTTCCCCTAATAATTCTTTTGTTTTGTTTTTCAAGAAAAGTTGACACACCTCAGCGTAAATGCATTCTTGTCCTGGAATCCGGTGAGACCGAAAGACCACAAGAAATATATACTATAACATAGTTAACTGGTCAATTGGGGAGAAGAAAATGAAAATAAATGTTTTTAACTTCTTTACTAACTCAAACTTTGAGAAGTAAATGAGAACGTTAATAGAATATTCGAATATGTATGTATCTTATACAGAGATTAAGTGTTCGCTCCAGGAAGGGGCCCCTTGATTTCTGAGAACTTCGACTGAAGTAAAATGAAACAAAAAAATAGATAGGCAGAATGTATTATTGAGATTTCCTTTCAATCCTAAGCGTGACAAACCGACGGAAATTGTATGCCAAACTTAAGCGTGACAGACCAACCAACCTCGTGACAGACTGAACCTCTTATAGCGACTTTGTGACACATATAATTTGTGACATATAATTTGTGACACATATAATTTGTGACATATAATTTGTGACACATATAATTTGTGACATTGTGACACATATAAGCAAAATAATTCAATATTTAATGAAAATAAGAAATCATATATGTTATATTGACTAATGTGTCATCACGTGGGCGATTTATGACATTTGAAGACGACCATGTTATAGCCAGCAGGGAAGCATCCCCGTAGTAATCTGTTCCACAGACGGAAAGTAATTAGAAAGAGACTCTGTGTATCAAAATTATGTCTAATGTAAGAGATAGATAAAGAGAGAGGTGAGTGAGAGAGATAGAGAGAGGGTGAGAGAGAGAGGGTGAGAGAGATAGAGAGAGAGGGGGGAGTGAGAAAGATAGATAGATAGAGAGAGAGGGTGAGAGAGGGTGAGAGAGAGGGGGTGAGAGAGATAGAGAGAGAGAGAGGGGGAGTGAGAGAGATATATATAGAGAGAGGGTGAGAGGGGGGTGAGAGAGATAAAGAGAGAGGGGGGGAGTGAGAGAGAGGGGTGAGAGAGATAGAGAGAGAGAGAGGGTGAGAGAGAGGGGGTGAGAGAGAGAGTGAGAGAGAGAGGGTGAGAGAGATAAAGAGAGAGAAGGGGAGTGAGAGAGAAGGAGAGAGGGTGAGAGAGAGGGGGTGAGAGAGAGAGGGGGAGTGAGAGAGATAGAGAGAGGGGGGAGTGAGAGAGATAGAGAGGAAGAAAGGAAACCAATTGTATAAGACAAGTTCTTTCTGTACAATTAATATTTCGTGATAATTGTCTAAACAATGGATGGCAGTAAAAGTGTTGGGAGCTTTCAGATGAGATATTTAAAACAATCGTTGATGTTTTAAAGAAGTAAAACGTAGAAAGAATTAAGAAAAAAAAGAAAATAAGAAAAAAAAATTTTGATTTGTTTATAAACGTTATTTTTTATGTTAAATATGATTGAGAATTTATTTTTATTTTTATTTTTATTCTCTTTCTCTTTCGCATCGTGTTTTTACAAAAATGCTCACGGAGGAATCTATTCTATAAATCGGAAGTCGTATTTCCGTCTGTCTGTGTGTCCAGCTAAAGCGCAGAAACTCGCAACGATACATTTACAAACTTTACATATCACGATTTAGTATCACCCCGAAACTGGTTATGGTAACAAATATTATAATATCCATCTACTCTTGGATCAAATTAGTGCAGGGCAGAAACTGTACTTTCATTCATTCTTATCGCCAGGTTAAAAGAGTCAGTCAGCTGCTGATCACCTATTCTTTTGATGTTTGTCTTTCTATTAAAGCAGTTGCAAAAGTGTTCGCGTGAATTCGAAAGAAATACAGAAAGAGAGTGGGGCGATAGATGAAGTGAGATGGAGTCGAGTGGAAGTGCTTGCTTAAAATGTAACGTTGCAATGGATTTTTTTTAAAGAAAGATGTTGCATACACTTACAAAAATTATTCTATGTTCTTATCCAGCATCCCGGGCTACATGAGGTAGCCTTGCTCGTAAATAAATAAATAAATTTCGCCAATGACTTCGAAGATGTGCCTTTATCAAACAGTTTAATCGGGTTACAGAAACTCTCGCTGATTTACGAGAATCTCGTAATAAGCGTTAACTGCAACCAGCTTTTCTCTCTCTCTCTCTCTCTCCCTCTCTCTCTCTCTCGCTTTCTCTCTCTTTCTCTCTCCCTCTCTCTCTCTCGCTTTCTCTCTCTCGCTCTCTCTCTCTCTCGCATTCTCACTCTCTCTCTCTCTATCTCTCTCTCGCTTTCTCTATCTCTCTCTCGCTTTCTCCATCTCTCTCTCACTTTCTCTCTCTCTCTATCTCACTCTCGCTCTCTATGTCTCTCTCTATATCCCTCGCTCTCTCTCTCGCACTCTTTCGCACTCTCTGTGTCGCTCTCTTTCTCACTCTCTCTCTCTCTCTCTCTCTCTCTATATATATATATATATATATATATATATATATATATATCTTTCGCTCTCTCTCTATCTCTCTCTTTCTCACACTCTTTCTCTCTCTCTCCCTCTTTCTCTCTCGTGCGCGCTTATGGCCTCCTCCATTTGCTCGAAAAATTTGTGGGTGGCATCAGACGTTTCATCTGTGTGTAAATCAGATCCCGGTTTCATCTTAATAGCTACATCAGTACGCACATGCAAGTGTATGTCCGGACATTCACATCACTTTGAAAGTGTATATCTAACTAGCACTACCTACCCGGGTTTATTTGGGATGCAGTAAAATGCACTTTAGTTTTTTAATTTTTTATTTAGTTGCACATTTTTAAAGTTAACCTAAACAACTGCTACCATATTTTCAAAATCTAAAATATGACTCACTCCCCTTACTGTTTGTTTTTATTTTGAGGTGATTATTTAAAAATGTTTCATATTATGAATCGTTTGGGGTAGGACTAAGCGGATTGTACCAAAGTACATTATCATACTCTAAATAATACGATATAACAATAGCATGAACATTGTCTAGTCAGAAGCAACATCGATTTATCCGCTTAAATGCTATTTGAGTCTGACGTTGAAAGTCCGACAAGATATCTTTATATGTTAGATATAAACAAGAACGTATATTCTAAAAGAGCATCCATTCAAACAACGCGTTTAGTGAGAAAAATGTTTTAAATACCACACCAAGTACCACACCAAGTACCACACTAAATACCACACCAAGTACCACACCAAATACCACACCAAGTACCACACCAAGTATCACACCAAACACCACACCAAGTACCATACCAAGTACCACACCAAATACCACACAAAATACCACACAAAATACCACACCAGGTACCACACCAAATACCACACCAAATACCACACCAAATACCACACCAAATACCACACCAAATACCACACCAAATACCACACCAAATACAACACCAAATACCACACAAAGTACCACACCAAATACCACACCAAGTATCACACCAAATACAACAAGTACCACACCAAATACCACACCAAGTACCACACCAAATACCACACCAAATACCACACCAAATACCACACCAAGTACCACACCAAGTACCACACCAAGTACTACCTCTAATACCACTCAAAGTACCACACCAAATCCCACACCAAATACCACACCAAGTACCACATTAAATACCACACCAAATACCACACCAAGTACCACACCAAGTACTACACCAAATACCACACCAAGTACTACACCAAGTACCACACCAAGTACCACACCAAGTACCACACCAAGTACTACACCAAGTACCACACCAAGTACCACACCAAGTACCACCTCCAATACCACTCAAAGTACCACACCAAATCCCACATTAAGTACCACATTAAATACCACACCAAATACCACACCAAGTACCACACCAAGTACTACACCAAATACCACATCAAGTACCACACCAAGTACCACACCAAGTATTACCGGTTCCATGGAAGAATATGTATTCATATACAAATACTCTACTTTTTAAATAAAATAAATATATTAATCGATTTTCAAGTTTTTGAATTGTAAGCAACCAACTTTAGAATATAACTATTGCAATTTAAAGTAAAAAAGATAACGATGGATTTTGTGATAAGAATAATACATTAATGTCTCTGTTTCTGAATTTTTTAGATGAGGATTTATAATGTCTATAATTTGGATTATTCGGACTACTGTTCTCATACTGAGTGTTATTCTCACTTATAACCTCCGACATTCTTCACGTGTATCTTTGTCGAACTCGGGAATCTTTCTGTCGAACTCGGAAATCTGCGCGGAATTTTGAACGAAACCCCTCATTCAATCCATAGCATGATTGTGAGTTCGACAAGATACACCTGAAGGAGGTCAGAGGTTACACTGGCCGAAACGTTGTGAGAATAACACTCAAGATGAGGACAGTAGTCCGAATAATCCAAATGATACAAATTAATGTCTCTGTTTGTGCCATGTGTGTATATATGTGTAAGCTATAAGACGTTTGAGTATATGGATCTGTGTTAGCTGTAAGACATTGATGTATGAGCTTATTTCATGTGTATGTATATGTGTATACGGAAGCTTTACGATTACGGTTCGAATATTATCAATTCTCGTTTAGGGGTCATTTTTTTCAGCTCTAGCAAGTAATTCATTAACTACACACGTGTATTATATAGTTATCGAATTCGACATACAGATTCAGAAGTTGTTGTTTTTTTGGGTTTTTTAACATAGTTCACCCCAGACAAGGCAGGCCGCCACTGTAAATGGGGGACCACATAGAGGTTTTTAAAATCCATAGTGAAAGTGATGATATGGAACCGGAAGAATTGGAACTTGGCACACCCATGTCATCGGTCAACATTGGTATCCTCCATTCCGGACCTGAAATGAAAAACCTACATCAAATCCATTGTAAAAGTTGAAGGAAAAATGGTTGGATCTCTCTACTGCTCCAGAAAGTATCTTACTCCTGTTTTGTTTTTGTTTTTTAACATAGTTCACCCTAAATAAGGCAGGGCGCCACTGTATATGTAAGGGGGTACCGAGAAGAAAGAAAAGGGAGAAGGTTGGGGGGGGGGATCAACCTAAATTGGGATCTTTGCAACGAGATGTCTGTTTACATTAGTTTTAAATTTCTGCATGTCAGGACCATCGGGGAAACAGGGGACAGGGAGGGACTTCCAGGGGCCAGCAACACGACGAAAGAAGCTATTTGAGTAGAAAGCTCTCCGGCATCTGGGGACCTCCACAGTGAATGGATGAGATTTAGTCGATTGTCGAGTTGGTTTAGTGAACTTACGTCGAGGGGGCACCAGAGCAGCCAATTCATCAGAGCACAATCCATTGAAGTATTTGTAAAACAAGCACAAGGATGCTACATTGCGGCGATGGGACAAGGACTGGAGCTTGGTTGACAGTGAAGGGCCTATTAGGTTGGCGACTCTTTTTTTGGACCTTGTCAAGGAGGGGGAGACTAGTAGATGATGCACCAGCCCAGATGTGGCAACAATACTCAATTTCGTAAAGATGCAATTGAACCGTGTCGGAGGTTACATCGGTCGAAACGTTGTTATAATAACAACGAAGATTAGAATAATAGTCTTAATAATTTCAATAATACAAATTATCAACCCTCGTCTAAAAATTTCCTGAACATAATTGCCCTTTAAATTGTTTTCTTTCTTAAGTCAATCGTTATTTTCATGGAAAAGTGCTCGACTGAGCCCCAGTCCCTGGCTCTCCTCTCGTTTAGCTACCACAACTGAAAAGAAATTGCCCCTCTTCCTCCGCGTGAAGATCCTCAGGCTGACTTTCAATTAACAGAGTTTTTTTTTCTAAGAAGTTCTCGCATGTGGTACACATTAACACGGCATTGCTTCCGTCCAAACTACAACATGACTGTATTCAAATCCACAAAATAACTTAGTATAAAACATTCCTACAAGTAACTAATATTTGCTTATTTCACTAACTATTTTAAATCCACTCATAATATTCTTCATAATTCAACTGACAATCAATCCATCTCGTTTACCATTACCCTCGAGTGGCTTTTGGGCCTTAATAAATAGTGAAACTTTAGTAGAAAAAAACCCCGAAGGAAAACTCTTGCTTTTATCCTTAGTTTTCTGCCCGTAAAAACTTGATTTCTTGTTAAAAAGGGATAAAATGTGTATGCAACGCACTCCATAAGACAGGAGAAGCTATGTCAGTAGAGCTCGATATCGGAAAGGTCTTGTAGAGCACGGCGGTGTCAGCTTATCATCTAACCCAGGAGCAGGAAACCTCCGGCCCGCGGGCCACATCCGGCCCGCAAAGGCTTAGCGTCCGGCCCGCCATCCTGCTAGGCTGTATTATTGCAATCCGGCTCGTGGACCTCCCAGTAAAACTCATATCATTTTGTGACATAGACGTAAAAGTAGGTTTCAATTAAGATTTACAGTGGGATAAAAATGTATGAATAGCAGCGAGCGATGATGCATGTATATTTCATTTTTCTTTAACTATTAATTTCAAATCCTTGACCTGAGATAAAAATAGAAAAAGAGAAAGAGAGAGGCAAAGCGGAAACGAGAGACGAAGAAAGGGCATAAAACAGAGAACTTATATGAGGTGTGTAAAAAAGAATGCTGGATCAACTTGCTACTTCCCCCGTCATTATTTTTTATGATTCCAAAATGGCTCTTCGTCGGCGCCTTTTATAAAATCACATACAGAAGTCTCTTGAGAAAAACATATCAGATTTGTAGAGTGTTCAATGCAATTTTTGTACTATTTATTCATGTAAACAAAATATAGTAATTCTGAGATTTCGTTTTTCACTCCGGCCCGCGATCTCCTTCCAAAAGTCTCATCTGGCCCTCACTCTGAAAAGGTTGCCCGCCCCTGATCTGACCAACTGCATCTACCCAGCGTTGCCCGGGATGCCTTAATGTTATTTTAGTTTATTTATGTGATCAGGCGAGAGCTGTTGTTTGGGTAAAGCAAGGCATTTTCAAGCTTAGCAAAGACGGAAAACCGATCAGAGACATTAGACAAACATAGAGTATAGAAAACACAACCCGACGAAATGTTCTCGAAAGTAAATAACCTAATAATGTACTGACTAACATCTATAGAACAGATCTGACGAGGAAAACTAAAGCACTTAACGAGAGAAACATTGTGTGGGCTGTGAAAGAACACCCCCCCCCCCCCCCCCAAAAAAAAGGAACACTCAGTGACATCACCAACAACCTCCAGGGATACAGGTCTGATGATTTCGCAAACAACCATTCTAAGTATACGCCGAGATCAGAAATATAGATGGCATCTAAGCTGGTGCACCAACCAACTAGCCTCTCCCCCTTCAACAGAGTGCGACAAAGAATCTCTAACCTAATAGGTCCCGCACTGTCTGCCAAGCTCCAGCCCCTGTCGCGTCACACCAGTGTTGCATCCCGGTGTTTGTTTTACAGGTACTTCCACGGAATGTATACATGTACCACTTCAAAGTAAATACCCTCGACCCACTCGTCTAGCAGCAAAACGTCACCGCTTCACTGTAGAGGTTCTGAGATCTCGGGAGAGTTTATACTTTTTATAACCTCGTAATTTAGGTTATAATAAATAATATCTTGTAAATAAAAAGGGATGAACTATCAAGATAAACGTTTAACAGATTTATTAAAACTGAACATAGAATGAATTAATGAGTTAATTTGCCGCAGTATTTACTTCAGTAGTGTTCAATACGTGAATAGAGCTAGGTAGTAAGTTATTCAAATATAGTTATGGCAATTCAGCTACACAGAGGCTTCCGCGTTTCATCCCCGTAGCCTGACGGATCCTATACGGGGATAAAACGCAGAAGCCTCTGTATAGCTTAATTGCCATAAATATATTTTCATGACTTACTATATATATATATATATATATATATATATATATATATGTGTGTGGGGGGGGGCGCAGGTGTGTGCGTGTGTGTAAGTCTATTTTGAAAGGCAAAGACGTCCGAAGAGAAAGATATATATATATATATATATATATATATATATATATATATATATATATATATATATATATATATATATATATATACTGACAAATTGTAATATATTAATATTTGTTAAAAAAGAGAAAAGATCGAAAAATAAACTAGTTGACGTTATTGAAGTAAAAGATAGAAGGTAAGTAAAAAACAAAACGAAATTAATTGAAAAGGAAAATATAAGTAAAGATGAAAGAAAGAAAGAAAGAAAAAGAAAGAAAGGAATAAAGAAAAAAAAAACGAAAAAAAGGAAGAAAGAAAAAAAAAAGAAAGGAAAAAGCAACAAAGAAACGAAGAAACGAAGAAACAAAGAAACAAGATAGAAAGAGAAAAGAAAGAAAGAATGAAAAATAGCAAGAAACAAACAAAGAAATAAGATAGAAAGAGAAAAAAAAAGAAAGAATAAAAGAAAAGTAGACAGAAAGAAAAAGGAAGAAAGAAACAAAAAATGGAAAAAAAGAAAAAAAAAGAAAAAGGAAAGAAAGAAAATAGATAGAAAGAGAAAAGAAAGAAAGAAAAATAGAAAGAAGAAGGAAAGAAAGAAAGAAAGAGAAAAGAAAGAAACAAAAATAGAAAGAAAAAAAAGAAAGAAAGAAAGAAAAAAGAAAACAGAACAAAAAGAAAAAGGAAAGAAAAAGGAAAGAAAAAATAGAAAGAGAAAGGAAAGAAACAAAGAAAAAAAAGAAAAAAAAGATAAAAGAAAAAGGAAAGAAAGAAAATAGATAGAAAGAGAAAAGAACGAACGAAAGAAAAAATAGAAAGAAGAAGGAAAGAAAGAAAGAAAGAAAGAAAAAATAGAAAGAAGGAGGAAAGAAAAAAAGAGAAAAGAAAGAAAGACGAAATAATTTAACGACAAAAAGTTTATAAAGCTAAGAAACAGCAAGAAAGAAAATTAAAAGAAAAAAAAGGAACAATTGAAATAAATTGAAGTTTATTTTTAAAATAGACGAAAGAACGAATGATGAAGAGAAAAAATAGAAGTAAAAATGGAAAGAAAAAGAAAGAATAGGAAGAAAAACCGCGAAGAAAGATAAAATAGAAGAAATGAAAGAAGAAAATAGAAAGAATAGAAAACGTGAGTGAAAAGAAAGAAAGAATAGAAAAAATAGAAAACATCGAAAGAGCGAATAGAAAAAAACGTTAAAAAAAAGAAAAAAGAGAGGAAGAATAGAAGAGAGAGAGAGAGAGAGAGAAAGAGAAAGAAAAAAAAGAAAAAAATACGAAATATAAGTGAATGGAAATGAAGAATAAAAAAAATTAAAGAAAGAAAGGAAAAAGAAAAAAGAAAAAGAAAAAAAGAATAAAAGAAAGTAACTCGTAACTCCCGCTTCCCTTATTTTGTCTTTTAGTCCTCACATTCCATATGCGATGTTTCTGACACAGGGGAATAATTGCTGTTTTCTGGGTCCGAATCTATCCATCTTGCACTTATCGTGGGATATTTTTGACCTTAATGTATTATTTTTTGTATTTTTTTTCTTTCTTTAGCTCCTTAAGCTTGTTTTTTTTAAATTTATTTTAAGTTCCTTACATCAAGTGGCTTCATGCCTTGTCTGGGGCAATTTCTATTTTAAAAAATGGATAAATAAAAGACACAAAGAAATAATACAAGAAAGTAAAAAAGAAAATAATATGGAAAAAACGTAAGTGAAAAGACAGAAAGTAAAGAAAGAATAGGAGAAATAATAAATGAAAAAAAAGAAAGAATGGACGAAAATAATTGAATAAAAAGTGAAAAGAGAAAAGAAATATATTTAAAAGATAGAAAGAAGAAGAAAAAAAAACGTAAAAGAGGCGGTAATGGACTCCCATTGTTGACACCACCTAACCCTAACCCTTACCCTAACCCTAACCCTTACCCTAACCCCAATTTGCTTCCAGTACCCAGTGTCCTCATGTATTCACTCCTATTTACTTACCGATCAGAACGGCTACCATGTTTAGCAGTTCATATTCATGTCATCTCTCAGCGACCGTCTCCCCTCCAAGTATCCTGTATTACATGATCCCCACGGCAGCGATTAATCACAGACCTGACCAACTTTCGCACACCCTGATATTTTAACCAGATCTGTGCGCAGCTTTTAATTCACGCCATGCCCAAGGGCGTTCGTACAACGTTCGCATATCAACTGCCTCAGCTGGAGCCCGAACTTGGTTCGCTGATACCAGATTTCTTCCTCTTCACCGCCGGGCCACCCGCACCTTTTTTTACAACCCATGGAGAAATTAAATATTTATGACTTTTAAAGATATTAAAAGAAGGGAAAGCATAGGAATAATAATAAAAAAAAAAAGTAAAGAATGCGTCCGTTTTAAAACGTCGTCCATATTGAAGCACTTTGCGTTCAGTATAGTGGCACAAATCCTCAACAAGCCTAGCACTTCGGGTCGTAAATAGTTGTTTTGTAATAATGTTACAAACTTTCGATATATAATGATTAAAAACACATTTTCTTACTGATGTACTGATAAGGTTTACCAAGTGTTTTGCTGTTTTTTTTTTTGTTTTTTTTAATAAAAACTAGCGATGCGCAAACCGAACACGTCTCGTATTTTTTGCATGTTAAATCCAATTAAAGATGGCGGGTGACAATACAAAATGGCGGATGACCAAACAAGATGGCGAATGACAAAAGAAGATGGCGGATGACAATACAAGATGGCGGATGACCAAAGAAGATGGCGGGTGAAAATACAAGATGGCGGATGCCCAAACAAGATGGCGGGTGACAATACAAGATGGCGGATGACCAAACAAGATGGTGGATGACTAAACAAGATGGCAGATGACTAAACAAGATGGTGGATGACCAAAGAAGATGGCAGGTGCAAATACAAGATAGCGGATGACCAAAGAAGATGGCGGGGGACAATACAAGATAGCGGATGACCAAACAAAAAGACGGATGACCAAACAAGATGGTGGATGACTAAACAAGATGGCGGATGACCAAAGAAGATGGCTGGTGAAAATACAAGATGGCGGATGCCCAAACAAGATGGCGGGTGACAATACAAGATGGCGGATGACCAAACAAGATGGTGGATGACTAAACAAGATGGCAGATGACTAAACAAGATGGCGAATGACCAAAGAAGATGGCAGGTGCAAATACAAGATGGCGGATGACCAAACAAGATGGCGGGTGACAATACAAGATGGTGGATGACCAAACAAAAAGACGGATGACCAAACAAGATGGCGGATGACTAAACAAGATGGCGGATGACCAAAGAAGATGGCAGGTGCAAATACAAGATGGCGGATGACCAAAGAAGATGGCAGGTGACAATACAAGATGGCGGATGACCAAACAAGATGGCGGGTGACCAGACAAGATGGCAGACAACTAAACAAGATGGCAGATGACCATACAAGATGTTTACCTCTGAAACCTGCGCCATGTTAAGGGCCAAGCCTACTGGGAGATCATATTAGGGATAATTTAACAATGTCCTAACTTCATTCTATTCTTACTTTTTCGTCAACGTACTTTTAAAAACATACATTTCCTTAAAATAAATATGTAATTCGATTATTGACGAGTATGCTCACCGTGCCTAGCTTAACTACGGAGCCGTGATATGGCGAAACAGCTGCATTTGGGTGACCGTATACGTATACTACCTCGCCACTTGTGCGTTGAGCTCTCTAGTACGAAAACATAACGGTTTCTACACGGCGTAACACGCATTACTCTTAACTAGGATAGACTTCTTCAGAATCGTAATATGTAAAACAAAAAAACATAACTTCTTTGATGTAGTTTTTTTGAAGCATTGTTTAGTGTATACATGAAGGCAAATTAGAAGACAATACGATGCAGAGGTGTAACGGATAAACACAAACTGAAGCATTGGTATTCGCCTCGGCTACTGAGTCAAACATGACTTTCGTATTGGGGGTTCGAACCGTCTGGTCGACAGGTATTGTCTCCTCCCATACTGACGATTGCATGTTTGGCATAAAACACATGTGTATATAGATTTATTTTGAAAATAATATTTGTTTATAAATCATTATTGAAAGCACTTGCAAGATTTATCACTTTAAGTTAAGTTGACAACAAGCGGTCATTCTACGTAATGCATAACTCTCGGCCATCCTATTGAGTTCTATCGACTGCTTGCTGGATAACCGCTACGTTTGCGTGGTAGGGCATTAGTACGCGTCCCAGCTACTTTTGTATCAGGGTTCGAACCGTGTGACCGGCAGGGATTGTCTCCTCCCATACTGACGAAGATGGTCTAGAGGTAAGAACGGTTGACTAACAAACTGGCGATCAGATTTCGAATCTTAGCTTAATACGTTTATATATATATATATATATATATATATATATATATATATATATATATATATAGATCTATTTACTATTGACCACCTTTTATAAGCTCAGTTGAAATTCTGTGCATGTTTATCCTGTGGAGGTCTACTTAACCTGGATTACCATATATATATATATATATATATACGTATAAATTTGGGAAAGGTTGACTAACAAACTGGCGATCAGATTTCGAATTTCAGCTTAATACATTTATATATATATATATATATATATATATATATATATATATATATATATATATATATATATATATATAAGTCAGGTTCATATTATATTCCAATAACAATGTTTTTATTTTATTATATTTATTTTAATTTTTTCACATTTCCAAAACACATAACATTTTTGTGCGATATATTTTTTACGGTCCGTTTCATTTTTATGTTAATATCGTCTCTGCAACGTTACAAAATCATCAGAAAAATTCACAAAGAGTAAAAAGTTATTGGATTAAAGTGTCTTGAAATTATATATATATATATTATATATATATATATATATATATATATATATATATATATATATATATATATATATATATATAAGAATACCGAGTGGTGTGTGGGTTGCAATGCGAGTAGATGTAAGCGTTATAGTGAAAATTCTTCCGGCCCTCTATGTAGATGAATATGTTGGGAGAAGCTGCTGAGTAGGAAAAAATGTACAAATTATTGAAAGCGAACGAAGTTCACACATATTTTCCAAAAACACGGATCAGTAATTGGCCGATGTGGCTGCCGAATCAGTTTTGCATATGGATGTTTTTGTTAAAAAGTGTTAGTGGTTCGTTGCCCCACAGCTCTTCATTGTCGCTAGACAAACAAGTATTTCAAGCTAAGATCTAAACCCGTTCTGTTAATAGTTGCAATTCTTACCCAATACGTTATCGGATAAAGTTACGTAGCATATAAAACCTTAATGCTGGAATTAAGCGTACTTTGCAGCCGAGAGAGCTCTATTTTTAACGAGGAGTTATGTATTATCGCTAATGGGAACTTGCGATATTATTTACCAGCGTGCTTTATAGAATTACACATTAGCGGCCATGGTCCTTTTTATAGAACCAGAAACATAATGACCCATATGTCGGCAATATCTGTATTATTTTTCAGAGATATCTATAGTTAGTCAAAAAGATTGGAATGTCTTTCAAATATTACACCTACTGTCTCATGTATATTGGCAACACTGATGTCTCAGTTTTCGGTAAACTGTTAAAATCTAAAGTGGAAGGTTACAATCAGTTTCATGTATTATTCAATCAAGAAATGATTGGTAAGTAGTCTTTATAACCCTCACACACACACACACACACACATTTATATATATATATATATATATATATATATATATATATATATATATATATATATATATATATATATATGAAATTAAAATGGAATAAGCGGAAGGACTAAAAAGCTCAACGTTTCGCCCAAATGTTATATGGGCTTTGTCGAGAGCGAACGAAAAAATGCAAAAAATGACAGAAGACGAGAAAGTCTATAAATTATGAGAAATATATATAGTGGTAGGGTTCATGTAGAGAGGGAAGATATGTAAATATGTATAGAGTCAAAGATCAATACATAGCAACAAAAAAAAATTAGTAACGGGAAAGAAAAGAAAGAATAAAGAGTAGAAAGGGGGTCCAAATCTACTTTAATCAAGATAATACATAATAAATCAACACGTCGACTAATTGAATCTGCACTCATAGCCCTTTCCACAAATAAAATTAAACAGAGAATGGGCTTCTACTTTATCTCCCCGAGCCTATCAAAAGCAATTATTCATGAAAACAAGATATATCTAGACACCGGTTGATCCCCTGAGTTTTGAATTAGTCTTCCTTTGGACCCCCTTTCTATTTTTTATTCTTTCTTTTCTTTCCCGTTACTAATTTTTTTTCTTCTATGTATTTATCTTTGACTATACATATTTACATATCTTCCCTCTCTACATGAACCACTATGTATATTTCTCAAAATGTATGGACTTTCTCGTCTTTTGTCATACTTTGCATTTCTTGACAAAGCCCATATAACATTTGGGCAAAACGTTGAGCTTTCTAGGTCTTCCGCTTATTCCATTTTAATTTCATACAGTCGGATTATTTTATCCTTTCATCTATTCATATATATATATATATATATATATATATATATATATATATATATATATATATATATATATATATATATATATAAGATCCTGATTCGGACTATTTAAACGATCTACCAAAGGATATCTAGACATGAGTTGTCTCTTATATTCAACAATACTTGCCTGCAAGAGAAGATGCTGATTATATATATATATATATATATATATATATATATATATATATATATATATATATAATGCACATTGGGCTTTATTATGGAGTGTAGGGTTAGGGTTATGTGTTTTTTCTTAGACGGGGTAGAAAGGAAGTCTGGACGTAAGTTTGTGTTTTCTACTAATATTAAATTAATGGCGTTCGTATTGCAATCGTTTAAATGATTTAAAAGCGACGACGAGACATTTCAGCCGATTAAAAATATCGTTTCGCTTTGTCGAACAAAGCGAAGGATAAAACACGTGTTTATAATTTCTTCTTTCTTTCCTTCTTTATTCATCACGTGCGACTTCGCATCACGATAAGAGGCTTTGGCTGTCGGTTGGTCATGCTTCAGGTTAAAATAGGTTATTCCTAAAAAAAAAGGAAAAAAAACGCGTACATTGAATGGAAGCCATCATTTTGTTTACTATTGGGTAACCACTTATCAAGGTGAAGTGCCACTCGAGGATTGATGATGAATGAGACGGAAATGATTGCCAGCCGAAAGATGAGGAACACTATGGACGTACTAACATCGATCATTAGTATGAATGCGTTTGCTTTTGTTATGGGGCGTCCCATGAAAAGAATCTTTTGCCATTGGATTTGTAGGCGATCAAATTGTAATCAGCATGGAATCAGCCACGCGGTAATGTGTCACACAGGTGGTAAGCCCTCGCAATGAAGCTATACCCATAAGATTTTTCCTGACGCTGGACGAGCCCCGACTAACTTGCCTCCCGACGAAAACACAGAAACACTGTTTGAGGGAATGTCCTGTACAGTTCTGGGAGCTCCACCCTCCCAGACTTTACCTTGTCACCCTTTGAGAAGGGGTTAGTTTATTGCTAATCGCCTGAGGCGCCCCTACCGGGGAATGTCGACGGGACTTCCCAGGCAAATGTTGTCGGCCAGAGTGCTCTTCATTCTCTAGGGCGCTGGCTTTTCAAATCCCACTTTCCCGACCTTGTGTCACATCTTACCGCTGTGGGAGGAAGATAAATACCACCACTTTCCTTCTTTTTTATATTTATTTTTTATAAACTGGAATTTTCGTGTTTAAGTTTTTTTTTGTCAGTTGCGGTTGAAACTATTACATTTTCGGTCTGCCAAGAAAGAAAATATACCGGCGATGTGTTTCTTTATTTTTTAATTTTTCTAATTTTTTTTTTTAAATCTTTTTTTATTTTATTATTTTTTTTACTTATTCTCTCGAGATTTATTCACTTGTATTTCTTTCTGCTAAGTTACTTTTTTGACAATGAACTTTAAACTCGGATTTGAATTCCGTGTATTTTCCGAAACGATTTTTTTAGTATTCGGACTAACTTCAACCAATTGACGACACATCAACCGGTTTTTACTTTTCAATCATTCGTGTGTATGTTCCCTGTAAGTTTTGAAAACTTACATTTTTCTTCTATTTTCAAACTGTTATTTTTCTTTTCTTTTCTTTTATTTTCTTTCAACACGACAAAAGGTAAAAAAACTAATTTGAATGTCTGTCAAGTGTGTGCGTGCGTGTTAATTCCTGTTTTTATTTGCCTCAACCTATTCTTCTCTCTATTCTGTCCATTCTCTTCTTTATAAATTCGATGGGATATTTTTGACAATATCAAAAGTACTACTTGTACATCTCTTAGTTTGTTTGTTTTTCGATTTATATCACAAATTAAAAAAAATTGTTTTCTTTACTTACTCATTTTTATCTTTTCCTTCTTTCCTTTGTCCTTCTCTTCCCCCTTACTCTTTTCTCTTCGTCTCTTCGTCTCTTCTCGTTGGAGCCACTTGGTGTCTGTGTGGTACCCCGTTTCGCAATCTACCCCCTTGGGTAGGGCTTAAGTAACTTAGCGCCAAATCGCAGTTGTTGGATTACTGCTAACATTCACGCTGTGTGTCCAGATTTTCGCTGATGTATCTCGGCCGTTGAAACAATAACACGTGGACGCCGGACTTAGGTTTTAAAAGTGTTTTATTGAAAACAAGACACGACAGAAATTGGAGATAGTTTTTACGAGAGAGAGAGAGAGAGAGAGAGAGAGAGAGAGAGAGAGAGAGAGAGAAAGAGAGCGAGAAAGATCCAGAAATAATTACCTCGGGCGAGATTTACCATAGCATCAATTAGGCCATTTTGGGTTACACTGCGCCCCACCTCACCCGGCCTATACCAGCGGCAGGGACCCTCGATTCTCACGTCTAGCTCGTTCGCTAGTGCCAGGTCAAGAGACAGAATCAACGCGAAACGGAAGTAACGTCATTTCCGACTTCACTTTTTAGCTCCTCCAATATTTAGGCCGTCCTCCCTCCGGCCCATTTCACTATTAAACATAATGCTCCGTTTACAAAAGACTTAAATAAACGTAAATATTTGTAATATTAATTTATTGATGTCTAAAAACTATGCTACAAATTTCATCAAGCGCGAAGGTATCTAAATGTCGCCGGTATCTAAATTAAAGTAAATATAGTCTACATTATTCACCATTACGTCCCACAATTGTGTTCTAAAATCATAATTATAAGCATATCTACTTTTATATATATAGATATACAGCTACACACACATACGTAAATAAAAAAAATACACATATATGTACAAACACACATACACACACACACACACACACATATATATATATATATATATATATATATATATATATATATATATATTAGGGTAGGTCGATTTTACACTTTTTTTTAAATATTAAAAAAAGGCACGTTCCGAAAGTTGTATATAGACCTATTAAATACTCATGCAAAAAATTAGATCAAAAACTTCAGCGGTTTTTTGAGCGTTTGGTATCAAAGATCGTAGACAAGAATATACTGAAAATTCCTCGTTTTTGCAAGATTTGCTTGAATATTGGTGTGAAAACCAAATAATTTTAGCATTTAAAAGCAGGGAATGTCCTTTTATTTTATAAAAATGATATGAATTAAAGAAATCTTCAAATTGAAAATTTGTCCCCCCCCTCATTTTCAGTATCTGCTTTTGTAAACTACCTTTTAACGTTATGAATTAAACAGTAATATTTGAATACCTAAAAAAATGATTTTTTCTGTTATTAGTGAAAATATAACAAGCAAAGAAATAAGGAAAAACCTAACACTATTTTAATGAAGCTTAATATAGAGAGTCAAATTGCTCCATATAAGACCCCTTAGACAAAAATGCTGGTCTCAATTTCTGACTCAAAACTTTGGCTGTAATGTGTTGATGCCTTGCTTCAAAACCATATACAGTTTGTGAAGCTTCTGTTATTAACTTAACTGCCCGTTCCACACCCTGATAATGTGAGGGCAAATCTGGCAAGTCAAGCTTGGTTCCATTCATCAACGATTCTCGAAGTTCAGATTCAGTAAAATCTTCCGTCATTGGTGGTTCAAAAATGCCGCATAATTTTAAATCTATTAATTGTGTCCAATGTGTGGCATTAAAATTAATAGGTAGTATTCTTTTTAATCTTTTTCTGGTTGACTCCTCACTCCTGAAAGAACAAATTAATTAATTGAATTATTAAAAAATTCCAATCTGTACTGCTTTAATAATTATGGTGAAATTAGATAAAATCTTTAAAAATCATTCTATAAATTGGAATAAATAATTGAGTCAGAGATATATGAATAAATATTACTTACCTAATGGCCAAAATTCTTTTTAAAGCTTCTTCTCTTACTTCAATCTCCTCAGATTTAACCATGGAATATAGAAAGTTTTCAGGCAGTAAACAAAATGTATTACCTTGTATATTTCTAAATGTGATATCTTGGATTTCCTGAGGCTTCTCCTTAATCCTCTGGGTCATATTAAAAATGTGCACTTACTGATTGTGGAATTTACTATTTCTTTTAATTTCAAACCAAAAAGTGGCATACACATTTACAATAAAATTTACTACATAGTGTAGTTTTGTTGTGTGCCTTTGTGGGTATGCACCACGAGTCCATAAACACATAAGCCTGATGGCCAAAGTTAACCATCTTGCTTGGTTTAAAGGACCAATTTTTCAGGAGGCATATCTAGAGTCAACCTTACCTCTAGAAATACCTACTGTGTATTCATAAAGGAGTCTTTGGTCAGAACTAAGATCATGTATTTCATCAATTTTGGAAAATGATATTTGGGGTAAATCATATCAATCATTTGAGCATAATTTCCCCAGAGGGCTACTGAATGTTGTAGGGCCCTTTGCGCAACCATCTATGTTTTTAAAAAGGGCTCTGAAAGGTAGTTCATTATGATGCAAAGAGCAACCAATTGTGTGAAGAGTTTTAAAAAGTTTTTTTTCTAAAATTGCAACCATTCCACCATCGCAACTTGTGTTGGTATTAGTGTTGTCAACAAGTATAGCCTTGATACTGTTCTCACTGTGGAATTCATGCAAAACATCCACCACTTGATCTGCATGAACAGCACCTGTTGCACCACTATTCGGAAGAACTCTATGTGTCAGATATTTACTTTCACATGGTGTTTCTTTTGTAAAAGTTAAATGGTGTTCTGGTCCCTTAGTTTTTTTCATAATTCTCTGTCTATTTTCATCCACAATTTCCTTATACATCAATGTGTCCTTATCCATTCTCCCATTAACTCCAATACATATATTTTAGGTGGGGTAAAAACTCCTGGCTGAAATAGTTTTATTTATCTACCTCCAACAAGGTAAGATGTGACACAAGGTCAGGAAAGTGGGATTAGATAACCCTGCGCTATAGAGGTGAGCACTCTGGCCATTAAAAAATTGACTGGGCAGCCCCGTCGGCATTCCCCTGTAGGGGCGCCTCAGACAGTTAGCAATAAACTTACTCCTCCCCAAAGAGGAAAGGCAAAGCCTGGGAGGATGCACCTCCTAGAATTGCACAGGACGGACAAGCCCCAATAGACGGGCGTGAATCCAGACCCAAAGGCCCGGACGATACCGGTTTATTTGGTGGGGTAAAACCCCCTGGCTGAACTAGATTTTATTTATCTACCCCCAACAAGGTAAGATTGACAAAAGGTCAGAAAAGTGGGATGAGAAAGCCAGTGCTCGAGAGGTGAGCACTCTGGCCATTTAAAAATTGCCTGGGCAGCTTCGTCGGCATTCCCCGGTAGGGCCGCCTCAGACAGTAAGCAATAAACTTACTCCTCCCCAAAGAGGGAAGGCAAAACCTGGGAGATGCACCTCCTAGAACTGCACAGGACGGACAAGCCCCAATAGACGGGCGTGAATCCAGACCCAAAGGCCCGGACGATACCGGTTTATTTGGTGGGGTAAAACCCCCTGGCTGAACTAGTTTTTATTTATCTAACTCCCACAAGGTAAGGTGTGACAAAAAGTCGGGAAAGTGGGATTAGATAAGCCAGCGCTCGACAATTCAATATATATGTGTGATAATTAAACAGACAATCAACACGGGAAGTCAAATTCGCCCGATGAATTTTCAACCGGTGAATACCATAAAAAATGTCCAATAAATAAAACGCCTATGTAAACAAATAATTATTTATATATAACATTAAATATCATAGTGTTTTATTCCTTTTTAATTTGAATATGTACATTTAATTTCTTAAGAAAAATAATAATAAACTTTAAAATATTTATTATTAAGTAATGTATTACTTTTTTTTGTTAAAACCCGGGTTTAATTTAAGGCGACACATCTGCCGGTGAAATCTCGGCAGTGAGAAAAAATCTCGATTTATTTGATCTTAAAGTTGCAATGCTCAAATAAATACAAAATTTTGAAGAAAAATATTTCTTGTGGTAACTTTTGACATTATTTGGCAACTTTCTTCGAGTGCGATAATTTACAGTTTCAAAATCGACCTCCCCTAATATATATGTATATATAACAGTTTGAATTACCTACAGGAGAGTTTAAATTACCTACTAGACACCATCCTCAAGTGTATTCGGTCTCTCTGTACAAGGGTTTGTCAGAACAACCTGACATGAGAATACTTCACCCTACAAGTAATCGCTGACCAAATATTAAAAATAACATACTATTCGAAGCCCAAAGAAGATCCCCTCGACACGGCTATACACTGGCTCATACAAGCAAATGTGCATCTTCTTCAATTAATGTTACCTCAAGTAACAGCACTTAGCCGGATACTCCACCAGACTAGATTAATATATATATATATATATATATATATATATATATATATATATATATATATGATCAGCTAAATAAATTTCACTACATGAATCTATTCTACTGTGACCAAATACATCCGAACTTTAAATTGGATAAAAAGCTCTTCAAAATATAATACATGTCTAATACCCCCTATCAACTCTAATAATAAAATAAGATTCATCATTTTTTATTAAAAAATGAAAACGTGAAAACCATGTAGTTAAAATAACACTTCTCAGACCCAAAATACAAAATACATTAATGCCCGATGGGAGAATATATCTCCGACAATAATAATAAAACTAATACTTACATCGGTTTCGCTACCACAACACTTTCCCGAAGATACATCTTGTATCTCTCCAACACTAGCTCCATTTGCCAACATCTAAAAAAGATGTCTCCTTCTCAATATAGATACATCCTAGTTATCAATACTAAAATAATACACAGTGATACATTAAAAGATTAAAATTGTTGAAGCCATCTACATAAAAACTAAGCATCCTACAATCAATAATGTTAATTACGAAACTAGTCACAAGATTTGTTTTAATGTCTAACGTTACCAAATTCTTTAGCCGGTGAGTAATCACACTTTTAAATCGTGCACGCGCTTAGAACGTAATCATGTTCGTATGTAACATCTCAATAATATCGACGTTCTTTTATAAGCTATAAATTAATAGCCGTTTAAAAATAAACTGAACAGTAAAGACCTTTTTGTAAATACACCAAGACTAATATCGCCTGAAGATGATTTGACTAATGAAATCAAAAGTACTCGCGAAAAAAAGGGAAGAAAAATGGAACAAAACCCACGGAACTTACATACACCAATTTGACCGAAATTTGGCCTTTTGGCTAAGATCAAAGTGTAGTATCTGTTCCGATGCACCCCATAGACTGGTATTGTCTTGTCCTTCGGGGCTTGACTTACGCCGGTCAATGGGTCTGTCCTGTGCAGTTCTAGGAGGTACACCTTCCCAGGCTTTGCCTCCCCTCTTTGGGGAGGAGTAAGTTTATTGCTTACTGCCTGAGGCGCTCCTACCGGGGAACGCCGACGGGGCTGCCCAGGCAATTTTTAAACCCCACTTTCCCGACCCGACCTTGGGTCACATCTTACTTGTTGGAGTAAGATAAAAACTGGCCTTGTGCCTAACTCCTGGAGAGGAGTAAATCAATACTCGGAAACAAGCAAAATAACTCAGTGTTTGCCTAAATTAAATCATGCTACCTAAATAAACACAGAGTATATTTGTAAACCGGGTTCGAGCCCTCCGACCGACGTGAATTAACATTCCTATACTGAAAATTGTGTAAGCATGAAACATCAATGTCTGTAGATAAAAATAATTAATATTTACTTAAAAAATATAATTATGGACCCCTTTACAAGGATTGGTGCACTCTGAGAGCATTTATTAACGAGCTTCAATGTTATATTCCAACCCCGTTTGTTGCTGTAGTTTTTGTTGTTGAATCACTGTCCTCTGCTCGCTGTACACGCCCGCTGATTTGGCGTTTATAGATTTAAAACCCGCTAAATTTCCATGCTAGTTGACTCGACTACGAATAAGTGGCGATTTGTAAACCGTGTTCGAGCACTCCGACCGACGTGAATTAACCCCCCCCCTTACACTGAAGATTGCGTAAGCATGAAACATCGATGTTTGTAGGTATAAATAATTAATATGTACTTTATATATATATATATATATATGTATGTATATATATATATATATATATATATATATATATGTATATATATATATATATATATGTATATATATATATATATATATATATATATATATATATATATATATAGTGTGTGTGTTATGGTGAAATAAATTCAAGAAGGAAATCCGAGTGAGAGCTCAATGTAATAAACAGAGCAAGAATAACATAAAGTAACACGGAATCACATAATCACCGGTGCGATCATTTATTTCGACCTTCCGGCCTTTTCAAGAACACAAACGATGAGATTACATATTTTAAAATGAAATATATATATATATATATATATATATATATATATATATGCGCTTTCATATACATATATGCACTTATATTCTAACGTAATGTAATACGTATAACATTTTGTTTGATATTTACTCTAATAGTGCTCAATACATTAGTAGAGTTTTGTAATAATATAGAAATATACTTGAACTACACAATAACGTTTGTGTTTCATTCCATTGAAGAAATTTGTCTGGCTAAATGCATTTATTCTGACGAATTTGTTCAGGGATGAAAGACATAGTTTTCGTGTAACTTACTTGTTATAAGTATATTTTACTCGATATATTTCTTTATTTTTCTCCCCCTTCTCCCCTCTCTTTTTCTGTCTCTCTCTCTATCTCTCTTTCCCTCTTTCCTTCTCTCTCACAGACACGATGACTGAAAGCAATAAAAAAAACGCAGTCACTTCTCGTCCTCTTTCTTCTTTGCTTTCCATGTTCTTCTCCATTGATCCACATGGGGTATGATCCCCAGTGTGCCCTAGGGGGTCACCCGTCAGACCCGACCGTGTTGTTTCGATTGTCTGTTTTTACAATCAGTGTTCACAAAAGCCACAATCACAATATTTTGACAACAGAGAAAGTTAGACACACGCATATTTTTTTCATTCTTGCCAACCGAACATATTTTTTTATTTTTTTAAATTCGTTTTTTTTTTGTTTGTTTTTTTCTTCTTTTTTCATTTTCATCATTTTTCAATTATTTTCTTTTTTTTTAGTTTTTTAATCATTTTTGTTGCTTTTGTTCAATTTTACAAGTTTTTTCAAAATAATTTTCCGTATTCTTTAGTCTTGGAAGTTTTCCTTTTTTTCAAACTATTTTTTTTTTGTTGTTCGTTTTTTCTTCTTTTTTATTATTGCCGTTTTTTTGCATTTTTGATTCATTTTAAAAGTTTTTAAAAATAATTTTCCGTATTTTTTAGTTTTGGGAGTTTTCATTTTTTTTTTTTACTATTTTCATTTTTTTGTTAGTTTTTTGTTCTTTTTTATTATTGCCGTTTTTTGAATTTTTGTCGTTTTTGATTCATTTTAAAAGTTTTTAAAAATAATTTTCCGTATTTTTTAGTTTTGGGCGTTTTCATCTTTATTTTTTACTATTTTCATTTTTTTGTTCGTTTTTTGTTTTGTTTTTATTATTGCCGTTTTTTGCATTTTTGTCGTTTTTTATCCATTTTACAAGTTTTTAAAAATAATTTTCCGAACTTTTTAGTTTAGTGATTTTTCTTCTTTATTTTTTCATTATTTTTCTTTATTTTTAATTTCGTTTTGCTTTCTTTCGTTTTTTTCACATCTTTTGTATTCCTCTTTTAAATTTTTCTCAATTAATTATTGTTATTAACTTATTTTGTTAAATAATTTATTTACTCATATTTATATTTTATTTATTTCGTTTTTATTTGTAGTTGTTTTCATTTTTTCTTTTTTTTCGTTTCATTTCATTCGGTTTTTTTTCTCTCTCTTTTACTTATTTCTTATTTAATTATTTTTATTGTTTTTATTGTTTTTGTTGTTTTGTTTATTTTTTTAATTTTCCTTATTTATTTCATTTTTCTTTCTTTAATTTTCTTTTTCTCGTAGTTTTCCTTCTTTTTTCTTCTTTTATTCCATTTAAATTTATTTGTTTTTATAAAATAAATAATATTTAATAAGGAGAGGTAGTTTACTTGAAACATTGTGTGTAATACGTATATAGAGGAGTATTAGAAGGCTATCACAATGCAAGAAATGGAAATATGTCGGCGTTGAGAAGTAAGACAAAAACAAGTGATTTTAATTATATATTTTTTGAAAAAAAAAATTTTTATAATTTTTTTTCCTATATAGCAAATAGGAAAAAACACGAAAGAAGAAATGTAGATGAAAAAAAGAAAATACGATGAGAAATAACAAAAGAAAGATGAAAAAAGAATAAAGGAATGAAAGAGAAAAAGAAGAAACGAAAGAAAGAATCTAGCAGAAAGAAGAAAGAAAGAAAATACGATGAGAAATAACAAAAGAAAGATGAAAAAAAGAATAAAGGAATGAAAGAGAAAAAGAATAAACGAAAGAAAGAATCCAGAAGAAAGAAGAAAGAAAGAAAATACGATGAGAAATAACAAAAGAAAGATGAAAAAAAGAATAAAGGAATGAAAGAGAAAAAGACGAAACGAAAGAAAGAATCCAGAAGAAAGAAGAAAGAAAGAAAATACGATGAGAAATAACAAAAGAAAGATGAAAAAAAGAATAAAGGAATGAAAGAGAAAAAGAATAAACGAAAGAAAGAATCAAGAAGAAAGAAAGAAAATATGATGAGAAATAACAAAAGAAAGATGAAAAAAAAAATAAAGGAATAAAAGAGAAAAAGAATAAACGAAAGAAAGAATCAAGAAGAAAGAAAGAAAATACGATGAGAAATAACAACAGAAAGATGAAAAAAGAATAAAGGAAAGAGAAAAAGAATAAACGAAAGAAAGAATCAAGAAGAAAGAAAGAAAATACGATGAGAAATAACAGAAAGATGAAAAAAGAATAAAGGAATGAAAGAGAAAAAGAATAAACGAAAGAAAGAATCCAGAAGAAAGAAAGAAAATACGATGAGAAATAACAAAAGAAAGATGAAAAAAGAATAAAGGAATGAAAGAGAAAAAGAAGAAACGAAAGAAAGAATCAAGAAGAAAGAAAGAAAATACGATGAGAAATAACAAAAGAAAGATGAAAAAAAGAATAAAGGAATGAAAGAGAAAAAGAAGAAACGAAAGAAAGAATCCAGAAGAAAGAAAGAAAGAAAGAAAGAAAATACGATGAGAAATAACAACAGAAAGATGAAAAAAGAATAAAGGAATGAAAGAGAAAAAGAATAAACGAAAGAAAGAATCCAGAAGAAAGAAGAAAGAAAGAAAATACGATGAGAAATAACAAATAAAAGATGAAAAAAAGAATAAAGGAATGAAGGAGAAAAAGAATAAACGAAAGAAAGAATCAAGAAGAAAGAAAGAAAATACGATGAGAAATAACAAAAGAAAGATGAAAAAAGAATAAAAGAATGAAAGAGAAAAAGAATAAAACGAAAGAAAGAACCCAGAAGAAAGAAAGAAAGAAAATACGATGAGAAATAACAACAGAAAGATGAAAAAAAGAATAAAGGAATGAAAGAGAAAAAGAATAAAACGAAAGAAAGAACCCAGAAGAAAGAAAGAAAGAAAGAAAATACGATGAGAAATAACAAAAGAAAGATGAAAAAAAGAATAAAGGAATGAAAGAGAAAAAGAATAAACGAAAGAAAGAATCAAGAAGAAAAAAGAAAATACGATGAGAAATAACAAAAGAAAGATGAAAAAAGAATAAAGGAATGAAAGAGAAAAAGAAGAAACGAAAGAAAGAATCCAGAAGAAAGAAGAAAGAAAGAAAATACGATGAGAAATAACAAAAGAAAGATGAAAAAAAGAATAAAGGAATGAAAGAGAAAAAGAATAAACGAAAGACAGAAGAAAGAACGAAAGAAAGAAAATACGATGAGAAATAACAAAAGAAAGATGAAAAAAGAATAAAGGAATGAAAGAGACAAAGAAACGAAAGAAAGAATCAAGAAGAAAAAAGAAAATACGATGAGAAATAACAAAAGAAAGATGAAAAAAGAATAAAGGAATGAAAGAGACAAAGAAACGAAAGAAAGAATCAAGAAGAAAGAAAGAAAATACGATGAGAAATAACAAAAGAAAGATGAAAAAAGAATAAAGGAATGAAAGAGAAAAAGAATAAACGAAAGAAAGAATCAAGAAGAAAAAAGAAAATACGATGAGAAATAACAAAAGAAAGATGAAATAAGAATAAAGGAATGAAAGAGGAAAAGAAGAAACGAAAGAAAGAATCCAGAAGAGAGAAAGAAAGAAAGAAAATACGATGAGAAATAACAAAAGAAAGATGAAAAAAGAATAAAGGAATGAAAGAGAAAAAGAATAAACGAAAGAAAGAATCAAGAAGAAAAAAGAAAATACGATGAGAAATAACAAAAGAAAGATGAAAAAAAGAATAAAGGAATGAAAGAGAAGAAGACGAAACGCGATTCTTCTTATGAAGGAAACGGTGTGTACAAGAATCTCAGATAAAGTGCCGTACCACTACCCACATCCGCGTGACACTCGAATGCCCGACTCAACAACCTATCATCTCTCATTCCCCGACCCCTTCACAATCGACTCTGTGAGAAGAACCGCGTCCTCCCACCAGTCCTTAAACAAACACTCAAGTCCGTCTATCCGTTTTACTGAGAATATGTCAGATGTGTTTTTAATCTACCCCGTAATGACTGCGAAGTTCCGAGTTATTCAAGTCTGAGAATGGGGAGATAATTGCTTGCACCCCGCCACATTGCACCCCGCCACAGTTTGGACATAGTACGATTTAGGAAGAGGAAAACGGTTATAGACAGAAACGTGTGGTGATAATCTTATCCGCTTCACAAGTTCCTCACCCTCCTCCCCAGTGAGGAGGGGCTGGTTTTAACGCCTTCTAAAGAACGTCACTCCTTACGAAACATTTAAAAAAAATTCTACTTCAGCCAGATGCCTAAAACGTAACATTATCGTAACGTATGTTTATTTACCTTCTCTCCAGGAGGTTAGGCACAAGGCCAGTTTTACCTTACTCCCACAAGGTAAGATGTGACCCAAGGTCGGGTCGGGAAAGTGGGGTTTGAAAAGCCAGCGCCCGAGAAGGTGAGTACTCTGGCCATTAAAAATTGCTTGGGCAGCTCCGTCGGCATTGCCCGGTAGGGGCGCCCCAGGCAGTAAGCAATAAACTTACTCCTCCCCAAAACGGGGAGGCAAAGCCTGGGAGGGTGGACCTCATAGAACTGCACAGGACAAACCCACAAACCGGCGGAATCAAGCCCCGAAGGCCAAGACGACACCGGTCTATAGGGTGCAGTATCCATCGGAACAGATACTACACTTTCTTCCTAGCCAAAAGGCCAGGTCATTATCGTGACGTATGGGAACCAATTCTTATTTTAGAAACCGTTTTTATTTTAACTCTTGTTCTTGTTATTATAATGACGCTTTTGCGACCATTCTCTTTAATCTTTAGGTTCAGATACCAAAAGGGAAGTGCTAGTTGTAACCACTTCTAGGGGGGGGGCGTAGTAAAGTGAATACTGACGTGGACCGACGACATGAGCGTGCCAAGTTCGAATCATGAATGGATGAAAATTCTTGGGTCAGTAGATGCAGAACAGTTGAGGTAGCAGGTCCAGTTCACAGGGGAAAGCCAAGGAAAACATGGATGGAAATAATAAGGATGGACTTGAGAGAAAGAGGTGTAAATAAAAGCCTGGGCAGAGATAGGTTAGTTTAGAAATCAATTTCTAAAAGCCAGCTTGTAAAAAAAATGTTAAAGCGAATATGATTATGATACTGAAAAAATGGATGAGAGTTCTTAGGCTTGTAGATGTAGAACAGTTGATGTAGCAGGGTGAATTCATAAAAAAAGGCCAAAAAAAAGAGTGAAGAGAATAATAAGATAGACTTAAGAGGAAGAGGGATAAAGAAAGACCTGGGCAGAGATAAGTTTGTTCAGAAATCAATTTCTAAAACTCGTCCAACACATGCCATCAGGTAAAACAGACGTTAAAAACTGAATATGATTATTACAGTTACCATACAAGACTAAATAGTTATCTACAGAAGTTATAAAATAATTTATTTTTACCATCAAACGCTGAAAATGACCCTTTAAATGCTTTTTGTTTCAAATATGACACATATAACACTCAAGATGAGAACAGTAGTCCGAATAATCCAAACTATACAAATTATCAATCCTCATCTCAAAAATTCAAAAACGCTAAATATGTTTCTATAAAGTTATAAAAAAGATTTATTTCTACCATTTTGTTTTCGGGGGTGTGAATAAGGAGCAAAGTCTAGATAGACTACATCCAGCAATTTTACGTGTTGTTGTAGAACAGTTGAGGTAGAAGGGTCAGTTCACGCAAAAAGGCCAAAGAAAACATGGAAGAGAGTGATAAAGATAAACTTGAGAGAAAGAGGGATAAACAAAGAGATAGGTTTGGTGCAGAAATCAATTTCTTAAAAGCCACCCAACACATGCCAGCAGGTAAAACAGACACTAAAAACTGAATATGATGATTACAGTGACCAGACAACACTAAATAGGTATCTACAGAAGATATAAAATAATTTATTTTTACCATCAAACGCTGAAAATTAACCCTAAAATACTTTGAATCATCTGGATTTCATAGCGCCACTTTAACCCATAAATGCTTTTTGTTGAAAATACGACACATTACAACAAAATGCCTATTTAATATAATATTCCGCGAGCAAAGTTTATTTGCTAGAACTAACCGTCTGTGGAACTCAATAACGCGGGTCTGCTTCCTAGCTGACTACAAGATTGTCGTTTTCAAGTCCAATGTAAACAAATTCTTAAACTCTATGCCATACTTTCTTAAAAAACAAACAAACAAGCAGCATCATTCGTAGAGTCCGACCCTTCCTCAACGTTGCAAATTAGTAGTGCCAAAGCTACTTGTAAACAGAGCTCTGGTTAAAATGTAGGAGGAGGAGGAGTCAGCATCAGGATCCGTCGTTCTCTGGTCGTCTCTACCTCTGCACGTGGCAAACAAAGACGTGTCAGGTGTAACCTTGCAGGTTAACGAATAGCTGCGACAAACGAGGAGGACTTCATGCAGATCAGACAATCCTGAGGCACAATCTTCGTGAGCTCGCCCATTCTCCTCCTCCTCCTCTTTATCCTCTTCTTCTTTCTCTCCTTCCTCTTCCTCCTCCCCCTCCTCCTCTTTATCCTCTTCTTCTTTCTCTCCTTCCTCTTCCTCCTCCCCCTCCTCCTCTTTATCCTCTTCTTCTTTCTCTCCTTCCTCTTCCTCCTCCCCCTCCTCCTCTTTATCCTCTTCTTCTTTCTCTCCTTCCTTTCAAATCTGGCCGGTATTTATCTACCCCCCCCCACAAGGTAACATGTGACACAAGGTCGGGAAAGTGGGATTTGATAAGTCAGCCCCCCCCCCTAGAGGTAGAGCACTTATGACCGTCAAAAAATGTCTGGGCAGCCCCGTCGGCATTCCCCGGTAGGGGCGCCTCAGGCAATTAGCAATAAACTAACCCCTTCCCAAAGAGTAAGAAGGCAAAGCCTGGGAGGCTGGACCTCCTAAAATTGCACAGGACAAACCCATAGACCGGCGGAAATCAAGCCCCGAAGGCCAAGACAATACCGGTCTATGGGGTTCAGTATCCATCGGAACAGATACTACACTTTGATCTTATCCTTGTGTCTAACCTCCTACAAAGGAGCTAAATAAACATACTCGAAACGATGATGCAATAATCTTACTATGACGTCACAGTAGCTAGATAGACAACAGAAAGAATGAAAGTAGTGTGATTAAAATAAATGCGGATATTGACCTCGAGGTCACTGTCCGAATTGACAGGGTGCTAGATTTCTTTAAAGCAAATCTTGGAATGTACGTAAGATAAATTGGCAAGACTAAAAAGACGCGCTCCATTCATTAAGCCAGGGTCAATTTGGTCGTGCCCTTTGACCCCGGTAAGTTAGGGGTTACGAAACAGTTCAAGTGAATAAAATAACGGACATTTGTCAACCCCTATCTGAGGCGAAACTTTAAACTCAGATGATGAGATGAAAGTAATAGCGAAGAGTGGCGACAAGGAACCGTTCAAGATTCATTTTATGGCAGATGTTGGGGGTAATTGGGTGGGGAGGACCATCTTGTGATGTAACCAGAAATAATAGCAGGGCCATCCGACGTTGCTCGGAGTTTTAATTTCCGTAAATTACAGAGAGAAAAAATGATAGAATTAAATAATCTGTTTAATGTTGTTATTTGAAAAGTTTAAGTTAATTTTGATAAATAAATGAGAGTAAAAATCTTAGTGACCCCGATGGGGTTTGAACACGCAACCTCTGTATGTATGTATTATTTACTCCTCTCCAGGAGTTAGGCACAAGGCCAGTTTTATCCTACTCCCACAAGTAAGATGTGACCCAAGGTCGGGTCGGAAAGTGGGGGTTGAAAAGCCAGCGCTCAAGAGGTGAGCACTCTGACCATCAAAAATTGCCTGGGCAGCCCCGTCGGCATTCCCCGGTAGGGGCGCCTCAGGCAGTAAGCAATAAACTTACTCCTCCCCAAAGAGGGGAGGCGAAGCCTGGGAGAGTGGACCTCCTAGAACTGCACAGGGCAGACCCATAGACCGGCGTAAATCAATACCAGTCCATGGGGGTGAAGTATCCATCGGAACAGATACTACACTTTGATCTCGACCAAAAGGCGTTTTATTTACTCCTCCCCAAGAGTTAGGCACAAGGCCAGTTTTATCTTACTCCCACAAGTAAGATGTGACCCAAGATCGGGTCGAGAAAGTGGGGTTTGAAAAGCCAGCGCTCGAGAGGTGAGCACTCTGGCCATTTAAAAATTGCCTGGGCAGCCCCGTCGGCATTCCCCGGTAGGGGCGCCTCAGACAGTAAGCAATAAACTTACTCCTCCCCAAAGAGGGGAGGCAAAGCCTGGGAGAGTGGACCTCCTAGAACTGCACAGGACAGACCCATTTACAGAGATAAAAAATGGTAGAATTAAATAATCTGTTTAATATTGTTATTTGAAAGGTTTAAGTCAATTTTGATAAATAAATCAGAGTAAAAATCTTAGTGACCCCGATGGGGTTTGAACACGCAACCTCTGTATGTATGTACAGATTTAATGAAAGTTAAACAGTAGGTACATTACATACAAATCAAAACATGATCGAATGTGTTGGTTTAATGTAATGAAAACAAAGGTAACTAACGGTTCGAATACGTAAAATAAATAGGACATAGATCGATAAAAGTCAGATTAATCAAGCAACATTCGATATAGCTTTATTAGACACTTGAAGATGTAAGAGCAATAATTAATAATAAATAACACTTAATAATAATTTACCGATTGATTTTGAGATATATACGGGGGGGGGGGGAATTTCAATCTACTTGCAGGTTTTTTAAAGGATATATTCGTAAATATCAACAGTTAAGCCATCGTTTAAAAAAAATGATTCGAGTATTTTTTTCAAGTGTGATAATCTTTTGAGGGTAGACTTTTTTTCCCCGAAGACGTCGTTTTTTCTCAAGCCAGTGCTTGCCATTTATATATTATATACTTTGGCTGGACGAATTTTCATCAGAACTCAATCTGGAATTTCACCGTAGTTTTGTCCTCCGGTGTTTTTGTAATGACATGCTAATCTACTATTCAAAAATATATACTGCAACCATCTGATGATTGTGACATTTTGGACTAATAACAAAGTACATTTATCAGCTTTTTGCTATGAAACGCGCGTAAAAGGAAAATAATCGAATATAACATTTGAGTGATGACGAGATATGAAGAAAACCTTAAAGTAGTACAATAACAGGCCGTGCATGCGTGGTCCCCCTCTGTACGTGACTCGCTGTGGCGAGTGTAAAATGCAATAAATTTGGGCAATTTGGGGCATTTTTGACACCCCTTTGACCCCCTGGGGCGCGAACCAGATTTTTTCTGAGGTCAAGGATGCTCATTTTATATCCAGAAATATTGCCTCTGCATTTTGGCCAAGTTTTTAAAAAATTGAATGGATGGATCAAACGTTATGGGAGAAAAGGGTCATTTTTTGCCATTTTGGGGGCTTTTGACCCCCTGAGGGCGCGAACCAGATTTTTTCCAAGGTCAGCGATACTTATTTTATATTAGGAACAATTGCTTCCACATTTTGGCCAAGTTTCAGAGAAATTGAATGGATGGATGAAAAGTTATGGGGCAAAAAATGTCATTTTTTGCCATTTCGGGGCCTTTTGACCCCCTGGGGGCTAACCAGATTTTTTTTCAAAAATCTGAGAATGTCACTTTCTAACCTGACCAAAGTTACAACTTGATGCAAAATTTCAGAGAAATTCAATGGATGGTTGCGGAGAAAAATCCGGGCGGACGGACGAATGGACAGACAGACGGACAGACGGACGGAAATGCCTAAAAACATAGGTCCTCCGATTTTATAAATCGGGGGACCAATAAAGAAGACGTAAAACTAATCGAAACATTTATAACGATTAGATCATTCGCATTCTATATTTTTTTATTTTTTTGTAATTAAATTATTTTATTTAAAAAAAATCGTTTCAGTATTTTACTGTTATTGCATTATTGATTTAAATCAATGATTGATCAACAGTGCATAAATAATAGCAATGTGCAAGTCACGTAGAGGCGAGAAATAGTCACACAATTGAATAAAAAAACAAAGATTTCATGATAAAGTCAATGAACAGATGTTTGTTTCTGAAACGGTAATTATTTTCTGGAAAATCTAATACTACTACGTAATTGACAGGATTTGAACCCGGATTGCCGATTCCACAATTTTTAGAGGTAACTATTTTGGGGGTTCGGAATTAATTACAACCCGGAAGTAATTACAACTCGAAATTAATTACAACTTGGACTTAATTTATCAATTTTATTTGTTATTCAACTAATAAATCTCATTTTATTTCTTTCATTTGCAAAATTGTACAATTTAAAAAAAAAGTTTTATTTCATTTTATCATCAAGAATTAGGAGATTTCTAATTTCTAAGCGACATAAAATTACTTCCGGTTTGTAATTAATACTGTCACCCCTATTTTGCTATTCTCGGGGTTAGACTATTGTCGTTCAGCTTGTTACATTTTTGTGGACATTGTTGTTCATTTTTTTTTTTTTTGCAGGACAACTACGAAATTTTTTTTTCTGAAGATAATCCGGCGTATGACTTAAAATAAAAGCTGTGTTGAAACAGCTGTAAACAGTGCATGTAGGTATGCTCTTTATTTTGAGCATAATTTTTCTTTCGTTCTTTCTTTCATTTTCGACAAAATGGGCGTTAATTGCGCGTTATTTGACCGTGATTTCGCCGCCGCTTCGTGTCACACATGAATACGCTGACCCGTCACCCGAACATTCCAACCGGTGACACGCCTTTCCCCCCTGCCGATTTTCATATCAAATAACACCCCTCCCCCATACGCAAAATGACACCTTACTTCAAAGCTAGTAATCCTGTCAACTCCAAGACAATCATTTCCTTTTTTTTTCTATGTTGTCTTCCTTTCTCTCTTTCTTTTTACCTCTCTTTCCTTTCGCTTTTCTTCTCGCCTTTTCTTTTCTTTCGTTTATTATTTTCTTCTTTCTTTTCGCCTTTCTTGCTTCTCATACATCTGCCTTTCCGTCTTTCTTTTTTTACATTTGAAGAGTCCGAACGCAAAACGCGATAAATCCAATTCGTTTAAATTGAGACCGTAAACAATAAAAACACGAATATATTAAATCTAGACTTCAAATTAAAACTGATTTTAATTGAAATCAAAAAGTAATTATTTCTGTATCATATTATGTAACACATAGTTTTGGGGTGTCGTTGATTGTTGAAATGCAACACTTTTTGTAGGGACAGTTTCGTAAAATGAAAATGGCGTTTATCGCGTTTTGCATTCGAACTCTTCATTTATTCTTTCATTTCGCCTTCTCTCTCTTTTCATGTGTCTATCTCTCTACACTTCTATCCGCCTTTCTTTCTTTCATTGATTGTTTTCTTTCGTTCTCTATCGTTATTTTCCTGCCCTTTCTTTCTGCCTTTCATTGTTTCTTTCTTTAATTTATTCTTTCTTCCTTTTCGCCTTCATTTCTTTTCGCCATTATTTTTTTTTTTTCGCTTTTCTTTCTTCACGTGTGTCTATCTTTCTGCCTTTTTATGAAGTTATTCTTTATTTTCGCTTTGATTTCTTTTATTTATTATTCCTTTCTTTCTTTACTCCTTAATTTCGCCTTTCTTTCTTTTAATATATCTATCTTTCTACCAGTCTTTCCGGCTTTCTTTCATTCTCTATAGTTATTTTCCTGCCATTTCTTTCTTTAATTTATTCTTTCTTCCTTTTCACCTTTATTTCTTTCTTCACATGTGTTTATCTTTCTGCCTTTTTTATGAAATTATTCTTTCTTTTCGCCTTTCTTTCTTTTCATATATGTCTCTTTCTACCTTCCATTACGCCTTTCTTCCTTCCTTTCATTCTTTCTTTCTTTCTTTCTTTCTTTTCCCCTTACTTTAATTTTGCCTTTCTTTCTTTTAATATATTTGCAGGGTTATTCGGTGTTGCCCGGGTTTTAGTGGGGGATAGCATCATATGCAACATATTAAGTTAAGATTTTGTCAGCTAAATATCTTTCCGACTGAGCTATTAAGATATATGTTAATAGTCTTACTCAACGCTAATAAATAGATTAATTGCATTTATTTATTTATTTATTTGTTGGTTATGCCTCCTTGGGCATCTTCCCTTTAACTATCTTCTCAATTCAACTGTTAAAAAAATAATAATAATTAAACTCTTAGTACAGTATCGATATCCAGATCAAATTCTGTTAAATATTTCATTTGATAACTCCCAAATATGCCTCATCAATTTCTCCCTCCTACCACTTTCTCTGAATTCATCCAACCTCATCTTAACTGATCCACGTTATTGCTGTTCTTAATCCGATCTGGCAACTTATTCCAAAAAAATATTACTCTGTGAACAAAAAAACTTAACTGGTTAACAAATCTAGTTTTTGAAAACTGCATTGACATTAACCTTCCAGATCTAGGAGAAATACTAAAAAAATGCCCACCATACTTAGAAATGCCATTGATTATCTTGAAAGTCTCAATCATATCACCCCTCATTTTTCTCTCCAGCAAAGTAGTCAATCCCAATTTGTCCAATCTCTCCCTGTAACTGCACTCCTTTACTTTACGTATTAGTTTTGTCACCATTCTTTGTATGCCTTCCAGTTTCAATATTACATTCCAATTTTCATGTCTAGTCGCTGGAGCCCAGGCCTGGGTACAGTATTCTATATGAGGTCTTATTATAGCTTTATATATCCTTAACACAACATTTGTCTACCTCGAAATAATATTCCTAGCCATCCACCCGATCATTCTATTTGCATTGTGTAACATGCTTTAAAAGGAAGCTAGAGACGCAGAACTAGTTTTCATTATGTTCACATGACAATAGCATATGTGATTACGCTTACATCTACTCCCTAGTTTGGCATGGTCTTTCGGCTAAGATCAAAGTGTAGTATCTGTTCCGATGGATACTGCACCCCATAGACTGGTATTGTCTTGGCCTTCGGGTCTTGATTCCGCCGGTCTGTGGGTTTGTCCTGTGCAGTTCTAGGAGGTCCAACCTCCCAGGCTTCGTCTGCCCTCTTTGGGGAGGAGTAAGTTTATTGCTTACTGCCTGAGGCGCCCCTACCGGGGAATACCGACGGGGCTGCACAGGCAATTTTTAAACCCCACTTTCCCGACCCGACATTGGGTCACATCTTACTTGTGGGAGTAAGATAAAAACTGGCCTTGTGCCTAACTCCTGGAGAGGAGTAAATCAATACTCCCTAGTTTGTCTTCGTTTTTACGCGCAGAAATGACAAGTAAACAGACAAATTTTCCCCTGTTATATATATATATATATATATATATATATATATATATATATATATATATATATATATATATATATATATTACTATTGTATGTATCCCCATCACATTTTATAAGGAGATATAATTTTATATGGATCAATTTTATGTATTTACTTCAACAGTGCTCGATACGTAAGTAGAGCTAGGTAGTAAATAATGAAAATATATTTATGTCAATTAAGCTACACAAGATTCCCCCGGGGATGAAACGCGGGAGCCTTTGTGTAGCTTAATTGCCATAAATATATTTTCATAACTTACCATATATATATATATATATATATATATATATATATATATATATATATATATATATGTGTGTGTGTGTATATATATATATATATATATATTAATACATATGTATATATATATATATTGATACATATATATGTATATATATGATTGTGAAAATATATATTTAACTACTTTTTATTTACTAACTTCTTTTAATTTAAGCTCGATGATTGTCAACCAGCAACAACAGAGCGTATATAATAAGCAAAGCTAATTTGTATTTTCTCTCTCTCTCTCTCTCTCTCTCTCTATATATATATATATATATATATATATATATATATATATATGAAACAGAGTGTTAGGGTTAGGGTAAAAGAAAAGAAACAACGAGAGAAAATAGAGAGACAGATAGACCTAGATGAAGGAGATGCTTTTTTTTTACTAAATATACCAAAATTCTTCACTTACATCTTATCATATTGAAAAAGCAAAAATATGTTCTTTAATTTCATATATATTTTTTTTAATCGGGGACGGGGGTAGAATCGAAACCGCACTCTCAATGTTTTCAGTCTGATACTTTCCCAACTAAACAATTCGGACATTTGTTGAGTCGATTTTTAAAACAACACTCATAAGAAAAAGCGGATATACGTATTTTAAGTTTTAAGACGGTTCGGCCCTCATACCCTTTTTTTAGAGCAATTGAGGGCATTTACAGATTTTGGACTACTTCCACTGCCTTCTCAGGAAATATTTTTACATAAGATTTAAATTTCATGAAGATAGAATATACTTGAAGTTCTTATGACGTTATGCTTTAATAGCCACCTCAGAGGTTCGGAAACATTATTATTACCCGTTAAATATTGAATGAGACTACACATTTAGATTTTTCAATCCATGGATTTTAAATATGAAAACGCTAGTTTATAATAAAAAAAATTTTAAAAATCGGTTTCGATTTATTATTTTTCTTTTTAAAAAAAAATTGATATCGCATCTTTAATGCTTCAAAAGGTATTTAGTCTACCTATTCCTTATTAAATTTAACAATATATGCTTCTTAAAAAAATATGAACTTTAAAACACTTTATATATATATATATATATATATATATATATATATATATACATATATATATATATATATATATATATATATAGTAATTTTACACCAAAGGACTTGGGACTAAAAGTTTTTTCCCCATATAGTTTTAATGGTTGAAAAACTCCAAGACTATATATATATAAATATATATATATATATATATATATATATATATATATATATATATATATATATATATATATATATATATATATATATATATATATATATATTCATACAATATTTTTTATTTATTTTTATACCATATCCAATGTTATGAAGGACAGATTTACATCGTTTCACAAAGCTTTTTATTTAGCATATAATTGTTTCGGCTTACACATAGAAACATATAAAATGCTCCTGTGCATTTATTTCTTGGTATGGCTACAATCAGTGCTAATTATATAAAACAAAGTTGAACAATGTTTTTCATTGTTTTTGCTTTGTTTTATATAATTAGCATTGAGGATAAATACACCAATAAAAACATCCAAACTAAAATCGAGTTATTTCCCTTGGATCAAAAGAAAAAGTTATTGCCCTTGGATAAAAATAAGTCGTCTGCCATGACAGTTTCAACATAAACAGAACGGCTCACACGATGAAACAAGCATCTCGCGTTCAGCGGCTTTCTACATTTTATCTAAGCGGTTTCTTTGTTTAACCCTTCATTCTTTCATTTTTAAGTTGAATTTAAACCAATAACAACGTGTAAACACCAGACGTAACAGTGGGCTAAACTACTAAACATAGCGACATCATATACACACTGCTAACCGAACTCATATACACGGGTAATGCACGCGCCTTCCCTATTAGCAAAATAGAAAAACTAATGTGCATACACATCTACATGTCTATCTCATTTACACATATATAGAGTCATGCGGCCCGAGCCAAAATGAACATGTCTACCTAAATTCCCTTTCACACTTCTATATCACTTGGAACTTTTTATGACTCTCTGGATCCTCGTATTCTACTAACTCTTTAGTTTTCGTTGTCTCAAAAAGTTGTCAATAATTATTTTTATATGAATATACTTTGTCCTTTTTAATTTAGTATCATTTCATATCTTCAACAAGTACACTTATAAAAATAATTTCAGGGACAAATCTTAAAGGAGATCAACAAAGAAGTAAATAAATAACTGTTATTTTCTGATGTATTCTTTGATTTATTGAAACAGTAAAATTAGAAGATTTTACAAAGGAACAGAGGTGAATGGAACAACGGCGATCACCAAGGTATTCTATTATTTCTCGTTGTCTCAAATAGTGGTCAATAATTATTTTTGTATGGATAGACTTTGCCCATTTTTTTTTCTTTTGTATGTCATACCTTAAACAAGTACACTTATGAAAATAATTTCGTGGACAAATCTTAAAAGAGATCAATAAAGAAGTAAATAAGTAACCTTAATTTTATTATGTACTCTTTTATTTGTTGAAACAGTTAAATTAAAATTTACAAAGGAATAGGAGTGAATGGAAAAACGGCGTTCACCAAGACATTCTATTATTTGCTTAAAAACACTTTACATAAGTGCAAGTTAATATATCATATCAGTTTTCATTTGCTTAATATTAATATGATATTGTTGTCTAAAAACATTTAATCTAATAATAAGTTGTTGTCCTTGGTTAGAAAGCATTGTTTATATCGAAATATTAATTATTAAAAATAATAATAAGCAATTAGAACGCCATACAATGCATTTTAGTTTTATTAACTTTTTTTTCAATTTAATTTTCGAAGATATACTTCCTCATCAGAATTACTGAAGTACATCGAAATATTGGGTTGACATGATGGGTTGCATGACATTTTTCTTAAAATTATCATCCTGAGGAAGTCTTACAATAAAGACGAAACGTTGATGAATATATAGAAAATCTCTCTTGGTTTTTCCTTTTTCATTTCCCATTACGTCGAATTACTCTCATCCTTCCTTTCGCATATATATATATATATATATATATATATATATATATATATATAGAGAGAGAGAGAGAGAGAGAGAGAGAGAGAGAGAGAATGGAGAGAGTGTATATTTATGCATGATAGAAAAAAAAGGAAAAAGAGAATGAGTACGAGAAGGGGGTGATTCTGTGTGTGTAAGACATGGTTAGAGAGAGGGGTTGGGGAGAGAAATAGAGATAGTGTGTGACAGAGGGAAATAGAGAGAGGGTTTGCCAGAGAGAAAGAGAGAGAGGGGGGGTGAGTTCGTGTGCATTATATGGGTGTTAGAAAAAGAAGAAAGAGAATTGGTTAGAACGAGACTTGATTCTCTGTGTGTATTAGAGAGTGAGAGGAAAAAAATAGGCTTAGAAAGAGAAGGTGTATTTAAAATAGAGAGAGGGAAAGAGGGAGAGAAGAAGGTGGCAGCGGGGGAGGGAGGAGATTTTGTTAAGTGGGCTCGTGAATTATCGCCGTGGGTCAGGCTGAAGGCAACATCGATCATACTTAGCGCCACTTGACACTTTTATTTTGGGGGGTTAAAAAAAAATCCCCTTTATCTTTCCCCCTTCTACTCAATTTTTTTTTTTTTTTCGAAAAAAAAAAGACTCGTAATCATATAATGGAGAAGCAAAAAAACAAAACAAAACAAAAAAAAAACAGAGTGCGAGATCTCACTCAACGAGATTTGATGGTTTAAAACGTACACATCTAAATTCAAAAGGCGCGCACACACACGCGCGCACCATTAAGCACATGCGCAATGCGCATGTCGGATACATAAATGAAACCGCAAATAAAACGCTTTCAAACGCAATCTTGTTGTCTGGGACTTTCTTTTAAAAAAGGAATTCTTGAAACAAAGATCAACAAATCTGATCTTAAAGTAAAGGATCTTTTACGTGTTGTTTGGAAAATCAATGGCATAAATTCGCGATTATGTACTATAGGTGCACTCGAGAATGTTTTTGTGGGTTAGATTAAGGGTAATAGTTAGCATCTTTTTGTGGGTTATGGTAAGGGTTATAGTTAGCATCTTTTTGTGGGTTAGGGTAAGGGTTATAGTTAGCATCTTTTTGCGGGTTAGGGTAAGGGTCATAGTTAGAATCTTTTTGTGGGTTAGGGTAAGGGTCATAGTTAGAATCTTTTTGTGGGTTAGGGTAAGGGTCATAGTTAGCATCTTTTTGTGGGTTAGGGTAAGGGTTATAGTTAGCATATTTTTGTGGGTTAGAGTAAGGGTTATAGTTAGCATCTTTTTGTGGGTTAGGGTAAGGGTTATAGTTAGCATCTTTTTGTGGGTTAGATTAAGGGTAATAGTTAGCATCTTTTTGTGGGTTAGGGTAAGGGTAATAGTTAGCATATTTTTGTGGGTTAGAGTAAGGGTTATAGTTAGCATCTTTTTGTGGGTTAGGGTAAGGGTCATAGTTAGCATCTTTTTGTGGGTTAGATTAAGGGTAATAGTTAGCATCTTTTTGTGGGTTAGGGTAAGGGTCATAGTTAGCATCTTTTTGTGGGTTAGATTAAGGGTAATAGTTAGCATCTTTTTGTGGGTTAGGGTAAGGGTCATAGTTAGCATCTTTTTGTGGGTTAGATTAAGGGTAATAGTTAGCATCTTTTTGTGGGTTAGGGTAAGGGTTATAGTTAGCATCTTTTTGTGGGTTAGGGTAAGGGTTATAGTTAGCATCTTTTTGTGGGTTAGGGTAAGGGTTATAGTTAGCATCTTTTTGCGGGTTAGGGTAAGGGTCATAGTTAACATCTTTTTGCGGGTTAGGGTAAGGGTTATAGTTAGCATCTTTTTGTGGGTTAGGGTAAGGATCATAGTTAGAATCTTTTTGTGGGTTAGGGTAAGGGTCATAGTTAGAATCTTTTTGTGGGTTAGGGTAAGGGTCATAGTTAGCATCTTTTTGTGGGTTAGGGTAAGGGTTATAGTTAGCATCTTTTTGTGGGTTAGGGTAAGGGTTATAGTTAGCATATTTTTGTGGGTTAGAGTAAGGGTTATAGTTAGCATCTTTTTGTGGGTTAGGGTAAGGGTTATAGTTAGCATCTTTTTGTGAGTTATGGTAAGGGTTATAGTTAGCATCTTTTTGTGGGTTAGGGTAAGGGTTATAGTTAGCATCTTTTTGTGGGTTAGAGTAAGGGTTATAGTTAGCATCTTTTTGTGGGTTAGGGTAAGGGTTATAGTTAGCATCTTTTTGTGAGTTATGGTAAGGGTTATAGTTAGCATCTTTTTGTGGGTTAGGGTAAGGGTTATAGTTAGCATATTTTTGTGGGTTAGAGTAAGGGTTATAGTTAGCATCTTTTTGTGGGTTAGGGTAAGGGTCATAGTTAGCATCTTTTTGTGGGTTAGATTAAGGGTTATAGTTAGCATCTTTTTGTGGGTTAGGGTAAGGGTCATAGTTAGCATCTTTTTGTGGGTTAGAGTAAGGGTTATAGTTAGCATCTTTTTGTGGGTTAGATTAAGGGTTATAGTTAGCATCTTTTTGTGGGTTAGGGTAAGGGTCATAGTTAGCATCTTTTTGTGGGTTAGAGTAAGGGTTATAGTTAGCATCTTTTTGTGGGTTAGCATCTTTTCGTTGGTAAGCAACTTTTTGTGGGGTTGCTTTTGTTGTAGCACTCAATTAGTAGTCTAATTTGCTTTTGTGGATCATTTCTTTCTCTACGTGATCTTCGGTTTGTGCTGGTCATATTTATTTACTTGTATTTGTTCCGCTACATTCTCTTACCTGAAATAAGAAAGGCTATGATTCGCAGGATGCCGACTGTGTCTGAAATGTCGGCTATCATGCCGCTCAGATCTTGCTTCTGATACACACGGACTTTATATTTTAGTGTCATTTTTTATGGTTTTTGTTGTTGCAACAACAAGCTTAATAAAGTGTTAGGATAAGACAAATATATTATTAATATTATATTTCTGATTCCCATGCCTGATAAATACTCATAGGAGTCGAATACGTTTGCAGTTTTGGCGAGTCCCTATTCACACTTTAACAGAACATTAGATCGTCGGTATGCCAACTTGAAAAGTCGGATCAAAAGGGAATTGTCACTGTTGTTTAATCCAACATATATATAAACACACACATACATATATATGTGTGAAAAATGGCAAACGGAAAACAGGTTAAAGTTCAGGAGAAATACAAAAACAAGAGATTTGACCGGGTTCGTTCGTGTTGGCGAATGTCTTCAGAAAAATTTATAAATATTATTATAGCCCCCTTTACTAAGGCCGGGCAGTCTGAGAAAGTTTAATAACAAGCAGTACCACTAGCTTCATTGCGAGATCCAACACGGTGTGTTGTTGTTGATCACTATTCACTGCTCGTTGTAAATACCCGCCGACTTGGTATTTACAAAGTTAAATTCCTCCTAACTTCCAAGCTAATTACGGGGAAGACTCTTGAATGCGAATCAGTGACGATTTGTGATCGGAGACCGTCGGGAATTAGCTCCCTGTACTGAAGATTGCGTAAGCATGAAACATCGATGTCTGTAGGTAATAAATAATTAATATTTATTTATAAATATTATGTTATATATATATATATATATATATATATATATATATATATATATATATAATATTGTATATATATATATATAAATATATATATATACAATATATAATATTGTATATATATATATATATATATATATATATATACAATATATAATATTGTATATATATATATATAAATATATATACTAATGATAATAGAATCAACGATAATCGAAATATCGTAGAGTGATCTATCTCGATAAAATAAAGCTCAATACGTTGAGTAGAGCAATCAATTTTAAAGAAAGAAAGATGAAGATAAAAAATTGTACAAAATTACATAAAGTTACATAAATTAATACAAATTTTATTACATCGAAAGTTCAGATGCAAGGAGTTACATTAATCCTTAAACCATGGTTTTTCAAAGATAAAACTCTTCTCGTCAGAGGATAAAATCTGGTAATGTGGTATTTATAACAATTAAATATTACCTAGTTCCATTTCACTTTGAAAAATTGAAGAATAAAAAAAACAAAAAAGGTTGGGGATAAAGAAATAAAAAATTAGCATTAGCGAGGTGATTTTTGAAGACGAAAAGAGACGTTATGGTGTAGATAGTTAATAGTAAAATTAACAGTTTGTAGAATTGAAGAAAGTTTTTTAACAAATAAAAGGTGGAGGGTTCAAAATATCTCACTTGGTCCGTATGAACTTTCGATGTAATAACATTTGTATTAATTTTGTACAATCTTTTATCTTCATCTTTCTTTCTTTAATATATATATATATATATATATATATATATATATATATATATATATATATATATATATATATATATATATATATATATATATTTGAATTGATATACGTTGACACACCGGTTCCCGTTAGATCGGAGACCGTCGAGAATTAGCTCTCTGCACCGAAGATTGCGTAAGCATGAAACATCAATGTCTGCAGGTAATGAAAAGTTAATATTTATTTATATATATTTGAATTGATATACGGCACAATCACGTTCACACACCGGTTCCCGCTAGATCACCGAAGTTAAGCGACATCGAGCCTGGCCATTACTAAATTGGTGACCATTTGGGAATACCAGGTGCTGTATGTGCTCTCTGCTTATCTCGGCATTGTTTCCAGTCGTCTTGAACTACTTGCCATTGGAATCAAGCAGTGTCGACTCAGGAGAGGTGTTGTTGGTGGGGGATTGTGCAACCCTTGCAATTACAATTACATGCGCGGGCAGCCACTGGCGGGGCACTCATACGTCGAAATCGACGGGAGAGTCCATCATATTTGAATTGTGTGTATTTAGGCAGCATTTTCTTATTTATGCAAACATTGTTAAAAATAACAGAATTCGTCTGTTTAATTATATCTTTTTCATTTTTTCATTTTTCTGATGGTCTCTTTTGTATTAAAATAATAAAAAAAATAAATGTTCCATAGGTTTCACGAACGTTTTCACATGACTTTTCATCTTGACCTTTTTTCTACTAATTTCGCTCTGTATAACGAGCCTCGTCAGAGCTCTAAACAAATAAAAAGGTATTAACCTTATTTTGCTTTCGTAAGAATCCTTCCTGGTCGTGTTGAAATGGCGCCCGATGTTGTGTGGACTAACGGTGTGAATGCCTCTTTTAAATTTGAACATAAATCGCACATGGTCGCTAGTAGGTATAAATTTGGGAAAGTTCATTTTCTTAAGCATCTTTAAAATTAAATTAATCATTAAAAAAAAATGAACTTTCCACACAACATATATATATATATATATATATATATATATATATATATATATATATATATATATATATATATATATATATATATATATATATATAATTAACTTGTTACAAATATCCAGGGGGTATGAATCCGAAGGAAGTTGAAACCGGGTTTATGAGAGTGCTCAATGAAAATTCAGAGCAAAATATATATTTTTTGATTTTATTCCATTAGTTGCGACAAAACAAGTTTTGTTTCATTGGTGCAAATAGCGACCAACCCATCAGGCTGGCGATGGAATTCAAAACCTTTTTTTTTTTTGAATTCCATCGCCAGCCCGATGAGTTGGTCGCTATTTGCACCAATGAAACAAAACTTGTTTTGTCGCAACTAATGGAATAAAATCAAAAAATAATGGAATATATATATAATATATATATATATATATATATATATATATATATATATATATATATATATATATATAATAATAATGGTAATAATCCAGGTGAAAAATATCCACAGGGTGGTAATCCAGAGAATTTTAACCGGGTTTATAAAAAGTGCTCAATATCAAAATAGAGCTTTATATATGATAATTGTATTTACACAGACATGTACAAAATCTGCGACACTGGCATGTCGATGTTATCGATCAACACTTACTATACACTGAGATCTCATCAGGCAGAGTTAGAATCCGATCTTAACCTCAGATCATATTTGGTTCTCTCCAAATATGATCTGAGGTTAAGAATGGATTCTAACTCTGCCTGATGAGATCTCAGTTTATAGTAACTGTTGATCGATAACATCGACATGCCAGTGTCGCAGATTTTGTACATGTCTGTGTAAATAAAATTATCATATATATATATATATATATATATATATATATATATATATATATATATTCGTTTTGTTGTTTTCTTTGTTTTTTCTTTCTTCTCAAATTTCAATATAAATATTCAGACACGTGATGCTTCAAAGATGTTATCAATTTCCTTACTCAATAAGCGCCAACCAGCCAAACAACTTCGACCGGACTATACTCAATTTAAGCTATCGCCTCTAACAACTTGTCGTGTTTTTCGGACTACGCGTCAAAGACCGATCGCATCCACATTAATGTGATATTTCGTAGCTATACATGTATAGAACCTGCCCTGGAGTTTTTTTTTTTTTAAATAAGCTTTGTTCTAATTATATCAAATATTCCTCTGATAATAACGTACGAATTAATTTTTTAAGAAGAATTTGATAACAGACAACAAAATGAAGAAGAAAACAAAAAAGTATCGCTCGTCGAAAAGTTGTATTCATGGAAAGATTCAGCTCGAATAATAAATGAAAAAATTATTTTATATATATATATATATATATATATATATATATATATATATATATATATATATATATATATATATATATATATATATATATATATATATAAAATAATGATCAATTTCCTTATATATATATATATTATATATATATATATATATATAAGGAAATTGATCATTTTAATAATTGGAAATATTTATTTATTTTATTACAAATAATGAAACAAATGATTTTTATATCTTTAGGCACCAAAATGTCTAAATAAATAGTCTGTAATTAATATATTTATTTAATGCATAGACAGCCCTTTGTGCCCCAACTACGAATCTAGGGGTCAGAGTAGACCTGAGAGTAATGGCGACGAATGAGTTGCTCAGTATTCCCCAAACTTTGCAAATTAGGGGCGCCATCACTGGATACAGTTTTGTGTCAATATATATATATATATATATAGTCACCACATACAGCCTGTTTCGCTGTTTCACAGCTCATCAGTAAGTGGGATCGAAACGCAACCGTCGAGCTGACAGTCGGCGATGCTAACCCCTACGCCATCATGCGACACTGACTGAATGTAAGTGATATCTCAATGTAACGAAATGTAAACATTGCAAAAAAAAAAATATATATATATATAGTATATATTTACAAAAAAATATATTCCAATATGAATTTTATAACATAAAGAAATTGTAATAGCTCAATAGTGTGACGCTAGAGCTATGGTATAAGATATTTAAATCACGTCAAATGTTAGGAAGAACAGATTTAGCTGAATAGTGTAAGGCCAGAGCTATGTTGCATACAATATTTTAAAAAATTAATTGTATACCAATTGAAGGACAAATCGTTTCACAAAACTTGTGTTTTATTCAGCATACAATTGTTTCAGCTTACACCAAGATATTTGTAAAATGCTCCTGTGCATTTAATTCTTGGTGTGGATATCCTCAGTGCTAATTATATAAAACAAAGTAAAAACAATGTTTTATTTTTCATTTTATATATATATATATATATATATATATATATATATATATATATATATATATATATATATATATATATATAGCACTAGATGAAGTGAAAGAATAAAATAAGGTGCGAATCAAATTTTATTAGCATTCAATGTTCAAGCAAAGTACTTTAAAGTCCTTAACTCATGAGTTTTCAAATAAAATCTTCTCCTCAGAGGACCATTACCGCAATGACATTACTGCAGGTAATAAAATTAAACTTTGAAAATATATTAAAAAATTGTACATAAAAACACATAAAAGTATATAAAACATCAAATATATCGGCCCAAAACATACTTTTTTGCTAAACTTATACAGTTCATCCAAGTCATGAAGTTTAAAACAGCTTCAAAAAAGATATCAAAGAGGTCGATTAAAAAACAATCCAGGTGGTGAATGGTAGTCCTAAAACAAAACAGTTATCCAGGCGGGAAATTTGTTTGCTATCGATGCAGTATATGACAGTGAAAAGTGTATCCAAGGTGTACGCAAATTAATAAAACGATAGAAAAAACAAATCATATGAAAAGTTCAGAAAATATATATATATATATATATATATATATATATATATATATGAAGCAATCCAACAAAAGATATAAGCGTCAACTAATATCTTATAATTAATGAAACATCCGGATAAAAACTGAAGCTCAATATACTCAATAGAACATTAATATTGAATATGGATTCAACAAAAAGTATGTTTTTGGGTTGATATGTTTGATGTTATGTATTTTTATGTATTTGTGTATATAATTTTATATAGTTTCAAAGCGTAATTTCATTACCTGTAGTAGTATAACTGCGGTAATGGTCCTCTGAAGAGAAGAATTATCTTTGAAAACTCATGAGCTAAGGACTTAAGGATACTTTGCTTGAACTTTGAATTCTAATAAAATTTGATTGACACCTTATTTTATTACTTCATTTTATATTATAATTATAATTATATATATATATATATATATATATATATATAAAGAGGTGTACTAAAAGCGAACTTAATTCCTTTCCATTCTTCTTCATATATATATATATATATATATATATATATATATATATATATATATATATATATATATATAAGAGGGATTCAGGTCAACTGAAATGACAAGAAATTCAAAGAGCGATGTAAAAGTGCGCGTTCCAGTTCCTGCAATGGTAGGGTGGCCATTTTATCGAGCAATGCATTCTGGGACGGTGTCTGTGTGGGTGAAGAGCGACATTAAGTAAACCGATATCTCTGTCAACTGATTCAGCCTCCCTGATGTGTTTTTATTTACTTTTAGTGCCTACTTTTCTCTTCTTTTGGTGTTTCGTGGGTGGGTCCCTGGCGGGTTGATCTAAAGCAAACCCCGGTTTTGTAGTGTCACTCTCTCAATCTGGCTCCTCTGATTTAAAAAAAATGGACGCAAACTTCAAAGCGCTAATCCAAAAATGGCTGATTACTTCAAAAGGCGGGAAATGCCCAAATTGGGGCCACACAAGCATACACGAACAGAGTCTTACGCACAAACGCATTTATATATATATAAGTATATATATATATATATATATATATATATATTGTGACGACACAAGATTATATATATATATATATATATATATATATATATATATATATATATATATATATATATATTGTAACAGCAGGCAACTGGAAGCAAAAATCTCGGACACGAATTTTACACGGGTAGAAATATATTTATTGGCGCGCACGTGGCTACGCTGACTTGACTTCTTTCACCTTTGTAAAACTGCAAACACATAAACAAACGAGTCTTACACACATGCTCCAAGACAAAACAAAGCAAATCACAAAGTGGTACAAATTCAAGATAAGTCAGGAGAAATTCTGCATCGCTTACCTCTATTTTCGCCCAGCTTAAATGCCCCCAGAACCAACGTCTATAAACAAGCGGGTTGAACGTCCGCGTCCCATGCTGACCGATTTGAAAAGACCGCCTTGAGCAATCAGCCGGTGTAAAGGCAGGAAGCTACCCCGAGCGCATGTCTCCCGGAAGAAACCGGTGCCAAAATAAAATGTCCCCTTCATGAATTTTGACCGGCCAACGTGTGAAAACTCTTACATTTACATGTATATATATATATATATATATATATATATATATATATATATGTAATAATAATTCAGGTAATACATCCACAGGGTAGTAATATATATATATATATATATATATATATATATATATATATATATATATATATATATATAATAATTCAGGTAATACATCCACAGGGTAGTAATATATATATATATATATATATATATATATATATATATATATATATATATATATATATATATAATAATTCAGGTAATACATCCACAGGGTAGTAATCCAAAGAATTTCAACCGGGTTTATAAAAAGTGCTCAATATCAAATAGAGCTTTTATATATGATTATTTTTTATTTACACAGACATGTACAAAATCTGCGACACTGGCATGTCGATGTTATCGATCAACAACTATTATAAACTGAGATCTCATTAAACAGAGTTAGAATCCTACGTATTTTGCGAGAGATATTTAATCACCTCACACTATTTTTGTCGCCCCTTTATATTTTTAGGGGTCTATATATTTATTTATAAAATTATAATTGTCTCTTGTTTTTATTAAACATTAAAGATGTTGTAATAAATAGTATTATAGATTGCCAACATCCAATGCGGAATTTTATTAAAGAAAAATTTATGTCTGAAATTTTCGACAAATAAAATTGCTTTTAAGGCCGTAATTAACCAAAACTCGCTTGAAAACCAAACGAAATAGGTGATATATTCGAACGGTCCCTATGCTACAATTGAACCGTGTAATCTCGTATCGAGCCACGGTTGGAATTACATTCATCGTACACATTGCTTTCATATTTTCAAGATTTAATTGCCAAAAGCCCTGGTTTGCAATTACTACTCGGGGGCGTTTTTGTCTGACCCTTCACGAGTTCTTCGCGACATTTTTTTTCTCTTTCTTTTGTAATCTCAACCCATTCTTCTTTAGAAATGGAGTGCAGATCATCAATCTTTCTAGGGTCCCTATGATGAATACGATCTTCCAGCCTTTGTCAGATAGTTTCAATTGGATTCAGGTCATAAGATGTCCCAAGCCATTAAAGCACAACACGTTTAATACCCAGTTTGTCGGCGACCCTAACCCTAACCCTAACCCAGTTTGTCGGCGACGATACCGCAATCTATATTAGGTCAGAAAATAAACAACACACAGAAAAGATCTGCAAAATATGCGAGATTGTGCGTATATGTATGTGTCCATGTGCTACAGAAGAGACGTTGCTAGTCTTTCTCTACTCTATCGTTATTTTTTTTAAATTAATTTTTTTGTTCTTGGCCTTTTGGCTAAGATCAAAGCGTAGTATCTGTTCCGATGGATACTGCACCCCATAGACTGGTATTGTCTTGTCCTTCGGGGCTTGATTTACGCCGGTCAATGGGTCTGTTCCGTGCAGTTCTAGGAGGTCCACCATTCCAGGCTTCGCCTCCCCTCTTTGGGGAGGAGTAAGTTTATTGCTTACTGTCTGAGTAAAAAATAAAATTTAAAAAAAACAAACTTATCGTCCCAAGTCTTCCAGTGGAAAATCACTCATGTAAGTCAATTTATTTTTTACAGTTATTATATTAGTTTGTTTCTAACACTATTTTAAGGGATCATCAGTTGTTTACCATATCTGAGGCGCCCCTACCGGGGAATGCCGACGGGGCTGCCCAGGCAATTTTTAATGGCCAGAGTGCTCACCTCTCTCGGGCGCTGGCTTTTCAACCCACACTTTCCCGACCCGACCTTGGGTCACATCTTACTTGTGGGAGTAAGATAAAAACTGGCCTTGTGCCTAACCTCCTGGAGAGGAGTAAATCAATACTCTATCGTTATTTTTATGGTAGGGGCTTGATGTAGCTCAAATCTCTGATTCCTTCCTGTAAAACGTTTGCAGCAAGAACTCGTCTACTTACAACCACTGCAAATAATACTTTTTTCTCTCTCTTTCCCTGCACCTAAAACAAAATTGAACTTCCAAGAACTTCCCATCTGTGGAACACAATACCCCGTAGCTGCTTTCCAGCTGACTACAACATAGTCGTTTTCAAATATCAACAAAAATCTGTCGATCAATCCTCTTATGTAATCAAATTCTGCTCACCTTACCCATCGTTCCGAATCCTCTCATAGTATTGTTCATAATTCGAACGACAATCTCGTTAACCCTTATCCTCTAGTTATAAGTGGCCTTGATAAGTGGTGACCCATCAGTATGACAAAAACAGGTCGAATTTGTGAATAGCAAGTTTGCTATTGGTATACAGAGTACTGGGACAAAACATAGATTTGTAACTTGCACACATTTTTGGGAAATCAGATTCAAAGATAATCGAATAAGAAACATTAGAAAAAACAAATCGATAACTTTAACATGTTGGGGTATTGTTTCTCTAAATTTTAGGCACATATTCAGGACATGCGCCGCAATCAAAGCACATCCCTTGTAGTTTCGAAGATATTTACAGTAATACGAAGCATGCAAAATAAAAAAAAGACGAACTTTAAACGGACCAGGAATTATTTTTTTTATAAGTTCAACATTTTAGGGGTATTTTCGATAAACATTTTAGACACATATCCAGTTCTAGGGGTGCAAGGGACCCACCAATTTTCGAAGCACATCCTTTGTAGTTTCGAAGATATTTACAGTAATACGAAGCATGCAATATAAAAAAAAAGACGAACTTTAAACGGACCAGGAATTATTTTTTTTATGAGTTCAACATTTTAGGGGTATCTTCGATACACATTTTAGACACATATCCAGTTCTAGGGGTGCAAGGGACCCACCAATTTTCTGAAGCGCAACCCTTGTAGTTTCGAATATATTTTTATTCATACAAAAAAATGTATAAAAAAACGAGGATTCTCTATTGCTTTTGTCGGAATAGAGACGAACACCAACACTTACCAGCTGTAACAGCAAGCAATCTGGGGCAAAAAATCTCGGAAGTAGTACAGGCGAATGTATTTATTATGCGCGCACGTGGCCAACGCTGAATATAACACCTTTTTTTCTCACCGTAAAACTGTAAATACAGGAAATAAATCAGTCTTACAAACATGTTCTAATAAACAAAACAAAGAAAATTGGAAGAAAGCGAAAACTTAAATGCTGCATTCACGTTCTCATATTTGATAGTGGGAAACAACAGCTAACCCATTTGGCCCGGCTGTAACAACAAAAGCCGGTAGGGAAATAAAAATACAAATCCGATGACATCAGGATATATTACACACCGATGATGCCAAGATTTTGGCGAAATATCTGTATCACTTTAAACTAACAAACAAAAAAATGCTAGTTTATAATAGAAAAAAGAAAAAAAATCGGTTTCGATTTATTATTTTTCTTTTTTATAAAAAAAAATTGATATCGCATCTTTATGCTTCAAAAGGTATTTATTTTACCTATTCCTTCTTATATATATATATATATATATATATATATATATATATATATGTGTGTGTGTGTGTGTGTGTGTGTGTGTGTGCATGTTCCTTTAGCAGTCGAACACTCTGATGATGTTTGTTTTTAACAGTGTTAATCTCTCACTGATTTGCCAGGTTGATGATAGCAACCATGTGGGCTAAGACGTTCGAATATGATTCGTGTTACAGGGTTTGAGTCCGCCGACCGGTATAAATAATCATCTCTACACTGACGATTCCCGAAAGGAGGAAACGTATACGTATGTAAATAAAAAGAAATATATATATATATATATATATATATATATATATATATATATTCTACAATTAATTTGACTTCTTTTCAACAGAAATTTACCACCCGGACAATCTGCATATATTTTTCACGGAATTTTTCTTTTCATTCACTGCGTTTTTTTTAACAAAAATTCCTTTAATAATAATTTTCATATTTTTCAAATATTTGAACTTTGGTTTTTTCGAAAGCCAACTTATCCATCTGTATTTCTCCTCTGATTATAAAGTTTTGATCTTTGAAAAGCCTTGGCTTAAGGAAAGAATAATAAACACTAGTTTATTACTGAATACACCTTGCATTGAACAATTGAAATTTAAAATAAATTTGGACAATCGTCGCATATTTATCACTCTTTTTTCTTCTATCTCTACAATTGCTCTATCTCGTATATTGAGCTATTCCTCTTCACAATAGGTTCCATCTACTAAAAGTTTTTACTTTGGTTTATATTTGATCCTATATTTATATATATATATATATATATATATATATATATATATATATATATATATATATATATATATATTAATCCTGGTAAAGTAAACATCCACAGGATAAAAAT
>OY744544.1:15076445-15078945 GCA_963556195.1 Sepiola atlantica
TAAGAAAGAAAGGAAGAGAAATGTTTAGAGGGCGAAAGAGAAACAAAACAAAAACAATTGAAAGTAATAATAAGAAGCAAGAGTAGAAGAAGAAGAAAAAAGAAGAAGACTAAAAAAAGAAAGAGAAGAAGAAGATAAAGAATGACAAGAAGAAGATAAAGAAGAAGAAGAAGAAGAAGAAGAAGAAGAAGAAGAAGAAGAAGAAGAAGAAGAAGAAGAAGAAGAAGAAGAAAAAGTGGAATATTAATAATAAGAAGAAGGAGAAGAAGAAGACAAAAGAAGAAGAAGAAGAAGAAGAAGAAAGAGAAGAAGAAGAAGATAAAGAAGAAGAAGAAGAAGAAGGAGAAGAAGAAGGAGAAGAAAGAGAAGAAGAAGATAAAGAAGAAGGAGAAGAAGAAGATAAAGAAGAAGAAGAAAGAAGAAGAAGAAGAAGAAGAAGAAGAAGAAGAAGAAGAAAAAGAAAGAGAAGAAGAAGATGAAAAAGAAGAAGAAGAAGAAGAAGAAGAAGAAGAAGAAAGAGAAGAAGAAGATGAAAAAGAAGAAGAAGAAGAAGAAGAAGAAGAAGGAGAAGAAAGAGAAGAAGATAAAGAAGAAGAAGAAGAAGAAGAAGGAGAAGAAGAAGAAGAAGAAGAATGAGAAGAAAGATAAGAAGAAGAAGAAGAAGAAGAATAAAAAGAAGAAGAAGAAGGAGAAGGAAGAGAAGAAGAAGATAAAGAAGTAGGAGAAGAAGAAGATACAGAAGAAGAAGAAAGAAAAGAAGAAGAAGGAGAAGAAGAAGAAGAAGAAGAAGAAGAAGAAGAAGAAGAAGAAGAAGAAGGAGAAGAAGAAGAAGAAGAAGAAGAAGAAGAAAAAAAAAGAAGAAGAAGAAGAAGGAGAAGAAGAAAAAGAAGAAGAAGGGGGAGAAGAAGAAGAAGAAGAAGAAGAAGAAGACATACTCCACCCTCAAAATTAAATGATACACATATGTGGATATGTTACGGCCGTAAGCCTCGGTTGACCCAACACAAATTAGTTGGGAATGGTCAATGAGGATGAAAAGGCCGAGGAGCAACAGCACCAACCAGATGACCGCGACTGGAACCAGAGATTGCAACTCATGCACGCACTTGTCATTGCAAAGGACGATGAAGTCAATCAAAACAAGCAACGTCTCTTCTGCGAGGAAGCGACTGCAGAGAACGGAAGAGAGCGTCCACTTGTAAAGATGCATTAACACTCCCCTGCATTTCCACGGTGGATCCGATCGCAAACCACGCAAGAAAAAACTGGAAACGGTTATTGAAAGTGATGGAAATCTGAAGCGATTTTTTCTTTTCTTTTTTTTATGGAAATCAGTCTAGACAAGGTATGAAGCCACTTGATGTAAGGAACTGAAGAAAAATACTATCTCAAGGTCAAAAACTAACCAGAAGGATAAACTCCAACCCAGAAAACAGCAATTATTTCTCCTTTATCAGAAACATCGCTCGTAGAATGTGAGGACTAAAGAACCAAATAAGGGAAGCGAGGTCCACTTTCTACATAGGCTTCAGTGAACATCACATGTTATTAACAGTGAGCAGTTACTGATAAGGACTTATGTGAAAACTCACAGGGAATAAACAAATGATGATGATGATGATGATGATGATGATGATGATGATGATGATGATGATGATGATGATGATGATGATGATGATGATGATAATAATAATAATAATAATAATAATAATAATAATAATATGAACTAACTACATTAAAACTAAAGTGAATCAAACTCAGGAAAACAGCAAATGTAGACTCTGTGTACAAAGAGACGAAACGGTAAATCACATAATACGTGAATGCAGCAAACTAGCACCAAAAGAATAAAAGAACAAACGCAGCTGCATGGGAAAGGCAGTACACTGGGAACTATGCAAACGACTGCATTTTAGACACGTAGACAAATGGTAAGCACAAACCGGAGACAGTACTGAAAAGGTGACGTTTTGACTATGTGACGTTTTGACTTGGTTTCATCTGAATCAACTGATGAAAAAGATGACCAAAAGAGAATACTTGACACTAACAACAAAGCTTGTTCAAACTAAATTTGTTATTAGAAACCTATTTAAAATGAATAAATACATGGGCATACCGGCCCAGCTTGCGAACAAACTTACCGGAAGTGACGTCAAACGATGGATTTAACAATATTATGGTTATAAGTCTGAATGGAAAATGCAGAGCGAGCAGACGTGTTTTGGGATGTCTTGAAAACAATTAATGAAGCCATGCACTTTTAACCAAGTGTTTTTCCTCTGTCGTACCTCTCTTTGCCTTCCTGTACCACCATTGTTCGTTTGCAACCCTAACACGAACGCAGCCAAATAAATAATCTATTCGGACAGAACCTGTTGGTTAATTAATTAAAGTAATTAATGTTATGTATCTGAAACAACTTTTGATTCGAGATGGTGAACAATCCTCGCTCTGGGAGGACACGTCGACAATCCGCATGAACGTCGATTGGGGAGAT
>OY744544.1:15083945-15118945 GCA_963556195.1 Sepiola atlantica
ATATATATATATATATATATATATATATATATATATATATATATATATATATATATATATATATATATTGTTGAATATAAGAGACAATCACTGACTGCTTGGCCCCGAGACTGTTAATTTTTTTCAGGACATTGGACGTCTAGGCACGAGCCCGTGAGTCAGCCTGGTTGTTCCAACGCATCCCCCTGGCTATCGTTGGTGGCAACGCTATGTCAGTAACGGCGGCGTCACTTCCGTTCTAATCGTCATCTGTTGACTCTCTCTTTCTTTCTCTGACAATTGTTTCAAGTCAAAAGAATAGCATCAAGTAAAACAAAATATAAAAATTTGAGAAAATCAACAGTATATTGATAGAACATTTATTGAAGTCTAGAGACAACTTATGTCTAGATATCATTTGGTAGATTCTTTCAATAGTCCGAATCAGGATCTTAGTTTCGGAGGGGAATTGGCCGAGCAACTGCCAGAGAAGAGAGCCTTGCAAGAAAAACAGATGTATGTAAAACTCATGTAGCCCGTAATGAGGTTATAATGACGGACCAAAAATTCAGAAATAAGACAGTAATATACGCTAACAGATTTCCAAAGTTTTCTAAAGTTGTCTCCCTTTCTGTTCTTTAATGGCAGTTGGCCTGTACATATAAACATTAGTTGCTCACGCATGCAAATGTTTTCCAACTATAAAAATCTACAATTATGAACACAATTCATTTTTCATCTGGAAAACGGTAGTCCTAATCCGCTTGGAAGCTGATAAGTTGGCATTCACGTTTCTATTGTTTGAAACCTGATGCATAAAATTAGCTGATGATTTTCTAAAGATGGTGGCACCAGTCTCGATGATCATGCCGGGATTTTAGTGAATGATTGTGTGTTATTTTATACTTTCCTCAGTTAATGCTAACTTCAATTCTATACATGAGAAAAAGAAATTACTAAGAATTATGTAACTTTTTAAATCAATATTTTAAAATCTTTTTCATATACAACTAGTTCTAAATTATTGTTTTCATGTGATGCGCATTTATTATTCAATACTTATATTAAACGCCAATTTGTGGAGTCGATAGTCCAAACACTGGTCTCTGATTGACTTTGATTCCTGGAATTTTAAAAGATCCAATACCAACTATTACATTTTAGACTCCGACTCCAGCATAAGAAATTTTCTATATATGATGCTTTGAAAGCTCTCTGCCCGTTCCTAAACAAAAGAAAAATCCAGGTTGTCCTCGATGGCCGTTCATCTAAGCAACATGGCATAAATGCTGGTGTGCCCCAGGGATCTATTCTTGGACCTTTGTTGTTCCTGATCTATATAAACGATCTCCCTGATGACATAGTGTCTGAGATTGATTTATTTGCTGACGACACCACGCTTTACTCTCGCCATGTTGGCAAAACAGACGCGATCATATCTGAGGCAATGGCTGAATCTTTAGAAAATGACCTCCAGGCTGTAGTGGATTGGGGCCATAAATGGTTGGTAACTTTTAATGCCGAAAAGACTAAGCTCCTTTCCTTCAACAACTACAAGAAGCCTCTCCAACCACCGATTGTCATGGCAAATAACACCCTACCTGAGAGTTCATCATTCAAACTCCTTAGCCTAACCTTCACAGGTAACATGAATTGGAACACATACATTGAAGACATTGCCAAGGCTACCGCAAAGAAGGTTGGCTCCCTCTACCGTGCTAGTGGACCCCTTACACCTGACATTATCATGTATCTCTACAAAGCCACCATTCGCCCATGCATGGAGTATTGTTGCCACATCTGGGCTGGTGCATCATCTACTAGTCTCTCCCTCCTTGACAAAGTCCAAAAAAGAGTCGTCAACCTAATAGGTCCCTCACTGTCAGCTAAGCTCCAGCCCCTGTCCCATCGCCGCAATGTAGCATCCTTATGTTGATTTTAGAAATACTTCCATGGATTATGCTCCGATGAGTTGGCTACTCTGGTGCCCCCTCGACGTAAATTCACTAGACTAATTCGACATTCTACTAAATCTCATTCATTCACTGTAGAGGTCCCCAGATGCCGGAGAGCCTTCTACTCAAATAGCTTCTTTCCTCGTGCTGCTAGACTCTGGAACTCCCTCCCTGCCCCCTGTTTCCCCGACAGTACTGACATGCAGAAATTTAAAACTAATGTAAACAGACATCTCGCTGCTCAGAACCCAATTTAAACTGAACCACCAATCCTTCTCCCCTTTTCTTTTTTCTCAGTAGCCCCTTACGTTTACAGTGGCGGCCTGCCTTGTTTGGGGTGAATCATATTAAAAAAATAAATAAATAAATAATCTGCCCGCTCGTGACCAAGCGTAATACAAAACACGATTTTCATATTTTTTCCTACGATATGGACATTTTATCATCAGATTAATCTTATTCAAATGTGTGCATTTTGAAATAAATTCATGTTTTTAAGAGTCTGTTTTTCTGTTTAGTATTTATCTCTTAGCACAAGAGAGACTAAAAATAAAAACAAGCCGCGCGTGCGTGGTCCCGCTCTGTATGTGACTCGATGTGGCGAGTGTAAAATGCAATACATTTGGGCAATTTGGGGGCATTTTTGACCCCGTTTTGACCCCCTGGGGGCGTGAACCAGATTTTTCTGAGGTCAAGGATGCTCATTTTACATCCAGAACAATTGCCTCTACATTCTGGCTAAGTTTCAGAAAAATTGAATGGATGGATCAAACGTTATGGGAGAAAAGGGTCATGTTTTGCCATTTTGGAGGCTTTTTACCCCCTGGGGGCGCGAACCAGATTTGTTTCACGGTCAGCGATACTTATTTTCTATTAGGAACAATTGCTTCCACATTTTGGCCAAGTCTTAGAGAAATTGAATGGATGGATGAAAAGTTATTGGGCAAAAAAGTCATTTTTTGCCATTTCGGTGTCTTTTGACCCCTTGGGGGGCTAACCAGATTTTTTTTTAATCGGAGAATGTCACTTTCTAACCTAAACAAAGTTACAACTTCATGCAAAATCTCAGAGAAATTCAATGGATGGTTGCGGAGAAAAATTCGGATGGACGGACGGACGGACATGCCTCAAAACATAAGTCCCCCGGATTTATAAAATCGGGGGACCAATAACTCATAATTAGTTATCTGGACTATAGGTAAGTGGATGAACATAACGAACGGACATCTGAGGGGTCAGATTTTCGCCTTCTTGCGATTTCAATTTTGTTAAAGTATTACAGTATTATTGGCGATCCGTCCCACTTAAAGTTCCACGAACGACTCTGTCTCAAACCTTTGTTTTCTTGTCAACTCGATATCCGTGACATCATGCGTCATGTCGTCTCATCCTTTGAAGCTGACCTATTTCGACATCACTTGAAATTTAACCTTACAGGTCATCTCTTCCTGTCGATTTTTCATGGGAACTTATTTGTCCTCCAAACTTCGTGTCGCATTGACCTGTATCAGATCCGCCTGTCAAAATGAACACTTGCTTATATTATCACTCTTCGACTTACGTCCATCGTAATGTAACATGTCGATTATATTAGTTTTCACTTCCGGTTTCTTTCTTCTATCACTTCCGGTTTCTTTCTTCTATCACTTCCGGTGTCTTTCTTCTATCACTTCCGGTTTCTTTCTTCTATCACTTCCGGTTTCTTTCTTCTATCACTTCCGGTTTCTTTCTTCTATCACTTCCGGTTTCTTTCTTCTATCACTTCCGGTGTCTTTCTTCTATCACTTCTGGTGTCTTTCTTCTATCACTTCCGGTTTCTTTCTTCTATCACTTCCGGTTTCTTTCCTTCTATCACACAACTTCACAATCTCTCAAAGCCTTTTCAACTTATTCTCGAATACCTCTAGCGGTCGCGAGTCGTCCATTTTTATAGTCACAAGAATATGTGTCAACAGTGATTGTCAATGCATTCTTGAATCTTATTTTGACACACTTAAGTACTTTAGCAATGTGTGCAGTTATTTAGGGGCTGTTTGCCAGGTTCCAGACAGTGACAGATTAGGTCAAAACATAAATGTTTGGTTTTCAAAAAAGCAAAACATGTGAAGGGTATTTTCTTTTGAATAAACTGAACTCTGGAAGGAAAGATGCGATGCACCGCTGAAGATGTCAAAGAGGTCATTATCTGCAACACCGAAAGAAACGTATAATTACATTGAACACAAAGGGACTAGAAAAAACAGCGAAAAGAGAATAAAGAAACAATATCGACAAGAAAGTGAGAAAACTGGAAGTGGGCGATTCAAAAGACGATAGCCATAGCATATTCAAAACTGTCAAAGAGCTTGAGGGGAAAACCTAAAAAAAAATTAACCTTGTCAAAGATTCTTATAAAAAAAAATCACACTGTGTTAAGTGATACGGTGACTCTTTAGATGGCTCATTTCGCAACACTTACTTCAATGGATTATGCTCCGATGAATTGGCTACTCTGGTGCCCCCTCGACGTTAATTCTAGACTAACTCGACAATCAACTAAATCTCATTCATTCACTGTGGAGGTCCCCAGATGCCGGAGAGCCTTCTACTCAAATAGCTTATTTCCTCGTGCTGCTGGACTCTGGAACTCCCTCCCTGCCCCCTGTTTCCCCGACACTACAGACATGCAGAAATTTAACACTAATGTAAACAGACATCTCGCTGAGCAGATCCGAATTTAGGCTGACCCCCCCCCCCCCCCCCACGTTCTCCCCTTTTCTTTTTTTCTCAGTAGCCCCTTACATCTACAGTGGCGGCCTGCCTTGTTTGGGGTGAACCATGTTAAAAAAAAATATATAAAAAAAAAAAAAAACACGTCTCAACTCAGCCCCCTGTTTTTATGGCACTAGTGATAAATTCAATCAATGAATGAATGAATTTGGGGGGCAAAAAATAACAAAGTGCAACAAGCCATGTAAAAAGACAGAAGATATTGCATCTTTATATCGTGTGTATATTTGTAAGGCGACTTTAAACCTGGATATGGTAGGCATAATAACAACCTCCTTAAGCAGACTGTTCCGGGAAGCAGAAACACGGACTGAGAATGTTGCATTTCATCTGTTGAGACGAGCCCCACGAGGGTACATATTCTACAGGTGACGACGGATATGTATTATCAAAGTGCTTAAGCCAACATTGGCAAGCAAGTTGCGTAGTGAGTAGGAAGTTAATAATTTTAATTATACTTCGTAGCTGAGACCACCCACAAAACACGAAGTCTGTAGGGGTAGTAGATTATGTTTGCAATAATCTTGTATGAACTGGAATAAGAATTGCAAACGAAATATATCACAAAACTGATGTTAATGTGCAACAGATAAGAAATCGTTTATTTACTTGCGATGACAAGAAGTAGTTTAGATCATCCAAGTGCATTATATATGTATTTGTCCATGCGTTTTTTGTTTTTTGTAGTCAGATCATCATCTTGTATGCCACTCTCGGGTTAGAGCCGATAATCCCAAACGGGTCAAGTAGAATAAATGAAAACAATTAATATGAAAAAATAGGGTTATGGTTAATAATGAAAGATTATTGCCCGTTGGAGATAGGGTTAAGGTTAATAATGAAAAAATATTGTCCGTTGGGGTTAGGGTTAGGGTTAATAATGAAACATTATTGCCCGTTGGGGTTAGGGTTAATAATGAAACATTATTGCCGGTTGGGGTTAGGGTTAAGGTTAAGGTTAATAATGAAAAAATATTGCCAGTTGGGGTTAGGGTTCATAATGAAAAAATATTGCCAGTTGGGGTTAGGGTTAGGGTTAATAATGAAACATTATTGCCCGTTGGGGTTAGGGTTAATAATGAAACATTATTGCGGGTTGGGGTTAGGGTTAAGGTTAAGGTTAATAATGAAAAAATATTGCCAGTTGGGGTTAGGGTTCATAATGAAAAAATATTGCCAGTTGGGGTTAGGGTTAGGGTTAATAATGAAAAAATATTGCCCGTTGGGGTTAGGGTTAATAATGAAACATTATTGCCCGTTAAGGTTAGGGTTAAGGTTAAGGTTAATAATGATATAATATTGCCAGTTGGGGTTAGGGTTAGGGTTAATAATGAAAAATTATTGCCCGTTGGGTTTAGGGTTAGGGTTAAGGTTAATAATGAAAAAATATTGCCAATTGGGGTTAGGGTTAGGGTTAGGGTAAGGGTTATGGTTAATAATGAAACATTATTGCCCGTTGGGGTTATGGTTAGGGTTAATAATAGAAAAAGTATTGCCCGTTGGGGTAAGGGTTAGGGTTAATAATAAAAAAATATTGTCCGTTGGCTTTTGGATTAGGGTTAATAATGTAACATTATTTCCCGTTGGGGTTAAGGTTAATAATGAAACATTATTGCCCGTTGGGGTTAGGGTTAAGGTTAAGGTTAATAATGAAAAAATATTGCCAGTTGGGGTTAGGGTTAGGGTTAATAATAGAAAAAGTATTACCCGTTAGGTTTAGGGTTAGGGTTAATAATAGAAAAAGTATTACCCGTTAGGTTTAGGGTTAGGGTTAATAATGAAAAATAATGGCCCGTTGGGGTTAGGGTAAGGATTAATAATTAAAAAATATTGTTCGTTGGGTTTAGGGTTAGGGTTAATAATGAAAAATTATTGTCCGTTGGGGTTAAGGTAAATAATGAAACATTATTGCCCGTTGGGGTTATGGTTAAGGTTAATAATGAAAAATTATTTTCAGTTAGGGTTAGGGTTAGGGTTAATAAGTAAAAATTATTGTCCATTAGGGTTAGGGTTAATAATGAAACATTATTGCTCGTTGGGGTTAGGGTTAAGGTTAAGGTTAATAATGAACAATTATTGCCAAATGTGGTTAGGGTTAGGGTGAATAATACAAAATTATTGTCCGTTTGGTTTAGGGTTAGGGTTAATAATGAAACATTATTGCCCGTTGGGGTTAGGGTAAATGTTAGGGTTAATAATGAAAAATTATTTCCCGTTGGGGTTAGGGTTAAGGTTAGGGTTGATAATGAAAAATTACTACCCGCTGGGTTGAGGGTTAAGGTAAGAGTTAGGGTTAATAATTAGAAAATTATTGCCCGTTTGGGTTAGGGTTAATAATGAAACATCATTGCCCGTTGGGTTTAGGGTTAGGGTTAAGGTTAATAATGAAAAATTATTGTCCGTTTCGGTTAGAGTTAGGGTTAATAATGAAAAATTTTTGTCCATTGGGGTTAGGGTTAATAATGAAACATTATTGCCCGTTGGGGTTAGGGTTAAGGTTAAGGTTAATAATGAAAAATTATTGCCAGTTTCGGTTAGAGTTAGGGTTAATAATGAAATATTATTGTCCATTGGGGTTAGGGTTAATAATGAAACATTATTGCTCGTTGGGGTTAGGGTTAAGGTTAAGGTTAATAATTAACAATTATTGCCAGTTGGGGTTAGGGTTATAATTAATAATGAAAAATTATTTCCCGTTGGGGTTAGGGTTAAGGTTAGGGTTTATAATGAAAAATTACTGCCCGCTGGGGTTAGGGTTAAGGTAAGAGTTAGGGTTAATAATGAAAAATTATTGCCCGTTGGGTTTAGGGTTAGGGTTAATAATAGAAAAAGTATTACCCGTTAGGTTTAGGGTTAGGGTTAATAATAGAAAAAGTATTACCCGTTAGGTTTAGGGTTAGGGTTAATAATGAAAAATAATGGCCCGTTGGGGTTAGGGTAAGGATTAATAATTAAAAAATATTGTTCGTTGGGTTTAGGGTTAGGGTTAATAATGAAAAATTATTGTCCGTTGGGGTTAAGGTAAATAATGAAACATTATTGCCCGTTGGGGTTATGGTTAAGGTTAATAATGAAAAATTATTTTCAGTTAGGGTTAGGGTTAGGGTTAATAAGTAAAAATTATTGTCCATTAGGGTTAGGGTTAATAATGAAACATTATTGCTCGTTGGGGTTAGGGTTAAGGTTAAGGTTAATAATGAACAATTATTGCCAAATGTGGTTAGGGTTAGGGTGAATAATACAAAATTATTGTCCGTTTGGTTTAGGGTTAGGGTTAATAATGAAACATTATTGCCCGTTGGGGTTAGGGTAAATGTTAGGGTTAATAATGAAAAATTATTTCCCGTTGGGGTTAGGGTTAAGGTTAGGGTTGATAATGAAAAATTACTACCCGCTGGGTTGAGGGTTAAGGTAAGAGTTAGGGTTAATAATTAGAAAATTATTGCCCGTTTGGGTTAGGGTTAATAATGAAACATCATTGCCCGTTGGGTTTAGGGTTAGGGTTAAGGTTAATAATGAAAAATTATTGTCCGTTTCGGTTAGAGTTAGGGTTAATAATGAAAAATTTTTGTCCATTGGGGTTAGGGTTAATAATGAAACATTATTGCCCGTTGGGGTTAGGGTTAAGGTTAAGGTTAATAATGAAAAATTATTGCCAGTTTCGGTTAGAGTTAGGGTTAATAATGAAATATTATTGTCCATTGGGGTTAGGGTTAATAATGAAACATTATTGCTCGTTGGGGTTAGGGTTAAGGTTAAGGTTAATAATTAACAATTATTGCCAGTTGGGGTTAGGGTTATAATTAATAATGAAAAATTATTTCCCGTTGGGGTTAGGGTTAAGGTTAGGGTTTATAATGAAAAATTACTGCCCGCTGGGGTTAGGGTTAAGGTAAGAGTTAGGGTTAATAATGAAAAATTATTGCCCGTTGGGTTTAGGGTTAGGGTTAATAATAGAAAAAGTATTACCCGTTAGGTTTAGGGTTAGGGTTAATAATAGAAAAAGTATTACCCGTTAGGTTTAGGGTTAGGGTTAATAATGAAAAATAATGGCCCGTTGGGGTTAGGGTAAGGATTAATAATTAAAAAATATTGTTCGTTGGGTTTAGGGTTAGGGTTAATAATGAAAAATTATTGTCCGTTGGGGTTAAGGTAAATAATGAAACATTATTGCCCGTTGGGGTTATGGTTAAGGTTAATAATGAAAAATTATTTTCAGTTAGGGTTAGGGTTAGGGTTAATAAGTAAAAATTATTGTCCATTAGGGTTAGGGTTAATAATGAAACATTATTGCTCGTTGGGGTTAGGGTTAAGGTTAAGGTTAATAATGAACAATTATTGCCAAATGTGGTTAGGGTTAGGGTGAATAATACAAAATTATTGTCCGTTTGGTTTAGGGTTAGGGTTAATAATGAAACATTATTGCCCGTTGGGGTTAGGGTAAATGTTAGGGTTAATAATGAAAAATTATTTCCCGTTGGGGTTAGGGTTAAGGTTAGGGTTGATAATGAAAAATTACTACCCGCTGGGTTGAGGGTTAAGGTAAGAGTTAGGGTTAATAATTAGAAAATTATTGCCCGTTTGGGTTAGGGTTAATAATGAAACATCATTGCCCGTTGGGTTTAGGGTTAGGGTTAAGGTTAATAATGAAAAATTATTGTCCGTTTCGGTTAGAGTTAGGGTTAATAATGAAAAATTTTTGTCCATTGGGGTTAGGGTTAATAATGAAACATTATTGCCCGTTGGGGTTAGGGTTAAGGTTAAGGTTAATAATGAAAAATTATTGCCAGTTTCGGTTAGAGTTAGGGTTAATAATGAAATATTATTGTCCATTGGGGTTAGGGTTAATAATGAAACATTATTGCTCGTTGGGGTTAGGGTTAAGGTTAAGGTTAATAATTAACAATTATTGCCAGTTGGGGTTAGGGTTATAATTAATAATGAAAAATTATTTCCCGTTGGGGTTAGGGTTAAGGTTAGGGTTTATAATGAAAAATTACTGCCCGCTGGGGTTAGGGTTAAGGTAAGAGTTAGGGTTAATAATGAAAAATTATTGCCCGTTGGGTTTAGGGTTAGGGTTAAGGTTAAGGTTAATAATAAAAAATTATTGTCAGTTGGGATTATGGTTAAGGTTAATAATAAAAAAATATTGCTCGTTGGGGTTAGGGTTAGGATTAATAATAGAAAAAGTATTGCCCGTTAGGGTTAGGCTTAGGGTTAATAATGAAAAGGTATTGCCCGTTGGGGTTAGGGTTAGGGTTCATAATCAAAAATCATTGGCCGTTGTCTAATTTTTAGAAAATACAATCCAGTTTAAAAATAAAAGTTTAAAAAGTGTTGTTTTTTTTAATTTATTTTCTTTGTTTAATGGAAATAGCTCAAGACAAGGCATGAAGCCACTTCATGTAAGGAGATAACACGAATGTGAAATGATTATCGCAAAGACAGAAGATGTCTATTAGTCTTGAAAAGACCCAGGCTATAGGTAGGAGGAAAAGTTGGGTCTTAACAAAATTAAACGAAACAAGCCATGTCGTACCCCAATCCACAACTGAACTCAGGTCAACTTCTAGATCATCTGCATATTTCAACTGATCCGGGGGAGATGGACGAGAGTTTATTGAGTGACGATCATAGTCGCTTGAGTCTTTTAGTTTCGTTAAAAGGTGCAATTTTTTCTGTGTCTCGAATGATTTTTGAAAAATCTGTGTTCATGCTTATGCCATGTAACTCTTAAAACTGTTCATATGTTACTAAGAGTTGGGATAGTTCCTATAGTTATCGTATCGACTTCCTATTTACTATGTTACCTCAGAATAAACATTTTAATTCATCAATTAGGATGAATTGTGACTTAACTTTAAAAAGAATTAACCGATATCATTACGTAATATTTTAATATAAAATAGAATAGAAGACTCCAGACCGGTCACAAGTATCTTACACGCCCTCAAATTTTGGTGTATGCCTTCGAAGTGTTCAATGTCGCCGCCACATGCAACACGGGCAAAATCGATGCGATAAGAGAATTCCACTCAGACTCATATCAACACATCAAGATCTACTGAGAACGAGAACACCATGCATCGAATTGCCAAATTACATCCGCTTCCTCTCGTCGTTATTGGTAAGTTATTAAATGAGGCGTAGTATTTAAGGTTTCAAATGCAGACGTCTTTTCAACACATGATAGAAAAGAATAAATCTATTGACGTTTTACAACTTTAAGCTCACAGGTTTTCGCCAACCCCAAGCTATTGACACGTGACCACGAAATTAGCAGGGCCGAAAACCAAATTCGTTTAATGTAAGTGTTATAATGGAAGACACTAGAAAAGTTTAAATTAGACCGTGGACTACTTTTGACAGCCTTATAACTATCGCTTCCCTTACTTTGTCATTTCGTCCTAACATTCGATGAGAGAGATTTCTGACAGAGGGGGAAGAATTGCTGTTTTCTGGGTCGGAATCTATCCAGCTAACACTTATCGTTGACTCTGGCGTATTTATTTTCATCTCCTTAGATCATTCCGGTGGTTAAGTGGATAACGACACGGACTGAAGACCTGGGTGTTTCAAGTTCGAATCCAGTCGGTTTCACAGTATCACTTTCACTTAGGGATGTTGGCAACCTTCTCATAAGTGCCCGATGTCTTTCCAGAAAGATTTCTAACTAGAAAAACATCGGGAAAACTAATGCCAACACCAGAATTATCTGATTCACACGTAAGAAGAAGCAGATGCTTTCTGCCGGTCTTAGAGCGGTTCCCATAAAAAAATAAATAGGGCGTTAATTATTTCCAACCAACAATTGTAACAATTTAGATAGAAGAAAAAACTAATTATTATATAACTACTAATATATATGACGACAATGGCTAACGTTGTTATGAAAGTAGGCAAGCGAACGCGGCAAGGAAGTGGCGCAGCGAATAGAAAGTGACTAGATATAGTGAAGCAGAAAGATAAAGACTAGAAAAAACACAGTGTGGGCTGTGGATCTTGTAGATCAAGCAGAGAAAACATCAGTTTGCAAAGGTCTGTCCGCTTCCCCTTGTCGTTATTGGTAAATGATTCAATGAGACAGAGTATGTAATGTTTTGAATGTAGACGTCATATTAACATTCGCTAGATAGTCGATTACGAGATGACAGGTTAATATTTAGCTCGATGTGTACACTTCTGTGGATTTATCTTAAACGGAGCACGGATTCTCGCTACTTATTCCTCTGAAACTCTGGATTGTCTTACGCATTCTAATAGGTCCCAAACTGTCTACCAATCTTTAGCATCTGTCTCATCGCCACAATGTTGCATCCCTGCGCTTCTTGGCCTTTTGGCCAAGATCAAAGTGTAGTATCTGTTCCGATGGATACTGCACTCCATAGACTGGTATAATCTTGGCCTTTTGGTCTTGATTTACGCCGGTCTATGGGACGGTCCTGTGCAGGTCCACCCTCCCAGGCATTACCTCCCCTCTTTGCAGAGGAGTAAGTTTATTGCTTACTGTCTGAGGCGGTCCTACCGGGGAATGCCGACGGGGCTGCCCAGACAATTTTTAATGGCCAGAGTGCCCACCTTCTCGGGCGCTGGCTTTTCAAATCCCGCTTTCCCGACCTTGTGTCACATCTTACTTTGTGGGAGGAAGATAAATAACGCTTCTTAGCCTTTGGGCCAGGATCAAAGTGTAGTATCTGTTCCGATGGATACCGAACCCCATAGACTGGTATCGTCTTAGCCTTCAGGGCTTGATTTCCGCCGGTCTATGGGTTTGTCCTGTGCAGTTTTAGGAGGTCCACCCTCCTAGGCTTTGCCTTCTCACCCTTTGAGAAAGGGGTTAGTTGATTGCTAATCGCCTGAGGCGCCCCTACCGGGGAATGTCGACGAGGCTGCCCAGGCATTTTTTAGGGTCACGGGTGCTCTTTCTCTAGGGTGCTGACTTATCAAATCCCACTTTCCGACCTTGTGTCACATTTTACTTTGTGGGAGGTAGATAAATACCCTGTGTTAGTTTTACAAATAGTTTTACGAAATTTGCTTCGATGAAATTAATGCAATTATACTCCGCAACGTTAACACACCCGACTAACGCGGCCAGCAGCAAAATCCCACCCCTTCACTGCAAACGTTCTGCACTGATAGCTATTTTTCTCTACTTGATTTCCCCGACTGTATCAACATGTAGAAATCCAAATGTATGTGAACAAACATCTGGCTTCACACACCTCCCCACGTAGGGTGCCCCCTGTATATCTGGCCCCTAATCACAATAGCTCTTTACGTCTCATAGGCAGTGTGCCTTGTTAGGGGGTGAATGAAAGTAAAAAATAAATAGCAAATAGAATAAAAGCTAGCTCTGCTAAATCTTCGTTTATGTCAAGGAAAGATATACCATCGCGATAAGCAATAAACCTCTAGGCCATTTTGTTTTTCTTAGATCTGTGATTCTACATAAATTCGTTGGTGGAAAGCGAAGGATTGCACTGGCCTCTACACTATTCGGAAGGCTGAAAGAACGGAGCCGAAAAAGACATACTAAATTGTATAAATAGAGTAACACATAAAAAACGTGGTTACCCAGTGTAAACGTTTACTTCATCGCGTAGTTTAAAAGTAATTTATTGAAGCAATAAAAATGTTTAGAAAAAATAAATGACGATAACACTTATCAGAACGGTGACATCTCAAAATGTTACTTTAATGGACCCACCAAGAATTTTTATTTTTATTTTTTTTTTCCACTTCGCATGTGTCTAATATCCAAACCCGTTCCGAACGTTTACAAAAGTAAAACCCCAAAAAAAAGAAATCGAATCGAGCCAGTTTTGAAGTTTTACAAAAACAAAATGATAGAAAACAGGGGTTCATTTTTACGCCATGTTTTTACCCGTTCGTCTTGAATTGATTTTAATCAGTTTTCGACCCCAACAAAAGCGGGATAAGATAAATCAAAGGAATGTATACTCTTAAGATGCGTCCAGTCAATTAATACTCTTAAGATGCGTCCAGTCGATCTGCGCGTTAAACGGTAGAAAATCTTATTTAAAACTTAAGCGTTACAGACCCACGGAAATGCTATTTTCAGTTTAAATGTATAGAACAACGAAAATGCTATTTTAGAAAATCTTATTTCAAACTTAAGCGTTACAGACCCACGGAAATGCTATTTTAGTTTTAAATGAATAGAACAACAAAAATGCTATTTTAGAAAATCTTATTTTAAACTTAAGCGTTACAGACCAACGGAAATGCTATTTTCAGTTTAAATGTATAGAACAACGAAGATGCTATTTTAGAAAATCTTATTTCAAACTGTAGCGTTACACACCAATTAAAATGCTATTTTCGTTTTAAATGAATAGAACAACGAAAATGCTATTTTAGAAAATCTTATTTTAAACTTAAGCGTTACAGACAAACGGAAATGCTATTTTCTGTTTAAATGTATAGAACAACGAAGATGCTATTTTAGAAAATATTATGTCAAACTGTAGCGTTACACACCAATTAAAATGCTATTTTCGTTTTAAATGAATAGAACAACGAAAATGCTATTTTAGAAAATCTCATTTCAAACTTAAGCGTTACAGACAAACGGAAATGCTTTTTTCTGTTTAAATGTATAGAACAACGAAAATGCTATTTTAGAAAATCTTATTTCAAACTTAAGCGTTACAGACCAACGGAAATGCTATTTTCAGTTTAAATGTATAGAACAACGAAAATGCTATTTTAGAAAATCTTATTTTAAACTTAAGCGTTACACACCAACGGAAATGCTTTTTTCTGTTTAAATGTATAGAACAACGAAAATGCTATTTTAGAAAATCTTATTTCAAACTTAAGCGTTACAGACCAACGGAAATGCTATTTTCAGTTTAAATGTACAGAACAACGAAAATGCTATTTTAGAAAATCTTATTTCAAACTTAAGCGTTACACACCAACTGAAATGCTATTTTCGTTTTAAATGAATAGAAGAACGAAAATGCTATTTTAGAAAATCTTTTTTCAAACTGTAGCGTTACACACCAACGGAAATGCTATTTTCTGTTTAAATGTATAGCACAACGAAAATGCTATTTTAGAAAATCTTATTTCAAACTGTAGCGTTACACACCAACGGAAATGCTATTTTCAGTTTAAATGTACAGAACAACGAAAATGCTATTTTAGAAAATCTTATTTAAAACTTAAGCGTTACGCAGCAACAGAAATGCTATTTTCTGTTCAAATGTATAGAACAACAAAAATGCTATTTTAGAAAATCTTGTTTCAAACTTAAACGTTACACACCAACTGAAATGCTTTTTTCTGTTTAAATGAATAGAACAACGAAAATTCTATTTTAGAAAATCTTATTTCAAACTTATACTTCACAGACTAAGCGAAATGCAATAATTAAAATTAAACGTTAAGAAAAACAGAAATTTTATATGAAACATAAGCATCGCAGAACAACGGAAATGTTATTTGTAACTTAATCGTTACAAAACAACGAAAATGCTATTTTAAACTTAAGCTTTACAGACAGACAGAAATGCTATTTTAAATTTATGTGTTACAGATTAAAGAAATGCTATTTTCAGTTTGAATGTATAGAACAATGAAAATGCTATTTTAAACTAGTGTTACAGACCAACGTAAATGGTGCTTAAAACTAAAACGTTACAGACCAACGGAAATTCTATTTAAAACGAAAACGTTACAGACCAACGGGAATGCTATTTAAAACTGAAACGTGACAGAACCACGAAAAGTTTATTTTAAACTTAAACGTTACAGATACACGGAAAGTTTATTTTAAACTTAAACGTTACAGAACCACGAAAAGTTTATTTTAAACTAAAACGTTACAGAACAACAAAAATGCAATTTTAATTTTAAACGTTACAAAACCACGAAAAGTTTATTTTAAACTTAAACGTTACAAAACCACGAAAAGTTTATTTTAAACTAAAGAGTTGCAGAACAACGGAAATGCAATTCTAATTTTAAACGTTACAGAACAACGAAAATGCTATTTTAATTTTAGACGTCATCGAAAAACAAAAATTCTATTTTAATTTTAAACGTCACAGAACAACAAAAACACTGCTTTAATTTTAAACGTCACAGAAAAACGAAAATGCTATTTTTAACTTAAACTTTACTTTAAAATGTTTCTTTAAATGCCGCTCTCCTAAAAAAAATCTCCCCTCCCGCCCAATAAAAACTTGAACCCTTAAAAGGGTCCTCCTAAAACGTAAGAGCTACTGAGACAGGGGAAAGATTAAGTGGCAACCTGGGTGAAGAGATAAGTAGCAACATTTTCGTTCGCGTTACATTTAAATTTCTGCATGTAGATACAGAGAGCAGGGCGGAGGGAGAGAGTTCCAAAAGCAAGCGATCCGAAAAGAAGTGACGTCATGACGGTGGGAGGCTTAGTCGATCGATCTGTTGTTCCTGACTCTCAGCCGAGACAGTTGTGAAAAGGTCCGGATCCGTGCCATTAGATGAGGGGAGGGAGCAGTGGTGTAAATGGCCTGTATACCTTTTCCCAGTAATTATTTCTTTTCTCTCTCTCTCTCTCTCTCTCTCTCTCTCTCTCTCTCTCTCTCTCTCTTTCTCTCTCTCTCGTGCAAGAGCCAAACATTTTTGGGGGGGGCATCTAAGGACCTTTAGTGTGAAGGGTAGGATCTTGCCGATTGTTGGGTATGTCGGAAGTATTTTTATTGGCGGTGTGCAAGTGCAGTAAAGGCACTGGTGCTCATTGCATGGAAATATTTTTAAAACAAGCACAGGAATGCAGCATTGTGGCGATGCGACAGGGGCTCGAGCTTAGCAGACAGTGCGGGCCTAATAGGTAAGAATATTTTTGTTTGCGTCATGTTCAAGACAGAGTAGCTAGTGGTTGATGCACCAGCTCGAAAGAGCCGATGAAACTCTATGCACAGACGAAGGGTCGTTTCCTGGTGATACCAGATCAGGCTGCCCTGTGGCTCCCTGAGACGAAATTCACCTACATTGACGTTTTTTTTTGTTTTTTTTTTTTTGTAAAACTTAATTATGTTCTACAAAACCAAAAACAAAAACAACAGCCCCTCTCCCTTTCTCCCTCCCCTTTTTTATTTTATTTTTAGAACTTGAAGCATAAATCTTTTACTATAATGACCAGATTCGGCATTAAATAACCCAAAAAGGGTTGATATGCCGTAAAACAAAACTACCAAACCAAAAACGATGATTAAACATTTGAAGATATAAAGAACTTGAAGCATAAAAACTTTTACTATAATGACCAGATTCGGCATTAAATAACCCAAAAAGGGTTGATATGCCGTAAAACAAAACTACCAAACCAAAAACGATGATTAAACATTTGAAGATATAAAGAACTTGAAGCATAAAAACTTTTACTATAATGACCAGATTCGGCATTAAATAACCCAAAAAGGGTTGATATGCCGTAAAACAAAACTACCAAACCAAACTACCGAAGGGTCGTTTCGATAGAGATATATGATACTGACAGATGTGAGACGTTTTCTAGTCCGGTAAAGGGAGCTTACTATTTTTTTCAGAAGACGTGGCTACACAACCATAAATATAATTTCAAACTTAAGAGTGACAGACCAACGAAGATCCAAACTAAATAATTAATGTGAAAGACTGACCGAGGGGCAGACCATAATCAAACATTATGGGACGCAACTTAAATCTAAAATAAAATGCATCCAGTTAATATGCGCGTTTAGTGCGATTTAAAACTGAAACCTGACAGACGGACAAAGCCTGACATTTAGATGCTAGGACGAACATGAGAGTGAAAAAAAATTATAATAAACCAGAAAAGCGTTGGTGGCGATGTCGTATATAAATAAAACCTTTTAACCAAGAAGACAAATATATTGGGGGGGGGGGGGCATTGACAGGTCCATATAGATGGAAAATATGTGGAGACACAATTGTTATTTATTCACCGAGCGTACGCCTACATGTTGTTTCTATCTATCTATCTATCTATCTATCTATCTATCTATCTATCTATCTATCTATCTATCTATCTATCTATCTATCTATCTCTCTCTATATATATATATATATATATATATTAAATTAAAAAATATAAAAAAAAATAAAAAAATAATAATAATTATTAAATAGGGAGGTGGTGTCTGATCAACACTGCTGGGATGCCATGATAAAGAAATACTGTTTTGTTTTTAAAATCCCGAAACAGTTTTCATGGTAAACAACTGACGATCCCTTATATATAAAAACATATATAAAAATATATTTATATTAGAGTATATTCTTGGAAGTAAACTAAAATAGTGATTGCAGTAGATTGATTGACTTACTAGACTAAAATCTTTCAACAAAATTTTTTTTTTTTTTTTCCCCAGTTTTGAAGGTTAAAAGAACTTCTGAGACTATATATATATATGTGTGTGTGTGTGTGTGTGTGTGTGTGTGTGTGTGTGTATTTATGCAAAAATTGTTAAGAATAACTGAATTCGTCTATTTGATTATACCTTTTTTATGGTCTTTTTGTATTAAAATCAAAAAACATAATAAATGTTCCATAGGTTTCACGGGTTTCACGAACGTTTTCGACTCTTCGTCGAATCATCCTCAGGTGTCAAAAGCAAATAAACAAAAAAAAAAGCTGAAGAAAGAAGAGAATTTTAAAAAGACAGCGGAGAAACGCGCAGAGCCTGCTTGCTTTTGACACCTGACATCCCAGACCACTTAGTTGAAGGCCGACGTAGATCAAGGGCAATCGCAGTTCTTCAACGAGTGCCGTGCTGCGCTCAGATTCCTGCCAGGGTCCAGTGAGTTTTATTTACTCCTCCCCAGGAGTTAAGCACAAGGCCAGTTTTATCTTACTCCCACAAGTAAGATGTGATCCAAGATCGGGTCGAGAAAGTGGGGCTTGAAAAGCCAGCGCTCGAGAGGTGAGCACTCTGGCCATTTAAAAATTGCCTGGGCAGCCCCGTCGGCATTCCCCGGTAGGGGCGCCTCAGACAGTAAGCAATAAACTTACTCCTCCCCAAAGAGGGGAGGCAAAGCCTGGGAGGGTGGACCTCCTAGAACTGCACAGGACAGGCGTGCAGTATCCATCGGAACAGATACTACACTTTGATCTTAGCCAAAAGGCCAAGAAGCCCAAGGTATTTACTCCACCTCAGGAGTTAGGCACAAGGCCAGTTTTATCCTACTCCCACAAGTAAGATGTGACCACAGATTGGGTCGAGAAAGTGGGGTTAAAAGCCAGCGCTCGAGAGGTGAGCACTCTGGCCATTTAAAAAATTGCCTGGGCAGCCCCGTCGGCATTCCCCGGTAGGGGCGCCTCAGACAGTAAGCAATAAACTTACTCCTCCCCAAAGAGGGGAGGCAAAGCCTGGGAGGGTGGACCTCCTAGAACTGCACAGGACAGGCGTGCAGTATCCATCGGAACAGATACTACACTTTGATCTTAGCCAAAAGGCCAAGAAGCCCAATTTCACGGTCTAGAGAGACACTATATAAGGAGCTAGTGGCAGGGACCGCTTCGGATTTGCTTTGACTGGCATAGTTGGGGGAGGAAAAGATCCGCTCTCAGTAGAGTTGAGCGCCAGGTCGGAGTCATCTCAATAATTTTTAGTTTTTTCTGACCTGGCGATTGGTCCGGGGTGCGCTGCCCCTTCATGACCAAACCCTTCAAAGCTAAGACAAGCCATAACCCTTTTTTGCCGGCGCTGCACGGACGGGTTAGGAAGAAACAGCCGAGAACGCCTTCTTCAATTAGTATTTATCTTCCTCCCACAGTGGTATGATGTGACACAAGGTCGGGAAAGTGGGATTTGAAAAGCCAGCGCCCGAGAAGGTGAGACCTCTGGCCTACAAAAAATGCCTGGGCATCCCCGTCGGCATTCCTCGGTAGGGGCGCCTTAGGCAGTAAGCGATAAACTTACTCCACCCTAAAGAGGGGAGGCAAAGCCTGGGAGGGTGGACCTCCTAGAACTGCACAGGACAAACCCACAAACAGGCGGAATCAAGACCCGAAGGCCAAGACGGTACCGGTCTATGGGGTGCAGCATCCATCGGAACAGATACTACACTGTGATCCCAGCCAAAAGGCCGTTCTTCAATTATAGCAAGCTGCATGAGTTTTGGAAGTATGTCAACAAGGTGACAGCTCTTATCGTCCCCAAGCAGTTGGTGCCCTAATATGTGTAGCAGTTACCTCCTCCTTTCAAAACTTAACTACACCGGTTTGCCGGTAGGTGTCGCTTTTTCACCGACAGGTGGCACTGTAAAGCGACACCAGAGTTATCTGCCCTTCTGACTATAAAAACCGTTGCAAACGGAAAATCCCTCTCTTCTTCACCAGCCTCGACAGGAGTACGCTGACACTAGCGTTCCGTTTCACTCTTCTCTTCTGGTCAATTGGCCTCGGTAGAACGACGCTAATACACTAGTGTTTCGCATCACGCTTTTCTCTTTTTCTTTTCAACTAGCATCGGCATAACAACTACCAACACACGTGGTCAAACAACGGTAAGAGTTCTCAACTCATTTTCTTTGTGTACGGCTTTCAAAGACTTTCCTCTCGCCGGGTTCATTTCTTCTTATACCTTTTCAAGAACTGTTTTTCCATCGACACACATGCATACATCACACACTTCATCATTCCACGTACACACACGTTCAATAAACGTTGTTGGAACTACTTCATTTTGTTTATTAATTATTACTCTGTCTTTGCATGCAACATCGCTTGATTTACTGAACACGTTTATAATCGGGGGAACACGACCCTCGATCCTAACATATGTAGCATCTGTAGTGTACAAGACAGTTATTTTGGGGTTGGGGTCGAGATAACCCCCATAATAGAAATTAAGGAAACTATTTGACAAAAAAAAATGGTTGATATGTCATATAATCGTCAAACGAAACGAAACTATTTGTTTCTGAATAGCAGACAACAAAACACACTGACAAACAAACACTTAATTTTATTTGTATATATCTATTCATCGGTTGATATCACACAGTTGATATCATTAGTTGATATCGCCATTGATATTATTTTGTCGGCGAGTCGTTAACCCGCTCGTTGCATACAAAAGGGATCAATCCATCTTGACTATAACTTGCATTTTTTGGCGATAAAACGACACCTGTGAGTTTATATATATATATTATTTTATTTTATTTTATTTTATTTTATTTTATTTCTATTAAATGGGTCGAACTGTCCTCGACAAATAGTGCGCAAATCACAGATACAATGGATGGGGTGTCAATATGAGTTATTTGACACCGGATAGACCTCCCAACGCACACAGGCGCACACAGACGCACACAGGCGCACACAGACGCACACAAGCGCACACAGGCACACACAGGCGCACACAAAAACACGCAAACGAATAGAAGGTAGCCGGACATACACACATAAATACAGTGACTATCAGAGTGTCACTCAGTCACAAGTAGATATATATATATATATATATATATATATATATGTATATATATATATATATATATATGTATATATATATATATATATATATATATATATATATATATATATATATATATATATATATATATATATATATATATATATATATATATATATATATATATATATATATATATATATATATATATATATATATATATATATATATATATATATTTGACTTCTTTTCAACGGAAATTTACCACCCGGACAATCTGCATATATTTTTCACGGAATTTTTCTTTTCATTCACTGCGTTTTTTAACAAAAATTCCTTTAATAGTAATTTTCTATATTTTTCAAATATTTGAACTTTGGTTTTTTCGGAAGCCAACTTATCCATCTGTATTTCTCCTCTGATATTAAGATTTCGATCTTTGAAAAGCCTTGGCTTAAGGAAAGAATAATAAACACTAGTTTATTACTGAATACACCTTGCATTGAACAATTGAAATTTGAAATAAATTTGGACAATCGTCGCATATTTATCACTCTTTTATTCTTCTATCTCTCTCTCTCTCTCTCTCTCTCTCTATATATATATATATATATATATATATATATATATATATATATATAAAATATGAAACTAAAAGTATACTTTTAGTAGAACTTATAGTGAAATGGTTATAGCTCAATATACGAGATAGAGCAATTATAAATATAGATGAAAGAAGAGGGATAAATGTGTACGAATGACAAATTTATTTCAACTTTCTCATTCTCCATTATTTAATATTTTTTCAAATTTTGAATTTTGGCTCTTCCAATGCCGACTTATCTATCTATGTAATTCCTCTGATGATAAGATTTTCATCATTTTTGAAAAGCTTTAGCTTAAGGAAAGAATAATAAAGATGTTTTTACCGAGTACACCTTGCATTGAACAATCGAAGTTGAAATAAATTTGTCATTCGTACACGTTTATCCATCTTCTTTCACCTATCTTTATATATATATATAGAGAGAGAGAGAGATAGAGAGAGAGTGATATATATATATATATATATATATATATATATATATATATATATATATATATATATATATATATATATATATATGTGTGTGTGGGATTTTATGAAGGCTTACCAAATCATTCCTTTCAAGACACCAATGATCACCATTAAAGATATTTTTTCTTACAAATACTATTTATTCAAATTAAATGTTTTTTCCTACACGTGTTTCACTACCAAGCAGTTACTTGCTTGGCAGATCTTCAGGGAAATTAAATGTCTGGAATACTGGTTTCAACTGCCGACAAAACACAATGTGGCGTTGTAATAGTTGAGGTCACTTAAGAAGAGAAGAGGAAAAAAATAAAAATAAAAATAAAAATAAAAATAAAAGTCAAACTAAAAAAGCAAGGAAGAACAACGATAAAAAAAAAAAATTTGAATAAATAGTATTTGTAAGAAAAAATATCTTTAATGGTGATCATTGGTGTCTTGAAAGGAATGATTTGGTAAGCCTTCATAAAATCACATATAAATGCTCTGTACTCTGTAATCGAGTATCATCGAGCTTGTTTTTTATTGGAACAACCCCGGTCTTCACTGAATGATCTATTTTATAAGTGAAAAATCTAAATCTATATATATATATATATATATATATATATATATATATATATATATATATATAGTGTTATAATGAAATAATTCCAGGATGAAATCTGGGTATGAGAGCTCAATGTAATAAACAGAGCAAGAATAAAATAACATGTAGCAACACAAAAATACATGATCATCGATGCAATAATTTATTTCAACCATGTGGTATTTTCAAGCATCCAATTTAGATGTGACGTGGTCTCTGACTTTAGATGTCTGGTGTCTATTTTCAAATCTTTTCTTAGGTCTTTCCCACCACCAATATACTTTTAGTCGCCAGACTGTAGATGTGGGTGTCCAAATGGCAGGGGCAGGGTGAGAACTGGTGATTTTTGACACGGCCTGATTTCTTGAGAGACATTGAATAACCCACATTCTGCCTACTTTTACAATTTCTATTTATATATATGGCCTCCTCTTCCTTCTATGTCATAATTTATGTAATTCCCCCCTCACTACATAATTATAGATTAAATATGCTTCAAATTCCCCCCTCTCTCTAAATATGTATTAAATAGGTTGTCACTCCCTCTCTCTCTAATTATATTTGAATTGTCGAGTGTGAATTCCCCCTTTTTTTCAGTTTCAAAAATGTAATCATCTAAATTGGATGCTTGACAATACCACAAGGTTGAAATAAATTATTGCATCGATGATTATGTAATTTCGTGTTACTACATTTTATTTCATATATATATATATATATATATATATATATATATATACGCGACACAATTTTTACCTTACCAACTCTACCCGTTACAAGAATAAATCGTTTTTCCCACGCCGCAAGTGCATCAAAAGCGCTCGAATCCTTCTCTCATTACAATCTAACGTAGCCTTAGATTTATCTCTGACTCCTTCATCAAACATCTGGCAAAAATCGCATTCAAACAATGTAATGTACCTCGCCATTTCATTATCAACTCCGACCCCCGCTAAGTACTACTTATTTTTATTGCTAGTTATTTAAATCCCACTTTTCGACATTGTGTCACGTCTTACCGCTGTGGGAGAGAAATAAAAATTTTAAAAACGTTATGTCGTGTGGTGCAGACTCATACGAATTTAATTTTTTACAAAAAACCTAATTAACAACAGAAATATAGATTCTTATTTGAGATGGCGCTGAATTAATGTTTAATAACTCGAAAAGGGTTGATATGCCGTAAAACAAAAGGGTCAAGAAAAACGAAGCGTTTTTGCTTTTTTTCCTTGGCCTTTTGGTCGAGATCAAAGTGTAGTATCTGCTCCGATGGATACTGCACCCCATAGACCGGTATTGTCTTGTCCTTCGGGTTTGATTTCCGCCTGTCTATAGGTTTGTCCTGTGCAGTTGTAGGAGGTCCACCCTCCCAGGTGTTGCCTTCTCACCCTTTGAGAAGGGGTTAGTTTATTGCTAATCGCTTGAGGCGCCCCTACCGGGGAATGCCGACGGCGCTCCCCAGGCAATTTTAATGGTCAGAGTGCTCACCTTCTCGGGCGCTGGTTAATCAAGTCCCAATTTCCCGGCCTTGTGTCACATCTTACCGCTGTGGGAGGTAGATAAATAATTTGATTTTGACGTCGTTAGTCTTTGCTAAATGGTCACCAATCTAGTACTGACCAGGCTAAAAGTCGCTTACCTTTTACCAAAAGAAAGTAACAAAAGAAATAGAGATCTTTATGTGAAATGTCTGCAAAAAAGGCCACTGAAAAAGGGCTGATATGCCGTTAAACGAAACAATCAGAAAAACGGAATATTCTTCTTCTTCTTTCTTCTCGCCTCATTGTTTGTTTTTCCTATTTCTTTAACTTCAGGATATTTGTTCCGTGTTTTGCGCTTGTTAGAAACCCGGGTTCAAGTGGTCTCTCTTCTACATGATATTGCCGTAAACGGCGAGAGAAGTGTCCGACCGTTAATTAGTTTTCAATTGCATCGCTTTCACCATCTGTCTGGGTGGTCTTCCTCAAAGGATATTGTCTTTGTTCCACTTACACACAGGATGATTTTGTCTGTCCGCCTCGGCTCACATCTGTCCAACAAGATAAAACCCAACCCGCCGTTCTCAGACGATCGACATCCCGGGGGTAACACGGCGCGATGGACGACAGGTGACACGATATACACATGAATATATATATATATATATATATATATATATATATATATATATATGTGTGTGTGTGTGTGTGTGTGTGTGTGCGTGTGTGTATATATTGAAATTGAAAAAGAAAAAGAAAAAAATATTATTGATGTATTCATCAACGTCTCGTCTTTATTATAAGACTTCCTCAGGATGTTTTGTCTGAAGCAAACATCCACTCGGCCAACAAAAACTGTCACGGAATTAAGGGAAATTAAGATCTGTATGTACGTAGATGCGGGCACAGATAGAAGACTAGTCGAGAGTGTTCTACAAACTTATTCAGAAACTTTGCATTAGAGCTTTTTGACAGTTAAAAATAACATCCCCGATAGTGCTCAACTTTAATTTCTTAAATTTCGATCGGGAAAACCAAGAACCTAAAAAATTACGAAATATTACAATTTAATTGAAGAAGATTGGCAAATAACTGTCAATCAGATAGCTATGTTCCCTAGACATTTTCTGTGGGTCGGCGTATTCAATTCTTCATTATAATTTGGGGCTGATCAAGTTTTCAGTAGGATAGATCGCAGAATTTTACGGCCTGATCAACAGAATCTTCGATGTGATCGTTCGTTAACATTATTGAACAAAACAAGCCGCGCATGCGTGGCCCCCTCTGTATGTGACTCGATGTGGCGAGTGTAAAATGCAATAAATTTGGGCAATTTGGGGCATTTTTGACCCCCCTTTGACCCCCTGGGGGCGAGAACCAGAATTTTTCTGAGGTCAAGGATGCTCATTTTATATCCAGAACAATTTCCTCTACATTTTAGCCAAGTTTCAGAAAAATTGATTTTTTACCATTTTAGGGGGCTTTTGACTCCCTGGGGGCGCGAACCAGATTTTTTTCAAGGTCAGCGATACTTATTTTCTATTAGGAGCAATTGCCTCCACATTTTGGCCAAGTTTCAGAGAAATTGAATGGATGGATGAAAAGTTATGGGGCAAAAAAAATGTCATTTTTTGCCATTTCTGGGTCTTTTGAACCCCTGGGGGTCTAACCAGATTTTTTTTCTAAAATCGGAGAATGTCACTTTCTAACCTGACCAAAGTTACAACTTGATGCAAAATTTCAGAGAAATTCAATGGATGGTTGCGGAGAAAAATCCGGACGGACGGACGGACGGACACACGGAAATGCCTCAAAACATAGGTCTCCCGATTTTATAAATCGGGGGACCAATTAGAGCAGACGAGGAACAATTTCTAGCGAAAATTATCACCGAAGATTAAACTTGGATTTACTGAGTCCAAAAAAAAAAACAGTCAAAGTAATACCCCCTACGTAGTCTTCAGGAACCATCAAGATCAAATCTCAAAAGTCGGCTCAAAGAGTTATGGTTACAGTTTTCTGGGATCTATAGGGTGTGATACTGTTAAATTATTTTGAAAATCAAAGAACAGTAAAAGGAGTTTACTATGATGAGGTTTTAAGGAAGCTAAAGGGTGCTTAGATTTAAAAAATGGTGAGGGGTCCTGTTTCATCATAACAATTCACGAGCGTATTCTTCGAGGGTTGTGGAAGATGTCCTTTCGAGAATTTCGATGAAAATCGATTCTTACCCAAATATATAGTTCCGATTTAGCTCCATCAGATTTCTTTCTTTTCTCTCAAACTCAAAGAAATCCCCAAAGGAACACATTTTAATGAGATAGAAAAAGCAAAACACTGTGGCACTACTTGACTCCGAAAACGACCTCCAGGATTTTGCAAAGACGGTCTTCAAGCCTAGAGACATCGACTCGAAAAGTGCATTGACCTTAATGGTAACTATGTTAAGAAATTACCTACATGTATATATGTTGTTTTTGTAAAATAAATTAATTTCTTAATTCCTCTAACTTTTTAAACCTCCTCATATATATATATATATATATATATATATATATATATATATATATATATATATATATATATGTGTGTGTGTGTGTGTGTGTGCGTGTGTGTGTGTGTTTTCTCACAAAGAATATATATATATATTTTTTAAACGTATAATATCTTAAATGTTTCCAATTGTAAGCTCAATGAAGTTATATTACAAACTTCAGAGCATACGTATCTTATTTTTTAATTCCATTGTCCATGGGAAATCAATCCCAAACCATATTTTTTAAATTAATTTTTACAATCTCTTTATTCTGTAATTCGATAAAGGTTTATTTTTCGTCTCTCATCTTACATTCAGAAGTATTTTTTTTTTTCAAATTTAGTATTTATTCCTTACACGTGTTTTATGACAAAATTCGGACGAGTGTATTTTTTTAGTCCAACCTTGTCAATTATAAGAGAGTGGCAGTATATATTGTGGGATTTTAAAAGAAGATGTTACATCAAAAACACAGGAGATAAAAAAAAATACGGTGAAGTTTTAGATTGAGTCCTGATAATAATTTGGCAAGCTATCGTTCGGGGAGCTGATTTGAGTTCTCGAGTGTGGTTACCTTTTGCGGATGTTCGTTTTTTGTCTGAATTTGTCACGATTCATCAGGTGAGTTTTTGCCTTTTATCGACTTCAACTTGCTAAACTCTTATTCATCGAAATACGGAAATATAACGAGATTGTAAAAACCAATTAAAACCAATCAAAAATCAATTAAAAACCAATTAAAAATTATGGTTTTGGATTGATTTCCCATGGTCAGTGGAATGAAAAAATTATATATGTATATATATATATATATATATATATATATATATATATATATATATATATATATATGTATATATTATAAAATAAAGTAATAAAATAAGGTGTCAATCAAATTTTATTAGAATTCAAAGTTCAAGCAAAGTATCCTTAAGTCCTTAGCTCATGAGTTTTCAAAGATAATTCTTCTCTTCAGAGGACCATTACCGCAGTTATACTACTACAGGTAATAAGATTACGCTTTGAAAATATATAAAATTATATACACAAATACATAAAAATACATAACATCAAACATATCAACCCAAAAACATACTTTTTGTTGAATCCATACAGTCCATCCAGGTCATACAAATTGAGAAGCATAATCAGGAAAGACATTACTCCAAGTTATAATATATATATATATATATATATATATATATATATATATATATATATATATATATTACTATGTCATGTATCCACATAAAATTTTATAAGGATTTATAATTTTTTATGTATCAATTTTCAGTATTTACTTCAACAGCGCTCGATACATAAGTAGAGCTAGATAGTAAGCTATGAAAATATATTTATGGCAATTAAGCTACACAAAGGCTCCCGCGTTTCATCCCTGGGGGGGAAAATTCAGATTGAAGATTCCCCCCGGGGATGAAACGCGAGAGCCTCTGTGTTGCTTAATTGCCATAAATATAGTTTCATAGCTTATTATATATATATATATATATATATATATATATATATATATATATATATATATATATATATATATAGTATTAGTATTATTATTTCATGTATACACATATAATATTATAAGGTGATATAATATAATATTGTGTATAGCTTTTCAGTATTTACTAAAACAGTGCTCAATACGTGAGTGGGGCTTAATAGTCGTAGTATGAAAATATATTCACGGCAATTAAGCTACACAGAGGCGTCGGCGCAAAGGACTCGTCAGGCTAAGGTGATATAAAAATAAACAAACATGTTAGCACTTAGCCTGTCGATTCCTTGTGGAGATGAAACGCAAACGGCTCTGTGTAGCTTAATTGGCAGGAATATATTTTCATAACACATATATAACTTTATATATAAAGTGGTGTACTAAAAGCGAACTTTTAGGAAAAGTGAAACCTATTGTGAAGAGTATATAGCTCAATATCCAGGAATGAGCCTGCCTGCCTGGACTTATTGGACATTTTACCCTTTGGATTTTCTATTTTCACCGCACCTGAAGTTGTGGCTTCTTGGAATTTAACTTTGATTCCTCTCTCACAACCTTTCGGGCCTTTTAACGACCTACCTATCTACATCTCATTCTCTCCGCTGGACTTTTCGACACCGGACTTTTTAGCAATCGGACATTTGCTTGCATTCGGACAGAATTTTGCCCTGTGTTTCTTCCCCCTACAACTTTTATTTTATTTTTTCAAATTTTAAATCTTGGCCTTTGCCAACTTATCTATCCCAGCGACTTCCTCTGATGATAAGATTTTGATCTTTGAAAAGCCTGGCTTAAGGAAAATTTAACTTGAATAAATTGCCTTTTTTGCGGAATATACCTTGCTCTGAGCAATTGAATTGAATTATGATTTGACTTTTGCTTCTCTAATTCCTTTCCATTCTTCTTCATAACTTTATATATATATATATATATATATATATATATATATATATATATATATATATAAATAAAATATTTGTTGTTGTTTATTATCTATGTACGTATACGTTTCGTCCCTTTTCAATCAGGACTCATCAGCATAGAGATATGACTATTCACTACAGGTCGTACGATTCGAAACCCTGGATTACAAGTATTTTTCAACTTACATCCAACGTCGTTAACCGCGCGCCCAGTATCCGAATAGCCGATAAACAATGATAATTTAACACATATAAAAGCGGCTTGATGTCGAGGCATTCTACTTCTATTACAGAAGGAATGATGCATATAAAGCAAGTGACGTCATGCTGTGTTTGTACTACCATTTAGAGTGCTCTACTTATTTTACGAGGAGCGACAAATATAAAATATTTGTTGTTGTTTATTATCTATGTACGTATACGTTTCGTCCCTTTTCAATCAGGACTCATCAGCATATGACTATTTTCTACCGGTCGTACGATTCGAAACCCTGGATTACAAGTATTTTTCAACTTACATCCAACGTCGTTAACCGCGCGCCCAGTATCCGAATAGCCGATAAACAATGATAATTTAACTATATAGATTTTTCACTTAGAACATAGTTTATTCAGTAAAGACCGGAATTAGTCCAATAAAGATAAGCTCGATGATATTCGCTTACAGGGTAAACCTTCAAAGACACACACACACACACACACACACACACACACACACACACATATATATATATATATATATATATATATATATATATATATATATATATATCTTTGAGGGGTTAAAGAAAGGGCTATAGCGAACAAATAGTTTTCTAAATCAGGGACTCGGGGTATTCCCGTCAGCAATAATGCGTCAATAATGAACGTATGGAAGCTGATTTGGATTCCAGTTACCGACCAAAATTCCATTGGCCACGTGGCTTTCCTACGGCATAAGATGCCCGTTTTATGCGATTGCGCCTCGAAGCCCCGTTACCTCTGAAATGCTTTCATATGTAAGAGAAAAGCGAGGAAAAGCCGGTGTGTGTAGACGTGTCAATATTGATTAAAAACCGTTCAGGTATGCACTACAGATCACCACGTGAATAATACGTGGATGATGTGCGATGATATGGATATCGGCGCATATGTCCACACGCGTGAGGAGTTTTGGTGCGCGAGGTAATCGGAATGTGGAATAAAAGGAAATAAAAATGAAGGGGGGGGGGGGGGAGAGGAAGATGTGTGAGAGGGAAGGAGGAGGAGGAGGAGGGTGCAGAAGAATGAAAAGGATGAGGAGTTATGCAAAGAAAGTGGGAGAAAGGGTGGGGGATGACGGAAAACAGGGCGATGAAGAAGGAAAGAAAGAAAGAAAAACAGAAAGAAATAATAAGCTGAAAGAGAAAAACAACAAAGAAAATTAAGGATAATTTAGAAGTAAAGTAGAGAGAAAGAGAAAAAGAAAGAAGACGAAGAAAAAGAAGAAGAAGACTAAGAAGAAGAAGAAAAAAGAAGACAAAGAAGAAGAAGAAAAAGAAGAAGAAGAAGAAAGAAGAAGAAGAAGAAGAAGAAGAAGAAGAAGAAGAAGAACAAGACAAAGAAGAAGAAGAAGAAGACAAAGAAGAAGACAAAGAAGAAGAAGAAAAAAAAGAAGAAGAAGAAGAAGAAGAAAAAAGAAGACAAAGAAGAAGAAGAAGAAGAAGAAGAAGAAGAAGAAGAAGAAGAAGAAGAAGAAGAAGAAGAAGAAGAAAGCTATCCAGAAATAAGACCAGTAAAATAAAAAACGGATAAAAGTAAAGTAAAAAAGAAATAAGGCAAGCGGGCAAAGTCGAAATCAAAAGAATGAAAATAAAGAAAAAGAAAATAGAGAAAAAAAGAAAAATAAACACGGGAAAAAGTAAATGATTATAGAAAGTAGAAGGAAAGGGACAAAAAGAAGAAGAAGAAGAAGAAGAAGAAGAAGAAGAAGAAGAAGAAGAAGAAGGAGAAGAAGAAGAAGAAGGCGATTGACGTTGTAGAAAAGTTAAATGAGGAGAGTGGAAGAAAAAAGAATAATACACAAAAGATGAACGACAATAACAACACCATGGCTGGACGGGGCGGGGCGATATAAGAGAACGAAGCGATGGGTGTAGCTTCATTTTGAAAAGTTTACTTTTACTTACTGAAAATACGGACGGATCGGATTTGTTTGGTTGCACGTGCATATTCTAAAAGTGAAAAGGATTTCAAATATTCCAGAAAACACGAAAGAAACTCGAGACAACTTTCTCTGTCTCTCTCTCTCTCTCTCTCTCTCTCTCTCTCTCTCTCTATATATATATATATATATATATATATATATATATATATATATATATATAAGTGTGTGTGCTGTATGTCTGCGGAGTGTATTAATATACATATACACATGAATATGTATATATAAGCACATATGTGTATATACATATATATGCATATATTTATGTAAATATACATATATAAACACATTTATATATATATATATATATATATATATATATATATATATATATATACGTATATATATACGCATACACCTCTGCATGTAAATTTATGTACTCATATATATATATATATATATATATATATACAGGGCCGGCGGGACAGTTATGAAAGTAGGGGGGGGGGGCTTCTCCTAAAAAGTGGGGAGCCCGGTTAAACACATGCATATCAACTTAATTATTGATGACCGTAAAGTGGGGGGCCCAAGTCAAAAAGTGAGGGGGCTTAAATATGTAACGTTACATTTGCTTTATTGTTACATTTTTTCCTATAAAATATGTAACGTTACATTTGCTTTATTGTTACATTTTTTCCTATAAAATATGTAACGTTACATTTGCTTTATTGTTACATTTTTTCCTATAAAATATGTAACGTTACATTTGCTTTATTGTTACATTTTTTCCTATAAAATATGTAACATTATATTTGCTTTATTGTTACATTTTTCCCTATAAAATATGTAACGTTACATTTGCTTTATTGTTACATTTTTTTCTATAAAATATGTAACGTTACATTTGCTTTATTGTTAAATTTTTTCCTATAAAATATGTAACGTTACATTTGCTTTATTGTTACATTTTTTCCTATAAAATATGTAACGTTACATTTGCTTTATTGTTACATTTTTTCCTATAAAATATGTAACGTTACATTTGCTTTATTGTTACATTTTTTCCTATAAAATATGTAACGTTACATTTGCTTTATTGTTACATTTTTTCCTATAAAATATGTAACGTTACATTTGCTTTATTGTTACATTTTTTCCTATAAAATATGTAACATTACATTTGCTTTATTGTTACATTTTTCCCTATAAAATATGTAACGTTACATTTGCTTTATTGTTACATTTTTTCCTTTAAAATATGTAACGTTACATTTGCTTTATTGTTACATTTTTTTCTATAAAATATGTAACGTTAAATTTGCTTTATTGTTACATTTTTTTCTATAAAATATGTAACGTTACATTTGCTTTATTGTTACATTTTTTTCTATAAAATATGTAACGTTACATTTGCTTTATTGTTAAATTTTTTCCTATAAAATATGTAACGTTACATTTGCTTTATTGTTACATTTTTTCCTATAAAATATGTAACGTTACATTTGCTTTATTGTTACATTTTTTTCTATAAAATATGTAACGTTACATTTGCTTTATTGTTAAATTTTTTCCTATAAAATATGTAAAGTTACATTTGCTTTATTGTTAAATTTTTTCCTATAAAATATGTAACGTTACATTTGCTTTATTGTTACATTTTTTCCTATAAAATATGTAACGTTACATTTGCTTTATTGTTACATTTTTTCCTATAAAATATGTAACGTTACATTTGCTTTATTGTTACATGTTTTCCTATAAAATATGTAACATTACATTTGCTTTATTGTTACATTTTTCCCTATAAAATATGTAACGTTACATTTGCTTTATTGTTACATTTTTCCCTATAAAATATGTAACGTTACATTTGCTTTATTGTTACATTTTTTTCTATAAAATATGTAACGTTAAATTTGCTTTATTGTTACATTTTTTCTATAAAATATGTAACGTTACATTTGCTTTATTGTTACATTTTTTTCTATAAAATATGTAACGTTACATTTGCTTTATTGTTACACTTTTTCCTATAAAAGAAAAAAGACAAATATTTATTTCTTTGAAAATCCATGGGTTAAAGGACTTTTTCATGAATTACTCTTTGTTGCATTATTTGATTATAATAAACTTGTAAAGAATGTAACTTTACTTTTGTTTTATTATTTCATTCTTTCCTATGATAATGCTCTATCCTAATATTTAGCATATTAGTATCACACTAGGATCCAATATAAAACAATTATTTCATAAGACTTGGAAATATATATATATATATATATATATATATATATATATTCATGCAAACATTGTTAACAGAATTCGTCTGTTTACTTATACTATTTTTAACTTTTTCAATTATTCTAATGGTTATTTTTGTATTAAAGCAAAAAAAAAAAATTAATAAATGTTCCATAAGTTTCACAGGTTTCACGAACGTTTTCGATTGGTTCGTCGAATCATCCTCAGGTGTCAACAGCAAATAAACAAAAAAGCTGGAGAAAGAAGAGAATTTAAAAAAAAACAGCGGAGAAACGCGCATAGACCGTTTTTCGCATTGTTCCAAAAGAGATCGTTGACGATTTAAATTCAGCAACGCTAGATGACATCATAGAACAAAACTTAATTACGTTAAACATTTTAAAATGTTACCACGTGATGTTAATTTTAGGTGGTTGTGTTTTTATGTAGATAGCTTCTAGTATTTTTAATTTTTTTAAATTGGTTTCGGAATGTAGTATTTTAGTGTTATTAACTAGAATTTGTCTTAAATCAGAGGGAAGGCGGCTATGTTTTTGTAGATGTTGGTAAATTGAGCTAGAGTTTAACAGATGCATGGTGAGGCGGCGGGATAGGGTAGTGCTTGTAAAACCAATGTAGCTATCAGCTTTATTATTATTATAGAAGTTATATATATATATATATATATATATATGGAAATTACAAGTTCAACATTTTTTATTTTTTATTTTATAAGCATCGAAGAATTAGTATTAAATTGAGAATAAAAAGCCCCTTTTCAATGCAAGACATATTTATTTTTATTTTTTTTTACATGTATCTTATCAATTTCGGAGATAAACTCCATCCTCAGATATAGGGCTTTTTATTCTCAATGTAATACTAATTCTTCGATGCTTATAAAAAAAAAAAATGTTGAACTTCCAATTTCCTAAAATACCAGCATGCTTCCCGATGCCTTTCCGTTCAACCAAAGAGCCGCTAAGTTACACCAGACGTCAAATAACAAGCAATGACGTTTTACCGATAAACAAAATTTTTAAAAAAAGTTTGTTTATCTTTATAAAAAAAATGTTTTAAAAGAGAAATATCTCTGATGATGTAGTCTATCTCCGAAATTGATAAGATACATGTCAAAAAAAAAAGAAAGAAATATGTCTTGCATTGAAAAAGGGCTTTTTATTCTCAATTTATATATATATATATATATATATATATATATATATATATATATATATATATATATATATGCAGTATAGCTCTGTGATACTTGTACGTTCAACCATTGAGCTGATTCGAATGCCTGCAGTATTTTGAGTATTAAATGTTATAAATTTGACTTAACGACCTTTTTTTAATTATTGTTGGTCCATTTATACTCTAC
>OY744544.1:15123945-15133945 GCA_963556195.1 Sepiola atlantica
ATGTGGCAAATTGGTGTGTGTACCTGTAGCTGATACAACATTCACCCTGAGCGGGTTGAACCGGTATCCTCCGAAGGAGGAAGTTTTATGGGATTATCGAATTCACAAGCGGTACCCAGTCACATGTATATCCAGGTTAGGGGAGATGAGGATGTTAGGTTTTTGAAATTCTTGCAGAGAGGTGTCGACGTTCTTCTACATACAGCGTTTGGTATTCCCCAATGGTCACCCATTTAGTACTGACCAGGCTCGACGTCGCTTAACTTTGGTGATCTAACGGAAACCGGTCTTCCAACGTGATTATGTCGTGGCAAATTGGTAGAGAGAATTGGCTCTCATTCGTCTGTTACACCAGAGAAGGCGGCTGGGCTTTAGGATAGCTGCTTCGTCCTCATCCTTGAGGACGAGGCGGGGTTGTTTTGGGTGTGCACACGCATAATCTTAAGAACAAATAAATCCCCAAAGAAGTTTTTAAAGCCTAATTGTATTTTTTGGGCGCTTTTTCTTTTTTGTAATAACGTTCATAAAACCGGTTACTGGGAAGAAGCAAAAAGCAAAGAAGAAAAAAAGGAGATGGGGAGTCTTGACTACAACATCAGCATCGAAACCCGACAAGTGAATCTAGCCATCGAAGTTGACGAACCGTACAGATCACGGAAAACACACCGTGCAGATCAATAACATAACATATATATAAAGTAAAGACGTTTTTTCCCCTGTACCTTCGCGTCGAATAGGAAAATAAACTCGAACTCAATAGGTTACTACAATCGCTACAACATCAAACTTATTCGCTCGAGCGTGTTCTTAGCAAACTCTACACTCTTACATCCACCTCGGGCAAATTACTACTTTCGTTCCTCCATCAGTCACTCTCCCCAAAACAGACACCATACAGGTAGTAGCAAGAACATTTCTCTCTAACATTTTACTCCTCCCACGCTACCAGTCTACACCGGGCACAACTACACAAAGGATACTTTACACATTTTACACCTTATTATTTATGTTACGTTCAGATCATTATATATACATATTAATTTGTCCTTTACCCGGAGGCAAATTCAGACACAAGGTCATTATAAACGGGCCATGCAGAATGGGGAAGCAATACTTGTATTGTTCCGTCGGCACGACCTGACCAGTGATGGAGCTTCAAGTGGCAGGCGATAAACCCTTTCTTTCCTACGAAAGGAATAGATAGTGTTGGGATACTGCACAACATAGATCAAACCGAAACTACACTTTGATCTTAGCCGAAAGGCTGAAAAGATTTGTCTCGATATTTTTACCTCCTCACGAGGGTAAAGTTACGCGCAAGTCGGTTTTATATTCGTAAAAATTCAAGCTTGACCCGACAGAAAGCATTTTAGATGGAGACAAGATACCTTTATAGACCCCTCGATATTCCCTCACGACTGAGCGTGTCCTCATGTACGGGCGGTAAACCCATTCCTAGTCCGAATACAGAAGCTAATACTTGGAAAGTAACCGAACAGATACTACATTTTGATCCTAGCGGTAAGGCCTGAAAATGTGTCTTTATTTACTTGCCTTCTCACGAAGGTAAAAGTAGTAGGTTTTATATGCGGAGAAAATTTACCTACCCCAAATGGGGGGGGGGGCTCTGAATGAGAAGGAAAATACTTGTTTAGACCCGTCGATACTCCGACACTAATAAAGGCGTCCTAGGCAACAGAAAAAAACATCCTTTCTTCAAAAGGAGGGGGTAATGCCTTCGGTCATTAGTACCTATTTGTTTATATTTTTCCCCACTCGGACAGAGTTAGTTAGACACAAGGTCAGTTTTTAATGTGGGTGTATTCCTGCTCTCCTAAAAGGGGCACTCTGGATTGGGACAAAAATAAAAATTGCCTCAGTCTAAAAGGATTTGTTTTTTACTGACCTACGATTGAAAAGATGAAATGTAGTCTTAGAACAGATACCACGCTAATTTTTTTTCCGGGCACTTGTCATACCAGCCGAAATTCGTGTTGCCATCATTATGGCCCACTACGGTCTATCTTGAACCATTAGACCTTTTTTGTCGGAGTTAGTCATGGTTCAACTCGATCCTAGGAAGTTCACCCCCAAGCATTATTTCTTCTTTGTGGAGCGGTTGTTTTATTGTCGGTCGTCTAAGGCTTTCCTACAGGAGGAAACCCGCCGGTCCGATCTCGGCTATTTTGTACTTTTCTAGAGAGTTTGGATTGGTCCTCTTCAAGGGAATCAACCAGGGGTATTTTTACCCCGCCTAATAGACTGGTATTGTTCGGGTCTTTGGGTCTGGATTTACGCCGGTCTATTGGGGGTTGTCTGGTCCTGTGCAGTCATAGGAGGTGCACCCTCCCAGGCTTCGCCTCCCCTCTTTGGGGAGGAGTAAGTTTATTGCTTACTGTCTGAGGTGCCGCTACCGGAAAATGCCGACGGGGCTGCCCAGGCAATTTTTAAATGGCCAGAATGCTTACCTCTCGAGCGCTGGCTTATCTAATCCCACTTTCCCGACCTTGTGTCACATCTTACCTTGTGGGAGGTTCCCATACGTTAAACTGACTTCCTATTTATCATTGCTGCAATGAGAATCAGGTAAATAGTGGTAATGCTTTCAATGATAGTCCCCTGATATCGAGCAGATCATACACTTTGATCCTCAACAAAGAAGGCAGACTGATTTTTGCTAGTCGTCATTCAAACAAAACCACAACTCTATGCAAAATATATATGGGAACGCTTAGGGGGAGGGGCTATTTTATAGTTCTGTGTTCAGACATGTCTTTAAAGTACACGTTTATCTAAAAGAGGTGATATTCGCTTGCATCATCGCCGAGGCTAGGAACGAGATTGATTGTGTTTTTCTAACCCCAGAAAGATTAAAAAACATAATCGCCCCGATGTGTTTATTTTATCGTCTGAACTCTTCAGTTTTTTTCACTCTTTTCTTTTTCATCTTTTCTTTTCTATTTTTTCATCTATGCGAAATCTTTTTATTTTATTTTATTTCCGTGATTAACTTTAACTTTGGCGTGCGCCATTTTGTTCTATGTTATTTTATCAGCGCATTATTAATGTATGTATCTTATGAAGTTCGGATTTATCAGTAAAAAACAAAACAAACCAAAACAAAAATGAACGAGAAAAAATGGCGGTCTCGTCCAGGGATCATTTGTCAACGTCAGCCATTGGTGCTGACGAGACAGCCATTTATAATGGTGTACAATCAGCGGAATTTGGCGAGAATTCGCGGCTTCTTTTTAAGCTGAAAAGTCTATAATGCACACACGCAAATGCGTGTATATATATATATATATATATATATATATATATATATATATATATATATATATATATATATATATATATATATATATATATATATATATATAAATCAAACTTTAAATCTCTCGTATGTGAAGAACGCCATCACGCTCTCATGTACATTTCAACTTTACAGACGCGTTTTCAAATATAAACTGCTTGCCGTTATAATTCAAAAATGAGCACAACAGTAAAGACACTAAAACTAATACCGCCTGAAGATGATTTGACGATTCAAATCGAAAGTACTTGCAAAAAAGAAAAAAGAATGGAACAAGAAAGCCATGGATCATATTTATATCAATTTGACCGAAACATTAGATGGACAATTCGGAAAATTGAAAAAATAAAAAAAAGTCGCATCAAACAAAACCACTCCGTGTTATTTAATAATGTTTGCCTAAATATATATATATATATATATATATATATATATATATATATATAAAGATAAATAGAAGAAGAGAGATAAACATGTACGAAAATACAAATCTATTTCAACTTCGATTGTTCAATGCAAGATGTACTCGGGAAAAACATGTTTATGATTCTTTCCTTAAGCCAAGGCTTTTCAAAGATTAAAATCTTATCATCAGAGAAATTATATAGATTGATAAGTTGGCAGTGGAAAAGCTAAAATTCAAAATTTTTAAAAACTATCAAGTAATTGAGAGTGACAGTGTTTGTGTAAAAAATATGGGGTCTCTACATACACACACACACACACATATATATATATATATATATTTATATATATATATATATATACATACATATATATACATATATGTACATACATATATATATATATATATATATATATATATATATATATATATATATATATATATATGAAAAAGTGAGGCTACCAACATTCGTAAAAATCTTTTTTACACCCTTGTTTGTTATTTTATTATTTTATTATTTTATCATTTTGTGATTTTATAAAGCGTTTCAAGCCTCGTGCGGCTAATATATTTGAAGAGAAGCGCACGAGGCTAGAAACGTGCTATAAAATAAATAAAAAAAGTCATAAAATGATCAAACAATAAAATAATAAAATAACAAACAATGGTTGAAAAATGTTTTTACAAATGTTGGTCGCCTCACTTTTTAAAATATACATTTTTCTCCTGTTGAAACTTCACTGATGCTGAATTACCCTCTACCCTCTACTCTCTCTCCCTATCTTTCTCTTTCTCTTTCTCTTTCTCTTTCTCTCTCTCTCTCTCTCTCTCTCTCTCTCTCTATATATATATATATATATATATATATATATATATATATATATATATTATAATATAAAATGAAATAATAAAATCAAATTTTATTATAATTTAAAGTTCAAGCAAAGGATCTAAACGTCCTTAGCTCATGAGTTTTCAAAGATACTTTGAATTATAATAAAATGTGATTGACACCTTATTTTACTATTTCATTTTATATTATAATATTAATGCTCTATCTTGTATATTGAGCTTCAGTTTTTATCCGGATGTTTCACTAATTATAAGATATTATTTGACGCTTTATCTTTTGTTGGATTACTTTTTATATATATATATATATATATATATATATATTTTATCCCACAAGGATTCACTTCTAAACTAATTAACCGATCATCATGAATTCACTTAATATATACTCTAATTATATATCTCTATTTATATAAAGTGAGGTATGTGTATATGTTTATGTATTTATATGTACAAGATGGATTCAAAACTCATTAATCGATCATTATAAAATTTGGAAGAAAGCTGCCAAGCGTAAGGTGTCCAAATGTGGACTATATTTAGTTTTTGTTTCATGCAAAGTGGGTATTAAAGGGTGGAAGCTTTTGTTCGAATTTAGATACTTCGGATTTTTTGCGAAATCGTAGCAATAGGTATCAGACATCAATTACTAAATTTTCTGCGAAATTCGTTTTCTTTGAAGTAATTTAAAGCGTTTCAGAACTAATTTAAAGGGTTTGAGAATTAAGTTAAAGGGTTTCAGAACTAATTTAAAGGGTTTGAGAATTAAGTTAAAGGGTTTCATAACTAATTTAAAGGGTTTCATAACTAATTTAAAGGGTTTCATAACTAATTTAAAGGGTTTCATAACTAATTTAAAGGGTTTCAGAACTAATTTAAAGGGTTTCAGAACTAATCTAAAGGGTTTCAGAACTAATTTAAAGGGTTTCAGAACTAATCTAAAGGGTTTCATAACTAATTTAAAGGGTTTCATAACTAATTTAAAGGGTTTCAGAACGAATTTAAAGGGTTTCAGAACTAATTTAAAGGGTTTCATAACTAATTTAAAGAGTTTCAGAACTAATTTAAAGGGTTTCATAACTAATTTAAAGGGTTTCATAACTAATTTAAAGGGTTTCAGAACTTATCTAAAGGGTTTCAGAACTAATTTAAAGGGTTTCATAACTAATTTAAAGGGTTTCATAACTAATTTAAAGGGTTTCATAACTAATTTAAAGGGTTTCAGAACTAATTTAAAGGGTTTCAGAACTAATTTAAAGGGTTTCATAACTAATTTAAAGGGTTTCATAACTAATTTAAAGGGTTTCAGAACTAATCTAAAGGGTTTCAGAACTAATTTAAAGGGTTTCATAACTAATTTAAAGGGTTTCATAACTAATTTAAAGGGTTTCAGAACTAATTTAAAGGGTTTCAGAACTAATTTAAAGGGTTTGAGAATTAAGTTAAAGGGTTTCATAACTAATTTAAAGGGTTTCATAACTAATTTAAAGGGTTTCATAACTAATTTAAAGGGTTTCAGGACTAATTTAAAGGGTTTCAGAACTAATTTAAAGGGGTTCAGAACTAATTTAAAGGGTTTCAGAACTAATTTAAAGGGTTTCAGAACTAATTTAAAGGGTTTGAGAATTAAGTTAAAGGGTTTCATAACTAATTTAAAGGGTTTCATAACTAATTTAAAGGGTTTCAGAACTAATTTAAAGGGTTTCAGAACTAATCTAAAGGGTTTCAGAACTAATTTAAAGGGTTTCAGAACTAATCTAAAGGGTTTCATAACTAATTTAAAGGGTTTCATAACTAATTTAAAGGGTTTCATAACTAATTTAAAGAGTTTCAGAACTAATTTAAAGGGTTTCATAACTAATTTAAAGGGTTTCATAACTAATTTAAAGGGTTTCATAACTAATTTAAAGAGTTTCAGAACTAATTTAAAGGGTTTCATAACTAATTTAAAGGGTTTCATAACTAATTTAAAGGGTTTCAGAACTAATCTAAAGGGTTTCAGAACTAATTTAAAGGGTTTCATAACTAATTTAAAGGGTTTCAGAACTAATTTAAAGGGTTTCATAACTAATTTAAAGGGTTTCAGAACTAATTTAAAGGGTTTCAGAACTAATTTAAAGGGTTTCAGAACTAATTTAAAGGGTTTCATAACTAATTTAAAGAGTTTCAGAACTAATTTAAAGGGTTTCATAACTAATTTAAAGGGTTCCATAACTAATTTAAAGGGTTTCAGAACTAATCTAAAGGGTTTCATAACTAATTTAAAGGGTTTCATAACTAATTTAAAGGGTTTCAGAACTAATTTAAAGGGTTTCATAACTAATTTAAAGGGTTTCAGAACTAATTTAAAGGGTTTCAGAACTAATCTAAAGGGTTTCAGAACTAATTTAAAGGGTTTCATAACTAATTTAAAGGGTTTCAGAACTAATTTAAAGGGTTTCATAACTAATTTAAAGGGTTTCATAACTAATTTAAAGGGTTTCAGAACTAATTTAAAGGGTTTGAGAATTAAGTTAAAGGGTTTCATAACTAATTTAAAGGGTTTCATAACTAATTTAAAGGGTTTCATAACTAATTTAAAGGGTTCAGGACTAATTTAAAGGGTTTCAGAACTAATTTAAAGGGGTTCAGAACTAATTTAAAGGGTTTCAGAACTAATTTAAAGGGTTTCAGAACTAATTTAAAGGGTTTGAGAATTAAGTTAAAGGGTTTCATAACTAATTTAAAGGGTTTCATAACTAATTTAAAGGGTTTCAGAACTAATTTAAAGGGTTTCAGAACTAATCTAAAGGGTTTCAGAACTAATTTAAAGGGTTTCAGAACTAATCTAAAGGGTTTCATAACTAATTTAAAGGGTTTCATAACTAATTTAAAGGGTTTCAGAACGAATTTAAAGGGTTTCATAACTAATTTAAAGGGTTTCATAACTAATTTAAAGAGTTTCAGAACTAATTTAAAGGGTTTCATAACTAATTTAAAGGGTTTCATAACTAATTTAAAGGGTTTCAGAACTAATCTAAAGGGTTTCAGAACTAATTTAAAGGGTTTCATAACTAATTTAAAGGGTTTCATAACTAATTTAAAGGGTTTCATAACTAATTTAAGGGGTTTCATAACTAATTTAAAGGGTTTCATAACTAATTTAAAGGGTTTCAGAACTAATCTAAAGGGTTTCAGAACTAATTTAAAGGGTTTCATAACTAATTTAAAGGGTTTCATAACTAATTTAAAGGGTTTCAGAACTAATTTAAAGGGTTTCAGAACTAATTTAAAGGGTTTCAGAACTAATTTAAAGGGTTTGAGAATTAAGTTAAAGGGTTTCATAACTAATTTAAAGGGTTTCATAACTAATTTAAAGGGTTTCATAACTAATTTAAAGGGTTTCAGAACTAATTTAAAGGGTTTCATAACTAATTTAAAGGGTTTCATAACTAATTTAAAGGGTTTCATAACTAATTTAAAGGGTTTCAGAACTAATTTAAAGGGTTTCATAACTAATTTAAAGGGTTTCAGAACTAATTTAAAGGGTTTCATAACTAATTTAAAGAGTTTCAGAACTAATTTAAAGGGTTTCATAACTAATTTAAAGGGTTCCATAACTAATTTAAAGGGTTTCAGAACTAATCTAAAGGGTTTCATAACTAATTTAAAGGGTTTCATAACTAATTTAAAGGGTTTCAGAACTAATTTAAAGGGTTTCATAACTAATTTAAAGGGTTTCAGAACTAATTTAAAGGGTTTCATAACTAATTTAAAGGGTTTCAGAACTAATCTAAAGGGTTTCAGAACTAATTTAAAGGGTTTCATAACTAATTTAAAGGGTTTCATAACTAATTTAAAGGGTTTCAGAACTAATTTAAAGGGTTTCATAACTAATTTAAAGGGTTTCAGAACTAATTTAAAGGGTTTCATAACTAATTTAAAGGGTTTCAGAACTAATTTAAAGGGTTTCATAACTAATTTAAAGAGTTTCAGAACTAATTTAAAGGGTTTCATAACTAATTTAAAGGGTTCCATAACTAATTTAAAGGGTTTCAGAACTAATCTAAAGGGTTTCATAACTAATTTAAAGGGTTTCATAACTAATTTAAAGGGTTTCAGAACTAATTTAAAGGGTTTCATAACTAATTTAAAGGGTTTCAGAACTAATTTAAAGGGTTTCATAACTAATTTAAAGGGTTTCAGAACTAATTTAAAGGGTTTCATAACTAATTTAAAGGGTTTCAGAACTAATTTAAAGGGGTTCAGAACTAATCTAAAGGGTTTCATAACTAATTTAAAGGGTTTCAGAACTAATTTAAAGGGTTTCAGAACATATTTAAAGGGTTTCATAACTAATTTAAAGGGTTTCAGAACTAATCTAAAGGGTTTCAGAACTAATTTAAAGGGTTTCAGAACTAATCTAAAGGGTTTCATAACTAATTTAAAGGGTTTCATAACTAATTTAAAGGGTTTCAGAACTAATTTAAAGGGTTTCATAACTAATTTAAAGGGTTTCAGAACTAATTTAAAGGGTTTCAGAACTAATTTAAAGGGTTTCAGGCGAAATAATATCAACACAATATCCGATTTAAAAATTCAAATATGTCAGATTTGCATTGAATTTGATCCATAGTCAATAGACACCAATGAAGCAAGATTTGCTGATTTTTTCTGGCCTTTTGGGTAGGAAGAAAGTGTAGTATCTGTTCCGATGGATACTGCACCCTATAGACCGGTGTGGTCTTGTCCTTCGGGGCTTGATTCCGACGGTCTCTAGGTTTGTCCTGTGCAATTCTAGGAGGTTCACCCTCCCAGGCTTTGCCTCCCCTCTTTGGGGAGGAGTAAGTTTATTGCTTACTGCCTGAGACGCCCCTATCGGGGAATGCCGACGGGGCTGCCCAGGCAATTTTTAATGGCCAGAGAGCTCACCTTCTCGGGCGCTGGCTTTTCGAGCCCCACTTTCCCGACCCGACCTTGGGTCACATCTTACCTTGTGGGAGTAAAATAAAACTGGCCTTGTGCCTAACCTCCTAGAAAGGAGGTAAATAAACATAAGATTCCTTTAAATTTGAGATTTAGATTCTAGACATAAGGTTTAGGATTATTATATCGAGATTTTAATCGTTTTAGGGGACATAAAAAGCATGCAAAACTTTCGTGTTCGGGGAATTAATCCGTCTTGGGATGGGTATTCGTTTAGGATATATATATATATATATATATATATATATATATATATATATATATGGGAAAATGAAAAAGGAAAACCAAAAAATAGATGTTTTTTATGTGTACATCAACGTTTTGTCTTTATTTATAAGACTTCATCAGGATGATAAAATAGAGAAAAAATGTCATGCAAGCACAGATACATGTAGGGTAGATATTGCATGACATTTTTTCTCTATTTTATCATCCTGATGAAGTCTTATAAATAAAGACGA
>OY744544.1:15138945-15158945 GCA_963556195.1 Sepiola atlantica
AGAATAGCCTAACGATTTTTGATATTCAGTAAAACGCAACAATTTAATGTACTATTTTAGAATAGAATAGCCTAACGATTTTTGATATTCAGTAAAACGCAACAATTTAATGTACTATTTTAGCATAGAATAACCTAACGATTTTTGATATTCAGTAAAACGCAACAATTTAATGTACTATTTTAGCATAGAATAACCTAACGATTTTTTATATTCAGTAAAACGCAACAATTTAATGTACTATTTTAGCATAGAATAACCTAACGATTTTTGATATTCAGTAAAACGCAACAATTTAATGTACTATTTTAGCATAGAATAACCTAACGATTTTTGATATTCAGTAAAACGCAACAATTTAATGTACTATTTTAGCATAGAATAACCTAACGATTTTTGATATTCAGTAAAACGCAACAATTTAATGTACTATTTTAGCATAGAATAACCTAACGATTTTTGATATTCAGTAAAACGCAACAATTTAATGTACTATTTTAGCATAGAATAACCTAACGATTTTTGATATTCAGTAAAACGCAACAATTTAATGTACTATTTTAGCATAGAATAGCCTAACGATTTTTGATATTCAGTAAAACGCAACAATTTAATGTACTATTTTAGCATAGAATAGCCTAACGATTTTTGATATTCAGTAAAACGCAACAATTTAATGTACTATTTTAGCATAGAATAGCCTAACGATTTTTGATATTCAGTAAAACGCAACAATTTAATGTACTATTTTAGCATAGAATAACCTAACGATTTTTGATATTCAGTAAAACGCAACAATTTAAGAACGATTCCGTTCTAATCGTCATCTGTTGACTCTCTCTTTCTATCTCTGACAATTGTTTCAAGCCTTATTGTTTTTTGTTTTTCTTTATGGAATAATTGTACGTGAGTACACAACCTTATATCATAAAAAAAAATCCTCTTAAAAAAAATAAAAAATAAAAAATAAAAAAATAAAAAATAAAAAATAAAAAAATAAAAAATAAAAAATAAAAAATAAAACATAAAAAAAGACAATTAATTAAAGTAACTAACAAATAGCGAAAACAAATTCCTTTTGTATGACAGACATTGAAAAGTTATAAGTATATCTGCTATTATACTAAAACTCACTTAATCAAAGCTTTTTCCGATATATTTTAATTCCAAATAAATGCATGCTGAAATATAACTTAGTTCTGGGATTGGGCTATGCTTAGAAAGACTTAGATGTAATTTATAACAAGCCGCGCATGCGTGGTCCCCCTCTGTATGTGACTCGATGTGGCGAGTGTAAAATGCAATAAATTTGGGCAATTTGGGGAATTTTTGACCCCCCTTTGGCCCCCTGGGAGTGCAAACCAGAATTTTTCTGAGGTCAAGGATGCTCATTTTATATCCAGAACAAGTGCCTCTACATTTTGGCTAAGTTTCAGGAAAATTTAATGGATGGATCAAACATTATGGGAGAAAAGGGTAATTTTTTGCCATTTTGGGGACTTTTGACCCCCTGGGGGCGCGAATCAGATTTTTTTCCAAGGTCAGCGGTACTTATTTTCTATTAGGAACAATTGCCTCCATATTTTGGCTAAGTTTCAGAGAAATTGAATGGATGGATGTAAAGTTATGGGGCAAAAAATGTCATTCTTTACCATTTTGGGGCCTTTTGACTCCCTGGGGGTCTAACCAGATTATTTTTCAAAAATCGGAGAATGTCACTTTCTAACCTGACAAAAGTTACAACTTCATGCAAAATTTCAGAGAAATTCAATGGATGGTTGCGGAGAAAAATCCGGACGGACGGAAATGCCTCAAAACATAGGTCTTCCGATTTTATAAACTGATTAAGTAACTAATATTTAACAAGGTTGTTTCTGTCACTTTCACTTATTCTCAGTGTATGTTGTTTGCCAACCAAGCTTTGTTTTGTACGTTGTCTATAACTAACTCCTTCTGTCTGTCTGTCTGTCTGTCTGTCTGTCTGTCTGTCTTGTGTTCTCTCTCTTTTTTTCGCTTTCTTTGTCTCTCCCTTTTCTCTCGCCCTTTCTGTTCATAAACAGCTATAGGGAAACAATGAAATGATTGAAATAATCAATTATAAAAAAAAGAGAATATCACCACGAGTAGTAAATCTATTTAATCCGAAGTTGTAATGGGAAACACAGAAAGAGAGATAGAGATAGTTTAAGCGAGCAGAAATATACTTATTTTTTATTTTTTTCATTTATTTTTTAAAATATTTAACTGGCCTTGGAAATTCACGCTTTCCTAGCTGAAACAAACTAACCCTAGCTCCATTAATGACCCAACTGGAAGCATTATTCTGTAAGATATATTGCAAGTTTAGCATGAAACACATGGTCGAAACATCGGTAAGCGGTCCGACTACTTTCGTATTGGAGTTCGAATCGTGTGACCGGCGGGGTGTGTCTCCTCCCATACTGATGATTGCACGTTCGGCATGAAACACATGTCAATATGGGTTAATTTGAAAATATAATCGAGCACTGTAAATAAGTTAACAACAAGCCGTTATTTATAGCGTAATGCAATACTCTACGCCCCGCCTATTGAGTTCTCTTGACGAATTGCTTATATGGCCGCTGAATTTGCTAATTAGACGTTCATTTACTATCCCATTTCTACGACAATGAGTGGTGGACACATTGGTACGCGCTACGACTACTGAGTCAAATATGACTTTCGTATTGGGGTTCGAATCGTGTGACCGGCGGAGATTGTCTCCTCCTATACTGATTATTACACGTTCGGCATGAAACACATGTCTATATGGGTTAATTTTAAAATATTATTTATCAATGATATATATATATATATATATATATATATATATATATATATAGTCTAAAGAAGCTTTGAATTATTTTAAACAAAAAGACAAAAAAAGGAAAATGCAGTTTAAATTCCCACGGAAACTAACTAAATCCAAAATAGTGCAGACTTAACATTCGTTGGAAAATTCATAAATAAATAAAATATATAATATTAAGTAAATAAAATAAAAAGGGGGATTAAGTATCTAACAGTGAAACAAAAACAGGAGACCTTAACGTAAGCATCTAATATTAACACGGGGATCATCAGCTGTTTACCATGTAACTGTTTCGGAGATTTAAAAACAGGACAGTTATATGCATGGCTCTCCAATGGTACAGATCAAACTACCATTTCCCCAATCAAGTGTCGAAATAATTCAGCTTAAAATGTTACTTATATATACATAAATAAATAATAATAATCAAAATAATAATAATAATATACTACCTATATATATATAGCTTCGTATCCAAATGACCTAAATAGACATCTGAAGGCTAATTGATGTAACTTTACACAATAAAAAAATGTTACCCTCAATTGAATTCGCATTTTTATAAATAAATCATAGAACTTATTAACTATCTTAAGAAATATTACTGAATTAAAATTTATAAATGTCCACACAACTTTTAGGATGTACTAACTCTGAACGAAAAATTCAAAATGGCGTATTAGTGGGTTCCCCCACGTGTGTTTTTTGCTCTTTATTTGTTTTTTGTTTGGTTTCACCCAAAAATTAACCACTGTATAGTATAGGTTTTTTCAAGATACTCTAATCCAAAAACTTTTTACTCTTTGTGAATTTTTCTGATGATTGTGTAATGTTGCAGAGACATGTTTTTACCGAGTACACCTAGCATTGAACAATCGAAGTTTAAATAGATTCGTCATTCGTGCATATTTATCTCTCTTCTTTCATTTATCTTTATAATTGCTCTATCTCGTATATTGATCTTAAACTATTCCACTATAGGTTCTATCCTCTAAAAGTATACTTTTAGTTTCATATTTATATATATATATATATATATATATATATATATTTTCGACCCTCTCGGTCTTCTATTGTTGTGTTTTGAAAATGAAAGTTTTTCTTCCGAAAATTTAAAATTACCTTTTGCCGAACTTTTTTATTTACCAGACAGTATTTACTATTCTGGTATTTAATCAGTTTTTCGTGAAATTATTAATAAATCGTTTTGAGTTTCACTTTCTCTCATCGTTTATTTCTGTTCACTTTTTCCATCTTCCGGCAACTACATCGCATTGCTATAGCCTCGGACTACTAATCTGCACTTATATTTACCAGCAATGCTTCAAGCAAACTACAATCTCCTTATATATATATATATATATATATATATATATATATATATATATATATATATATATATATATATATATATACGTCACGTTGCTGTGTCTTCTGGCGACGTCCCTTCTTATCAAGTTAAATATGGGGCGGGGGGAGAGTAGCAGGGGATTCGTGAGGGCCGTCTGTCGAGAGAACAGCGACATGGCTTAGATTCCCTTTTCACTGATACGTTCTTTTACAACAACAAAAAAACACCACCCTTACCCAGTCTCCCTCGCTTCCCAAAATAAAATATGTCAGGCAAGCCTGAATGCCGAATGAAGCGATCGGCTTTCACAAGATCGATGGCCATGGAAGAACACATAAACCCATCTAACTACCTATCCACCTACCTACGTACCCCGTCCCTCACTGTCTACCCGCTCCTTCTCCTCAGACCGAATAAACAAGTAAAAAGAGCAAATATTTGGACGTGCTTTTCTCAAGCACCTGTTCTCTGTTTCGTATGCTGTTTGTATTTTGGGGGTTCACATTTGGAAAAGTTAGGGGGTCGGGGGGATCGGAAACGTGGCGTTTTGGGGGTCCCTGGAGACAAAAAGGGTTAAATCTGTCACCAGATACGGCCCCTATTTTGTTTCGTTTACTTCAGACTCCCATGTATTATTTACATAGAGGAGTATATATTAATATATATATATATATATATATATATATATATATATATATATATATATATATATATATATATATATATATATATATGAATAAACATGGATATTAATAGATTGACATGAATACTCTTGGTTCAATTCCGACGAGTAGTTTTGCAGATTAGATGGGACCTAGAGATAGACAAACTGCTCAATTATACATATACATATATATATCTATATATATAAAAATGTAAAGTTGGTTTGTTCGTTTCCCATGGAAATATACTTCCACTATACCATTACCACTGAATTTTTTTTATAGCAATTCCTTACATCCGAGCTATGTTTTTATGTTATTAACATAATTTTTACTTTACACATAAAAAAACACTTTTTATTACAATTCGTTCCTACTAAGTTGCACTTCCGGTTTACAATCCGTTTCTGCGAACCTGCATGTCCAACTTCACTTCCGGATTGACCTTCCTCCTCCCGCTGTCACGTATCTACTTCGTACGTAAAAAGTGTTATTATTATTTTTTTCTTTTTCGTCGGCTGAATTAAATATTTTTCTAGCACCAAACAGTAAACACGAATGTTATTTTGTTTTGTGTGAAGTTAAATATTTTATTAAAAATAAACACAAAATTGTTAAACATTTTTTTTTGTCTGCGTTTTTTGTTTATTTTTAAATAATCTAACTTCGAGAGACGATCTTTATTTTAAACAACAACAAAACAAAAAAACAGTAAGTTGTGTTAATGTCAATTTTTCTGTTAAAAATGTGGTTATTCGTTTTTGGTTGTTAATATTTGTCTTTTTTTTCCTTCACCGCACAAGAAATAATGAAATATGTAATAAAGACCTCTTCAGTCTCGAAAGACAATGGATACCCCCTGTAAGGGTGTCTGTCTACAGTTAAGCAAGTGTTGCGCAATCTCAACCTGCTCATCACGTGAATGAGTATATAATATAGTACACCCTTTTTATGATTGTAATGAGATTGTAATGTTTCTTGATAAAAACGAAACGGAATTTCTTTTCTGTTTGTGTGTTTATTACAGTTACAGGCTGTAACTTACAGCTGTTATGGATTTTTTGACATTTCGGTGGCAAAAGGGAAATTATTATTTTTTTCTTTTTCGTCGGCTGAATTAAATATTTTTCTAGCACCAAACAGTAAACACGAATGTTATTTTGTTTTGTGTGAAGTTAAATATTTTATTAAAAATAAACACAAAATTGTTAAACATTTTTTTTGTCTGCGTTTTTTGTTTATTTTTGTTTAAATTTATTAATCAGTTTTTATGACAAAAGGGGTTTCTTATAAAGAATGAGCATCCAGAGTATTTCAATACTTTGACGGAGAATCCCGAGGCAATCCCAAAAATGGTCGAAGCAGTTTACGATTTGAAATATATATATATATATATATATTTTTTTCATAAATTAAAAAAGAAAATTGGTCATATGTCCCTTCTTACCACAAACTGGTCTGAAAGGTGTGATCATTTTACGTTAAATTGATACAGGAAAGTGATGCCCTACTCTAAAGTCGATACTTATCCAGATTAGGACCCAAGCTAAAATCGACTTGGTGTCGGTTAGGGTTAGCTTGGGTCCTAATCTGGATAAGTACCCTAAGGTCTAATATTTTTTAAATTCTTTTATTGCGGATATTTTTTTCAAGCTGTTTACATGTAATCGCCTTAAATCTATATATATAAAAATGTAAAATTGGTTTGTTCGTTTCCCATGGAAATATACTTCCACTATACCACTGAAATTTTTTTATAGCAAATCCTTACATCCGAGCTATGTTTTTATGTTATTAACATAATTTTTACTTTACACATTAGAAAACACTTTTTATTACAATTCGTTCCTACTAAGTTGCACTTCCGGTTTACAATCCGTTTCTGCGAAACTGCATGTCCAACTTCACTTCCGGATTGACCTTCCTCCTCCCGCTGTCACGTATCTACTTCATACGTAAAAAGTGTTTTCCTTATTCGTTGTTTGTTTCCCTAAACAAACGTTTACACTAATACTTACCTAACAAACGTGCGTTAATTTCATTTCCTCTCTACTTCGATGTTTTTAAAACCTGCTTCTTTCCTCATTTTCTTCCATTTAATCATGCTTCATCTCTAAAAAAAAAAACAACACTACTTGCATTTCTTACACAACCCTTACTCGCGCGTTATAATTGATTGTTTATTTTAAAACCAGTTATCTTTATAAAATTATTCATTCCTACTGTTTTATTTTTACAGGTAAGATTTAATACATAAACCACGTGCTTTAAGTTCATTTCGCATCTACTCATTTTTTTTACTTTAACCATGCTTCCTCTCTAAAAAAAAAAACTCAACGTGCGTTAATTTCATTTCCTCTTTACTTCGATGTTTTTAAAACCTGCTTCCTTCATCATTTTCTTCCCTTTAATCATGCTTCATCTCTAAAAATACAAAACAACACTACTTGTATTTCTTACACAACCCTTACTCGCGCGTTATAATTGATTGTTTATTTTAAAACCAGTTATCTTTATAAAATTATTCATTCCTACTGTTTCATTTTTACAGGTAGGATTTAATACATAACCCACTTGCTTTAATTTCATTTCGCATTTACTCATTTTTTAGACTTTAACCATCCTTCAGGTACGATTTAATACTTAACAGACGTGCTTTAATTTCATTTCGTATCTACTTCGTTGTTTTTTAAACCTGCCTTCTTCCGCATTTTCTTACTTTTAACATGTTTCATCTATAAAAAAAAACATACTTGCATTTCTTCGACAACCCTGAAGCGGGTTATAATTGATTGTTTTTTTTAATCCATTTACCTTTATACAATTATTCTTTCCTACTGTTACATTTATACAGGTAAACATGCCCCCCCCCCCCCCCGAAGATCAAACTTAGGTCGTCATACTCGCCATGCAGAAACAAGGCGTCGATTACTTACAAATCAAACTCATGAACAACTGGCATCTGCAGACCAACAAGCTAGACAAAGGATGGTTCAAGTACGTGCGAATGAATCAGCACAGCGACGTGCAGCCAGACTTGATGAGGAACGGTTGCGGGTACAACAATCCCGTCAGGCATCTTCAGATCTGCTTCGTTCACAACGTAACGAACGCGAGAGGCTGAGACTAGCAGATCGGCATCAAACAAGGCTCCATGCTCAACAATCCCTGGATTGGGATCGCCTAGCATTTCATTACAACCCTCATGAGGATTATAGTTTAAGCCACCATGTTCACATAGGCACTATAACTGAAGTGTGTCCCTATTGCAAAGCTCTGAAATTTAAGGGAGAAACTAAAGGATTGTGTTGTGCCGCAGGGAAAATTAAACTACCTCAACTGGCAGATCCACCAGAACCATTAAAAACCGGACAATCTCTTCATCTACACTGAAACGGGAACCACTAAGAATATTGTGTATCCACAAGTATTGGAAAATTAAACCATTTATATTAAATGGCAACTTAAGGAACTGGATCAAAATGAACTCCAATAGGCCACCTCTTCATTTCAACTAACAGCCACAGCAACGCGTGGCTGGGTACAGCTAGTATATATATATATATATATATATATATATATATATAACTTTATCAATATATATATAGTTAGCTATGAAAATATATTTATGGCAATTAAGCTACACAGAGGCCCCCGCGTTTCATCCTCAACAAAGGAGTTGGAATATCGCATTACAATCCTTGTAAATGGGGGTTATAGTAATAATTTAAAGTAAATATAAATATTAATTATTATTACCTACACACACACACACATATATATATATATATATATATATATATATATATATATATATTAATTATGTATTACAGACATCGATGTTTCATGCTTACGCAATCATCGCTGCAGGAAGCTAATTCCCGACGGTCAACGGGCACGAACTCCGAATACAAATCGCCACTGATTCGCAGTCAGTAGAGTTACCAGTGGGCCATCAATAATCAGCTTAGTATTTAGGAGGAATTTAATTTTGTAAATACCAAGTCAGCGAAAGAGAGAGAGAGAAAGAGAGAGAGAGAGAGCTATAGGTTTGAGACAACTGTCACTTGCAAAAGGACAAATATACTAGATTTATGCACAACTGGTGATGTTGGGTGTGATTTCTGGATTCTTTGAAAACAAATATATTTAAAATGATACACTATATATATAAATATATATATTTATTTATATATATATATATATATATATACATTCATGTTGACATGTTTTCCCTCTTTCTGTGTACCTTGAAAAAAAGGCTGAAGGTAATCAAGCAGTATCGCACAACATGTTCCCTTTTTCTGTTTCATGCTCGCTGTACATTGAGACGAAAGTAAATGCAAGGGTTGTTTCTATGTTGCTTGTTCCCCTGATTATGGTCGACTGGCTGCTCGTTTGATCCATGTTGTTTTTTATTTTTTGCCGCCAGAGGGCGGGGCATTCGTTTAATGTCGACCGTTGTTTCCCCCCCCCCCCCACACACACACACACACACTTCCACCGTTCTTACGTGCGCTAGAGGATCGACAGGTGCCAGGTGTGCTCCTTATTTACGGGGAAGGCGTACTCGAAATAATTTGCTGGCGAAATCTTCGGAGACGGCCACTGAGGGCAGTGACGGACGAAGCGGAACGCGGCTATCCGGCGTAGATATGAAATGTTCCGAAAAAAATAAACATCAAAGAGGAAGGAACACCGCGATATGAGTTCAATAAGTAAATATCTTTATTTTTTAAAAAATGGGAGGAAAATAAAATCGGGTTTTTTATTGATAACATAGAGGGGAGCTAGACAAATAGGGCGGTTGATTGATGCGTGTACCTAGATGAATTTGAACTAAAGGTACATCAACTGAACATGTATTTTATTTCATTCTGCATATTTTTTTCTGCACGCCATCAAACATATTTAAATGGCTTACTTATATATATATATATGTAAGTAAATTTCGCGTATAACAAAATCGTAGGATAAATTTCAGAGTAAACATTTTTTTTAATCAATGAAACGGGCGAGTGGAAAAAAAATTCCTAAAATGTTCCTTAAGGCATTATCGTCTGACCCTCTAAGAGGACACGTCAGAATGATAAATTAAAAACTAAGAAAATCGAATGAGATATGAGGGGGAAAATTGTTTAAGTTGGAGAAAACGATTGAGAGAGAGAGAAAAAAAGTAAATCTCTCAACGTTATGGTGGATTTGAATCACTAAAAATCTCCAACTGATGCTTCAAAATATTTTGTCTACACAGGCTAGGTCGAGAATTGTTAATAACTAACGCCTCAATAATATTGAGATGGTAGTTTTTTTCTCTCTCAATCGTTTTCTCCAACTTAAACAATGTTTCTTCTCATATCTCATTCGATGTTCTTAGTTTTTAATTTATCATTCTGACGTTTCCTCTTAGAGGGTCAGACGATAATGCCTGAAGGAAAATTTTAGGAATTTTTTTTCCACCCGCCCGTTTCATTGATTAAAAAAATGTTTCCTATGATATATATATATATATATATATATATATATATATATATATATATATATATATATATATATATATATATGAAGCAATCCAACAAAAGATATAAGCGTCAACTAATATCTTATAATTAGTGAAACATCCGGATAAAAACTGAAGCTCAATATACTGGATAGAGCATTAATATTATAATATAAAACTTTGCCGGCCCCTTCAATTTCACGTATATTGACTGCTTGTTTGCAACTTGGAGTAATGTCTTTCCTGATTATGCTTCTCAATTTGTATGACCTGGATGGACTGTATGGATTCAACAAAAAGTATGTTTTTGGGTTGATATGTTTGATGTTATGTATTTTTATGTATTTTTGTATATATTTTTATATATTTTCAAAGCGTAATTTTATTACCTGTAGTAGTATAACTGCGGTAATGGTCCTCTGAAGAGAAGAATTATCTTTGAAAACTCATGAGCTAAGGACTTAAGGATACTTTGCTTGAACTTTGAATTCTAATAAAATTTGATTGACACCTTATTTCATTACTTCATTTTATATTATAATATATATATATATATATATATATATATATATATATATATATATATATATAGTCTCGGAAGTTTCTCAACCATTAAAACTATATATATAAAATAAAAAAATAAAAATAAAAAACTTGTAGTCTCAAGTCTTCCAGTGGAAAATCACTCATGTAAGTCAATTTATTTTTTACAGTTATTATATTAGTTAGTTTCTAACACTATTTTAAGGGATCATCAGTTGTTTACCATGAAAAACTGTTTCGGGAATTTACAAACAAGAATATATATATATATATATATATATATATATATATATATATATATATATATATATATATATATATTTCTTGTTTGTAAATTCCCGAAACAGTTTTTCATGGTAAACAACTGATGATATAATAATATAATAATAATATAATAATAAACATCTTAGAACTAAACATCTTTCTATTGAGTTTACTTCATTTTTAACATTTTCAACGCTGCCTTCACGAAAGCCCTTTTTTCGATTTTTAAATCTCCTTTCACCGGACACCTTATCAACGGACATTCACCAACGGGACAGACCCCATATTTTTTTACACGGACACCTTTACTCTCGATTACTTTATATTCCTTCAAATTTTGAATGTTGGCTTTTCCACTGCAAACTTATCCATCTATGTAATTCCTCTGATGATAAGATTTTAATCTTTGAAAAGCCTTGGCTTAAGGAAAGAAAAATAAACATGTTTTACCGAGTACACGTTGCATTGAAAAATCGAAGTTGAAATAGATTTGTCATTCGTACATCTTTATCTCTGTTCTTTCATTTTATATATATATATATATATATATATATATATATATATATATATATATATATATATTTATATATATATTTATATATATATATATATATCTGTTCTTTCATTTTATATATATACTAGACCACCCGTGACCCGTTGGGTCAGTTTGTTATATTAGCTATGGAATTCATGTATGAGCGTGACACTTGTGGCATAAAGAAAATAGTTTTTTTTACATAACAGAAGCATTTCTATGAAAGTATATTAAAATGAAAAAGAATATAGATAGATTTCTATGAGTCTGTTTATTATAATTGTTTTTTTTTTTGATGTAATATGTGTAAAACATATGATTCAAGTATTTGCTGTTTAAAAAACAACAAAAGGAAACACTATTTAATGTAATAGAAATGTGTGCATTTACCGATTCAGCTTCAGCTTTCTCGCGTACGTAACGAAAACAGAGGGAGTAGGAGTGGTGAAATCTATGAGAGGGAAAGTGGGAGGTGGTTTCGTTCACCGACCGCTAGTATGGTTGATATTAATAATGAGTGTTGTTTTTTTGTTTGTTTGTTTTTGTTTTTTAAAAGGGAGGAGTTTTTTTGAAACTGCGACAGACTTTACGAAGTCCTCCCGTTGAATGTTTTTAACCGTGAAGAAAACAAATAAACTATTTGATGAAATAAAATGAAATTGTTTAAAAATTTCCAGAATGAAAAATTTCATGCGTTCGTTAATCATAATAGAGAATAACGGAATTGGAATAACAGATTGAAGACGATGCTATTTACGCATGCGCAACCGGATGTTGAAAACCGGAAAGCTGAAAGCTGATTGCAAACATACAAGAACAATAGAGTTTTAGTATTATATAGATAGATATATATATATTTATATATATATATTTATATATATATATATATATATATATACATATATATATATTTATATATAAAGTTTAGTTGCGTGTTATCATATCATGACAGATATGATTTACGAGTTAATCATCGACGTTTTTAATAAAAAGGTTTTAATTTTACTTTATCGTCCCAACTTGAGATACATATTATCTGACCTCTTTATATTCCCTCCCCTTCTTTTTGATGATTTTAACTTAAGTATGTTGTTCTTCTCCCTTTTTTGTCCCCCCTCTATCTGTCTATGCTATTTCTTTTTTGACTGGTGAATATGTCTTTTTCCGTCATTTCCAATACGTAGTTGTCCCGTTAGCACCCTGAAGAGGGCAGGAGGTCGAAATAAATTATAATGCCGACAGTTACAATGTGTATGTGAATATTTTCTTTCTATATTTTATATATATATATATATATATATATATATATAATTGGGTTATTTATTTTATATGTACCGGTGTTTTGGTTTATAGGTACCACTGTGTTCTTTCCCCTCCTATGCTACTAAAATATCAACCGGTGACTCTTTATGTCAGTGGTTGTTTCTCTACAATGAGCTTTTAAATTTTTTCTCTGACTTTCTGTAAGACGTGTTGCTAAAGGCGCTGATGAAGAGACGTTTTGGATTAGTTTATTTAATTTATAAAACAAAATAAAATAAAGTATTTCCAGAATGTTTTGGAAACGATCGTACGCCATACTGGGCTTGGAACAATTGTAATATTTTAATTCATTGAATGTTTATATATATATATATATATGGTAAAATGAAAAAGGAAAACCAAAAACTGGATGTTTTTTTATGTGTACATCAACGTTTCGTCTTTATTTATAAGACTTCATCAGGATGATGATATAGGGAAAAGATATCATGCAAGCACGGATACATGTAGGGTAGACATGTTGGGAAGAAAAATAAAATAAAATGAAAAATAATGGCAGCGTCTGGCTGGACGTCCGTACTTGTTAGAGAATGAAAAATGAGTGGGAGAAAAAAGGGGAAGGGTGGAGGGAGCAAGGACTACTGTGGCTGGCGATGAGAGAAAGAGGTGGGGGATGAGCAGGGGTAAAATGGATGGCAGAGAGAGATTGGAGGAAGAGGGGGAGGGGGTGTTTGACCAGATGGCTGTGGTCGAGATTGAAGGGGAAGAGTGAGTTGGAATGTTTGTGTGTGGGGGGTGTATGCAGGGAAATGGGGATGGGTAGAGAGGGAGGGGGGGCTGTGATTTTGGTGGATGGGCTTAGAGAGCGTTTGAAGAAAAAGAGGGAATTTAAGAAGAGGTATGGGAGAAAATGGATGAGAGGGGGGAGAGGGAGGATTTGTCGTGATAGGGTGTGAAATATTTGAAATATTTGGAAAATGATAGCAATGAGTGAGGGATTGGAGTGGGTGGGGGAGGGGGTGATTGAAAGGGTGGGTGAGGAATATATTTGAAATATTTGGAACATGAGAAAGTTTATTTGGACTGTAGCATTAAAAATGTGAGGGAAAAAAATGAGGAAAAATAAGAGAAGATTCAGGGAGAAAAGGGAAGGGTGTGGGTGAATGGAAGAGTGTCATAAGGTTAGAGATGAAAATAAAAGTTAGCCATGATCAGGCAAAAGACTTTGTTCTGTGAGGATGATCTTGCTTATTAAGGGTGATAGGTTAAAGAAACCATTTCGCTGCTTGATAGTAGTGGAGGATGTGATGAGTGCAGTTTCCAATAATCTTCGCCGAGATTTGTTGTGGATGTGTTTAGTGATTTTGGCTTGTTCAAATTTGAATGCATGACCATATTCTAGAGCATGGGAGAAAAGTGCACTAAGAGGGTTGTTGTTTTTTATATCCCTTTTATGTTCATTTAATCGTTTCTTTAATTCACGTTGTGTTTCTCCCACGTAGAAATGATGGCAATCATTGCAAGGGACAGTGTATAAGCCGGCATGGGATGTGGGTGTTTTTTGGAAATGTCTGGATGTGTTTAAAGTTTGTTTTATGGTCAAACACCCCCTCCCCCTCTTCCTCCAATCTCTCTCTGCCATCCATTTTACCCCTGCTCATCCCCCACCTCTTTCTCTCATCGCCAGCCACAGTAGTCCTTGCTCCCTCCACCCTTCCCCTTTTTTCTCCCACTCATTTTTCATTCTCTAACAAGTACGGACGTCCAGCCAGACGCTGCCATTATTTTTCATTTTATTTTATTTTTCTTCCCAACATGTCTACCCTACATGTATCCGTGCTTGCATGATATCTTTTCCCTATATCATCATCCTGATGAAGTCTTATAAATAAAGACGAAACGTTGATGTACACATAAAAAAACATCCAGTTTTTGGTTTTCCTTTTTCATTTTACCATCACGTCGGATTACCTTCATCCTTCTCTTCCCATATATATATATATATATATATATATATATATATATATATATATATATATATATATATATAGTTAACTTGTTACAAATATCCAGGGGGTATGAATCCGAAGGAAGTTGAAACCGGGTTTATGAGAGTGCTCAATGAAAATTCAGAGCAAAATATATTTTTTTTTGTTGATTTTATTCCATTACTTGCGACAAAGCATATTCTGTTTCGTTAACAATTGCAAATAGCGTCAACTTCTTCAGGCTACAATGGAATCCAAATGGCATAAGTTTTAAATTCACCTCAACAGGAAATTGAAATTGACGATACATTGGAGGGTGGAGGGGGGCAGAGATGGAGCTCTGTCTATAACGGGGACATGAGACATGAGAAGGGAGGGGTGACCCCAACAAGTCGTGTTTCAAAATATTGCGTGGGAGGTTTTCTCGTGTTTGGGCCGTAGTGATCTCAATTCCAGCCGGGGCGACGGGGAGGGGGGGGGGGCAGGGTGAGTTAAATTTAAAATGACAATAAAATTATAATTATAACCGTCATTTTTATTTTAATAGGTAATTATCATGTGGATAAAAATGTTTGATAATTTTAATTTGGGGTATTAATTGCTACTTCTGCATTCTATTTATATTCTATTTTAATGTAGTTATTCATGGCTTGTTTATTATTTGTAGTGAATTTTGTTGTGATAATATTTTTTAATTGTGATTATATTATACTAAGATCAATACTAGTAGAATCATTTTATAAAAGAAGTTTAATGGTGTTACCAGTTTTAGCATTAACATAACCGATTACAATAATAGCAATGATAACAATGCCAATCATACCTACGATAGTCGCAGTGATAATAGCCTTAATAAAAATAAAATAAAATAAAAAAATCTATATGATTTTTAGAAAATACTAACCTTCAACAAATACTAAACATTGCGGTCTGATAGCAAAAAATACTATTCAAGCGTAACAATGCCTTGATAAGTGTTATTTGAACTCTTCCCCGTCGGAAAGAACGGGTAAGAGGGTTGTATGCTGACTTTAAACGCGGTCGTACAGACACAAACGATGCTGAACGTTCAAGTCTCCCAAATAAGGTAGTTGTCCCGTGACACATCAGAAAAGTCCACAAATTCGTTTCGGTGATCGTAAATCGGATTTGCGTGGGATAGCAGAGGAGCTGAAGATTTTAGAAGGCAATGTGTTTCCCGTTTTGCATAAACATTTGCATAAACGAGAAAGCTGACTTCAAAGTGAGTTTCGCGTTTGCGATCAAAAACAACAACGCGTCGGTGGCTCAGAGTGTTGTTTACTACTGTTTCAACGCAAAAAAAAGAGTTTTGGCATCCATATGTGACAATCGATGGAATATGAGTCCACAATTTAACTGCAGGGTCGAATCGGCAGTCAATTGAGTGAACAAGAGCAGGTGAAAGTCGTCCAAATTGACCAAATACACAAACAAAGTTTTGGCGTCTGAAACTTGGGCTGCGCAATGGATTTTGTTCATCAATTACCCGGAGAAAGAAAGCACCATCTATAGCGAATATTATACATCACTATTGGTGCATTTGAAGGAAGTAATTACCTAAACCCTAACCCTAACCCTAACCCTAACCCTCACCCTCACCCTCACCCTAACCCTAACTCTAACCCTAACACTAACCCTAACCATAACTCTAACCCTAACCCTAACCCTAACTCTCCCCCTAACTCTAACCTAACCCTAACTCTAACCCTAACTCTAACCCTAACTCTAACTCTAACCCTAACACTAACCCTAACACTAACCCTAACCCTAACCCTAACTCTCCCCCTAACCCTAACTCTAACTCTAACGCTAACCCTAACCCTAACTCTAACCCTAACTCTAACCCTCACCCTCACCCTCACCCTCACCCTCACCCTCACCCTCACCCTAACCCTAACTCTAACCCTCACCCTCACCCTCACCCTCACCCTCACCCTCACCCTCACCCTAACCCTAACTCTAACCCTCACCCTCACCCTCACCCTCACCCTCACCCTCACCCTCACCCTAACCCTAACTCTAACCCTCACCCTCACCCTCACCCTCACCCTCACCCTAACCCTAACTCTAACCCTCACCCTCACCCTCACCCTCACCCTCACCCTCACCCTAACCCTAACTCTAACCCTCACCCTCACCCTCACCCTCACCCTCACCCTCACCCTCACCCTAACCCTAACTCTAACCCTAACACTAACCCTAACCATAACTCTAACCCTAACCCTAACTCTAACCCTAACCCTAACACTAACCCTAACCATAACTCTAACCCTAACCCTAACTCTAACCCTAACCCTAACTCTCCCCCTAACCCTTACCCTAACCCTAACTCTAACCCTAACTCTAACTCTCCCCCTAACCCTAACCTAACCCTAACTCTAACCCTAACTCTAACCCTAACCCTAACTCTAACTCTAACCCTAACCCACCCACCCCCCCATCAAAAACGGACGGAACAAAAGAACAAAAATCTGCTATTTCACAAAGAGAATATAACGTGTCTGAAATCGATCGCAAAACTACATGTGTTGCACTCCGGATTCCTTCAACACACACCCTATTCTACAGAACTGGAGCCCAGTGACTATAAGCTGTTTACGGACATCAAACGAATTCTCCTGGAGAAAAGATATTTCTCTAATGAAAAAGTGACATCGGAAACTGAAGTGGCTTTTGCGGCCAAAGACAAATCGTTCTATAAAAATGCATTTTTTTTTTACTAAAGAGTTACCACATATCAAGGCCCAAAAGCTACTCAAGGATAAGGATTAATGGGTGTCAGCTGGACGGTGAGACAACACCGCTATGATTGGTAATGATGTGGAAGTTTGTCAGAATCTGAATATTTAAGAAGGCGGACCAACAAAAAATTGTTTACATTAGACTTGAAAACAACCAGTACTCAGCTGGGAAGTAGTCCCGTGGTATTGTGTTCCACATACGAGTGGTTCTTGGAAAGAAACTTTGCTCATGGAAGTTTAGTTTTAGGCGCAAGGAGAGGGAAATGAAAATTATGGATAGTGGTTGTAGCTAGACGAGTTTTTGTCGTAGATGTCTTACAGGGGAAACCATGGATTGAAGCTCAGCTGAGCAGCTGGCATGAAAATAACGATAGATGTCAAGAGCTATTGCTATAGAAACGAAGCCCCCGTTAATAGATTCACTGATCCTATTTTATATTACAGTCAGCACATCAGTTGTTGATCTCACAGGACGAAAACCATATTGCTTGTCACTAAGTAGGTTGTTTTTTCTGATTAAGGCAACTTGCTCATGAAGCACAGGAGGCTGATTGCTCTGTATTGAGATGCAGCAGACCGATGTCCAGTATTTTCAAATAACGAGAAGACTGGCGACTTGTTTCCTAAGGTTTTAGGAAGCATTTCTCGCTGAAGAAACGTCTGAACAGCTTTGTAAGAATAGGAGCTAGTTCCGGTTGCAGATTTTAAGCACTACAATGTTGTCATGTTACGTTACTCACCTTTCTGCCTAATATACATATTGCATAATTCATAATGAGAAATCCAATAATATTGTCGTTCGTGCGTTTGCCCCGATTTTTAAAAATAATGTATTACACTTAATACAACTCAAACTTTGATGTGGAGCAATTCTTTTCTCTATTATTTTTTTGTATCAAATTTACTTTTATTTTTTTTTGGGGGGGGGGGGCACCGCCTAAATGGTAACATTCACAAAAAAAATAATGTGCTGTATTACTGAGATTATATATTCCAAAATGTATAATGATAGGTTCATTAATTCAGGAGTTTATCCTGTACAACAATATATATTACCTAGCTTTATATATATGCACCCCCTAAATGATTAAATTTACCAAAACAATTATATGATCACGTTACTCGCCGTATTTCCTAGAATATATATTTCAAAATTCATAATGATCCGTTCATTAGTTTCAATTATCCTGTACATAGAAATAAATATATATATATATATGTATCTAAATGAATAAATGCGACAGTTGTTTTTCATTTATCACTCCTATATTATAATAAAAACGGATTACTGTTATTTAAATCAATAATACAACATAAAATCTTAATATTCTGTATATATAGTGCAGATAAACAATTAAGAGAGAATATTTTGACTGCCTAATTAGCATAACTATTTTTCACACCGTTCATAATTAATTAATGTTTGGTATTATAAATTTGGAAATGCATTGATTTGTGTTTTCTATCTATATACAATAATTTCGCCTATATTAACAGTAATTAATTAATGTTATTTATTAAATAAATCGGAACAATAATTAAAACACCTTTATTGTACCTTACCGAAGGTTGTGGCTTGCCAGAATAGAAAGAAGGAGGGGGAGAGTGTTGCTGTCTTGATCGGTCTCTCTCTCCCTCTCCCCCCCCCCTCTCTCTCTCTCTGCCCCGTTTCTTTTGCCCTCTTTTTGCAGTTTTTAGAATTTCAGTGAAAACTAAATAAATAACTTTTTTATTTGTTAAGTTTAACAACAAACAATGTTTACAAAGACCTTTTTACTATTCTCATTGACAAATGAAAACAAAAGTTTAGTAGCATTGTAATCTGTCTAAATTACGAAAAAAAACTATAGATTCGTATTTTGATGTAATTTATATGATACGATTGTAGACTACTGCTCTCCGCCAAAAAAACTACCTTTTTTTAGGCGATCATTTGTGAACACCCAGTGTTCGTAAATAAATTCTATTTTTCAGGACAGTTTTAGGGCAGTTAACAAAATTCTTTTTTGCTATGGGAGTTAAATCGGCTGCGCTTTTTTTTTTGTTTAAAAATGTTTTTTAGACGATTAGTGTGGTTTTATGACATTGCGACTCGGACTTAGGGTTAGTGGTACAAAAATATTATTAAGTTCCATAAAGAGATAGAATGGCCCGGAAATTGGGGCACATTTTATGCTGAATATATATATACAACTGATCCCCTATTCTAAATTCTAAACTATTTTTTTTCTGTTTTCTATGGTATTTACACGTAATCGCCTAAAAAAAGCAGAATATCATTTTTTTCGGGCGAGGGAAG
>OY744544.1:15168945-15173945 GCA_963556195.1 Sepiola atlantica
ATGCTTTCTCCTCTCTCTCACCTCATTTTTCTCTTCCCATAACTCTCACCGGTCCCTCCCACTCCCTCTAATCTCTCTTATCCTTCCATTGCTTCCCCTCCTTGCCACTCTATCAATCTTGCAATGGCGGGAAGACAGCATTCGCCATTTGAAAGAAATGTTTCGTGTAGTTTTACTGTTTTCTACCGAATATCAACTAATTCAGTGCCTTTTGGCTAAGATCAAAGTGTAGTATCTGTTCCGATGGATACTGCACCCCATAGACTGGTATTGTCTTGGCCTTCGGGGCTTGATTTACGCCGGTCTATGTGTCTGTCCTGTGCAGTTCTAGGAGGTCCACCCTCCCAGGCTTCGCCTCCCCTATTTGGGGAGGAGTCAGTTTATTGCTTACTGCCTGAGGTGCCCCTGCCGGGGAATGCCGACGGAGCTGCCCAGGCAATTTTTAAACCCCACTTTCCCGACCCGACCTTGGGTCACATCTTACTTGTGGGAGTAAGATAAAAACTGGCCTTGTGCCTAACTCCTGGAGAGGAGTAAATCAATACTCAAGCAAAATATCGACTGTAAAATATTCGCTGAAACAAACGCATTACTCAGAGCGAATGCTTTTGGCGAAGAAGAAAGTGTAGTATCTGTTCCGATGGATACTACACCCTATAGACCGGTATCGTCTTGGCCTTCGGGGCTTGATTTCCGCCGGTCTATGGGTCGGTCCTGTGCAGTTATAGGAAGTCCGCCCTCCTAGGCTTTGCCTTCTCACCCTTTGAGAAGGGGTTAGTTTATTGCAAATCGCCTAAGGCGCCCCTACCGGGGAATGCCGACGGGGCTGCCCAGGCATTTTTTTGTAGTCCAGAGTGCTCAAAATTCTCGGGCGCTGGCTTTTCAAATCCCACTTTCCGACCTTGTGTCACATCTTACCGCTGTGGGAGGTAGATGAATAAATACTCAGGGCGAGTGAATTGTGTCTACATGCCTTTTATGTCCCCTTACGAAAATAAAATCAGGATGTAATAATAATAATAAATCTTATGTCTAGAATACTTATTCCAATTTTGATCAAAATCACATCAATTATTTTGATTCTAGAAAATGTCTAAAATTTAAGGCTAAAGCTGATGGGGTCTTAAAAAGCAATTTAAATTCAGATAACTTGCTTTATTAGTGTCTAATGAATATTGATCACATTTAATGCAAATCTGAAATATTTTAATTTTTGAATGGGAGGTTGTGTCCATTAAGATAGGCTAAGAGAAACAAAAATTTGGTAAATAATTATTAATTGATGTCTAATACGTGTTTTTTTTTAAATCTCACAAAACTCGGAGGTATCTAATTTTTTATCCCTTTTTAAAGAAAACTAAATTAACCTCAATATAGCCCGCATTGCGACCTCTCACGCCTACCGGCTGTGTTCTAAAATCCATAATAATCGATTAATTAGTTCATGAGTTAATCCCATACGTATAAATATAAAAATATACACATACCTAACTTCTACTGAACTAAAAAAAAAAAACATTTTGCTAATAGGAGGGAATTGCGTGTTCATGCCTTTTCCAACAGTAGTATTGTGTACATTTCCGCGACAGATCAACGGGGATTTGAACTCGACATAGCCAACCAACAAACTAGTTTTTATTTGTGTATTTGTTTTCATGGAAAACGCTCCAGACAAGGCATGAAGCCACTGAAGGAGCTAAAAATTACTACTTTAAGGTCAAAAACCTCCAACAATAAGTGCTAGATGGATAGATTCTGATCCTAAAAAACAGCAATTCTCCCCCCTTTGTCAGAGACATCGCACATGGAATGTGAGGACTCAAGGACAAAATAAGGGAAACGAGAGTTACGAAGCTGCAGAAAGTAAACCCAAGTTAGTCACTTTCTACTCTGTTTGGTGGGCAATCACCTAGAAATTGTGCCGAAAGGTGTTTGATGAAAGTTGTATGATTACTTTCGATCAACACTTAGTCATTTTCAATCATCTCATAATACTATTCATCATTAAAACGACGATCTCATTAAACCTTATCACTGGCCTTAATAAAAAAAATTGCCCTCTAAATCTTCATTCATTATTTTGGGTATTAAATTGATATTTAAAATATGACACATTTTTCTATGTATTCATGTTTTGTTTTGCTTGGTCTATTTACGAGATTTCAACGATTTTGGGATTGATTAATTAATACAGAAGCACAATATATACGATTAATAGAAAACAAGTATTATTCTAACTATGTGTGTTGATACTACGATGACCACATGCGTTCCGAGTCTCTGTTTAAAAGATCCGCAAAACTTTGGTATTTTCGCATTTAAGTCAGAGACTTACTGATCCGATCGGAAACCCATAGAACAAGAAAACCTCGTCCTGAATAAAATCCAATGGAACACAATTGTTTGACATTAATATGTACAAAATAAAATCTTGCTGTTAATAGAGAAAAAGATGAGCTGAATTATTTGACTGGTTCTAAGTCTTATGGGGTACTTGTAAGTTTCTTTTGTGTATTTATTCCTACAAATAGTCGAATCGATTGGTCAGTCAATGAAAGCCTTCGTCTAACGCATGTAGGATAAGACTCAAGTCACAATGTAGTAGCTTGATCTATTACAGTAATAGCAAGATTTCTTGACCGTTGACATGTAAACATATCAGACATGAAGCAGGTGCACTCAGTAATATTTAAAACTGTAAACCCGACTTTGTACTTAAGATGGTGTAAACATATCTGTCTGCAATTAGTGTGACCTATGAACATTTTAGAATGATATCACTAGTGTCATAGTGTTATAGTGTTTATAGTTTAAACGCTAGTTCCCTATTAATATTATAATTCCCGCCCAAACTACCTATTAATACTGGCACTAACACCATATTCTGCACCCGATTCCCCTGAAAATGTACCCGGATGGGCCTGAAATACTTGGGACACCTACAGCTACGAAAAAAAGACCCTGATTCGCAAATGGAAAGGATCAACATTAGGATATCCTCCAGACATAAGGTGTCTGTCATATTCAACAAAATGTGTATATATATATATATATATATATATATATATATATATATATATATAAATTAAGTTCAAATATTAACAGCATGAAAAAAACAATACTTTTCAAAAGTGCTCAATATATATTAGAGCTTTTTATATTTAAATAAACAGTTCCTCTTTAGGGATATACCTGTAGTATATCCCTGAAGAGGAACCGAAGAGGTTCTGAAACAATTGTTGGATACTCAAACTATGTTTATTTATATATATATATATATATATATATATATATATATATATATATATATACACTAAGAATTTAATCCTTCATTTTGTTCTTTTGTCTAGGCCTGACAGATAACAGTTTCTTCTTAAAGGCGGGAATGTTCTTTTATTTGTTTTCGTTGGCGACTCCGCCTTCCGGTTTATAGCGTAAATTCCCCCCTCTTCAACATGGCAACCTTTAATGTTTGACATCTCCAGATTAGCCTTGCAGTTAGTCCCCTTTGAAAATAAACACGCTGGCCGCCGCCGCCGCAAACGACCGGTACAGAAACCGAGGCCAGACAGGCACGTAGACCGTTGATAAGCCGGCATGGAAATGAACTGAAAATACAATCTCGAACAGCGAATCTTCATAACATAAAAGTAAATATATCTCTTTCACTCAGTTAACGATATATACGCATAAGGAGGGCACCCACCCATATATATATATATATATATATATATATATATATATATATATATATATATATATATATATATATATATATATGAACAAATTTTTTTGTGTGTGGTACAAAATTTATAATACTTTTAAATATAATAAACGGAGTCATAGCGAACGAGGCACTATTACAAGAAAAAAAAAGGAAATATATATATTAATGTTTGTATTACAGAAGATCAGAACAACATTGATACCGTCTGTTTCAAATCTTAACAAAGGGCGACTTTAAAGACCTCTTTATCGGACTCGTTTCAGCCTTCCTTTACGTTTGTCTCTCCGGAGAGAGAGAGAGAAACATAAACAGAGGAGTGAGCGAAAGCATGCTGAGTCTGGTTTGACTATGTGAACTCGGTTTGCGCTATGTGAACGTTTGAAATGATTGCTTCCCTACACTGATTATAGCATACGCTTTAAAAGACGTCGTATATAGGTAAAAATAATTGAATAGTTATAAATAAATATTGTTATAAAAGCCCCTTTAAGAGATTAAAGTTAAGCACAGTTCGGAGATATTAAACTAACTGTTAGTTGAGCTAAAAAGCAAGGTTTCAATTAAACTCGTTGAACCCTGTAAACTGGCTGGTGTTTACTGCCCGCTCTATTTCGGAATAAATATAACTTGATCTGTTCTGTATCACGTGACAATTCCTGATGGCTTTGTGGATAGAGCGAAAGCGTGCTGAGTCTGGCTCGACTCTGTTAACTGTGTTCGCGAGTTGCGACTGTTTGAAATTATCGCTTCCCTACACTGATAAAAGCATAAGTTTGGAACGACGTCTTATGTAAGTCAAACTTATTTTAGATTTATTTATAAATATTGTTAACTGGTCTAGCCGCAATCAAGAGCCGTGATACAGCGAAACAGTATGTATGTCGATAAGTATATAACGGCCCCTTTCTTGGGTAGAGCTTATTTGTAAGGATATCGCCAACTGCCATTAGCTTTTAGGCATCGTTCATTGGGCAAAACTAATTCGAGCTCAAGGCACTTGACAATGTTTACATTGAGATATCACTTACATTCAGTCAGTGTCGTATGATAGCACAGGGGTAGAGGCGCCGACTGTCAGCTCGACGGTTGAATTTCAATCCCGACTTGAGGCACTAACTGGTCTAGCAGCACTGAAGAGCCGTGATACAGCGAAACAGTCTGTATGTAGATGAGTATATATATATATATATATATATATATATATATATATATATATATGTGTGTGTGTGGTGTGTCGTGTATGTGTGTGCGCGCGCGTTTGTACACAGAGAGA
>OY744544.1:15181445-15208945 GCA_963556195.1 Sepiola atlantica
AAAGAGGCTCATCTCTTTCTCGGTAGTTATGGCTATTTCGCCAATATTACTGAAGTATATATATATATATATATATATATATATATATATATATATATATATATATATATATATATCAGGGAAGGGTAGGATCCTTGTGTTACCCCTCCTTTAATTCTTTGGAGGTCCCCAGATGCCGGAGAGCCTTCTACTCAAATAGCTTCTTTCCTCGTGCTGCTGGCCTCTGGAGCTCCCTCCCTTCCCCCTGTTTCCCCGACAGTACTGACATGCAGAAATTTAAAACTAATGTGAACAGACATCTCGCTACGCAGATCCCAATTTAGGCTGACCCCTCAACCTTCTCCCCTTTTCTTTTTTCTCAGTAGCCCCTTACGTCTACAGTGGCGGCCCGCCTTGTTTGGGGTGAACCATGTTAAAAAAAAATTAAGTTGTGCCAGTAGCTATAAAATAGACCATTTGAAAATATTGGAACCTTCCTTGTGCCGGCAGAAGGAATTTGTCAGATCGCTAAATCTCTTTGGGAAACTTTGAACTCCCTCCCTTCCCCACCTAACGTAGTTTTTTAACGAAATCATTAAATTCACTTCTTTTAATCGCTCTATCGTTAATTTTGGCACATTCAATTCCCCGTTTGCTCTTTCTTTCGACGATATTATTGATTAAAACTATCGATTTTCTCCTGACGAGATGATAGTCGAAAGGGCCTTTGAGAGATTTCCGCGCATCCTTTTTAAATGCATTTATAAGTTTTGTACCTCAAAACATTTATATATATATATATATATATATATATATATATATATATATATATATATCATAGAATTAACGATAAGTAAAGTATCGTTACAGTGATCTATCGTGATAAAATAAAGCTAAATATGTTTAGTAGAGCAATCAATTTAAAGAAGGAAAGATGAAGATAAAAGAGTACACAAAATTACATAAAACAGGTAATATTTATTTATTATAAATATCACATTACCGAATTTTATCCTCTGACGAGAAGAGTGTTATCTTTGAAAATCCATGGATTAAGGATTAGTGTAACTCCTTGCATCTGAATTTTCGATGTAATAAAATTTGTATCAATTTTAGGTAATTTTAGGTAATTTTGTGCAATTTTTTATCTTCATCTTTCCTTCTTTATATATATATATATATATATATATATACATATAGAAATTTTTTTTTTCTTTAAATCTTCTACAGTTTTAAATCTCAACTGTTAGTTTTTACCCCCCCCCTTTTTTCAAACCTTATTAAACCTTCCTTACACTAAATTTAAACAAACATAAATAACACTCTAAGCAAATAACGCGTTCAAACGAGAGTGACACGTGACTTCACATTTTCGAAACAGATGACAACAGAAGCTGAAGAGAGCTGGATGGCTAAGTCCCTCTGCATTTGAAACCGACGGTACAAATATTGTACTAATTTTTCTGTACCAATATATATATATATATATATATATATATATATATATATATATATATATATATATATATATTCCGACTATGTCGTTGAGTTCTATTTGACTGTCTTGGTGTTTACGCTCGCCAGCATAAATATAACTCAATTTCTCCGTTATCACGTGACAACCGCCCATGGCCAAGGGGATTAGGCGACCGCTTGCAGATTCAAGGTGTCTCTGTGAACCGGGTTCGCGCCCCGTGACCGTCTAAGATTGTCATTTCCCTGCGCTGATGAGAGCCGAAAGCTCGAAATGACGTCGTGTGATGGTAAAATATTAATATAAGCATTTTCGATTTGATTTGTCAAATAATTTTCAGGCGGTGTTAGACTAACCTCGCCTGAAGATGTTTTGACGAATCAAATCAAAAGTACTCGCGAAAAAGGAAAGAAAAATGGAACAAGAAACACAGGGAACTTACATACACCAATTTGACCGAAACACTAAATCGACCATTCGGAAAATTGAAAATGAAAGGTCTTATTAAGCGGAGTGTGTTATTTAATAATGTTTGCTTAAATGAAAATATGCTGCCTAAATACACACAATACACACACACACATATATATATATATATATATATATATATATATATATATATATATATATATAGAATTATAAAAAGAAAAAACTATACACACATTAAGGTTGTACACATTATAACTTATTTCGACCCCTTAATTAGGTCTCCTCGGATGTATAAACAACCACGTCAAAAAACCAAATTTGTTTTTTTGACGTGGTTGTTTATACATCTGAGGAGACCTAATTAAGGGGTCGAAATAAGTTATAATGTGTACAACCTTAATGTGTGTATAGTTTTTTCTTTTTATAATTCTGTTTTGCTCTGTTTAAATTACATTGAGCTCTGTTATTCAGATTCTCAACACAAAATTGAAATCTACACACTATATATATATATATATATATATATATATATATATATATATATATATATAGTATTGGTTGGTCGTCCATTTAAAGCATTGTTGGATATGTTGATAAATTGATATGTAAGCCATTAACAATGCGAGATTAATTTGTATTTTTTTTTAAATTAATCTTATATTTCGGAATAAATTCCATCTTCCGAGGTGACCAGTTATTGAGTCATGTTTCTTTTTAATTTTTTATCAAAAACAAGAATAACCAAACTCATTTCTTTGTTACTTGATAAAACGCCTCTCCGCACTGGTGGTGTTGGCGGCCATGATTCAAAATCCGGTGTCGAACGAATAGCCTGACTAGCTCATGTATTGGTTGGTCGTCCATTTAAAAAAATGACTCAATAACTGGTCACCTCTGAAGATGGAATTTATTCCGAAATATAAGATTAATTTAAAAAAAACAACAAATTAATCTCGCATTGTTAATGGCTTAACTATCAATTTATTAATATATCTATCTATCTATCTATCTATCTATCTATATATATATATATATATATATATATATATATATATATATATATATATATATATATATACATATATATATATATATACATATATATATATATAGCCTCCTTTACTAGTCACTCTGAGTGAATTTACTACTAGCTTCATTGCGAGATCCAACACAGTTTGTTTTTGTTGTTGATCACTCTTCGCTGCTTGCTGTAAATACCCGCCGACTTGGTATTTACAAAGTTAAATTCCTCCTAACCTCCAAGCTAATTTGTGGTGGCCAGCGTGGAAGTCTCTTGACTGCGAATCAGTGGCGATTTGTGATCGGAGTTCGCGCACTGAAGATTGCGTAAGCATAAAACATCGACGTCTGTAGGTAATAAATTACTAATATTTATTTATAATATATATATATATATATATATATATATATATATATATATATATATATATATAATTATTTAATAATGAATATTTAATTATTATCAAATACGTGTGCATTTAATCGTTGTGGAATCATCAGTGTAGATATACATATTCAGACCGTTCGCACGATTCGAACCCCGGAACAGGAATCACATTTAACTCAATTGCGAACGTTGTAACCAATGGGACCAATTCCAACCGTTACACGACGTGATGAGAAATAAATGCTATTCATTTCAAGCAGACGGACAACCATAGTCAGTCGTGATAACAGTGTTCAACAGAAAGGAAGTTGCATTTATAACTTAGATTAGACAGCTCATATTATTCTTATTATATATCTCTCTCTATATATATATAAATATATATATATATATATAAATATATATATATAAATATATATATATATAAAAATATATATATATATATATAAATATATATATATAAATATATATATATATATAAATATATATATATATATTAGATAGCATTTTATTATTATTATTATTATTATTATTACTATTGTTATACAGAATTTTATCTGATATGCAAATTACCATATCGCACGGTAGTCTTAAGGGTAGTATATTATTATTATTATTTTGATTATTATTATTATTATTATTATTATTTATTTATATATAAGTAACATTTTAAGCTGAATTATTTCGACACTTGATTGGGGAAATGGTAGTTTGATCTGTACCATTGGAGAGCCATGCATATAACTGTCCTGTTTTTAAATCTGTTTAATGTTAAGTCTGCACTATTTTGGATTTAGTTAGTTTCTGTGGGAATTTAAACTGCATTTTCCTTCTTTTTTTTGTTGTCTTTTTGTTTAAAATAACTCAAAGCTTCTTTAGACTATATATATATATATATATATATATATATATATATATATAAGTAAATTTCGTGTACAACAGAATCGTAGGATCAACTTTAGATGAAGCATTATTTTAATCAATGAAACAGGCAGGTGGGAAAAAAAGGAAAATTGTTAAAATTACCTTAAGGCCTTATCGTCTGACCCTCTAAAGGTAAACGTCAGAATGGTAAATTAAAAACTAAAAGTCGAATGAGATATGAGCGAAAAAAAATGTTTCAGTTGGAGAAAACGATTGAGAGAGGGGAAAAAAAAAGGTACCTTTTTTTTTTCTCTCTCAATCGTAAAAAAATAATTTCTAAAAAAAATAAATAATAAATATATATGGCACGTTTGATGAAGGGCGATTGAATGCTGTACTCTGCAAATTCTTAGCCGCTTAGGGAGCGGGAAAAATAATTCTAAAAATAAGCAAGGTGTTCTGTCGCCAGTAAAAAACAATAACAAAGCCGCGTGTCCCAAAAGTCACTAACATTTAAAAAAATTAATAAATTGTTTGTTTTTACATATTTTTCTTTTCTTTTTTCAGAGTAGTTGAAGCTATCCCTTCGACGTTATCTTGAGCAAATACAGCATCGAGGAACGAACCCACATTGTATAATGGTACTTATAAACAACTTATTTTGGCTAATATCAAAGTGTAGTATCTGTTCCGATGGATACTGCACGCCTGTCCTGTGCAGTTCTAGGAGGTCCACCCTCCCAGGCTTTGCCTCCCCTCTTTGGGGAGGAGTAAGTTTATTGCTTACTGTCTGAGGCGCCCCTACCGGGGAATGCCGACGGGGCTGCCCAGGCAATTTTTAAATGGCCAGAGTACTCACCTCTCGAGCGCTGGCTTTTCAAACCCCACTTTCTCGACCCGATCTTGGGTCACATCTTACTTGTGGGAGTAAGATAAAACTGGCCTTGTGCCTAACTCCTGGGGAGGAGTAAATAAAACCTTGTATATATACGCAGTTATGGATAGCAACTCTCTGAATTGGTAGTGCGCATGTAACATTTATGTATGTGGTTATAAATATGGTGCTTCTGCAGAGACGGGGCCACTGTTTCGATCGATGGCGGCGGAAACTGCCGACTCCTCTTCGGGAGAAATCGTGCGAAAACGTGAGTGACGGAAAGAAATTTGATTTTGGAGAAGATAACTGTTGAATTGACAATTGAGGATAAGTTAAAATTATGAACATTTATTTATTGAAACAAATTAAACATTATGTACAGCAAATAAATAAATAAAACTTTGATAAACATTTGAAATTTAACAAAAAACGAATTAAATAAAACTTTGATAAACATTATGTACATCAAATAAATAGCAAACTTTTTATTGAAATTAAAAAAAACGTAATAAGTAAAACTAAGTAAAACTTTGATTTGAAAAAAAAGTAAACAATTGACTGAACGATAAATGTGGAAAAAACAAGTTTTTTACAGGGTATTGACTGAATGATAAATGTGGGGGGAAAAAGTTTTAAACAGGGTACAATTCTGCGATCAGTTCAAAAATACTTCAAACTTCAATACGTCTGTGTTTCTTTTGCAATTATCCCCGAGTAAATGCAATAACTCTTCAAAGTTTAATCGGTTTACGTCCATTTCGTGAAAAAGTAAACAATTGACTGAACGATAAATGTGGAAAAAACAAGTTTTTTACAGTGTAGTGACTGAATGATAAATGTGGGGGAAAAAAGTTTTAAACAGGGTACAATTCTGCGATCAGTTCAAAAATACTTCAAACTTCAATACGTCTGTGTTTCTTTTGAAATTATCCCCGAGTAAATGCAAGAACTCTTCAAAGTTTAATCGGTTTACGTCCATTTCGTGAAAAAGTAATTAACCCAATATTAGTTATCTCCCCCAAAATCAAAGTTCTTTCCGTCGATCACGATTTCTCCCGAAGAGGAGTCGGCAGTTTCCGCCGCCATCGATCGAAACAGTGGCCCCCGTCTCTGCAGAAGCACCATAAATATTTATTTATAGAAAATAAGTCTTCAGGTCAAGCACTTTCAGAGAAATATGAACATTTCTAATTAAGTTTTATTGCGAAAGTTCTCACTCTTTATGGCGGATGGAACATTCTCCGAGACTTATTATGTTCTCACATAAATATAGGGTTTATTTCTCTCGCATATAATATGTCCATTTGAAAAAGAACAAGAAACCGAAACCTAACTCATATTGCCAAAAAAAAAAAGAATTAAACAGAATACCGGGAGGGGTGAGAAGTAAAACAGAGAGAAAGAAAGAGAGAGGCAGACAGAGAGAGACAGAGAGAAAAAAAAGAGAGAGAGAGGTGGGGAGAGAAAACAAATCCTTTTTCTTTCTTTTTTTTTTTCTCTTTAAAATCCATATATCATTCCCGTGAATTTTAACCCGTTTTTCTAAATTGCCACACGCCAAGAAACCAGCTTACTTATTTTGGTGTGTCTTTTGTGATGGAAATTGGTTTAAAACGCTCGCCCCCCCACCAAAAAGTAGATTGGGAGCGGGAGGAATTCATCTGTTTACGAAAGTGTCGCCTCCACATACACACACAAAAAAAAAGTGAGATGGAATAATATTTCACTCGCCTTTTCGTAAAGACCACAAAAGGATTTGTTGCAGAGGAAAAGACTTCCACTTACGTAGACATTTTGAATTTCAATTGATAACCATTCTATTTGTCATGTTAAAACACAACACGATTATAAAAAATCGAACGAACGAACCTGATTTATATATATATATATATATATAAAAAACAATATACAAACTTTAATTAAATTACTGTACACACACGCAACCCCATACACACACACACACACACACACACACATATATATATATATATATATATATATATATATATATATATACAGAATTGTACAAAAGCCGATACACTGTCATGTCGATGGTATCGATCAATAATTATTAAAAACTAAGATATCATCAGGAGGAAAAATGTCTGATTTATCGCGCAGATGTTCATATTGGTAAAAAGAAATATCGTCATGCCAGTGTAGCGGCATTTTGTACATGGCTGTATAAGTCTATTTACTATTGAGCACTATTTTATATACCCGGTTGACATTCTGTGGAGTTTTATCCTGTGGATGTTGCTTTTACCTGGATTACTATATATATATATATATATATATATATATATATATATATATATATATATATATATATATATATATATATATATATATATATAAAACATTGAAATAATGTTGAACACACTGCCCTTATTATCTATGATGAGGATTTTTTTAATGATTTATATTACAAAAGAGGAAAAAAGAAACAGGAGAAGGGGAACAAAGATTAAGCACTTCGTAAATTTTTCTTCTTTCTCTATGGGTATTTTTTTCTCTTTCTCCAAACGAGTGTTGAGAAAAAAAAGGCAAAAAAAATTTAATAAAATTACCTCTTTTGAAATATAAATCATCATTAAAAAAATCATCATTATAGATAATAATGGCAGTGTGTCTACATTATTTCACTGTTTATTAAAACTTTGTACCTACAAAAATTTATTCATATATATATATATATATATATATATATATGCATTTAAAAAGGATCCGCGGAAATCTCTCAAAGGCCCTTTCGACTATCATCTCGTCAGGAGAAAATCGATAGTTTTTTATCAATAATATCGTCGAAAGAAAGAGCCAACGGGGAATTGAATGTGCCAAAATTAACTATGGAGCGATTAAAAGAAGTGAATTTAATGATTTCGTTAAAAAAACGATTAAAAGGCACTACGTTAGGGGGGAAATAAAGGGAGGGAGTTCAAAGTTCCCCAAAGAGATTTAACGATCTGACAAATTCCTTCTGCCTGCATAAGGAAGGTTTGCGAATAGCGATAGAGACAGATTCCAATATTTTCAAGTGGTTCTTGTAATCTGCTTTAGGCAAGACCTATATATATATATATATATATATATATATATATATATATATATATATATATATATATATACATATATATATATATACATATATATATATATATATATATATATATATATATATATATATATATATATATATTAGTACTTCATATATCCACATAAAATATTATAAGGAGATATAATTTTTTATGTATCAGTTTTCAGTATTTACTTCAACAGTGCTCGATACGTAAGTAGAGCTAGGTAGTAAGCAGTGAACATATATATGGCAATCACGCTACACAGAGGCTCCCGTGTTTCATCCCCGGGGGGGGAATCGTCAGGATCGTCAGGCTAAAAGCGAATCCTTACTGTGTTTATATAAAAGTGCTCAATAATGCATAGAGCTGTTTAATTGTTATAAAGAGTTTGATCTATTTTCACATTATTTAACAAAGCATTTAACAAAGCATTTAACAAAGCATTTAACAAAGCATTTAACAAAGCATTTGGGAAAACATGTTTCGGTCACAGGAAGTCCGACCTTTTTTGAGCTTCACGTCTTTTTTTGCGTTTTCATTTTATGTGATGAGACAAATTTACTTTAGTTTTGCGATCAACCACTAGACCACAAACACCTCGTCGAAATATGTACGACTTTTTATCGCCATAATGTTAGCTACGCAGTTTTTTTGTTATTGTTTTTACTAGCGACAAAAGCAGATGTCTTAGGAAGTGGAAAAATACTAAGAAAAACATCTGTTCTTATCGCTAGAAAGACAATAAAAAAATGCGTAACTATATATATATATATATATATATATATATATATATATATATATATATATATATATATATATATATATATATGAAAACATATATATATATATATATATATATATAGAGAGAGAGAGAGAGAGAGAGAGAGAGAGAGAGAGAGAGAGAAAGATGAAAAGATAAAATACCGATGGTATGAATTAAAATGAAAACAGTGGAAGACCCAAGAACTTAACGTTTCGCCCAACTGTTGCATGGGCTTTTTCAGGAGCGATCAATGCTAAAAGTGGCAAATTGCCACTTTTAACATTTTTCGCTCTCGAAAAAGCCCACGCAACAGTTGGGCGAAACGTTAAGTTCTTGGGTCTTCCACTGTTTTCATTTTAATTCATACCATCGGTATTTTATCTTTTCATCTCTCTCTCTCTCTCTCTCTCTCTCTCTATATATATATATATATATATATATATATATATATATATATATATATTATATTATAAAATGAAGTAATAAAATAAGGTGTCAATCAAATTTTATTAGAATTCAAAGTTCAAGCAAAGTACTTTAAAGTATTTAGCTCATGAGTTTTCAAAGAAGAATTATCTTTGAAAACTCATGAGCTAAGTATTTTAAAGTACTTTGCTTGACCTTTGAATTCTAATAAAATTTGATTGACACCTTATTTTATTACTTCATTTTATATTATAATATTAATGCTCTATCCAGTATATTGAGCTTCAGTTTGCATCCGGATGTTTCACTAATTATAAGATATTAGTTGACGTTTATATCTTTTGTTGGATTGCTTCATATATATATATATATATATATATATATATATATATATATATATATATATATATATATATATATATATTTATATATTTATTTTGGTACAGAAAAATTAGTACAACATCCGTACCGTCGGTTTCAACCACAGAAGGACTTAGCCATCCGGATCTCTTCAGCTTCTGTGAAGTCACGTGTCACCTTCGTTTGGACGCGTTATTTGCTTAGAGTGTTATGTATGCTTGTTTAAATTTAGTGTAAGGAAGGCGGTACGAATGTTGTACTAATTTTTATGTACTAAAATAAATAAATATTACGCTCTTAATTTTTAATTTTAACTTTAACTCACAATTAATCGAGCACTCTTGCTGGGATTTTTCCTGCTATATTATAAAGAAGTTATATATATATATATATATATATATATATATATATATATATATATATATATATATATATATAATTTTCATTTATTTTAACAACTTCTTTATTTTTGCTCTTCGATAAGATTCTTTCCATCATTTTTAGTCTCAAAAGTAATTTATTAATATTTAATATTTATTCCTATTCGTTACGCGCGTTTCATGACAAAAATAAGATGTGTTTTTTTTATTAGTCCAATTTTTGTCAATCTTCAGACAGTTGTAGTATATATTGTGAATAGTGAAAAAGCATGTCATGGCAGAAACACCGGAGAGAAAAAACGGTGAAATTCCAGATAGAGTTCAGATAAACATTCGACAGATTGAATATATAAGGCAAACACGCACTTGGGGATAAGGTGACTACTTCTAAAACATAAAAAGAAAAAATTCCATTACAATAAAATAATCACACTCGAGAAGACACTCGAATCAGATGATCACACTCGAGAAGACACACGAATCAGATAATCACACTCGAGAAGACACTCGAATCAGATAATCACACTCGAGAAGACACTCGAATCAGATAATCACACTCGAGAAGACACTCGAATCAGATAATCACACTCGAGAAGACACTCGAATCAGATAATCACACTCGAGAAGACACTCGAATCAGATAATCACACTCGAGAAGACACTCGAATCAGATAATCACACTCGAGAAGACACTCGAATCAGATAATCACACTCGAGAAGACACTCGAATCAGATAATCACACTCGAGAAGACACACGAATCAGATAATCACACTCGAGAAGACACTCGAATCAGATAATCACACACGAGAAGACACACGAATCAGATAATCACACTCGAGAAGACACTCGAATCAGATAATCACACTCGAGAAGACACACGAATCAGATAATCACACTCGAGAAGACACTCGAATCAGATAATCACACACGAGAAGACACACGAATCAGATAATCACACTCGAGAAGACACTCGAATCAGATAATCACACACGAGAAGACACACGAATCAGATAATCACACTCGAGAAGACACTCGAATCAGATAATCACACTCGAGAAGACACACGAATCAGATATCCTAACGACAACTCCAAAGCTTATATTTATGAAACTAACCTTAACTAATCCATGCTAGTAGATCGAAAGAAAAACAACGGAAGCCCCCAAAACAATTAGTATATAAATATTTCAAAAACTAAAAACTAAATCAACCACACAATGACAAATAAAAAATAAGAAACAAATATATTACACTGATCCATTCGGTGAAAAAGTAAACTATTAGATTAATAATTCAATAAATAATTAATAAATCCCTTATTCGTCACTTGGACATTGTTTAGTTCAATATCGAGAAATTCTGATTCCTTATACAGGGTGGGCAAAAATAAGGGTCCTATTTTTAAAAATTCATAACTTTTTTATTTATTGATTTTTTTAAAAAAATTTTTTTAGAATAAGTAAAGGACCCCTTCCGAAGCAAGCATGAGCCGTATTAGCCCTAAGGAACGTACCCTCATTTAGAAAACATTATTTTTGCTTAAAAAACTCAAAACAGTGTAAAAATAAATACTTTAGTTTTTGTAAGTTTTAAGAAGTGTTTTTCGGCTAAAATTTGTTTTGTTTATTTCAAAAAATCTCGGAAGGGTCAGTCTACACACACATAAAGTTTGGTGAGTTTAACTTTTATTTTGTGGAAGTTATTCAAATTCAAGTTATTCAAATTTAAAGATAGGACCCTTGTTTTGGCCCACCCTGTATATAATTGTATCACAGTCCATAATTTTCTTCGAATGTCCGACTTGCTTGGCAGGCCGAGAGCAGACTCAAAGCGTTTCCACGAATAATGGCGATAGAGAGGCGTTCGGTAAGCGAAGACAATTCGCGATTGTTACCGGTGTTGCGCGTCATTAATAGACCAAGGCTGCTGATGAAGTCGCGTGTGGCAGAGCCAATCACTCCACTCGTCTCCACAGCGATCGGTTGAAATACAAATCTGTCGAGAAGATCGGTATATTTTGACCGCTTGCGGCTCTCTGCTGCCGCTGCTGCATGACCAGGGTTTGTTGCCGATTCTATCATTGACGAGAGCGCAAAAGTGTCGACACAAGTCGCATCCCATATCAGTGACTTAGTTTGTAAAGGAAAACACCGTCGTGCCATCAGGTCGTTTGCCATCTCCTGTGTCAAGGCCAACCGGTTCGAGGATCGACGGGAAGCCAGCGATGTCTAGTGCTCGTCGGACGACACCATTGAGAGGGCTGTACCTCGGAAATCTGCCGGCGCTCCTTCTACATGAAAAGGGTATGGAGTTCATATATGTCGACCGGCTGGCCACAACGGCAACCGTGACTGCTAACCTGCCTAAATAACTTCTCGGCCTTTTGGTCGGGATCAAAGTGTAGTATCTGTTCCGATGGATGCTCACTCTGTTGACCGGTGTTGTCTTGGCCTTCGGGACTTGATTCCGCCGGTCTGAGGTACTGTCCTGTGCAGTTCTAGGAGGTTCACCCTCCCAGGCTTTGCTTCCCCTCTTTGGGGAGGAGTAAGTTTATTGCTTACTGCCTGAGGCGCCCCTACCGGGGAATGCCGACGGGGCTGCTCAGGCAATTTTTAATAGCCAGAGTGCTCACCTTCTCGGGCGCTGGCTTTTCAAGTCCCACTTTCCCGACCCGAGCTTGGGTCGCATCTTACCTTGTGGGAGTAGGATAAAACTGGCATTGTGCCTAACTCCTGGGGAGGAGTAAATAAAACTTGTGACTGCTGCACATTTTAGAACCTACAGTGAATCTCAAGCAATCGTCATGAACCAAAATTAGTAAATTGGTTTTAACTGTTGTTTATTATTAATTATTACACTAAAATCTTAAAATGTATAATAAAGCTATTTCTAAAACAAAAAATGCGAACATAGCTTCGGAAACATTTGGTTTCCGAGTGATCGGCCACTGAAACAAACACTGATGTACATACTTTGTTGCAATCATTTAAGCACGTAAAATGTGTGTGACAGTGCACTTCTAGCGCTAAATATGGGAGAGATAAACATTATCCCTATGACAGGATCACAGGTAAAATCTGTTTTAGTCTATTGCGGTCGCATACACTAAGAAAACCATGAAAAAATTACAGCAAACAAAAATAAAAGACGTATTGCTAAAACGACAGATCTAAGCGTTATGATCGGCAGTGGCTACTTTGATTGCCAAAATGGGTGACCCGGTTGGCATCCTGCGAATGTTGGCTTTTTTTTATTTCAGGTAACAGAATACAACAGACCAAATACAGGTAACTAAATATGATCACGCAGAGAGAGAAATGGACCACAAAGGAAATTAGACTAGTAATGAGTTGGTATCACAAAAGAAACCCCCACGCAAAGATGGGCTTTTAAACATATAGAACATAATCCCAAAGTTTTTGTTACTAATGGTCACCGCTTATCAAGGCCCGGGGCCACTCGAGGATAAGGGTTAAAGAGATTGTCGGTTGGACAACGATCATCACTATGAGAGGGTTGGAAACAATGAGTGGAATGGTCAGAAGATTACTTAAGAGGAATTGGTTATTCAAGAGGACGGCTCAGCAAGTATTTGTTTACATTAGACTTGAAAACAACCATTTTGTAATCGGTCAGGAAGCAGCCTCGTTATATGTTGATCCATAGATGGGATGGTATAGGAAAGAAACTTTGTTCATGAAAGTTCTGTTTTGGTTTTGGTACAGAGAGAAAGAGAGAGAGAGAGGGGGGTGGTGGAAAGGTTTTTGGCGTTGTTATGGGTGGGCGAGTTCTTGCTGTGAATATTTTACGTGTAGATTTTCAAGCACCCTGTATATCGTTGGAGTAATATTTTTACCCTATACGGGGTGTCAATATTCCATAGCATATTATCTTATAACTGAGTCTCGTCTGATAGGTAGTATTGATTTATTCCTCTCCAGGAGTTAGGCACAAGGCCAGTTTTTATCTTAGTCCCACAAATAAGATATGACCCAAGGTCGGGTCGGGAAAGTGGGGTTTAAAAATTGCCTGTGCAACCCCGTCGGCATTCCCCGGTAAGGCCACCTCAGGCAGTAAGCAATAAACTTACTCCTCCCCAAAGAGGGGAGGCGAAGCCTGGGAGGGTGGACCTCCTAGAACTGCACAGGACAGACAACCGATAGACCGGCGTAAAGCAAGCCCCGAAGGCCAAGACAATACCAGTCTATGGGGTGCAGTATCCATCGGAACAGATACTACACTTTGATCTTAGACAATACCAGGAATAGTTGTACGGTAGTTATTTTATTTCCCCCTTCTCTAGAAGGTTAGACACAAGGTCAGGTTTGGTTTTAATGAAAATGTTTCAGTGGAACGAACTGGGTTCGAACTAGGCACACCCAGATTTCAGTCCGTGTCGTTAACCACTTAGCTAACGTAACTAGTTATGCGTCCTCAGGCAGCAAGCCTGTGGCGGGAGAGAGAATCGAGAAAGGTCAACTTGTCCGCTGTGAGGACCCCGTCTTCTAGAAGCTCCCGATTCTCCCACGCTATGTTTTGTTTTTTTCTTTTTTTCTTGAATGAGACAAACGTCTTTATGGATAAAGCAAACGGCCACAACTCTGTAATTTATACGTTTTTTTTTTGTTTTTTTTTTTGCCCATTCTCTCTACCCAGCCACCCGTATTTTTTTTTTTTTTTTTTTTACTTTATTTATTTATTGTTATTGTTATGTGAGGGAGTTATCGAATTGGTTGAGACGTTAACCCGACCGTCTTGAAACCGGAGCCGAAACAGGAGAAAGTTAGTAAAGAATACAAAAAAATAAATAGTAAAATCATGTATATGAGCGTACATCTGGCGGCAACGTGGACGATTGCATGCTTACCCGAGGAAGAGAAACGCTCGCTCAGCACTCCCCCTTTTTCGACATACATTATTTGCCCTCCTCAGTCCCTTACACTCCCCACCATACGTTTTTTTTTCTTCTTTTTTACAGCTGCATGTTGTTTTGTTGTTGCTGGGTTTTTTTGTTTGTTTTTTTGTTTTCTTTTACTGTATCAAGTCAGACACAGTATAGTGTCAAGCTTTTGGCGACGTAGTTGTGCAGATGTAGAAGCTGGGCCGATATAACGAGAATCTACGGGTTTTCTTTTCCTTTTATAGTCGATGGTTGAGTCTTTTATTTATTTTTTTTTTTTTTTTCTTAACGATATATCCCTAAAAGATCGGTTTTACGAAATCTAAAATATAAAAATATACCATTTGAAGTTTTTCTTTACGGCACTTAAAAGATTTTAATGGTTTGCTTTACGGCACTGAAAAGATTTAAATATCATCCCGCAAGATTTATATGTACGGCACTTAAAATATTCAGAAGACTTCTGTACAGCACCAAAATGATTTAAATCCGTTGTTTTACGACACTGAAAAGATTTAAATATTACCCCGCAAGATTTATATGTACGGCACTTAAAATATTTAGAAGACTTCTTTTGTACAGCACCAACATGATTTAAATCCGTTGTTTTACGACACTGAAAAGATTTAAATATTATCCCGCAAAATGTATATGTACGGCACTTAAAATATTCAGAAGACTTCTGTACAGCACCAAAATGATTTAAATCCGTTGTTTTACGACACTGAATAGATTGAAATATTATCCCGCAAAATTTCTATGTACGGCACTTAAAATATTCAGAAGACTTCTGTACAGCATCAAAATGATTTAAATCCGTTGTTTTACGACACTGAAAAGATTTAAATATTATCCCGCAAAATTTATATGTACGGCACTTAAAATATTCAGAAGACTTCTGTACGGCACCAAAATGATTTAAATCCGTTGTTTTACGACACTGAAAAGATTTAAATATTATCCCGCAAGATTTATATGTACGGCACTTAAAATATTCAGAAGACTTCTGTACGGCACCAAAATGATTTAAATCCGTTGTTTTACGACACTGAAAAGATTTAAATATTATCCCGCAAAATTTATATGTACGGCACTTAAAATATTCAGAAGACTTCTGTACGGCATCAAAATGATTTAAATCCGTTTTTTTACGACACTGAAAAGATTTAAATATTATCCCGCAAAATTTATATGTACGGCACTTAAAATATTCAGAAGACTTCTGTACGGCACCAAAATGATTTAAATCCGTTGTTTTACGACACTGAAAAGATTTAAATATTATTTCGCAAAATTTATATGTACGGCACTTAAAATATTCAGAAGACTTCTGTACGGCACCAAAATAATTTAAATCCGTTTGTTTTCCGACACTGAAAAGATTTAAATATTATCCCGCAAGATTAATATGTACGGCACTTAAAATATTCAGAAGACTTCTGTACGGCACCAAAATGATTTAAACCCGTTGTTTTACGACACTGAAAAGAGTTAAATCATTTATATAACGCCACCAAAAAGACTTACATATTACAATGGGAGTTTCATATTAAGAATTCGTATTAACGCAAGATTTGAATTCCTCGGTTTACGACACTTAAAAGTTTTAAATGTCCTGGTTTATGGCACCGAAAACATTTAAATATAATCCGGGAAACTTTGTATTACGACGCTTAAAAGTTTGAAATTATTTTTACGGCATTAAAAAGATTTATATAAAACTGTATAAATTTTATATTATGACACTTAAAGTATTCACATGATTTGGTTTACGACACCGAAAAAAAACATATATAATCCTAGAAACTTTGTATTACGGCACTTAAAATAATTAAATGCTTTGCTTTACGGCGCTGAAAAGATTTAAATATAAGCCTGCAAGCTTTATATTACGACACTGAAAAAGTTCAAAGGATTTGTTTTACGGCACCAAAAAAGATGTTATTGCTTTGTTTTACAGTCTGGAACAGATTTTAATATAACAGCGGGAAGCATTGTATTAACGCATTTAAAAATACAAATGCTTTCGTTTACGACACTGAAAATATTTAGAGATAGTCTTGAAAACCTTGTATTTCTCCATTTAAATATTTTTTAGTGATTTTCTTACGACTCCAACACTTCACGCTTTTTATTAACGCACTTAAAATAATGAAACGGTTGTGTTTACGGCATATAAAAGATTTAAATGATATGGTTTATGGCACTGAAAACATTTAAAGAAAATTCTGGAAGCTGAATATTACAGCACTGAAAAGATTATGATGCTTTGTTTTTCGACATTAAAACGCTTTAAATAATTTGTTTTAGGGTACTTGAAATATGTAAATGATTTTGTTTACGGTAGCAAAATGATTTAATATTATCCTGGAAACTTTGTGTTACGGCACTTAAAATATTCAAATCATCTGTTTTACTGCAACGAAAAGATTTTAATTCTTAGTTTTATAGCATTGATAAGAGTTAAATATAATCCTTGAAACGTTGTATTACGACACTGAAAATATTCAAATGATTTCTTTTACGACACTTACCTTTTGTGCTTTTATAATTGATGGTCGGGTATGCTTTTTTTTTCTAAACTATATTCGCCTGAAAGATCGGTTTTATGCTATCTAAAATATAAAAATATAAGATTTGAAGTTTTTTTCTTCTTTACGACACTTAAAAGATGTAAATGGTTCGCCTCACGGCACTTAAAAGATTTAAATGTAATCCCCGAGATTTGTTTGATGACACTTAAAAGATTTAAATGATTTGTTTTATGGTACCAAAAAGATTTAAATGATATGTTGTATGGTACCAAAATGATTTAAATGATTTGTTTTATGGTACCAAAAAGATTTAAATGATTTGTTTTATGGTACCAAAAAGATTTACATGATTTGTTTTATGGTACCAACATGATTTAAATGATTTGTTTTATGGTACCAAAAATATTTAAATGATTTGTTTTATGGTACCAAAAAGATTTACATGATTTGTTTTATGGTACCAAAAAGATTTAAATGATTTGTTTCATGGTACCAAAAAAAGATTTAAATGATTTGTTTCATGGTACCAAAAAGATTTATATGATTTGTTTTATGGTACCAAAAAGATTGAAATGGATTGTTTTATGGTACCAAAAAGATTTCAATCATTTATTTTATGGTACCAAAAAGATTTAAATGATTTGTTTTATAGTACCAAAAAGATTTAAATGATTTGTTTTATGGTACCAAAAAGATTTAAATGATTTGTTTCATGGCACCAAAAAGATTTAAATGATTTGTTTTATGGTACCAAAAAGATTGAAATGATTTGTTTCATGGTACCAAAAAAGATTTCAATCATTTGTTTTATGGTACCAAAAAGATTTAAATGATTTGTTTTATGGTACCAAACAGATTTAAATGATTTGTTTTATGGTACCAAAAAGATTTAAATGATTTGTTTTATGGTACCAAAATGATTTAAATGATTTGTTTTATGGTACCAAAATGATTTAAATGATTTGTTTTATGGTACCAAAAAGATTTAAATGATTTGTTTTATGGTACCAAAAAGATTTAAATGATTTGTTTTATGAGACCAAAATGATTTAAATGATTTGTTTTATGGTACCAAAATTATTTAAATGATTTGTTTTATGAGACCAAAATGATTTAAATGATTTGTTTTATGGTACCAAAAAGATTTAAATGATTTGTTTTATGGTACCAAAATGATTTAAATGATTTGTTTATGGTACCAAAAAGATTTAAATGATTTGTTTTATGGTACCAAAATGATTTAAATGATTTATTTTATGGTACCAAAAATATTTAAATGATTTGTTTTATGGTACCAAAAAGATTTAAATGATTTGTTTTATGGTACCAAAAAAATTTAAATGATTTGTTTTATGGTACCAAAAAGATTGAAATGATTTGTTTTATGGTACCAAAATGATTTAAATGATTTGTTTTGTGGTACCAAAAAGATTTAAATAATTTGTTTTATGGTACCAAAAAGATTTAAATGATTTGTTTTATGGTACCAAAAAGATTTAAATGATTTGTTTTATGGTACCAAAAAGATTTAAATGATTTGTTTTATGGTACCAAAAAAATTTAAATGATTTGTTTTATGGTACCAAAAAGATTGAAATGATTTGTTTTATGGTACCAAAAAGATTTAAATGATTTGTTTCATGGTACCAAAAAAGATTTCAATCATTTGTTTTATGGTACCAAAAAGATTTAAATGCTTTGTTTTACGACCTTGAAAAGAGTATTTTTAAAAAACAGCGGAATTATTATATTAATAGATTCAAAAGATTTTGATGCTTACGATATCGAAAACATTTTAATGTAATCCTGGAAATGTTGTATTTCTCCATTTAAAAGTTTTAAAAGATTTTCTTACGACACTAACGCTTCGCCCATTTTCTTAACACACTTAAAATAATTAAACGGTTTGGTTTACGGCAATTAAAAGATTTAAATTCTTTGGTTTATGGCACCGAAAACACATCGCATAATACGTCACGTGCCCAACTAATAAAACAACAACTTATAGGCAAAAATTTGACTTTATTGATCAACATGGATGATACACCGATTCCACCGATTCCACCGATTCCACCGATTTCACTGATTCCACCGATTTCACCGATTCCACTGATTCCACCGATTCCACTGACTCCACTGATTCCACTGATTCCACTGATCCCACCGTTTCCACCGATTCCACTGATTCCACTGATTCCACCGATTCCACCGATTCCACCGATTCCACCGATTCCACTGATTCCACTGATTCCACCGATTCCACTGATTCCACCGATTTCACTGATTCCACCGATTCCACCGATTCCACCGATTCCACTGATTTCAACCGATTCCACTGATTCCACTGATTCCACTGATTCTACCGATTCCACTGATTCTACCGATTTCACTGATCCCACCGTTTCCACCGATTCCACTGATTCCACTGATTCTACCGATTCCACTGATTCTAACAGTTTCACTGATTCCACCGTTTCTACCGATTCCCTGGCGATTCGATGCATTTTTTTTTGTTTTGTAGAACGATTTATCTGTGGCCTCAAAATAGGACTCTGTTTTCGATATAACTTCTTCATTGGAGCAAAATTTATTTCCTTGTAACATTTTGTTTTTTAGTTTTACAAAACAGTCAGTTTTCGCTGGGGGCAAGATCTGGAGAACAGGATGGGGGCGAAAGCAACTTGCAATGCAAATCATGTAATTTTGCCATCGTTGCGATTGACATGTGACCTGTGACCTGTGACACGGTGCATTTGTTAAAAACAAGTCAAAATAGGTTTTTCCTTGACAACTCAAATCCCGTTAGGGTCAGGTGTGACCTTGCCCTCACGAGTTGATATTCCAAAGTATTTCTAGCAAAAGCCGACTTTGCGTGTTCAAATCACGTCGGGGTCACCATTTGTAAATTGTTGGTCCCTTCCTTACATTTATCGCACGAAATGAATTGAACGAACAACAACCGAGTAACAGGCAACAAAAAAGGGTTTATTTAACAGAGGGTTGGAACTGTGTCCCAGTGAAGAAAAGAGGCTGCCGGGTCGTCAGCAAATATATTCCCAGTGGAGATGGCTGCTGCTGGAACGATGCAGGGGAAAGGCAGGAGAGATGTTTCTTCGTTGCTGGCCGGTTTCTCTCTGCTGACTTCTTTAACTGACCAGGTGGTAGAAAATAGTCCATGAGGAGACAGTTGATATCAATACGCCCTGCAAGCCGATTGGTCAGCGTATTACCAATTTGCTCACAGGGGACGAGAAGAAATAGATCCTATTTCAGTCTGCTACACAGTCGCCGCGTGACACTGATTATGGTTCATAAGACGACATATAATATAACATCTCAACGTATTAGCTGTTTCAGTTTTATGTTATTGTGGACTAATACTTAATTGTAATCATTTTTAATCCCAGCTTACATTTCTCACTATCTTGTTTGATTCGCCATCTAATCAGGCGACTAGTATCGAAAACAGCTTCTTCGATCGCCTTGTCATCTGACCGCCGTCCTTTTCGGTCTTTTGGCCAAGATCAAAGTGTAGTATCTGTTCCGATGGATTCTACACCCTATAGACCGGTATCGTCTTGGCCTTCGGGTCTTGATTCCACCGGTCTGCGGGTTTGTCCTGTGCAATTCTAGGAGGTCCACCCTCCCAGGCTTTGCCTCCCCTCTTTGGGGAGGAGTAAGTTTATTGTTTACTGCCAGAGGCGCCCCTACCGGGGAATGCCGACGGGGCTGCCCAGGCATTTTTTGTAGGTCAGAGTGGTCACCTTCTCGGGCGTTGGCTTTTCAAATCCCACTTTCCCGACCTTGTGTCACATCCTACCTTGTTGGAGGAAGATAAATAACCGTCCTTTACGGATCCGCTTACGTTACTTGTCCCCAAGAAACACCGTGACTAATTCTTTAGATATCGCGTTGCATTTGATGACCAACCCCTGAACCGTTTTTGATTACAGACCAAATTTTGTTTGTCTAGAAACAGGACGTTTGTTTTAGTTTGGGCCAGCTTTAACAGCCCGTAAATCTGGCTATGATTAGCGACATTTTTGTTTCGGGCGCTGATTTGATCAACTTATCCTGATGATGCTTCCGGTTACTGCGTTCAGCTACAACTTGCGCCTCTGTTTATGCCGACGTTCCGGTTACTTCTATCCTGCCCCTGCTAATTTTCTTAAAATTTCACCTGGTTGTCAACTTCCTACTATCTTTCCAGCAATTGACCCAACTAGCCCATAAGCCGAGCACAGCAACCAAAGCCTCTCTTTCCTAACTATACACTGGCATTTCATTCCCCTATCCTAATACAAACACTGTCCATTTCAGGACAAATCACCAACTAAACATTCTAAGATTTTACCTGTCCTTTTCAGGATAACCTAAAAACTACAATGCAATGCATTACATGTTCTTCCCAGAACAATTTCACTTTTAGTCTACCCAATCTCTGAGCGACGTCCATATCCGCCCAGTATTGATTGGAGTGAGCGATCAGACCTACTGAGCTGTTTATTTAACCTCGGCCATATCCATATTCTGACCACCAACGTTTGATAAGTAACTCGAGCATGCACTACTCGTCAGCCCTTCCTGTGACGCCGGTCCCTAAAACAACCCTTCCTCATTTTACATGTACCTTTACGCTCTAATAAACCTGTTTGTTATTATTTACAAATTTAACTAATGTGCGCGTCATCTTTCTCTATCATTTTTATATTTGTTCTGTGTCCTTAACAAGTTGTAAAACAGATTGCTGTCATCATGCCCTGCAATAATATTACGACATTTTAAATTTCAAATGATTTGTTTGCGTCACCGAAATTTTTGTAATGATTTGATTTACGGCATTGACATGACTTAAATATTACACAACATTTAAAACCTACCTTCTGCTTAACTCGGCCCCCATAGGCAAATAGGTACAAAGTTAAAATACTTAAATTCTTTAGTTTACGACATTTAACGTTTTTAAATGCTTTGAGTTACGACATTGATAAGATTTAAACATAATTTTTCACGCTTTGCATTGAAGAACAAAAAAAGAATTAAATGTTTTGGTTTACGGCACTTACATGATTTAAATTATTTAGTTTATGGCAGAGAAAAGATTTAAATATAATCCTGGAAGCTTTGTATTACGGGACTGGAAATATTCAAATGGCTTGTATTACGACACGGAAATTATTTACAGCACTTAATCGATGTAAATGCTTTGGTTTACGGCACTGTAATGATGTATGTATTATCCTGGAAATTTTTTTATTACGATACTACGATTCAAATGATTTTTTACGACACCGAAACGATTCAAATTATTTGTTATACAGCACTGAGACGATTTAAAATCTTTGCTTTAACAACACTTAATAGATTCCAATGCTTTATCCCGTAGAATTTGTATTACAGCACTTAAAAGTTTAAATTATTTGTTTTACGGCATTGAAAAGATTTAACAGTGTCCATCTTTGGTAACCCTGGTCACCGCTACACTTTATTTGTTCTTGGCCTTTTGGCTAAGATCAAAGTGTAGTATCTGTTCCGATGGATACTGCACGCCTGTCCTGTGCAGTTCTAGGAGGTCCACCCTCCCAGGCTTCGCCTCCCCTCTTTGGGGAGGAGTAAGTTTATTGCTTACTGTCTGAGGCGCCCCTACCGGGGAATGCCGACGGGGCTGCCCAGGCAATTTTTAAATGGCCAGAGTTCTCACCTCTCGAGCGCTGGCTTTTAACCCCACTTGCTCGACCCTATCTTGGGTCACATCTTACTTGTGGGAGTAAGATAAAACTGGCCTTGTGCCTAACTCCGCGAGGAGTAAATAAACACCGCTACACTTTATTTGTTCTTGGCCTTTTGGCTAAGATCAAAGTGTAGTATCTGTTCCGATGGATACTGCACCCCATAGACTGGTATTGTCTTGACCTTCGGGGCTTGATTTACGCCTGTCTATGAGTGTGTCCTGTGCAGTTCTACAGGTCCACCCTCCCAGGCTTCGCCTCCCCTCTTTGGGGAGGAGTAAGTTTATTGCTTACTGCCTGAGGCGCCCCTACTGGGGAATGTCGACGGGGCTGCCCAGGCAATTTTTAAATCCCACTTTCCCGACCCGACCTTGTGTCACATCTTACTTGTGGGAGTAAGATAAAAACTGGCCTTGTGCCTAACTCCTGGAGAGGAGTAAATCAATACACTACATTAACCTATGTTTAAAGCAAGTCTAAATTAAGTACTTATTAATATTTAACTTAGCATCGTATCCATGCTGGAATCTATTATTTTACTAAAACTCAATTAATAAACGTTTATTTCGTCAAGGCACTACCTTTTTATTTGTAAATATGTGTGAATCAGACACCGTTGCTTGTTTTGTTGGTATTAATTGATTAAAGAGAAATTCAGTTTCCACACCGCGTTTCACCGGTACTAATTAACGAAAGAAACTTTCAGTCTCGACACCGTCTTTTTTAAACAATCAACATGGCAGGCCGGCATGTATAAATTCAAAGAAATTCAGTTTCTACACCGCGTTTTACCTGTACTAATTAACGAAAGAAACTTTCAGTCTCGACACCGTCTTTTTGAAACAATCAACATGGCAGGCCGTCATGTATAAATTCAAAGAAATTCAGTTTCTACGCCGCGCTTTCTCGGTACTAATTAACGAAAGAAACTTTCAGTCTCGACACCGTCTTTTTTAAACAATCAACATGGCAGGCCGGCATGTATAAATTCAAAGAAATTCAGTTTCTACACCGCGTTTTACCGGTACTAATTAACGAAAGAAACTTTCAGTCTCGACACCGTCTTTTTTAAACAATCAACATGGCAGGCCGTCATGTATAAATTCAAAGAAATTCAGTTTCTACACCGCGCTTTCTCGGTACTAATTAACGAAAGAAACTTTCAGTCTCGACACCGTCTTTTTTAAACAATCAACATGGTAGGCCGTCATCCAAATGGCTTATTGCCATCCAAATCCCAGGGAAGACCAATGGTCGTTGCCAGCGAGAAATCGATGGTAAGCGTATGTTGTGATAACGCAAAGTAATTTGCTATAGTTATCGAAAGAGGAAGAGAGTACTGGAAACATGGGGAGACTTGTTGTCTCTCGGACTCTAGGGAACACCACCGGTGACTATTAGTGAGCAATCACTGACGATGCCCTGTGTGAGAACTCCTAGTGAGTACTACTACTACTACTACTACTACTACTACTAATAATAATAATAAGAAGAAGAAGAAGAAGAAGAAGAAGAAGAAGAAAAAAAAAAGATAATAATAATAATAATAATAATAATAATAATAATAATAATAATAATAATAATAATAATAATAATAATGATGATGATGATGATGATGATGATGATGATGTAAGTCATTTACTGGAGCTTTCAGTTTAAAAGTTACTGCTCCCGGGCCACACTGAGTTTTGGCTTCCCCCCTCCCCCCGTTTCTTCAGAAAATATAATGAAATCCATATTTGTTTTAATGTATTCCCGGGCAACGCCGACTTGCTTATCTTTTACCCTCTCTTATTAAAAGAGAATGGGTTCAGCCTTCAGGAAAAGTATGGCCAACAGGAGCAAGAATGAAAAAATAGTATTTATTGTCAGGAGTGAGGGTGGGAGGATGGTAGGAGGTTATTACAGAACCTATATCTTCGGGTTCCTCTGTTATTCTCTCACTGTTTTTTTTTTTGTTTTTTTTGTCTTGTTTCAGTAGAGACCAGATTGTTCGATTGCACCCCATGAAAGGGAGTTGTTCTTTTGATTGTTATATTATGTTACTAAACCTCGTTGTTTTGCAACCCTAACTGCTGCTTTTTCCCCTTTTGAGTACCCTCCATTTAGTTTAATTTTGTAACCTAATATTACCAGGTGAAAGGTATATTATACCTATAAACATGTTTCTAACACGTAACGCGTTTCGACGACTATATTAGACTTTGTAAACTCGAACATTAACTCCAACACGCCAATGGGCATATCCTTTTCTCAAGTATCTCATCAAAGGCTGAAAACAAAGTCCTTTAATAAAACAAAGCCGGCCACGTGGGTGAGGTCTGCACTAGTGTCCACCGATTGCGATAGATCCGATGACGTACTGGATTTCAAACAAACACATGTGTGAAAAGAAAAATGGCCAAGTGGCAAAAACAAAATGTATCAAAGATACGAGAGAAGAATGGTTGTTGTAAATCGATAGTGGGTTCTTTGAAGTCGATCGGGCAACTGGCTGCCAGTTAGAAGGGCGGATCCTCCAAAGATTCGTTTGAATTAAGTACCGGATTCAAATTCGCAAGTGCTGATGGATTTTTGACACAGGCACCTGTTTCGTAAACTTTTTTTTTATCCTGAAAAGCTTGCGGCCTCGCTTTTAAATAGCTTCACTATTGAGTCGGACGTAACTTTCACGTCAGTTAGACCTTCTTACTTTTCGTTTTCTCGTTTTTTCGTTTCGTTTTTTTTTTTCTAGCGGAAAATCACCGACGTTGTCCGGGAAGTAATACGGACTCTGTGTACTCATGCTGGCGCATAACCACATTGACACACCGATTCTCGCTAGATTACCGACGTTAAGCGACGTTGAGCCTGGTCACCGGTTCTCGTTAGATCACCGAAGTTAAGCGACGTTGAGCCTGGTCACCTGTTCCCGTTAGATCACCGAAGTTAAGCGACGTTGAGCCTGGTCACCGGTTCTGATTAGATCACCGAAGTTAAGCGACGTTGAGCCTGGTCACCGGTTCTCGTTAGATCATTAAAGTTAAGCGACGTTGAGCCTGGTCACCGGTTCTCGTTAGATCACCGAAGTTAAGCGACGTTGAGCCTGGTCACCAGTTCTCATTAGATCACCGAAGTTAAGCGAAGTTGAGCCTGGTCACCGGTTCTCGTTAGATCACCGAAGTTAAGCGACGTTGAGCCTGGTCACCGGTTCTTGTTAGATCACCAAAGTTAAGCGACGTTGAGCCTGGTCACCGGTTCTCGTTAGATCACTGAAGTTAAGCGACATTGAGCCTGGTAACCGGTTCCTGTTAGATCACCGAAGTTAAGCGACGTTTAGCCTGGTCACCTGTTCTCGTTAGATCACCGAAGTTAAGCGACGTTGAGCTAGGTCACCGGTTCTCGTTAGATCACCGACGTTAAGCAACGAGCCTGGTCACCTGTTCTCGTTAGATCACCGAAGTTAAGCGACGTTGAGCCTGGTCACCGGTTTTTGTAAGATCACCAAAGTTCAGCGACGTTGAGCCTGGTCACCGGTTCTTGTTAGATCACCAAAGTTAAGCGACGTTGAGCCTGGTCACCTGTTCTTGTTAGATCACCGAAGTTAAGCGACGTTGAGCCTGGTCACCTGTTCTCGTTAGATCACCGAAGTTAAGCGACGTTGAGCCTGGTCACCGGTTCTCGTTAGATCACCGAAGTTCAGCGACGTTGAGCCTGGTCACCGGTTCTTGTTAGATCACCGAAGTTAAGCGACGTTTAGCCTGGTCACCTGTTCTCGTTAGATCACCGAAGTTAAGCGACGTTGAGCCTGGTCACCGGTTCTTGTTAGATCACCGAAGTTAAGCGACGTTTAGCCTGGTCACCTGTTCTCGTTAGATCACCGAAGTTAAGCGACGTTGAGCCTGGTCACCAGTTCTTGTTAGATCACCGAAGTTAAGCGACGTTGAGCCTGGTCACCTGTTCTCGTTAGATCACCGAAGTTAAGCGACGTTGAGCCTGGTCACCGGTTCTCGTTAGATCACCAAAGTTAAGCGACGTTGAGCCTGGTCACCGGTTCTCGTTAGATCACCGAAGTTCAGCGACGTTGAGCCTGGTCACCGGTTCTTGTTAGATCACCAAAGTTAAGCGACGTTGAGCCTGGTCACCGGTTCTCGTTAGATCACCGAAGTTCAGCGACGTTGAGCCTGGTCACCGGTTCTTGTTAGATCACCAAAGTTAAGCGACGTTGAGCCTGGTCACCGGTTCTCGTTAGATCACCGAAGTTCAGCGACGTTGAGCCTGGTCACCGGTTCTTGTTAGATCACCAAAGTTAAGCG
>OY744544.1:15216445-15281445 GCA_963556195.1 Sepiola atlantica
CATACATATATATATATACATATACATATATATACATATATAAACGTATATACATATATATACATATACAGGCAATTTCTATAAAACATATTCACGATTCTAAACTTCGACGTCTCATAGAATCATGTTTAATCCTATGTCATAATAACACGATTGTTCAAAGACCAGGTTTATAACATTGCTACCTCTTCTGCTTGATCGATTCTATATGAAATGAACTTAAATCAATATGACAACGGTTAACTTTTAACCCTTGTTCTTCTTCCTCCTCCTCCCCCTCCTCTGCCTCCTCATCCTCCTTTATTTTAATCTCTCCGTCAGTAGTTTCAAATTACTACTAATTCTGTGATACACTTGACGTTTTCAATCAGCAGGCGGCAGTCAATCGCTGTTTTTTTCTCTCTTTCTTCTTCTTCTTCTTCTTCTTATTCTTTTTCTTTCTCTTATTAACATTTCTCGCTTTCCTTCTCCCTTTCTGCTGTCTGTTGCATGTGACTATTTCTTCCAATCGCATTCCTTGTATAAATTTGAAATCTTTTGCGTTTTTAATTAAAGTTCACCAACCGATTGAGAATGGTCGTATTTTAAACGACTGAAATATTTCGGTAGAACTATACAACATGAGTTTTTGAGTTTATTTTTGTTAGTTGTGGAATTGCTTATCCTTTATTCCATTTTTATTTTTACATTTTGTCCGAAACATAGTTTCTTTTTCCTCGTATATAGACATATATATACATATATATACATATATATATATATATATATATATATATATATATATATATATACATATACATATATATATATATATATATATATATATATATATATATATATATATATATATATATATATATATATATATATGCCATTCACCTCTGTTTTTTTTTGTTATTTAGATAACCTGAGGATACCTTTATGTGCTATAGACGTTGGGTTTTTTTTATTTAAAAAGTCAGCCTATCTGGATGAAACCGCGGTACGACTCTGAATTATGTAACGTATAGTTTGTTTTGAAATACATTTATTTAGTTCTCACTTTTCTGCGATCGAGCACGTTAGTGATTTCTTTTCAACATAACCCTAACCCGTACCCTGACACACTATATATATATATATATATATATATATATATGTGTGTGTGTGTGTGTGTGTGTGTGTGTGTGTGTGTGTGTTTCGCTGTATCGCATGTATTCAGTGTGGATAGACAAGCTAAGGCTAAAGCTGTAATTGAAATCAGATTATTATGACAAGAAACGAACGTCTAACCAGTCTCTGTATCAGCACAAGCTTACTACAGAGAATAAACCCTAAATGCTTCAAGTATCTTTTAAGCTCTTTTCTTTTACAGACAACTATGTATTATCGCTAATGGACACCGGCGATCACACTTATACGATTGTCCAACGTATGAAGTTATAAGCATACGTAGACGCACTCTACGTGCTAGATCAATTAATGAATGGTTTGTTTATCAAAATATTCTCCATCTTTTCCGTATACCACCTCATTGTATTTTATAGAAAATCCTGATAGACAAAACATTTCCATAATCTAGAAAAGATATATAAAAACATTTGTTTTTATTAATTTTTTTCGTCAAAAACTAAAATAAACAAGTGGTTTTCTATTTCTGAATTTTTGAGATGAGGATTGATAATCTATATAATTTTGGTTATCTGGACTACATTTCTCATCTTGAGTGTTATCATCACAACGTTTCGGCCGTTGTAACCTCACGCCTTCTTCAGGTGTATCTCTTCGAACTCGGGAATATTTCTGTCGAACTCGGGAATCTGGACGGAACAAGAGCATGCTGGTGGATTAAATAAAGGGTTCCGTTCGAAATTCCGTCCAGATTCGCAAGTTCGACAGAAATATTCCCGAGTTCAAAGAGATACACCTAAAGAAGGCCGGAGGTTACAGCGGCTGATACGTTGTGATGATAACACTCCAGGTGAGAAATGTAGTCCGAATATCGAAAATTATACAAGTTTTCTTGCTTTAAATGTTGTTTCATTATTTTATTTCTTTTGAAACGCCGCCTCGTATTTATTTTGACGCCGGTTCGTTTTTATTCAGCCTTTTTGTTTCGGCTTTTTACGTGATTCTGAGTCGGCAAAAGTCGGTTCTGGCTGGTTCAAAAGCTGTACCAGAACGAAGAAACGTTTAAAACTTTTTTCCGCTCAGGAATGCATCAGATTTCTGTTACGTAATGTCGGTTTATCTCTTCTAATAAACGTCTTGAGCAGTTAACATCCATAACAAATTGGTCTGACATTGACTGGTTTCGGTTTCGCCCGTTTAAAACGCGGGGATATAAAATCTGCGATATTTTGAAAAAGAAGTTAGAAAAAGATGAAAAATAAGTAAAAAAGGATAAAATAAAACCCAGTCTTTTTTCGATGTCATCAACTACGATTGCAATATATTGAGAGTTGGTAGGAGGTGGGGAAATATCACGTTGCTCTGACGTCACGTGGCGAGAGCAGAAGCGCTTCGACTTTGAGATCGTCCTGCAGACGTGAGAATCAGTAGCCGGCCACTAGTCGCCACTGCCACCCAGCTCGGATCGGGTTAGATTACATGAGAAAAAGAAGAGAAGAAAAAAACATTACAATTAATACCACGTCATGTTTTCTTATTCAAAATAGTAATAACTTAAATACAAAAAGATCGGGTTCACATAACAAGTAGAAACCAGCCACGTGACCGACAAAAGAAAGATGGCCGACCGTAGGAAACAGAAACAGAATACAATCATCCTATATCTCTACAAAGCCACCATCCGCCCAGGCATGGAGTATTGTTGCCACATATGGGCTGGTGCATCATCCACTAGTCTCTCCCTCTTAGACAAGGTCTAAAAAAGAGTCGCGAACTTAATAGGTCCCTCACTATCCACCAAGCTCCAGCCCCTGTCCCACCGCCGCAATGTTGCTTCCTTTTGCCTGTTTTACAAGTACTTCAATGGAGTGTGGTCTGATGAACTTGCTGTTCTGGTGCCCCAACGACCTAAATTCACTAGACCAACCCGACAATCTGCCAAATCCCATCCATTCACTGTGGAGGTCCCGAGATGTCGAAGAGCTTTCTACTCCAAAAGCTTCTTTCTTCGTGCAGCTGGACTCTGAAACTCCCTCTCTGCTCCCTGTTTTCCTGACGATACTGACATGCAGAAATTTAAAATCTCGCTGTACAACTCCCAATTTAGGTTGACCCCCCCCCCTAAAAAACTCTCACCCCTTTTCTTAGTAGCCCCTTACGTCTACAGTGGCGGTCTGCCTTGTTTGGGGTGAACTATGTTATAGAATAAAAAAAGAAGATAAGTTTATCTTGCAGTGTGGCATAGGAAGTTGTTCTTCTTCAAAATAGTAATAACAAAAATACAAAAAGATCGGATTCACATAACAAGCAGAACCCAGCCACGTGACCGACAAAAACAAGATGGCCGACCGTAATGAAACAGAAACAGAATACAACTATGATTATATGTACATCAGTTCATCTTGTAGTGTGGCATAGGGAGTTCTTCTGGCTATGACGGGTTAGTTGGTGACTAATTGAAGATGGGAGTTCCAGGCCAGGTGTCGATCATGTCTTCGGAAATTCTGCTGCATAACTTCTGCAAGTTATTACCATTTTTATTCTTGGCGAATTTGCATAAACTTGCGAAACGTATTTAAGTGCAAACATTGTTTGATTTTGTTAAACTATAAACATTTGCTAATTCGTGATATTTTCCCTTTTTTTGTGTGGCTTCCGTTTTTTTTATAGAATTCTACGCCGGTGCAACATTTTAAAATGTTCCTTCTGAAAAATATTTTAAAAAACGGAACTAAATTATTTCTTGTATACTTGTAAAAGTAAGAAGGATTTTTCTGTGTTCATATACTTAAACGATTTCAGCGGCGAGGGTTAGGGTTAGAGTTAGGGTTAGGGTTAGGGTTAGGGTTAGGGTTAGAGTAAGGGATAGGGTAAGAGTTAGGGTTAGGGTTAGAGTTAAGTTAGGGTTAGAGTTAGGGGTAGGTTAGGGTTTGAGTTAGAGTTAGGGTTAGAGTTAGAGTTAGGGTTAGAGTTAGGGTTATAGTTAGGGTTATAGTTAGGATTAGGGTTAGAGTTAGGGTTAGAGTAAAGGTTAGGGTTAGAGTTAGGGTGTGAGTTAGGGTTAGGGTTTGAGTTAGGGCTAGGGTTAGGTGTAGAGTTAGAGTTAAACGAATTCGGCAGCGAGTAAAATCTACCATTTCCGGAAACTGGGGATATGGGCCATCCAAACTGGCCTTGTGCCAAACAAGTTTACATTGTTTGAGGTTGACCCAAGTAAATCCTCCTCGTATAAACGTGCCAACTTTCTGTCGAAGTAGTTTCCTTCATGTGACTTATAAGGATTTAACCCGTTGCATCTGTAAGGATTCCGATCGAAGGCAAGCCACAAGCAAATGAAATTAACAGATTAGGCAGCGTAATTCATTCATGCTACACTCGCAAGGATTACCCGACGTTCCCCAGGTCTCAAGAATGTTAAACATAAATATACGTAGGCGATATTAAGTTTTTTTTTTTGTAACATATAGTAAATCAATAATATGAATGAAATCCCAATTAATTATAGAGCAGAAAAAATTACCGTAGTAGAGAAAAATGTATTTTTTGTAACTGCACGTTCCAAATATGTTCTTTCGTTGACTTGTTATAAGTAAAATGCACGTTCCAAAAATGTTCAAATCGATAAACAAAGAAGATAATATATTAAAAAATATTTTTTTTAAAAGAAAAGAGAAACCAAGACAATCACGTGGTCACTTGCACCTTGTGTCTTCTGAAAGTTTCTTGTCAAATAATTCTATTTTTGTTTTTGTTTTCACTCGAACAACTTGGCCTGAGGAAGCTTAGCCTAAATAAGGCTGTAACCATAACATGTATAAATGTAAGATAATGAAGAGTGGCACAAATGAATCGTGGACGAGTCCATTGTGGGTGGGACGTCGAGAAAGAAAAAAAAGGCGACTTGATAACTGTTAAAGAGGAGAAGGTTCCGTAGTGCAAAGAGACTTGAAAAACAGTGGTTTTAAAAACGCGAAGAACCGAGACGCTTGGTGATCGGAGTATCGATGTACCGGAAGAATGGAAGTTTACCGATGTTTATGGCACCGATGAAGCTTTTTTGGTTATCGTATCCAAGCCCGTCTTGCTGTTAGACATTTGTGTCCGCTGACTAAAAATGCGGCTGATAAGCAAGTTGGTACAGTGAAGGAATCCCCTGACTTGTACTTCACCAAAGTGCTTGTAGAACAATTGCTTCAGTTCACGCTCGGATAGACAATGCAGAGCAAATTGCTTTCCAATCGGATGTATATACGAACGAGTTTCTAGCGGAAACCAAGTCTGTGACCTCAGCAAGAAAAAGACTTTCATAAGACAAAAGTATGTCAAAAGATTGTTTAATATGTGTGCGCAGCCGTCGTAAACCATCCGGTGATGGGAAATAAAGAAAACCAAAGTTTTTCCACATACGTTCTGTTATTTGTCATTCTTGTTAGATCTTACCGGGTACCCTGAAAGAACGTGTAATGCAGCATAAGCATATGTGGGCAAAAATATTTTTATTAATAAAAACTCATGCAAAATAAATAAATGTAAATACTAGCGAGACCCTGTGGAAATTCCACAGTGATTTCTTCATATTCGGTATAATTTACTGTTAATAATAATATTCCTTTTGAAATAATAAATGTCTGCCAGGTTCAATACTATTAAAAATGACTCTTTCCTCTTCTGTAAAAATAACTGGCATCGTCAGTTAAATATTAGTTAAACCAATACAATGAATGTTTCTTTTTTTATTTATTTAAAATTGTAGCAATTTAATTTATTTAAAACAATAAATATTCTCTGCAAAAATAATTGTCGGCTAAATAGTCTTTAAATCAATGAACCCAATGCACTTTTTGAACTCTATTTATTTAAGAGTGTAGTGTGTTGTTTTTTGTGTGCTATTTTTAACTGAGTTGACCCCAGACAAGGCAAGTTGCCACTGTAGACGTAAGGGACTACTGAGAATTAAAATGAAAGTCAAGGGGATCATTCTAAATTGGGAGTTGTGCAGATAGATGTTTGTTCACATTAGTTTTAAATTTATGCATGTCGGTACAGTCGGGAAACAGGGAGCAGTGATGGAGTTCCAAATGCCGGCAGCTCGAGGAAAGAAGATATTAGAGTAGAAGGCTATCCGGCAACTGGGGACCTCTACAGTGAATGGATGGGATTTAGCTGATTGTCGGGTTGGTCGAGTGTATTTACGTCGACGGAGGTACCAGAGCGACAAGTTCATCGGAGCACATTCCATTGAAGTACTTGTAAAACAAGCACAAGGAAGCAACATTGCGACAATGGGACAGGAGCTGAAGCTTGGTTGATAGTGAGGGACCTATTAAGTTCGCGACTCTTTTTTGGACCTCATCTAAAAGGGAGAGACTAGTGGATGGTGCATTAGCCTAGATGATACAACAATACTCCATGTATGGGCGGATGGTGGCTTTGTAGAGGTATAGGATGCTGTCAGGTGTGCGAAGGTTTCTAGCACGGTAGAGGGAGCCCACCTTCTTCACTGCAGCCTCGACAATGTCTTCTATGTATTTGTTCCAAGTCATGCTATCTGTGAATGTTAGGCCGAGGAGTTTGAACATTGGACTCTCGGGTAGGGTGTTATTTGCCATAGCCCTCGGTGGTTGAAGAGGTTTCTTGTAGTTATTGAGGGAAAGGAGCTTTGTCTTTGCAGCATTAAATGTTACCATCCATTTATAATCCCATTCCACTACAGAGTTGAGGTAACTTTCTATGGATTCAGCCATTCACTCTATGGATAAAACCTACTTAACATTATCCCCAATGATTTTACATTTATAAAAAATACATATGTACAAATTCATCGGTAGGGAAGGGGTGTTCTAAAATACAACAGAGATTGCTGAAAAATAAGATGCTAAGTGTGGTAGTTAGTAGGACCCTTCCCAAATCTATCTAGGTATAAGCTGCTCGCTGTTTTCTGTTTTTTTTTCAAGAGCCGGAAACAAGCAAAACACTTTCTAAGTAGAGAAAAATGGGGACATGACTCATTTGTACCATTAGCTAGGAGACTTTGCTAACTTGGATGGGGTCTGATAAGAACTCAGGTCGACGTGCACCATGCCTCGGCAGGGAACAAGTACTCAAACTTGGTTCATCCAAACAAGCCAGTCCAAAGTGGTTGTGAAAACAAGGGGCTTTCTCAAGGGTAGAGCGATTCATTTCGACTGGGACTTGTACTGGGACAATGCTATATATCGATGACCATGTTAAGAGAAATCTTACTTGTCTAAAGTAATGGTCTTATAATGGTGTTAATTGTGTGGGTTGATTACTGTGTATCCACACATTGTTGTAGGTACTGCAATCGCCTATATTCCTGGCAATAGGTTTCTTTTACTTATTCATCTTCTTTTAATACTGGGCATTGTTTATTTCTTTCCTGGTTTGAGATAATTTTATTTTCACTGCTTCCGAATCTTCTTGGCCTTTTGGCTAAGATCAATGTGTAGTATCTGTTTACTGCACCCCATAGACTGGTATTGTCTTGGACTTCGGGGCTTGATTTACGCCGGTCTATGGGTCTGTCCTGTGCAGTTCTAGGAGATACACCCTCCCAGGCTTCGCCTCCCCTCTTTGGGAAGGGGTAAGTTTATTGCTTATTGCCTGAGGCGCCCCTACCGGGGAATGTCGACGGGGCTGCCCAGGCAATTTTTAAACCCCACTTTCCCGACCTTGGGTCACATCTTACAATAATTGTGGGAGTAAGATAAAAACTGGCCTTGTGCCTAACTCCTGGAGAGGTGTAAATCAATACACTCTGGGTGTTTGTTTTTGTTTTGTCTTATTCTTTATATAACGTTCTAACTTTGACTTACCGGAAATGCGTTTAATTATATTTTGTCTGCCTTCTTGAAATGCACACCGCTGGTGTCGCGAAAGAAAAGGCAATGGCTCACCATCAACCAACCCCACTCAGAAATGATGTATTGATCGTAAGAGGCAGGATCTGTAGCGCTATTATGAAAGTGACACATTTCCTTCCCCCCCCCCAACACACACACACACTATAAACACGTTGGACAAAACGGTTCCCGTAAAATCACCGAAGTTAAGCAATGTTAAGTCTGGTTAGTAGTAAATGGGTAACCATTTGACAAGACTACTGTATTTTGTATTATTTGGATTATTCGGACTACTGATCTCATCTCGACCGATGTAACCTCCGGAACGTTCGAAATGCCGTACAGATTGAGTTAAGCAATGTTGAACCTAGTCAGGAATAAATGGGTAACCATTTGGCAAAACAAAACAGAAATACGAAACGTAAAGGTTATTATTTGGCTTTGTAGATATATGTCTGTTTTATTTTAATCGTGATTTTTTATGTAATTTTCTACATGGTTTAACATTACTCTTTAATTGTTTCTGACGAACATTTTTTTTTGTATTTTTGCTTTTCAACCTGTTTTTATTTCTTTTAGATTCGTTTTAGGTTTTCGTTTCTTCTTTTTCGTTTTAATATTTTTGTCTTTTAATTATTTGTCCTTTAATTTTTCTGTCTTAATATTTTGGCTTTTAGTTTGTTTTTTTTGCTTTTAATTTTTTTAGCTTTTAATTTTGGGGGCTTTTAATTTTTTTGTCTTTTATTTTTTTGACTTTTAATTTTTTTGGCTTTTAATTTTTCTGTCTTTTAATTTTTTGGCTTTTAGTTTTTTAGCTTTTAGTTTTTTGGCTTTTACTTTTTTTGGCTTTTATTCTTTTGGCTTTTAATGTTTTGTCCTTTAATTTTTCTGTCTTTTAATTTTTTGGCTTTTAGTTTTTTGGCTTTTAGTTTTTTTTTGACTTTTAATTTTTTTAGCTTTTAATTTTTTTGGCTTTTAATTTTTTTGTCTTTTAATTTTTGTGTCTTTTAATTTTTAGGGCTTTTAATTATTTTGTCTCTTAATTTTTGGGGCTTTTAATTTTGGGGGGCTTTTAATTTTGTTGGTATTTAATTTTTGAGGCTTTTAATTTTTTTGTCTTTTAATTTTTTTGTCTTTTAATTATTTTGGCTTTTAATTCTTGTCTTTTAATTTTTGGGGCTTTTAATTATTTTGTCTCTTAATTTTCGTAGCTTTTAATTTTGGGGGGCTTTTAACTTTTTTGGCTTTTAATTATTTTAGCTTTTAATTCTTGGGGCTTTTAATTTTTTTGTCTTTTAATTTTTTGTCTTTTAATTTTGGGGGACTTTTAATTTGGGGGGGGGGGCTTTTAATTTTGGGGGGCTTTTAATTTTTTTAGCTTTTAATTTTTGGGGCTTTTAATTTTTGGGGCTTTAAATTTTTGGTCTTTTAATTTTTTACCTTTTGATTTTTTTGTCTTTTCGTTTCAGATTTTCCAGCTCGACCGTTTCTTGTTTTATTTCGTTCCGTTTTCTCTTTTCTCATGTTCTATATACACGTTTTCCTTTAGCTCAGACCACGCATGCTAGCAAAAGCCCCCCCCCCTAAATCCAACCCTTCCTCTCCATGGAAGGAGGCTGGGCAACGTGATAGTGTAAGAGCGACCCAGTTACCATGATAATTCAACATCAAGATGCGTCGTTGTCAGGTCGACTGTGTCTCTACGTGTGGAAAGCACAGACTTGTCAACATTAGTAGTGGAACTGCAATAGCACATTAGTAGAAATAATGTATAGTTTTGGCTTCAGACAGACATAAACCAAATCTCTATTAGTAATAGAAGAACAATAGTACATAATTAGAAGTAATGTATAGTTTTGGCTTCAGACAGACAGATACAAAATCTCTATTAGTAATAGAAAAACAATAGTACATAACTAGAGTAATAGTATAGTTTTGGCTTCAGACAGACAGATACAACATCTCTATTAGTAATAGAACTACAATTGTACATAATTTGAAGTAATAGTATAGTTTTGGCTTCAGACAGACAGATACCAAATCTTTATTAGTAGTAGAAGAATAATAGTACATAATTAGAAGTGATAATATAGTGTTGGCTTCAGACAGATACCAAATCTCTATTAGTAATAGGAGAACAATAGTACATAATTAGAAGAAATAGTATAGTTTTGGGTTCAGACAGACAGGTACTAAATATCTATTAGTAAAAGAGTTTGTTTTATTTTCATGGCTTCCTAATTTTCGATTTTCGTTTTTTTCTTGAAACGAAAATCGTTTCACGTTTTCGATGGCTTTTGCTCCACCCTGTAAGATAAACAGATGCGAGACAATTACGCAAGTTTAGCTAAAAAAAAAAGGTGTCAGCTTCTTGCCACCGGCAACGAAAAACGAAACGAAGACAGAAAAATGAATGGCAGCTCAAAAAACAAAAAAAAAAAAAAAAACGGGGAATCATTTTTCACTATTCATTTTTCAACTCAATTAAAGCTTGTTAAGAATACTCCACGTGGCTTATAATTACGTTGGCGTAAAAAGTTCGAATAAAACGAGATACGTCCATTCAATCTGCGCTTTTTTGCGACGAAAACGAATTAGAAAATACTATTTTAAAATTTAGTGTGACAGACAAAAGAAAATTCTATCTTAAACCATAATTGTGATAGACCAAATAATATACTATTTTAAAATTTAGTGTGACAGACAAAAGAAAATTATATCTGAAACCTAATTGTGACAGACCAAATAATATACTATTTTAAAATTTAGTGTGACAGACAAAAGAAAATTATATCTGAAACCTAATCGTGACAGACCAAATAATATACTATTTTAAAATTCAGTGTGACAGACAAAAGAAAATTATATCTGAAACCTAATCGTGACAGATCAAAGAATATACTATTTCAAAATTTAGTTTGACAGACAAAAGAAAATTATATCTGAAACCTAATCGTGACAGACCAAAGAATATACTATTTCAAAATTTAGTGTGACAGACAAAAGAAAATTCTATCTCAAACCTAATCGTGACAGACCAAAGAATATACTATTTCAAAATTTAGTGTGACAGACAAAAGAAAATTATATCTGAAACCTAATCATGACAGACCAAACAATATACTATTTTAAAATTTAGTGTGACAGACAAAAGAAAATTATATCTGAAACCTAATCGTGACAGACCAAAGAATATACTATTTTAAAATTTAGTGTGACAGACAAAAGAAAATTATATCTGAAACCTAATCGTGACAGACCAAATAATATACTATTTTAAAATTGAGTGTGACAGACAAAAGAAAATTATATCTGAAACCTAATCGTGACAGACCAAATAATATACTATTTTAAAATTTAGTGTGACAGACAAAAGAAAATTATATCTGAAACCTAATCGTGACAGACCAAAGAATATACTATTTCAAAATTTAGTGTGACAGACAAAAGAAAATTCTATCTTAAACCTAATCGTGACAGACCAAAGAATATACTATTTCAAAATTTAGTGTGACAGACAAAAGAAAATTATATCTGAAACCTAATCATGACAGACCAAAGAATATACTATTTTAAAATTTAGTGTGACAGACAAAAGAAAATTAGATCTGAAACCTAATCGTGACAGACCAAATAATATACTATTTTAAAATTTAGTGTGACAGACAAAAGAAAATTATATCTGAAACCTAATCGTGACAGACCAAATAATATACTATTTTAAAATTTAGTGTGACAGACAAAAGAAAATTATATCTGAAACCTAATCGTGACAGACCAAAGAATATACTATTTCAAAATTTAGTGTGACAGACACAAGAAAATTCTATCTCAAACCTAATCGTGACAAACAAAAAAATAAAACTATTTCTAAATTAAGTGTAACGGACCAACAAATATTTTCCTTACCGAATCGTGACAGACCAAAGAAAATGCCGTTTCGTACTTAATTGTAACACCGAAAAATCAAATACTATTTTTAATTAAGCCTGACACATCAAAGAAAATATTGTTTTAAATTTAAACGTGACAGACGAAAAGGAAAATCTATTTCAAACATAAGATTCATGACGCAAAGAAAACGCTATTTCTAAATTTATCGTAACAGATTTAATAAAATACTATGTGACAACACAAAATAGGTTCTATGTTAAACGTAACACAGAAAATGATATTTATCTCCGTAAGCGTTACTAAACAAAGAAAACTCATGCTAGCATTGTCCGCGATGATCCGAGACGCAGTGGATATTGTACTAAGTAAAATTCAGTTCCAAGTGATAGTCATCTGAAGGATGAAGGTTCAATCCTCGGTGCGGGTGATACGAAGAATTGCGACTTACTGAAGACTTCTCTCGTTCATGGCTAAACGGAACGAGAGCATGGATTAAATAAAGGGTCCAGTTCGAAATTCCGTCCAGATTCCCGAGTTCGAAAAGAGACACCTAAAGAAGGCTGGAGGTTACAGCGGCCGAAACGTCGTGATGATGACACTCAAAATGAGAATAGTAGTCCGAATAATCTAAATTATAAAAAAGAAGCAAAATCTATTTTTAAATTAAGTATGACAGACAACAAAAAAACATTGTGACAGACAAAATAAAATCCTATTACAAATCAAAGTGTAACGGACAAAAAAGAGAATGCTATTTCATACTTAAGTGTGACAGACAAAATAAAATCTTATTTAAAATCAAACTGTAACGGACAAAATGGAAATGCTATTTCTAAGTTAAATGTGACAGACAAAATAAACTCCTATTTCAAACCTAGGTGTAACGGACAAAGAGGAGAATGCTATTTCATACTTAAGTGTGACAGACAAAATAAAATCTTATTTCAAATCAAACTGTAACAAACAAAAAGAAAATGCTATTTCTAAGTTAAGTGTGACAGACAAAATAAACTCCTATTTCAAACCTAGGTGTAACGGACAAAAAGAAAATGCTATTTCATACTTAAGTGTGACAGACAAAATAAAAATCTTATTTCAAATCAAACTGTAACAGACAAAAAGGAAATGCTATTTCTAAGTTAAATGTGACAGACAAAATAAAATCCTATTTCAAACCTAGGTGTAACGGACAAAAAGGAGAATGCTATTTCATACATAAGTGTGACAGACAAAATAAAATCTTATTTAAAATCAAACTGTAACAGACAAAAAGGAAATGCTATTTCTAAGTTAAATGTGACAGACAAAATAAAAACCATATTTCAAACCTAGGTGTAACGGACAAAAAGGAGAATGCTATTTCATACATAAGTGTGACAGACAAAATAAAATCTTATTTCAAACCAAACTGTAACAGACAAAAAGGAAATGCTATTTCTAAGTTAAATGTGACAGACAAAATAAAATCCTATTTCAAACCTAGGTGTAACGGACAAAAAGGAGAATGCTATTTCATACATAAGTGTGACAGACAAAATAAAATCTTATTTAAAATCAAACTGTAACAGACAAAAAGGAAATGCTATTTCTAAGTTAAGTGTGACAGACAAAATAAACTCCTATTTCAAACCTAGGTGTAACGGACAAAAAGGAGAATGCTATTTTATACTTAAGTGTGACAATGGAAAATTGTTATTTCTTAATTAAGCGTGACATGTGAAAGGAAATGCTGTTTAAAACTTTAGCGTGACAGACAAAAGGAGAAATGCTAACTGAAAATTTAACGTGGCAGACCAAAGGAAATGCTGCTTTAAACACAGGCGTGACAGACCAACAATATTTAAGCTTCACTAGATGAGCTAAAAGCAGGTCATGGAGAGGTACAACCGCCTGAAACCTAGCCGCAACTCAGTGAATGGCGAGTCACACTGCGACATGTCACTCAGAAGTCGAAACAATGAACAGATGGATCACTACTGCCACATCTCGGGAGGTGCCGCACAGTACACTCTCTCATACCTTGACAAAGTACAAAATCGACTTCGAAATCTAGTGGGAGGTGATCTCTTCTCCTCCCCACAGCCCCTTACTCACTAAAGAGACGTTGCTAGTCTTTTTGTATTGTACCGTAATTTCCGTGAAAAGTGCTCGACTGAGCCCCAACCTGTGGTTGCTCTTGTTAAGACATTAAAACTAAGGACTCGTATTGCTACCACAATGGGAAAAGACTTTCCCTTCTCCCTCCATGTTCATGGCATCAAGCTCATTTGTCCATGAACAGAGCTTTGCAAGCCGCCTTTGAACCGCATCACCTAATTTCACAAGGATGAAATAGGGCCAGCCTAGTCACCATCACGCCCCCTGTTTTGTCCCTTAGTCCTCACATTTCATGAGCGATATTTCTGACCAAGGTCGACTATTTAGAGCCCTGTCTTCGTCCACCTCTCCAGAGAGCGGGCGAGTTAAATATGCAATTTTACAATTGTTCAAAAAGATAAAACAACCAGAGAAGAAGAAAGCGAACAACCCTGCGTTTACGGCTACATCACCACTCCGAGAGATGTCACTTTCCACTGAGCAACTACTTACGGGTTAGACAGGCCAACAGCCGTTTCTGTTGACGAAAAAAAAACGACGGGCAATCTGTGGGGTTCAAAGAAATCCCCAACGCTATGCTAAAGCAGGTGTATGTGTTTTTGATGACGTTGAGTACATAATTGTATTAATGAATCATGCGTTAGATATCCGGAAGATCCAGGAAGGTAAAGAAGAGAAAAAAAAACCTTGTTAAATGAGAACATTTTAAAGATTTGATTACCTTATATTTACATAAAGGAATTTGAACGGTTCACTTCAATGAGAAAGATACCCATAATGTTTATAACAATAACATAAAATGAGCCAAATTCTTATCTGGGTCATACTTCTCCAGATTGTATGAAGTATTTCCAAAGATATGCCATGTAAACGGTGTATTACTATAAAACTATTAGTGCTTCTCAAGATTAGGATTCGAGCTAACTTTGACCTCGTCGTTACGGTTAGAGTTAGAGTCAGGATCAGGGTCAGTGTCAGGGTTAGGTTTAACGATAGGGTTAGGGTCAGGGTTAGTATTAGAGTCTGGGTTTGGGTCAAAGTTATCCCGGGTCCTAATCTGAAGAAATACCAAACTATTTATCTGAGCAGGTTGAAACTTTGCATGGTGGATATTGTTATCAAAGAGCATCAAATTCATACATCGGATTTGAAAAAATCGGCAGCTGAATTTCCGTCAAGGTCATATAAGATGAGGAACTCTCATTGGCGAAAACATGGACCACATGGCGAGTCTCTACAATTCACAGAACCGAGGTCATCGCTAAAATGTTGACTCCCACCTTTTCTGTGACTTTGACCGTGATTTTGGGGTACTTCTACAGTTTACGAACCGTGCTATTTTTTTAATAGGATTTTCAAATTAAATTCAATTTTTACGGGATTTTTTGTTTATTAAATTGTTAGGTGAAATTACAGAATAGTTAACAAAGCCTCCCTCCCTATGTTAAGAATGGTTTTCTAAATAATATCGTTATTATTTCAGCACAGTACGTAAACTGCAGAAGTACCGACTTTTAACTTAGATATCTCAAAATTAGATAAGTTCTAAGTTAGACCATGACCGATATTTTGGCCGAGCTTGCTGATGATTGGTCAAGCGATTCGAATACGCGGTAGTACTGAAACATAGTGATTAACCATGAAATATAGTAATTAACCATGAAATATAGTGATTAACCATGAAATATAGTAATTAACCATGAAACATAGTAATTAACCATGAAATATAGTAATTAACCATGAAACATAGTGATTAACCATGAAATATAGTAATTAACCATGAAACATAGTAATTAACCATGAAATATAGTAATTAACCATGAAACATAGTGATTAACCATGAAATATAGTAATTAACCATGAAACATAGTGATTAACCATGAAATATAGTAATTAACCAGAAACATAGTAATTAACCATGAAATATAGTAATTAACCATGAAACATAGTAATTAACCATGAAACATAGTAATTAACCATGAAACATAGTGATTAACCATGAAAGAAACTTGAGCGAAAACATAACCTCCTTGGCGGAGTTAATTAAATTTACTTAGAAAAAACATTTGTCGTCTTATTTACAAAGAGCTTTAATATAAATACTTCAAGTCAGCTGCTCATTGTTGTTACATTTGACTTCGCTTGAATATATACTGATTTACACGGCTTAGTTTCTTGACACAAAGTAAAAAATTATATTGAAAAAAAAGCGACACAAGGCGTATTAATTTCGTCGTCGTCGTCGTCGTCGTCCTCGTTGTTGTTGTTGTTGTTGTTGTGTGTGTGTGTGTGTGTGTGTTAGTTTAGGACGATTCCTTATAATGAAGAATTTCGAAGAGAATTCTTCCAACAGAAGAATTTGCCAACTTCTGAAGCGTTTAAGCCATCTGTTTACAGTAGACGCAACAATTTAACACCTGTCACCCGATGGCTGGAAAAACGAGGTGAAGTCACGGCTGCCTTCTTTGGTGGGCTAGATCTCAACAAAGATGAGTTCCATACTTCTCTTATGGTGTAAAAAAAAACACGAAAGAATTCCGGATCAGAAAGCGACGAAAATGCTATTGCAAACGTAGGCTTAACAGACTGACGTAAATGCTACTTCAAGCTTGATCATGACAGACCGACGAAAATGTTATTTCAAACTTGATCATGACAGACCGACGGAAATGTTATTTCGAACTGAAACGGTACAGATTAAAATTAAGCATGACAGACCGACGAAAATTAAAGTTGTAATCTTACTCATGACAGACCGAAAAAAAATGCTATTCCAAACTTAAACGTGCCAGACCAACGAAAATGTTATTTCATTTTTCAATCTGACAGACCAACACAAATATTATTTGAATCTTAAACCTGAGAGGCCAACAAAAATATTATATCAAACTCCAGCAAAACAGACCAACGAAAATGCTATTCCAAACTTAAACGTGACAGACCAACAAAAATTCTATTTCAAACGTAAGCGTCACAAATCAACTGAAGTACATTATAAAGAATCAAGACTAAGATGCGTCAATTCAATTTGCCTGACAGACCAACGAAAATGATATTTCAAACTTAAACATGACAGACCAACGATAATGTTATTTCATTTTTCAATCTGACAGACCAACGAATCTATTATTTTAAACTTAAACCAGAAAGGACAAACGAAAATATGTCAAAACTTAACATGACAGACTAATGAAAATATATACAACCATAAACATGACAGACCGACTGATGGGTATGAGCTATTTTATAGATGTTTTTGCGGATCTGAAATACAATCTGCGCGAATAGGGATACAAAAAAAATACTATTTTGAACTGAAACGTGACTGACAACCTACCGACTACTGGAGAACCTCATAGATGCAAGGACATATCTACGAACAAGGGAAAGAAGAAAAGACGACATTGCGGAGGTGAATGGAATTTACTAATGTTTTCTACAAACGAATGATAAAGTTTCGTTGACTGAGAAATATGGACGCCATATTATATCTGGTAGTATATAAAAGGCAGTTGTCCGTGTGTATGTATGTATGTATGTATATATGTATGTATGCATGTATGTATGTATGCATGTAAGTATGTATGTATGTATGTATGTATGTATGCATGTATGTATGTATGTATGCATGTATGTATATATGTATGTATGTATGTATGTATGTATGTATGCATGTATGTATGTATGCATGTATGTATATATGTATGTATGCATGTACGTACGTATGTATGTATGTATGTATATATGTATGCATGTATGCATGTATGTATGTATGTGTGTATGTATGTATGTACGTATGTATGTATGTATGTTTGCATGTATGTATGTATGTATGCATGTATGTATGCATGTATGTATGTGTGTATGTATGTATGTTTGTATGTTTGTATGCATGTATGCATGTACGTATGTATGCATGTATGTATGCATGTATGTATGTATGCATGTATGTATGTATGTATGTATGTATGTATGTATGTATATATGTATGCATGTATGTATGTATGTATGTGTGTATGTATGTATGTGTGTATGTATGTATATTTGCATGTATGTATGTATGCATGTATGTATGTGTGTATGTATGTATATATGTATGTATGCATGCATGTATGTATGCATGTATGTATGTATGTATGTATGTATGTATGCATGCATGCATGTATGTATGTATGTTTTTTGTTTCATTTTACTTCAGTCGAAGTTCTCAGAAATCAAGGGGCCCCTTTCCTGTGGTTAACGCTTGACTTCTATATGAGATGCATAGTAATTCGCCTGTTCCAATAAAGTCCCCTTTAGTTCTCAAGCGTTGAGTTAGTAAAGAAGTTAAGAACATTTATTTTCCTCTCCCCCAATTGACCAGTTGATTATGTTATAGTATATATTTCTTTTGGTCTCTTGGTCTTACTGAATTCCAGGACAAGAATTCATCTAGTCTGGTGGAGTATCCAGCTAAGTACTGTTACTTCATGTAACTAGGAAAGGTACCATTTCTTCGTATAAGCTGGTGCATAGCCCAAACCAAGGAGATCTTATTTGGACTTCGAATACTATGTTATTTTGAATAGTTTGGTCAGGGCTTACTTGTAGGGTGAATTATCCTCATGTCAGGTTTTCCTGACAAACCCTTTTACAGAGAGACCGAAGACAATCGAGGAGGGTGTCTAGTAGGTAATGTATGCATGTATGTATGTATGCATGCATGTGTGTATGTATGTATGTATGTATGTATGTATGTCTTCTCTTTTTTTATTTTTCCTATCTTTCTGTTTTTGCTGGAGATGAGGTATTTTACCGGATGCCAGACATTCACCGGCTATTTCAGACACTCCAGCCTAGAGATCGTTTTAAGATTCTAACCGTCCCTTTAAGTGCAATTGTTTGTATTTCTCTTGCACTCGGTTCACCGGGTATACTCGCTAGATAGCTTTTAAAATTCTTTTTCATTAGTCGTGTTGCTCCTATAATTACTGGTATGATGGAGACTTTCCTAAGATTCCAGCTCCTTTTCATGTCGTACATAAGACCTTGATATTTCGTAATATTTTCCTTCTCTGTGGAACACGTTACTGCAAGATCTCTTCCCTGCAACATGGTCATCTTCAAATCCAATGTCAACAGTTCCTGTCATAAAACAACTCATTTCATTAATTATTATCAATCCTCTTATAAAGTGCTTCATCTTTCAACTGACAATCGTTCTATCACATTAATCTTTATACTTGAGTGGTGTTTGGCCTTGATAAGTTGTGACTCATTAGTAAAAAACTGGCATTCCTTATTCGGAAAGGTTTTATTCCTATTCTATATTTCGTACTTACAGATTTTGCACCTGTATATATTAAGTATTATTGTTTATTAAGATCAGTGGGAGGAGTCGGTTCACCTTTTCTGTTTCTAATTTTACTTTCTTCAATTCTTGCAACTAACGTCCCTTAAATTATTAGTTGTTAAAGTATTGCTGATCATGCTCAAGTCGGCGCAACACCGTTTTTTGTAAATTTGTTGTTTTTTTTGGGGGGGGGGTACAACATGTACAAATCTACCCCTACTGTCATTGCTGGTTCAGTATTCTTAGTGTTAGACTGGGTTTTGATTTGAGGAGAGATGGAGAAGTTATCACAGGAAATCTGGGCCATCGGTTACTATAAAGGTTTGACTAATAATTACATTCTTGTAGAATCGGCATCGTTTTTAATGTTTTATTATGATAACATCGACACACGCCTTGCCTATTGGCTACGAGCAAAGTATAGTATACTGTCCTTGGTCTGTTAGAGATAAATCTTTCTAGACTGAGGCAATTTTTTATTTATTTTTCTTCTGATCCAGTTCCCTCTTTTGAGGAGCAGGATTTTCCTAAAATAAATAAACCTATCTTTTGTCTAATTCTGCCCTCGTGGGGAGGCAAGTAAATATGGGCATCTGCAAATGACAGCACTCCTTTTCTCTTGCTTCGTTTCTCTATACCTCTCTGAAACTCTGTCTCTCCTTCCATCCTTATCTTTTTCAAACATTTATTGCCCCTCTACCCTCTCTATCATCCTCCTCCTCCTCCTCCCCTGCCTCCTACTTTTCTCTCTCGTACACACATGCATCTCTTTCAAACTCTTACTCGCCCCTTTCACCTCATTCTACTTCTTCTTCTACTTCCCCCCTCCTTCTTTATCTCTTTCAAACTCTTATTCTCCCTCCTCCTCCTCCTCCTCCTCCTCTCCCTTTTCCTCCGTCTCCTACTTATTCTTCTCTCTTTCTCTTGTTTAAACTCTTATTCCCCCTCCCCCTCCCTCTTTTCCTCCGTCTCCTACTTATTCCTCTCTCTCTTTCTCTTGTTTAAACTCTTATTCCCCCTCCCCTCCCTCTTTTCCTCCGTCTCCTACTTATTCCTCTCTCTTTCTCTTGTTTAAACTCTTACTCTCCCCCTCCCCCCTTTCCCTCCGTCTCCTACTTATTCCTCTCTTTCTCTTGTTTAAACTCTTACTTTCCCCCTCCCCCCTTTTCCTCCGTCTCCTACTTATTCTTCTCTCTTTCTCTTGGTTAAACTCTTACTCTCCCCCTCCCCCCTTTTCCTCCGTCTCCTACTTATTCTTCTCTCTTTCTCTTGTTTAAACTCTTACTCTCCCCCTCCTCCTTTTCTTCCGTCTCCTACATATTCTTCTCTTTCTCTTGTCCTAACTCTTACTCCCTCCTCCATCCTTTTACTCCGTCTCCTACTTATTCCTCTCTCTTTCTCTTGTTTAAACTCTTACTCTCCCCCTCCCCCCTTTCCCTCCGTCTCCTACTTATTCCTCTCTCTTTCTCTTGTGCAAACTCTTATTCCCCCTCCCCCTCCCTCTTTTCCTCCGTCTCCTACTTATTCTTCTCTCTTTCTCTTGTTTAAACTCTTACTCTCCCCCTCCCCCTTTTCCTTCGTCTCCTACTTATTCTTCTCTCTTTCTCTTGTTTAAACTCTTACTCTCCCCCTCCGTCCCTTTTCCTCCGTCTCCTACTTATTCCTCTCTCTTTCTCTTGTTTAAACTCTTACTTTCCCCCTCCCCCCTTTTCCTCCGTCTCCTACTTATTCCTCTCTCTTTCTCTTGTTTAAACTCTTATTCCCCCTCCCCTCCCTCCTTTCCTCCGTCTCCTACTTATTCCTCTCTCTTTCTCTTGTTTAAACTCTTACTCTCCCCCTCCCCCTTTTCCTCCGTCTCCTACTTATTCCTCTCTCTTTCTCTTGTTTAAACTCTTACTTTCCCCCTCCCCCCCTTTTCCTCCGTCTCCTACTTATTCTTCTCTCTTTCTCTTGTTTAAACTCTTACTCTCCCCTCCCCCCTTTTCCTCCGTCTCCTACTTATTCCTCTCTCTTTCTCTTGTTTAAACTCTTACTCTCCCCCTCCCCTCTTTTCTTCCGTCTCCTACTTATTCCTCTCTCTTTCTCTTGTTTAAACTCTTACTCTCCCCCTCCTCCCTTTTCCTCCGTCTCCTACTTATTCCTCTCTCTTTCTCTTGTTTAAACTCTTACTCTCCCCTCCCCCTTTCCTCCGTCTCCTACTTATTCTTCTCTCTTTCTCTTGTTTAAACTCTTACTCTCCCTCCCCTCCTTCTTCCTTCCTTCTTCGCCTACGCCTGCTACTTATACTTCTCCCTCTTTCTCTCTCGTACGCACACGGTCTCTTTAGACTCACCGAAGCGAAATTTGACTTGGTATTTTTCTTCCTTTTAATCATAGGATAACTTTCACGGTTCACTTACAAAGAATGATGGTTGGACAGGAAGGGCTTTTTACAATTTAATCAATCTCTCTTTATGAACATTTTCTTTTCAAACTCAGATTATCTCTCTCGTATTATTATTATTATTATTATTATTATTATTATTATTATTATTATTATTATTATGATAATAATTGTCACCCAAATCCCAGATAAGACCAATAGTCCTTACCAGCGATAAATCAATGGTAAACGGCTGTTTCGATCCTGCAAGGTTATATGCGGTGGCTATCGAAAAGAGGTGGAGAATACTGGAAATCTGGAGAGACTTGTTGTCACTCAGGCTCCAGGGAATACTACCGGTTGTCGGTGAGAAATCACTGATGACCTTTGTGAGAACTCCTAGTGAGTACAAATAATAGTAATAATAATAATAATGCGATAACGCAAAGTTATTTGCAATGGGTATCGAAAGCTGTGGAGATTATTGGAAATCTGGGGAGACTTGTTGTCACTCAAACTCTAGGGAACACCACCGGTTATTATCAGTGAGCAATCACTGATGATGACCTGTATGAAAACGTCTAATCAGTAAAATGATAATATGGAAAATCCAATAGTACAAGTGTCGAATCACTTTTAACGCCTCCAAAACCAAGCTTCTCTCTTTTCACCACCAACGCTCGGATCCTTGTTTCTCCCAAGTTGAAATAAATTGCTCTCTCCTTCAGGAAGCCTCCTTTCTTCATAAGTCTCTACGGCTGACTCTTACTCAAGACTTGAAATGAAAAGACTAACATACAAATATGTTACTAAGGTCGCAGGAAAAAATCTTGGATCATTCTATCGCTCTAGAAATTACCTCTCCTAACGCAATCCTCTCGTTGTATAAGAGCGAGATCCTTGAGAAAACTTCTGGCCATAACAATCCTCGCGCGGCGGAACTCATTGTCCAACCGACTATCTCTTTAACCCTTATCATCGAGTGGACCTCGGGTGTTGGTAAGCAGTGATCCATTCGTGACAAAAAAATAAAATAGGGATGGAGGTTAGGGTTAGAGTTAGGGTAAGAAAATGGGGATAGGTTACGGTTAGGGTTACAAAATGGGGATAGGTTAGGTTAGGGTTAGAAAATGGAATAGGTTAGGTTAGGGTTAGAAAATGGGATAGGTTTGGGTTAAAAAATGGGGATAGGTTAGGGTTAGGGTAAGGGTTAGAAAATGGGGATAGATTAAGGTTAGGGTTAGAAAATGGGGATAGGTTAGGGTTAGGGTTAAAAAATGGGGATAGGTTAGGGTAAGGGTTAGGGTTAGAAAATGGGGATAGATTAGGGGTAGGGTTAGAAAATTGGGATAGGTTAGGGTTAAAAAAATGGGCATAGGTTAGGGTTAGGGTTAGAAAATGGGGATAGATAAAGGTTAGGGTTAGAAAATAGGGATAGGTTAGGGTTAGGGTTAGAAAATGAGGATGGGTTAGCGTCACCGGTTCTCGTTAGACCACCGAAGTTAAGCGACGTTGAGCCAGGTCACCAGTTCTTGTTAGATCACCGAAGTTAAGCGACGTTGAGCCTGGTCACCAGTTCTTGCTAGACCACCAAAGTTAAGCGACGTTGAGCCTGGTCACCAGTTCTTGCTAGACCACCAAAGTTAAGCGACGTTGAGCCTGGTCACCAGTTCTCGCTAGACCACCGAAGTTAAGCGACGTTGAGCCTGGTCACCAGTTCTCATTAGACCAGCGAAGTTAAGCGACGTTGAGCCTGGTCACCAGTTCTCATTAGACCAGCGAAGTTAAGCGACGTTGAGCCTGGTCACCAGTTCTCATTAGACCAGCGAAGTTAAGCGACGTTGAGCCTGGTCACCAGTTCTCATTAGACCACCGAAGTTAAGCGACGTTGAGCCTGGTCACCGATTCTCGTTAGATCATCGAAGTTAAGCGACGTTGAGTCTGGTCACCGGTTTTCGTTAGACCACCGAAGTTAAGCGACGTTGAGTCTCTTCAGTACCAGATGGGTAACCATTTTGGATTAATTAAAAAAAAAGTTCATTTCTTCCTCTGTGTACCTGGGGCTGAACGAAACTTCCATGAGCAGAGTTTCTTTCTAAGAACTCTCTGTTTCTGGAATGCAATTCCACGGGATGCTTCCCAGCTAATAACAGCAAGGTCGTTTTCAAGTCTAATGTTAACAAATTCGTGTTGAGCCGTCATCTTAAGTAATCAAGTTCAGCCCAGATCCAACCATGGTCTGCAATCCTCAAAGGGTTTGTCTTACAATCCATCTGATACAAACCATTAATATTTGTCCTCAAGTGGCTTTTTGGCCTTGAAGAGCGGTGAGACGTAAAAAAATTAAATTAAAAAAAAACATATAGTATATGGGACAATAGCGAAACCTTCCTGCAAAAATACAGACCTGAAGATTCATTATGCAATATATGTTTATTTTTAAAGAACTAAAGAGAGAGAACTCAGTATAATTACACATGATAACTTCCCTTTTATCTGTTTCGATGAGTAGAGAAAAATGTCTCCATTCTAACAGTTTTCTTAGCCGGATTAAGTCTCATGTCCGATAGAAAACTAAGCAATATTGCATTATATATTAAGTATTTTAAGAAAAATAACTGAAACGAAATAAAATATATTGTTGCCAATAGCATAGAGGAAGGAAGAACAAAAAGGCTATTCAGAATCAAGTATCGATATGCCACACAGATTGCTATATAGGTTTGACTTTTAAATTTCCAGACAGTAGCTTTATCTGTTAGATGAATCATTACTATTTACGTGTCATTACACATACTAGTAACGTGTAATGTCTTCTTATCTACTTGCCTCCCCGCGAGAGCAGAGTTAGACACATGGTCGTTTTTTTAAGTAGGGGAAATCCAGCTCCCCCCTAAAAGGGGACTCTTGATTGAAACAAAAATTAAAATTACCTTAGTCCTTCACTCATAACTGACCAACTCTGAAAAAAAATTGCAACATCAGAACAGATACTGCACTTTGCTCCTAGTCAAAAAGCCAAGCTATTTACCTCTAGGAGGTTAGACACAAGGTCAAAGTATTTTTTTATTTACCTCCTCTCCAGGGGGCTAGACCCAAGGTTAGGTGTGGTTAGCCAGCGCACTAGGATTACCGCTCTGGCCTACAAAAATGCATTTCCCGGTAGAGTCGTCTCAAGCGATTAGCAATAAACAAAGCCTTTCTCAAAAGGTGAGAAGGCAAAGCCTGGGACTGTGGACCTCCTAGAACTGCACAGGACACTACCTCAGACCGGCAGAATCAAGGCTCGTAGGCCAAGACGGTACCGATCTACAGAGTGCAGCATCCATCGGAACCGATAGTACACTCTGATCTTAGCCAATAGACCAAGAATGGTTTTATTTATCTTTCTCCCATAAGGTAAGATGTGACACAAGGTCGGGAAAATGGGAATTGAAAAAACAGCGCCCGAGAATTTGAGAGCTCTGGTCATTAAAAATTGCCTGGGCAGCCCCGTCGGCATTTCCCGGTAGGGGCGCCCCAGGCGATTAGCAATAAACTAACCCCTTCTCAAAGGGTGAGAAGGCAACGCCTGGGAGGGCGCACCTCCTAGAACTGTACAGGCCAGACGACCAATAGACCGGCGTAAATCTAGACCCGAAGGCCCAGACAATACCGGTCTATGGGGTGTAGTATCCATCGGAACAGATACCAACCCCCCGGAAACCTTGTAGCGTTTCTAAAGTGAAAGGTGACTTGCTTCGTCAAATAGGGAGACTACGGAAGAAGAGTCAGCTTTCTTTCTGTCATCAACGTGTAAGAAGGCAAGGGACCCCACACCAAAACAGCTTTGTCATATGTTTTGACATCAAAAGACCTGGTCACACAGACGGCTTTATTCCAATCCGGCTTTCTCAGACACCTGCCTCGCATTCCAAACGTCACACAGGTCCGTTGTTCTTCAAAGCACATATCACAGAGGTACGTATTAAAAACAGGTAAGTAAGCATTCAATCGCTTCCTTTTATCATTACTTACTGGCCATTTCTGTCGGCGCTTCCTGTGGATGGAGCTTTTCAGAAAATAACCGGAATAGATAGATAGATATGTATCCCTAAGACGCAACCTTGCAACTCTAAGAGAGGCTTCGTCCGTTCGACTTTCCGTCGGTCTGTCACGCTTTAGTTTAGAAATACAATTTTCATCGTGAAACGCGCAGGTTAATTAAACGCATCTTACATTACATGCGTCCGAGCAGCTCTGTAAGAGACTCTGAATGTCATTCCCTCTGTCACGCTTAAGTCTACAATTAAGAGATCCCTTTAGTTTTAAATAGGGGTTTCATCGTTAAACGCGTAGATAGAATGGGATTTTACTTAATTTGTGTCCATCTAATTGTTTCTAAAAAAAATCCGCTCGTTGGTCTGTCACGCTTCATTTTGAAACATTGTATAAGACGCAGGTCGAGTAGACGTTTACTATCTTAGCTGCGTCCATCCGTCTTTACAGGCAATCGTTGGTCTGTCACGCATTGGATTTTGAATTGGGTTTTCAGAACTAAATTCGAAGCTTGAATTGTACCTTAACTGCGCGTTCATTGATCTGCATAACAGACCCCCGTCCATTAATCAGTCTGTCGAACTGTCACGCCTTACTTTGAGATATGTTTTCAGCGCTAAACGCGCAGATTGAGTGGACGCTTCATAATTTAAGTATTTCTATTCGTTTCTAAGACAGGATTGGTTCGTTAGTCCGTCAGTCTGTCACGCTTAAGTGTGAAATATAATTGTTGTCGCATATTGAATAGACGCACCTTATTTTACATGCGTCCAAGCGGCTCTGTTAGAAGCCCTGACTGTCGCTCGGTCTGGCATGCTTAGTTTAGCAATAGAATATTCGACAGTAGGTCACTTGTAAATAAAAAAAATAACATTTTAGTTATTTGATCTGTCACGTTTAAGTTTTTAAATACCATTCTGCTTCGATGGTCATTTTAAAGTTTTAAATAGCATTTTCTTTGGTCTGTCACGTTTCAGCTAAAAATAGCATTTTTGGTCTGAAACACTCAGCTTTAAAATAAAACTGTCGATGGTCTGCCACATTTAAGATTGAAACAGTATTTCCGTTGGTCTGTCACACTTAACTTTGAAATACCATTTTTAAGTTTTAAATAGCATTTTCTTTGGTCTGTCACGTTTCAGCTAAAAATAGCATTTTTGGTCTGAAACACTTAGGTTTAAAATAAAACTGTCGATGATCTGCCATATTTAAGATTGAAACAGTATTTCCGTTGGTCTGTCACACTTAACTTTGAAATACCATTCTGCTTCGATGGCCATTTTTAAGTTTTAAATAGCATTTACTTTGGTCTGTCACATTTCAGCTAAAAATAGCATTTTTGGTCTGACACACTTAAGTTTGAAATAAAACTCTCGATGGTCGGCCACATTTAAGATTGAAACCGTATTTCCGTTGGTCTGTCACACGTGACTTTGAAATACCATTTTTAAGTTTGAAATAGAATTTTCTTTGGTCTGTCACGTTTCAGCTAGAAATAGCATTTTTCGGTTTGACACTTAAATATGTAATAACACTGTCGTTAGTCTGTCAGATTTAGTTTGAAAAGGCATTTCCGTTTGTCTGTCACACTTCAGTTTAAAACATTATATTTTGTCGATCACGTTTAAGTTAGAAATAACATTTTCGTTGGTCTGTCACGTTTAAGTTTGAAATAACATTTTCGTTGGTCTGTCACGTTTAAGTTTGAAATAACATTTTCGTTGGTCTGTCACGTTTAAGTTTGAAATAACATTTTCGTTGGTCTGTCACGTTTAAGTTAGAAATAACATTGTCGTTGGTCTGTCACGTTTAAGTTAGAAATAACATTTTCGTTGGTCTGTCACGTTTAAGTTTGAAATAACATTTTCGTTGGTCTGTCACGTTTAAGTTTGAAATAACATTTTCGTTGGTCTGTCACGTTTAAGTTTGAAATAACATTTTCGTTGGTCTGTCACGTTTCAATTAGAAATAACATTTTCGTTGGTCTGTCACGTTTAAGTTAGAAATAACATTGTCGTTGGTCTGTCACGTTTAAGTTAGAAATAACATTTTCGTTGGTCTGTCACGTTTCAGTTAGAAATAACATTTTGGTCGGTCACACTTAAGTATAAAATTACACTGTCGTTGGTTTGTCACGCTTAAGTTTGAAATAGCAAAGATGGAATTGACGTATGTTATGTTTAGCTGCGTCTAAGCATTCTAGAGGAGGCTATGTTCGTCGGCCGGTCACTCCCGCTTACGATTTAAAAAGCAATGTTACTGTTCTGTCACGTGTAAGTTTTAAATAACAGTTTGTTTGATAATTCAGGCTTAAGTTAAAAACAGTGTTTCCATTGGTCTGTCACACTTAAGTTTAAAATAGAATTTTCATCTCTAAACGTACAGATGTAGTGGACGTATCTAAGATTTGTATAAGAAGCTACGTCTGTCGCTCGGTCGATCACGCGCAAGTTATATTTTGTCGGTCACACTTCAGTGCGAAATAACATTTTTTGTCTGCCATAATTTAGTATGAAATAGCATTGCGTTTGGTCTGTCATCTTTAATTTGAAACAGTATGTCCGTTGGTCTGTCACGTTTTAATTTGGAACGGCATTTGACAGATGCCTCCACAGCTCTGTATAAGTCCATCGATCGGGTTGTTTGTCTGCCACGTCGAATCTTGAAAAAGCATGTCTATTGCAAACCGTGCAAATTCAATGGACGCATATTAAGAATTTCCGTTCATTTTTTTTTAAATATATATTTATTTATTTTATATATTTTTCTTGAATAAGATATTCATGCTTGACCCCCATATCGAATTAAAAAAGGGGGACAATGACATTACAGAACGTCCCTGTGTCGCGTCACAAAGACTTTTACGATTTAAATGACTGAACTGAAATATGATTGGTCAGTCGACTAGAAAGGCGCATCCGTTTCTCAAATAGATATCCATTTTTCGATTTTACATTTCTTCTTTATTTTTTTAAATCTTTTTATTTTTTTTATTTTATTTTATTCATGTGATTTATTTGGTTTTTGTTGCTTAGCCGGGCAGTGGAGCGGTGGTTAGGATCGAGAGGTTTCAGGTTCAGTCCCGTTTGTAGAATCATGAGTTTATCAACCCAGTATCCAGTGCGGTATTAACAAAATCAAGGGAGGCGCGAGAGAAAAATGGCAGTATACTGAAATCATATGCCCTTAATAGGGTTAAGATGAAAATTCATATACACTAAATGTACAAAAGCAAGGAAATTTCCAAATTTTTACACTTTTATTGTCATTAAGGGTATGACTACATATCAACCAAACCATTTCATTATCACATCACTACAGTATAAATATCTATGCACGAATGGATGAAGTGTGTGAGGTGGGCTGAAGAAAAATTCCTACCAGTAAAATACATAGCCCTGTTGTGCTCGCATACCCTTAATGACAATAAAAGTGTAAAAATTTGGGAATTTCCTTGCTTTTGTACATTTAGTGTATATGAATTTTCATCTTAACCCTATTAAGGGCATATGATTTCAGTATACTGGCATTTTTCATAGAATATAATTTGGACTTCCTAATAATTAAGATTTCAATTGATTTGAGTTTCGGTTCTGCATTCAAGTGGGAAACAATGTCCCTTTTTTTACTGAAGGATTTTCTATTGCGTTCGAACCTTATCTAGTCACACTGATTAGTCCTATTAAAACGAAACATATATGCATGTGAATGAATAAAAATAAAGAAATGTTATAAAAATATTTAATCACTCTTTTCAAAGGTAAAGAACTCTGTAGGGAAAAATATGAAAAGTGATCAGAAATAAATCCTATCATGCCGAGCAGGCGGGCAGCCATAGTCAGCCGTCCTAATCATGTTCCATAAAAAGGAAAAGCCTCTTTTTAATTTTTGAACGACAATGGATACACCCTGTGTATAGTAATGTAAAAGTTGCGCAATGCTTGACTGCGCTTCTCCTAAAACGGTATTGCTTGAGTTCAATAGCAAGGATATTATTTATCAATCTTTCGTCAAAATGAAATTATCCTACTGCCCTGGGTGACGTGTTTCCAGAATATATATGGTTATGGGGATCTATTTCGATTTTAAATTATAGATACAATAAAAGTAAGTTTATTGATTACTGCCTGAGGCATATCGATCGGGGAATGCCGATGGTTGCCCAGATATCGGTATCTACTTAGCCACCGTCACCTCCCATTTTGACTAAACATAAGACATTAATAAAATTAAGTTGCTAGGTTGAAACGCAGAGCCCAATCTATCATAGTCTTATGTTTAGTCAAAATAAGACAATAATAGATTGGGCTCTGCGTTAGAACATGCCAACTTACTTTTATTAATGTCTTATGTTTAGTCAAAATAGGACAATAATAGATTGGGCTCTGCGTTAGAACCTGCCAACTTTATTTTATTATTGTCTTATGTTTAGTCAAAATAGGACGATAATAGATTGGGCTCTGCGTTAGAACCTGCCAACTTAATTTTATTATTGTCTTATGTTTAGTCAAAATAGGACAATAATAGATTGGGCTCTGCGTTAGAACCTGCCAACTTAATTTTATTATTGTCTTATGTTTAGTCAAAATAAGACAATAATAGATTGGGCTCTGCGTTAGAACATGCCAACTTACTTTTATTAATGTCTTATGTTTAGTCAAAATAGGACAATAATAGATTGGGCTCTGCGTTAGAACCTGGAAACTTAATTTTATTATTGTCTTATGTTTAGTCAAAATAGGACAATAATAGATTGGGCTCTGCGTTAGAACCTGCCAACTTAATTTTATTATTGTCTTATTTTTAGTCAAAATAGGACAATAATAGATTGAGCTTTGTGTTAGCACCTGGCAACTTAATTTTATGAATGTCTTATGTTTAGTCAAAATAGGACAATAATAGATTGGGCTCTGCGTTAGAACCTGCAAACTTAATTTTATTATTGTCTCATGTTTAGTCAAAATAGGACAATAATAGATTGAGCTCTACGTTTAACCTGCTAACTTAATTTTATTATTGTCTTATGTTTAGTCAAAATAGGACAATAATAGATTGGGGTCTGCGTTAGAACCTGCTAACTTAATTTTATTATTGTCTCATGTTTAGTCAAAATAGGAATTGACGGTGGCTAAGTGGATATCGATATCTGAGCAGCCATCGGCATTCCCTGGTCGAGGCGCCTCAGGCTGTAATCAATAAACTTACTCCATCCCAAAGAAGGGAGGCAAGGCCTGCGAGGTTAAATCGCCCCAAAATACCTAAGACTAATACGTCAGGCCGATAGATAAAAGGTCATCGAAATGGCGCAGTTCCTGTCAGACTTGGGTTCATTCAAGTATTTGATTCCTTCCTACCGCATCAATGTTTAGCAAAAAGCCGGAAGATGGGGGAGAGTCAAGCCAGCGCCCCTAAAAGATGTGTCTCCCTGGCCTGTTAAAAATTGTCTGTGTAGCCCTATCGGCATTCCCCGGTCAGGGCGCCTCGGCAGTAAGCAATAAACTTACTCCATCCGAAAGAGGGGAGGCCAGGCTTGAGAGGGTAGACACCATAGGACTACCCAGGACTGGATACCTCAGCCCAATAGATAACAGGCCACCGAAATGGACCAGTTCCTGCCAAACTGATTGTCGAGAACAAATTCTTGACTGGTATTTACAAGTCCGAAGTCTCTAAGCAACTGAAGTTACAGAAAGACCGCACGGACTGGGGCGGATCCAGGTATTTAATTCCTTCCCACCGCGGGAATATGTGGAAGAAGGCCGGAAGGTGGTTGAGATTCAAGCCAGCGCCCTTTAAGAAGGGGCACTCTGCTTATAAAAAAAAATCCTGGACAGCTTCGTCAGCATTCCCCGGTTAAGGCGCATCAGACAGTAAGCAATAAACTTACTCCACCCAAAACTAAACAATGTCCAACTATAAATACTCACAAGAAACTGCGACTTAAAAAATGGTGGTTATAATGAAAATTCAGATTTGGTATTAGTAGTAGTAGTAGTAGTAGTAGTAGTAGTAGTAGTAGTAGAAGCAGTAGTAGTAGCAGCAATAAGAAAAAGAAGACAATACAACTACATAGACGCTTCATAAGACTGACAAGAGAAGAAACCAACGAAAATAGCTGGATATGGCTAAGAAATATAACTTGAACTAAGAAACGAAATCTTTATTGACGGCTGCACAGAACAATGCGATTAGGACAAACTACATTGAATCTAAAATAGATAAAACATAGGAAAACAGTAAATTCAAATTGTGTGGACAAAGAGACGAAACAGTAAATCATACAGGGTGTTTCAAAAGTCTTGGGAACATTACAAATGCGTATATCTCATGAACTATTCCAGGTAGAAAAATGAAACTGGTGCCATTTTAAAGCTTGCTTAATCAAGTTTTTGGTCATACTAATGATTTTCGTGTTATCTTTCCAGGTGCAGTAATGGCGTTCTCTAAACAAGACAAGGCATTTTGCGTCCTCCAATTTGCAAAGACTGAATCGTGGACATGTGTTCAGCGTGCATTTCGCAGGAAATTTAAAAAAGAAGCCCCTGAAAGGAAATCCATTGTCAGATGGCATGCTAAATTTGTGAAAGATGGGTGTTTGTGCCCAAGTAAGCGAACAGGTCGCCCTTCAACTTCAGAAGATGCAGTTGAGCAAGTTCGGACAGCCTTTCAGCGGAGCCCCCGTAAATCAGTGAGAAGAGCCAGCAGGGAACTTCAGCTTGCTCCAGCAACTGTCTGGCGTGTCTTAAGGAAACGACTGCAAATGGTACCTTACAAGCTCAAGTTGGTCCAAAAGTTGAAGGACACTGATAAGCCACTTCGCCGTGACTTTTGCATTGCAATGCAAGAGAAGTTGGAAGATAACGGCTTTGATGACCGGCTTGTTTTTAGCGATGAGGCGACCTTCCATCTGAATGGCAAAGTTAACAAGCATAACACTCGCATATGGGGTACTGAGAATCCGCATGAACTTCTTGAGCACGAGCGAGATTCACCAAAAGTGAACGTGTTTTGTGCAATTTCCAAGAAAGGTGTCTATGGACCGTTCTTCTTTGAAGAGGCAACTATCACTGGTGAATCCTATCTCAACATGCTGGAAGACTGGTTAATGGCTCAGTTGGAACAAGCAGAATCTGATGACTTCATTTTTCAACAAGATGGTGCACCACCACATTGGAGTCTTAGAGTAAGGCAGTTTCTTAACACAAGGCTGCCTGGTAGATGGATTGGGAGATCTGGGCGAGGTGATGACGTTCTCATGCCCTGGCCTCCTAGGTCTCCAGATCTTACCCCGTGTGACTTTTTCCTTTGGGGCTTTGTCAAGCAACAAGTCTATGTGCCGCCCCTTCCAAGAGATATTGACGAACTAAAGGCTCGAGTAACGGCAGTTGTGGGAACCATTGACGTCAAGATGCTGGAACGCGTTTGGCAGGAAATGGACTATCGACTAGATGTCTGCCGTGTGACGAATGGTGCTCATATTGAGCAACTTTGAAGATTCCCCACAAAACTTGAAACTTTAACCTTTCCAACGGTACCAATTTCATTTTTCAACTCCTAATAGTTTTTGAGTTATTAAAAATCGTTATGTTCCCAAGACTTTTGAAACACCCTGTATAATAAGTGAATGCAGCAAACTAGCCCAAAAATAAATACAAGAACAGACATGACTGTGTTGGAAGAGCAGTACACTTGGAACTGTGCAAATGATTTGCAATTCGATCACTCAGACAAATAGTACAAGCATAAACTAGAGACAGTATTGGAAAACAAAAATAACAAAATCCTCGAAGATATGGATGTACAAACAGATAAACTCAGACAAGCAAGGAGACCGGATGCTATAATAATTGACAAGAGAAAAAAATCCTGCCAAATCGTAGATTTCGCCGTTCCAGCAGACCACACAGTGAATATTAAGCTAACGGAAAAACGAAACAAATACACGGAACTTGCCAAAGAACGGAAAGGAATATGAAGCATGAAGAAAGTAAGAATAATACCAATAATTGTAGGAGGACTAGGAACAATCCCAAGAATCCTGGAGAAAAGACTGGGAGAAAGTTGAATCAAAGGAATCACTGAGACCATACAAAGGACGGCAATGATGAAAAAAGCTGCAATCTTAAGGAAAATCCTCGAATGCGGAAACCAATAGGAAGAAGAACAAAACCACGAGAAAAAGACGACAGCACAAACCAAGGAACAGAAACTGCAATAAATATCATAAGCTTCCCTACTTCCCCAAATAATTATGGCACCGCCTTCGGCTGACACCACACAAAATTATCGTAGAGGGTTAAGGAGGATTGGAAGATCGAGGAGGGAGAGCACTAACCAGACCTCCACTGGAAGTGTGCTGGGACCTTTGGGGGAGCTTATTGCCACACAAATCCCAGGAGAGACCTATGGCCGTTGCCAGTGAGAAATCAATGGTAGGCGGCTGTTGCGATACCGCAAGGTCATTTGTGATCATGATCGAAAAGAGGTGGAGAGTACTGAAAATCTGGGGGCGGCTTCTTGTAACTCAGACTCCAGGGAACACCACCGGATATTGTCGGTGAGCAATCACTCGCGATTACTTGTGTGATAACTTCTAGTGAGCAGACATAATATTAATAGGGAGGAGGAGAAGGAGGAGGAGGCGGATGATGATGATGATGATGATGATGATGATGATGATGATGATGATGATGATGATGATGATGATTAGTAGTAGTAGTAGTAGTAGTAGTAGTAGTAGTAGTAGTAGTAGTAGTAGTAGTAGTTGACTGCATTTCCCACGCAGTTTTGCTTGTTTTTGTATTGCTTTGGGGAATGTAGCAAACTAGCCCAAACAGAATGCAAAAACAGACGCCATTGCGTGGGAAAGGCAATCCACTGGGAACTATGCAAACATCAGCACATGCAGACAAAATGAACAAAAACAAACCGGGGGGGGGGGGGGCTGTATTGGAAGATGGAAAACGTAACAGCCTCTGAGACATGGAGACACAAACAGGCAAATTGATCCAAACAAAACGACTGGACGTCAAAATAGTCAACAAGAAAAGAAGAAAAAAAACTTGCCTAATCGTAGATTTCGCCATCGCAGCTTTTAACGGGATAAAAATAAAAGACACAGAAGATCTAAGCAAATGTAACTTGGCAGCAAGATGAAAGGAATATGAAATGTCACTGTAATACTAATGACTGTTGAAGAACTAGGAACACTACCGAGCAATTTTGAAACAAAAAAATAGAAAAAATTGGAATCTAGGGGAAGATTGAGACCATAGGACGCACGGCAATTATGAAAACAGCCGAAACATTGATAAAAATCCTCGAATGCTGAAACCAACCACATAACCAACGTACGCTAACAAGTCACATCGAAGTTGCAATAGAAATAAAGCAAGCACATAGAATGAATATCACACGAGCCTAAAAGAACTGAAACTATCAGAAATTCCATAAAACTTACCTCCAAGTAAATACACACATGTGAAACCACACAAAATCGGCATGAAGGATCAAGGAAGATGAAATGCGAGGAGGGAGAACCCCGTCCAGACCGCCATTGGAAAAGTCCGGAGTGTACTAAAACTTTGTGTAGAATTATTGCCAATTAACATTACAGAGAAGACGAACGGTTGTTGCCATTCGTGATTGTGATAAACGGCTGTTGCAATAATGCAAAATGACTTGCAATAGTAATCAAACACGGGGGAGAGTTCTGGAAATCTGGGGAGTAGTTATAGGACGATTCTAATATTTTTGTCGATTCCGATACAACTACCGATTCCGATTTTGATTCTTTTAAAATCTCGAAATAATTAGTCATATAATTTTTTTTTTCGGATTACCGTAAAACACATGCGATGCGTGTATATATTTTTGCAAACGTAAGAATACAATTGTGGGAAGTGAGCTATAGGTGTTAGTCTTACTGTTGCCTAGCCCCCCTCTTGGGTCGCGGCTTTTCCTCGTTTGTTATACTCGTCCCTGAAAGGGCCATGGCAGTTCACATTTAATCACTCGTCATTTTTAAAACATCATAAATCACATAGTTCATATATTGTTTGCATACCTTTAGATTTCTCCCTCGCCGTGTAGAGGGTCGCCGTCTCGATGTCGTCTAGTGGATGAATTCGTTCTTCTTTACTTCCTGCCGTGAACCACGCTGTTTGTTGTCTGCAACAAAAGCTTCCTGACCGACTCACCAAACAACAATCTTTTTTTTAAGTTTCAATTCTTTTTATTACAAGCGTTAGTTATTTAATCAGCTGGAAGACATTCACTACGTCGAGAGAGAGAGAGAGAGAGAGAGCAAATCACTACTTATCGTAGTTACTTAACAATTACTTCTTTAACATTCATGGAAGGAGAAAGGATATCTCTCGCCTGTATTTTCTTAGGGAAATATTTCCCTTATCTGTTGTAGTTTACATGGTAACAATCACGTGTCATCGGTTCGCCTCCAAAACCCAGACTGGCTAAAACTCGCTTCTCATGATGAACGAGTGACGTCACGGATCCCTCTGTTTCCCACGCAAGGGCCTGTGACGTCACAGAGCCTCTCGCAGGCGCACGTTGACTCTTGATCCGGGATCTCGTCACACCATGACCTTGTCACGTCTGTGATTTCCGACTGTGAGAACAGGCCCTATTCTGCACTCGACTGCTGGGTCCACCAGCGCAAGTCAAACCAACGATTTCCAACAGATACGTCCATTCCCATAGGGCCATTATCCAACATTACTAGTAATTTAAAATCAGTAAATGTTTATCATTTTATCATTTTATGATAAGGTAAGGGTTAGGGTCAGGGTTAGAAAATTAAGTTAAAATAAACAACAACAAAAAACAATTAAAAGAATCGTTTTTTGGCATTGGAACAAAGGCGCAAATTTGTCCGATTCCAATATCGATTTCGATACTCCAAAGCTTCCGATTTTTCCGATTCCCGATTTTGCAAACCCTTTAAACACGTTACGGGTTCAGGGTATCCTTTTTGCGGATAGGTGTTTTTTCTTGTATGGCATGCTCAAGCATGGGCAGTGTCATTTAAATGGTAAAAACTGTAAAATGTGCTTAGAAGAAAAATATCAAATCATAAACTACAAAAACACGATAATTTATTAGACAAAAACGAAGAAGTATTAACTAAATGTAGACACATAACCAATTACTTATTTTACTGCTAGTATAAGAAATTGTAGAATTAAAAAATGGTACTCATACAGTTTGTGACCCATGCTAACCCCGATTTTTCGTCGACATCTTCCAGCAGTTTACGTAAACAGCCGGAAGATGGCGACGCGTTTAGCCAATCAGATTGCAGCAGCTGACAATTTGAAATGGCGAATTGTGTAAATCGTAAAATTGATTAAGTTTAGACATTTGAGTAAAGCAATAATGACTCTCAGCGTTTTAGGACAGACTATTCCCGAAGGATAGAAAAATGTTAAAAAATGTATCTTTTTCACCCTATCCTAACGTCTTGTTCAAAAGCTGTACCAGTACGAAAAAAATTATCGAAAAAAAAATAATAATCTAACAAACCTTACTTTTTTGTTGAAATATAATTTTTATGTAAAAAAAAAATTATCGAAAAAAAAATAATAATCTAACAAACCTTACTTTTTTGTTGAAATATAATGTTTATGTAAAAAAATAATAATCTAACAAACCTTACTTTCTTGTTGAAATATAATTTTCTTGTAAGAAAAAAATAATAATCTAACAAACCTTACTTTCTTGTTGAAATATAATGTTTATGTAAAAAAAATAATAATCTAACAAACCTTACTTTCTTGTTGAAATATAATTTTTATGTAAAATAAAATAATAATCTAACAAACCTTACTTTCTTGTTGAAATATAATGTTTATGTAAAAAAAAATAATAATCTAACAAACCTTACTTTCTTGTTGAAATATAATTTTCTTGTAAGAAAAAAATAATAATCTAACAAACCTTACTTTCTTGTTGAAATATAATGTTTATGTAAAAAAAATAATAATCTAACAAACCTTACTTTCTTGTTGAAATATAATGTTTATGTAAAAAAAAATAATAATCTAACAAACCTTACTTTCTTGTTGAAATATAATGTTTATGTAAAAAAAAATAATAATCTAACAAACCTTACTTTCTTGTTGAAATATAATGTTTATGTAAAAAAATAATAATCTAACAAACCTTACTTTCTTGTTGAAATATAATTTTTATGTAAAAAAAAAATAATAATCTAACAACCCTTACTTTCTTGTTAAAATATAATCATCTTGTAAAAAAATAATCATCTAACAAACCTTACTTTCTTGTTGAAATATAATTTTCTTGTAAAAAAAAAATAATAATATAACAAACCTTACTTTCTTGTTGAAATATAATTTTTATGTAAAAAAAAAATAATAATCAAACAACCCTTACTTTCTTGTTGAAATATAATCATCTTGTAAAAAAAAATAATAATCTAACAACCCTTACTTTCTTGTTGAAATATAATCATCTTGTAAAAAAAAATAATAATCAAACAACCCTTACTTTCTTGTTGAAATAAAATCATCTTGTAAAAAAAAATAATCATCTAACAAACCTTACTTTCTTGTTGAAATATAATTTTCTTGTAAAAAAAAATAATAATCTAACAAACCTTACTTTCTTGTTGAAATATAATGTTTATGTAAAAAAAAAAATTATCGAAAAAAAAATAATAATCTAAACTTTTTTGTTGAAATATAATTTTCTTGTAAAAAAAATAATAATCTAACAAACTTTACTTTCTTGTTGAAATATAATTTTCTTGTAAAAAAAAAAATAATCTAACAAACCTTACTTTTTTGTTGAAATATAATTTTTGTGTAAAAAAAAAAATTCTGACAGTTATATTAATTTCTTGAAAAAATCAAATTTCAGTAATAAATTACGAGAACTTAATAATAGGAAGTTACTGTGTGTGTATATCTAGGCAGCATCTTCTCTTGCAGGCAAGTATTGTTGAATATAAGAGACAACTCATGTCTAGATATCCTTTGGTAGATCCTGTCAATAGTCCGAATCAAGGTCTTAGTATCGGATGGGAATTGACTGACGAATTTGCCATAGTTTGGATGTGTCTCCCAAGTACTTTCAGACCAATCCGGGTCCATCTTCAGGGGAATGAGGTTAATCAGGTCTAGACAATGTGTTAGTATTTATAGAAGGTTTTGGCGGGAAGTATGTACTAAGTACGAAACTATAGTTAGAGCTATAAAAAATTTTAGAATATTATTACTGATATTAAAGTTAATTCTATTCATTATGTTTCTTTTTATTATATAGGCCTTCTAATATACTGAGTGTTTCTTTGTTAGTACTAAAGTCTAAAACTTTGGTACTTTCTACTAAGAGTTTTCTGAATTTAAATCGGGGGCAGGAGTGGTCGTTATATATATATATATATATATATATATATATATATATATATATATATATATATGGTTGTGTCGTAGTGTAGTGTGTTTTTATCGTTAAAATGATGACTTTCTCACATTTTACAAATAAAAAATAGCGCCATGGAAAACATAAAACATGTAAAATCATATATTTTTTTTATTATTTCGAGCAGTTTTCCGCTCTTTATCAAAAAATATTTTTCTTGATGAAAATTGAATAAATATTTTACTATCATAAAGAGATGAATGAAGACAGAGGGGGACAAACGTCTGTTCCCCCTCTCTCTTTATTATTCTTATTTACAAAAGCAGCTTTAGTATAATGATAGATAGATAGATAGATAGATAGATAGATAGATAGGTATAAAGGGGAGATAGATAGATAGATAGATAGATAGATAGATAGATAGATAGATAGATAGATAGATAGATAGATAGATAGATAGATAGATAGATAGATATAAAGGGGAGATAGATAGATAGATAGATAGATAGATAGATAGATAAATAGATAGATAGATAGATAGATAGATATACAGGGTGTTTCAAAAGTCTTGGGAACATAACGATTTTTAATAACTCAAAAACTATTAGGAGTTGAAAAATGAAATTGGTACCGTTGGAAAGGTTAAAGTTTCAAGTTTTGTGGGGAATCTTCAAAGTTGCTCAATATGAGCACCATTCGTCACACGGCAGACATCTAGTCGATAGTCCATTTCCTGCCAAACGCGTTCCAGCATCTTGACGTCAATGGTTCCCACAACTGCCGTTACTCGAGCCTTTAGTTCGTCAATATCTCTTGGAAGGGGCGGCACATAGACTTGTTGCTTGACAAAGCCCCAAAGGAAAAAGTCACACGGGGTAAGATCTGGAGACCTAGGAGGCCAGGGCATGAGAACGTCATCACCTCGCCCAGATCTCCCAATCCATCTACCAGGCAGCCTTGTGTTAAGAAACTGCCTTACTCTAAGACTCCAGTGTGGTGGTGCACCATCTTGTTGAAAAATGAAGTCATCAGATTCTGCTTGTTCCAACTGAGCCATTAACCAGTCTTCCAGCATGTTGAGATAGGATTCACCAGTGATAGTTGCCTCTTCAAAGAAGAACGGTCCATAGACACCTTTCTTGGAAATTGCACAAAACACGTTCACTTTTGGTGAATCTCGCTCGTGCTCAAGAAGTTCATGAGGATTCTCAGTACCCACTATGCGAGTGTTATGCTTGTTAACTTTGCCATTCAGATGGAAGGTCGCCTCATCGCTAAAAACAAGCCGGTCATCAAAGCCGTTATCTTCCAACTTCTCTTGCATTGCAATGCAAAAGTCACGGCGAAGTGGCTTATCAGTGTCCTTCAACTTTTGGACCAACTTGAGCTTGTAAGGTACCATTTGCAGTCGTTTCCTTAAGACACGCCAGACAGTTGCTGGAGCAAGCTGAAGTTCCCTGCTGGCTCTTCTCACTGATTTACGGGGGCTTCGCTGAAAGGCTGTCCGAACTTGCTCAACTGCATCTTCTGAAGTTGAAGGGCGACCTGTTCGCTTACTTGGGCACAAACACCCATCTTTCACAAATTTAGCATGCCATCTGACAATGGATTTCCTTTCAGGGGCTTCTTTTTTAAATTTCCTGCGAAATGCACGCTGAACACATGTCCACGATTCAGTCTTTGCAAATTGGAGGACGCAAAATGCCTTGTCTTGTTTAGAGAACGCCATTACTGCACCTGGAAAGATAACACGAAAATCATTAGTATGACCAAAAACTTGATTAAGCAAGCTTTAAAATGGCACCAGTTTCATTTTTCTACCTGGAATAGTTCATGAGATATACGCATTTGTAATGTTCCCAAGACTTTTGAAACACCCTGTATATAGATAGATGGATAAATAGATAGATAGACAGTATGGATGGATAGATAGATAAAAAAAAGGGAGATAGATAGATAGATAGATAGATAGATAGATAGATAGATAGATAGATAGATAGATAGATAGATAGATAGATAGGCAGTATAGATAGATAGATAGATAGATTGACTAATATATATATAGATAGATAGATAGATAGGCAATATAGATAGATAAATGGATAGATAGATATATAGATAGGTATAGATAGATAGATGAATTGATAGATAGATTGACTAATATATAGATAAATTTATTGATTGATAGGCAGTAGAGATAGATAGATAGATAGATAGATAGATAGGCAGTATGAATATATATATATATATATATATATATATAGAGAGAGAGAGATAGATAGATATATAGATAGATATATAGATAGATAGATAGATAGATAGATAGATGGATAATAGATAGATTGACTAATAGATAGATAGACAGATAGATAGATAGATAGATAGATAGATAGATTTACTAATAGATAGATAGATAGATATATAGATAGAAAAAGGAGATAGATAGATAGTTAGTTAGATAGATAGATAGATAGATAGATAGATAGATAGATAGATAGATAGATAGAAAAGGGAGATAGATAGAGAGAGAGCAAGAGATAGATAGATAGATAGATAGATAGATAGATAGATAGATAGATAGATAGATAGATAGATAGAAAAGGGAGATAGATAGATAGATAGATAGATAGATAGATAGATAGATAGATAGATAGAAAAGGGAGATAGATAGATAGATAGATAGATAGATAGATAGATAGATAGATAGATAGAAAAGGGAGATAGATAGATAGATAGATAGATAGATAGATAGATAGATAGATAGATAGATAGATTGACTAATAGATATGTATAGATAGATAGATAGATAGATAGATAGATAGATAGATAGATAGATAGATAGACGTGCTCTACAATGCCAGTGCATTCCCCATTTTCATAATAATCTTTTCAATTCAACTCTTCTTCATTTCGCCTTCTCTCCTTTTGTTTATGTATTCTCTCTCTGTGGCCTCGCTTTGACATCTCTCAGTCAGGTCGGATCTCAGACCACACGCCCTCAGAATAAAAAAAGAAAGCCGACCCATGTGGCCAATCTTGTTCATAAATGCAGAAGTTTATTTATCCATCTTTCCACTCAAATTGCTGGAGCCTATTTACTTTCTCTGCTCAATCAAGTGCTTTTCGTGATTTAATAATAAACTCCACCAGGGGGCAACGCAATGGCGTCAGTGGCGCTTAAAGATGAAGGACACCGGGATCTTTGCGACACGTTTGCGACATCAGTTTCTCGATTCAAAGATGTGAACAAGTCATCACGCCTAATGTCCTTTCAAAAGTGGATAAACAAAATAGTAATGGAGAACGAAAACGTAAGAATTTAAAGAAAAGCCATTTTGAGATGAGATTTTATTTATTATTGAAATGTTTCCGACTGTTTTTGCTCATTTGTGTTGCTGCCATTTTCACAACGTATAAGTCATTGTACATTTCGGCCTCCTTTGGGTATCTTTCTAATGTTACTAGCGCTTAGACCCAAACGCGTTGTTGTGTTGTCGTAGCACGCAAAACACAAAAGAAACTCGTACAATTGTTAACTTTGGTTTTAAAATCTTTTTTTAAAAATAAATATTCCAAAACAAAAACAAACTGTTTGGCGATTGTGCAGTGGAGTTAACAATACAAAAAGGGGTGAAGAAAACAAATAAACAACAAATAACTGTTACCAAACGCAAGAAAATGTACATTTGTTTTTACTAATCTATATAATTCTCGCGTGTGTTTAGTGATTGTAAGATTCATTATCTATGCATTTGTTAGTATCTTTCTAATGTTACTAGCGCTTAGTAAAAGCAAGAGTGCTTTTCAAGATGGACGACAATTTTGCCGAGAATTGCTCGCGAATTTCAGGCTTAAAAGATAATAATAATAATAATAATAATAATAATAATAATAATAATAATAATAATAATAATAATAATAATAATAATAATAATAATAATAAACTATTTTTATATTTATTAATTAATTATTATTATTATTATTATTATTATAAATTAATAGATATAAAAATAGTTTTTTTTTGTTTAAGCTGTTCGTAAAAATAGCAACTTGTGTTCAATTAAATGTATACGATGAATGTTTCAGAGGTTGCGACGTGTATGTTTCTTCATGGTTTTATGCCCTCCATATCGATCCTCATCTACACAGAATTATTTGTGATAATAACATTAATAAAAAAAATCAATTTTTTAGACGTTTTAATAGACACTAATCACAATCAATTCTCTACATCTACCGATCAAAAACCCACTAACAAAAACTCCTGTACCCTTAACTTCCTAAGTGAATGCCCTTTTAGATATAAAATAGCCATTATTAAAAATTTACTAATTCGAGCAAAATTAACTTTAATATCAGTAATAATATTCTAAAATGTGTACCGCTCTAACTGTAGTTTCGTACTTAGTACATAATTACCGCCAAAACCTTCTATAATACTAACACATGGCCTGTACCTGATTAACCTCATTCCCCTGAAGATGGACCCGGATGGGTCTGAAAGTATAAGGGAGACAAATCCAAACAATGGCAAATTAATAAGCCAATTCCCCTCCGAAGCTAAGATCTTAGTTCGGACTATTGAAAGGATCTACGAAAGGATATCTAGACATAAGTTGTCTCTTATATTCAACAATACTTGCTTGCAAGGGAAGATGCTGCCTAGATATACATATATATATATATATATATATATATATATATATATATATATATATATATATATATATATATATATATATATATATATATATATATGTATATATATATATATACATATATATATATATACATATATATATATATATATGTGTACATATATATAGATATACATACACACATATATATAGATATACATATATATACATATATAGATATATATACATATATATACATATATATACATATATATACATATATATGCATATAAATAAATATAGATAGATATATATACATATATATAGATATATATACACATATATATATACATATATATATACATATACATAGATATATATAGATATAGATATATACATATATATAGATATAGATATAGATATATATAGATAGATATACATATATATAAATATATGTATATACATACATATATCTAATGTATATATATACATATATATACACATATATATGTAGAAATATAGATATATACATATATATATACATATATAGATATAGATATATATACATATATATATATACATATATAGATATAGATATATATATATAGATATATAGATATATATATATACATACATATATATATCGATAGATATATATAGACATATATATATACTTACATATATATACATATATATAGATATATATATATACATATATATAGAGAGATAGATATATACATATATATAGATATATATATAGATATACATATATACATATATATATAAATATATATATACATACATATATCTAATGTATATATACATATATATATAAATATATATACATACATATCTCTAATGTATGTACACATATATATATAGATATATATACACATATATACATATACGGATAGATATATATACATATATATAGAAATATATACATATATAGATATAGATATATATATACATATATATATATACATATATAGATATAGATACATATATATATAAATATATAGATATATATATACATATATATATCGATAGATATATATAGACATATATATACTTACATATATATACATATATATAGATATATATACATACATATATACATATATAAATATAGATATATATATATACATATATATACATATATAGATATATATATAGATATGGATGTATATACATATATATAGATAGATATATATAGAGACATATATATACTTACATATATGTAGAGATATATATAGATATATATATACATATATATACATATATAGATATAAATATATATACATATATATACACACATATAGATATAGATATATATAGAGGGAGAGTAATATATAGATATAGATATATACATACATATATATATAGATATATAAACATATATATACTTACATATATATATATATATATATATATATATATTTATATATATATATGTATATAACTATTTCTATATCTTACTTTCTTTTCGCATATTTCTCTATACATTTCCTTCTGTTTACTTTATGTCTTTCTCTCTAGATATTCGTCTGTTTTAACCCCTATTCTCTCTCCTTATATATAGTTATTTCTCTCTAGCTCTTTCCCTTCTTTCACCCTCTCTCATCTCCACATATCTCTCTCTTTCTCTATCTCTATCTCTCTCTCTCTCTCTCTCTCTTTCTCTCTCTCTCCTATTCTCTTTGTATGTAATCACCCAACTTTGAAAATTAATTCTGACAAATCCTCCGGTGTAGCCTGACCTCTGGTGGTCGAAAATGGAAAAGCAAGAAAAGCAAAGAGAGCTAATAGTGTTGTTTTTCTTAGTGGTGGTGGTGGCGGTGGTGGCGGTGGTGGCGGTGGTGATGGTGGTGATGGTGGTGATCGCCTCGGCAGTGGTGGTGGTTGGTTGGCTGTTTGAATTGGCCGTGACGTTTTGAGGCAAAAGAAACAAGACTGTCTCATGAGTGACGCGAGAGGTGCGTGTGATTCATCGAATGGGTGGGAGTGTGTGTGTGTGTGTGTAGGGGGAGGGGGGTGGAGAGTATTATGAGCGAGGTTGAAGGTGGGGCGGGGGGGGGCGAAGGTCACGTGATACCTTAGCCGTCATCTCCGGTCGAAGAGAAATACCTTCACGAGTTAACATAGCCGGGAAATGGGCAGTCAAGAGGAAATGATTTTATTTTCCCAACAAAAATGGCTTTCTAAAATTTGTCCATTCTTGTGTATCAACGAGTCATTTCTTTGTAAGATACGTCCTAGATTGTGAATAAGCTGATCCGGGGGGGGGGGTCTCCGTCGGTCACGTTTCAGTTTGAAAAAAACATGTGTAGATGCATCTGTGACATACGGACAGCCGTGTTTTAATAGAAAAGTTTGAGTGAAACTTTCATGGGTCACCCCGGACGGAAGTCGAAAACAAAAAAAAACACGTGATTTCAAGGCGGCGATTGTCTATCTCTTAGCTGGTAAGATTAAAGCAATAAGCATTTGTCTGGGGTGCGTCTTCAATGAAGGGGGGCACACATTGGAACTTGGTATAACGGGACGAGCTATCCGTCTATCTATCTGTCTGTCTTTCTCTCTCCCCCCCACGTATACGGAAGTAATGTGTCTCTTTGATGTTTTCTGTGGCTGTTCTTCTCTTCGTTAAAAACGTTTATCAAAAACTAAACATCGGCGTCCGAGTGATTGTATCCACAACAAGCAAGAATCTTGGTTCATGACAACGGTACGGGTGTATATCTTTTTATACACGCATAGGTAAGCGAATATATTACAAATATACGCGTAATGTAATTTAGACCTCTGTGTTTCTGTTAACTAAACTATATATATATATATATACATATATATATATATATATACATACATATATATATATATATATATATATATATATATATATATATATATATATATATTAAATGTGTTGATTTTCAAAAATATTTCACTTAAATAACTTTTCATCGTGCTTCAAAGATGTTGTCAATTTCCTTATTCGAAAAGCGTCAATCTGCGCATAACATCGACCGGACTCTACTTATTCTAACATATTTTACAACTTGACGTGTTTTTCTGCTTCTACCGTGATTCGACCCCTCGGGATAATACCATCAAAATGAGGAAGAAGAAGAAAATAAACTATAAGAAAGTCTCGCCTAACAAAGTTGTTTTACAACGAAAGCTTGCAAACAAAAACATTAAATAAATGATTTTTTTTTTTTGTTTTTATTAAAATTGCACCATGTGTTGATTTTCAATACTATTTCACTTAAATATATATATGTGTGTGTGTGTGTGTGTGTGTGTGTGTGTGTGTGTGTGTGTGTGCGTGGGTGTGGGTGTGTGTGTAGTTGTGGGTGTGTGTGTGTGTGTGTGTGTGTGTGTGCCCGGGCATGCACACACGCCCTGGCATGTATTTGTTTGTAGATGCATCGACGCGTCTCTAAAATAATAATCGTTTTCTTGGTAAGTCTGTTTGGTAAATTATTTGGTCTGTCAGGCTGCACCTTAAAATTATTTGGTCTGTCAGGCTGCACCTTAAAATTATTTGGTCTGTCAGGCTGCACCTTAAAATTATTTAGTCTGTCAGGCTGCACCTTAAAATTATTTGGTCTGTCAGACTGCACCTTAAAATTATTTGGTCTGTCAGGCTGCACCTTAAAATTATTTAGTCTGTCAGGCTGCACCTTAAAATTATTTGGTCTGTCAGGCTGCACCTTAAAATTATTTGGTCTGTCAGGCTGCACCTTAAAATTATTTGGTCTGTCAGGCTGCACTTTAAAATTAAGCGATCATTATGAATTTTGTTATGCGTAGAGCTTAGTATTGTTAACCTCCTCTCCAGGAGGTTAGGCACAAGGCCATTTTTATCTTACTCCCACAAGGTAAGATGTGACCCAAGGTCGGGTCGGAAAGTGGGGCTTGAAAAGCCAGCGCCCGAGAAAGTGATCACTCTGGCCATTAAAAATTGCCTGGGCAGCCCCGGTAGGGGCGCCTATGACAGTAAACAATAAACTTACTCCTCCCAAAGAGGGGAGGCAAAAGCCTGGGAGGGTGGACCTCTGCGTAGAGCTTAGTAATGCCGGCTTATTTGGTTTAATTCAGTTTTATGCAAAGAGGGCAAAGAAGGGGGGGGAGGTCGAAGCCCTTCCGTAAAATTCAGTTCGTTAATTCAGGAGAGAACAACATCGAAATATTCATTCCCCGATATAATGTCGTGTTTGGAACAGTGGTTATCACCTAGCTATCAACTTTGATCTTGTATAGTATTACCAAACAATAAATTCCGCTGTCACTTAAAGGAGTAATTGAGACATCTGTGTGAATCTTTCCTAATATATATATATATATATATATATATATATATGTGTGTGTGTGTGTGTATGTGTGTGTGTGTGTGTGTGATTGTGTGTGTGTGTGTGTGTAAAAATGAAAATGGAATAACGGATAAGCAATTTAACAACCAGCAAAAATAAACTCAAAAACTCATTTTGTATAGTTCTCCGAAATATTTCAATCGTCTATAATACGACCATTCTCAATCGGTTGGTGAACTTTAATTAAAAACGGAAAAGTTTTCAAATTCATACAAAGAATGCGTTTGGAAGAAATAGTCACATGCAAGAAACAACAAAGAGGGAGAAAAAAAGTGCTAAATGTTATAAAAGGGAAAAAAGACGAAGAAGAAGAAGAAAAAAAAAAAGAGGAAAATCAGTTATTGGCTTTAGAACGCTAATTGAAGAAGAAGAAGAAGAAGAAGAAGAAGAAGAAGAAGAAGAAGAAGAAGAAGAAGAAGAAGAAGAAGAAGAAGAAGAAGAAGAAGAAGAAAGAGAGAAATTCAACAATTGACTGCTGAACGCTGATTGAAAACGTCACGCGTATGCCAGAATTAGTAGTAATTTGAATCTGCTAACGAAGGAATTAAAACAAAGGAGGCAGAGGAGGAGGATGAGGCAGGGGATGAGGAGGAGGAAGAAGGACAAGGGTTAAAAGTTAACCGTTGTCGTAACGACTTAAGTTCATTTCAAATAGAATCGATCTAGCAGAAGCGTTAGAAATGTTATAAAAACCTGGTCTCTGCACAATCGTGTTATCATGGCATAGGATTAAACATGATTCTATGAGCCGACGAAATTTAGAATCGTGAATATGTTTTATGGAAATTGCCCTCTGTGTATTAAAGTGATGACCGAAAGAAATCATGTGGGTGCATAGCGCATTAGAGGTATCACAGTTTTTTATAGCATGATTGTGTTCATAGATTCGTTTCTTTAACAGACGTTGTGTATCGCCAAAATATATTTTTCCACACTCGGCGCAAGGTATAGTGTAAATTCCAGCTGGAGTAGGAGATGAAAGGACTTTATTTTTGTTTTTATGCTCTTGTAAAATGTTTTTGATGGTGAGTGAGGTGGCTTGGATTATACATATATATATATATATATATACGGATTTTTCACTTAGAAAAAAGATTATTCAGTGAAGACCGGGATTAGTCCAATAAAAACAAGCTCGATGATAGTCGATTACAGGGTCCAGAGCATTTATATGTGCTTTTTTTAAGGCTTACCAAAGCATTCCGTTCAGGAGCACAATCAACACCACAAAAAACTTTTTCATTCAAAGATTATTTATTTATCATTTTCAAATTAAAGAGTTTTTTTTACCTACACGTGTTTCACTACCAAGCAGGTCCTTGTTGGCAGATCATCAGGGAAAATTAAGCACCTTGAATAAGAATTACAACAACCGGCAATACACAATGTGGTGTTGCTTTAATTGAGGTCACTTAAAAAGGGAAGAAAAAAATAAAAGTAAAAAGATAAAAAGGAAAAAATAGAGAATGTCTTAGAATAATATCTCGCAAGATTTTCACAACATTGTTGCTACTAGGTGAAATAGCAAAAAAATTAGTCCCAAACCAGCAAAAATAGCAAAAAGACTTTAGTCCCAAGTGCACTCAAATGAAATATATATATATATATATAATATATATATATATATATATATATATATATATATATATATATATATCGTACATGTATTTTATTAGTTTCTGTAAATGTAAATCCGTAGAAACTCAAGTGTTTATAAAAAGTGCTCAATACCAAGTAGAGCTGTTTATAAGTATAAATTTTTATTTATACAAACATTATTGGTTACATATGTGCATACATGTTTCGGTTGCACTTTTCCAAGAAAGTCAACCTCATCAGACCAAGAATTTTTAAGGAATGGATGGATTTAAAGAATACATACACACACATACATATATATATATATATATATATATATATATATATATATATATATATATATATATATGTATATGTATGTGTGTGTATATATATATATTTGTATATATCTGTGTATATATATATGTATGTGTATGTGTGTGTATGTATGTATGTACATGTATATGTGTTTGTGCGTGTGTATACATGTATCTATATGTATATGTGTATATATATATATATATATATATATATATGTATGTATGTGTGTGTGTGTATGTATGGATATACGTGTGTAGGGGCATATAGCTGTATATGTTGAGCCTGTATAGACGTATGGATGTATGTATTGAATATATATCTAGAATATTCTTATTACTTTATTTTTTATTGAATATTCATCTAGAATATATTTATAAGCACGTATGTATTATGAATATATGCTTGATTGATAGTGGATCTGTGTAGGTGTCCATGTTTAGATGTGTATGTATATCAATGTCCGTTTATTTATGTGTGTTTATTTAGGTGTGTTTGGGTTTGTTTATATTTGTATGATTCTTGATATATAGATAGGATATTTATACTTGAGTGAATCTGTTAAGCTGGCAAGCAAGAGCAATAAAATGAGGACAAGAAAAGACAATGGAAACGCCATAAAGAGTAATTATAAAAAAGGGAGGGGCAACCACTGGCAAAAAGGTCAAGCTAGTGAAATAGGTAATTCGATACTAATTCATAAGAAATAGAAGATGCTAGAAATAGAAGATGCTAGATCCCAAAAAAGAGTTATTTAAGATAGAAAATTCTTTAAATCCATCCATTCCTGAAAAATTCTTGGTCTGATGAGGTTGACTTTCTTGGAAAAGTGCAACCGAAACATGTATGCACATATGTAACCAATAATGTTTGTATAAATAAAATTTTTTACTTATATATATATATGTATATATATATATATATGTATATATATATGTATATATATGTATGTATATATATATATATATATATATATATATATATATATATATATATATATATATATATATTATAATTAAGGGATAAACAAATTCATGACATATTCATTTGTATCCGTTCCAAGAATTCAACATTAACACCTGTTTAGTGTACGATCGTTTCAGAGACGAAATGGACCTTACTCGATTACAAGTCTTATCATCAACACAGGGTATAGACACCAAAATTCCGGTTGAGAACCGCTGGTACGTTATTACATCCAGGCCGTTCCCCGTATGTTTTACAAGCCAGTTACTCTAATTGTTACCACCTATTGCAATCCCGGTATAGAAACGTCGTTTTTGATTCTGTGTTAGATAACCAGTTTGTCGACGACGAAGAAACACGCCACATAACAAACTATAAGTATTTCTTTATTACTTGTTTTGTCACTTTTACGAAAACAAGTTATTTTGTATATGTGTAACGATGTCGCAACCAAACATATTTAATGTCAATTCGAGCAAAAAAAAACAAGAGTGAGTGGCTTATGGTGGGTTTGGCGCGATATAGAAAGTCATCCGCTCGTATCTCACGTTATCGCGCTATTCGGTTTGTATTTCTTCCTTCTTTTTATATACCGGTCACATGATTCATGGTGTCGTCTGCATCTGAGTCATCTTAGAAGTGATGTCTCCTATTGCGTTACTCATCCTAGAATCAGCTGTTTGTCTTCTTCTAAGGCATCCGACTCCTTGACCTTTTGTCTAGGAACAAAGCGTAGTTGTATATTATTCTAATTCTACACTTTTTATTTTCTGTTCTCAGTCTGTCTTTCTGGATTGGGTCAATTTTCATTTTTGTCCCAATCTACAATACCCCTTTTTAGGGAGCTGGATTTTCTCTACATTAAAAAACTGATTTTGTGTCTTACTCCGCGCCCTTGTGGAGAATCAAGTGGAGGAATCAAATAAATAGGGGCTCTTGGATCAGTCAACTATGGTGCAAGGCTATTAGATATTTTACAAGCATTCAATCATTCACTTTTTGGAATGACAGATTTAGGGTCCTTTGGAATTTGTCTATTTTAAAGACCGTGCAAAATAGTTTGACCGGATGTGGGTGCTACGAACAGATGTTCGAAGACACGGTTTGAAAAAAACTAACAAGCAATATAATGACCGTTAGGTGATAGTATCCTGCGCGTTAAGAACATGTTAATCCAAGTTTTAAATTCAGTTAGATGTCATTTAAATCTTAATTTACATTTAAGAATATAATGATAGCAGTTTGTTATCGAATGGCAAGGTAATTAATTCAACTGTTCTGGATTCTAACGTGAACGGACAGCTGCATACAATGGAGGGAACGGGGAAAAGTAGCAGCGTGGTTATTTAATATTCTTTATCTCAAAGACATTTTTAATTGGACTCAAGTCATGGTATATATATGTATATATATATAGATATATATATATATATATATATATATATATATATATATATATATATATATATAGAGAGAGAGAGAGAGAGAGAGAGAGAGAGAGATTGACAGAGAGAGAGAGAGAGAGAGATTGGGAGAGATTGAGAGAGAGAAATGCAAACAGAATTAAATAAAATTGTAAATATGGGCAGAATCAAATAGAAAGACAATCTCCTCATCCTCTCTCTCTCTCTCTTTCTTTCTTTCTTTCTCTCTCTCTCTTTCTCTCTCTCTCTCTCTCTCTCTCTCTCTCTCTCTCTGTATATGTTGCATATTTCAGAGACGTATCATGGTATCATGATATATATAGAGATATATAGATAGAGAGAGAGATATTGAGAGAGAGAGAGAAATGTAAACAGAATTAAATAGAAAGACAATCCCTCCTCATCCCCTCTCTCTCTCTCTTTCTCTCTCTCTCTCTCTTTCTCTTTCTCTGCATGTTGCATATTTCAGAGACGTATCATGGTTTCATTGACATGGATTGACCGTTGTCCGTTTTTAAAAAAAAGCCGTTAGAGTTCATTCAAATCATCAGCCAATCACGAAATGAAAACAAATCGAAGAACGGAGTTGTAAAGATCACCGTTAGCGTCTACCGGTGAATTCACCCAATCGCACCTTCTAAAGAAAGTTCCGAGTCAATAGGGTCAGACAGTATGTTTATATTGGTTTTGATCGTACATTTTTAATCGTAATTTTGGAGGAGGGTTGCTTATATATGAGCGTGAAACTGTTGTTATAATTTAAGTTTATCAGCTATGTGGAGGCTTCGTGTCAATAGAGGGTGAATTTTTATCAGTTAAAAAGTTTTCTTTAGAGGTGTCAAATAAAGTGAGTGGGTCAATATCAGCTAGCCATCATCGTGATGTCTGTGTTGCCTGTAGGGGTTCGGCTGGGGTCCTTATATTTAATTGATTCTCTTAGTTTTTATCTAATAACGTCAATGAGCCTATCGGAGAGTCTGTGTGAATCGATTAGGTTTAAATCTTTGTCATATATTTTTTTTCTTTTTATTTAAGGATATTCGATAAATATATTTTTAGGTAGTAATATGTTAAGACAGTTGATGGCAATGCAGAGTGCCGGATAGGTTGTTAGCTTGAAGGAACAAAAATTATAAATCGAAGTGGGGGGGGGGTTACTATTTATTTTTTCTTCAAATCTTACATAACAGCAAGTGTGATGTCGGTTGTTTTTGTGTTGCATCCATTTTGCTGAATTCTCTACACAGACGGATTTTTTCCCTTTGGTGTTTATTATTTTTGACAAAGGGGAGTTTCTTTTCCCGAAATATTAAATAAATTATTTTTAATAATCATCCGGACAACACACAAACAGCCGACACCACACTTGCTGTTATGTAAGATTTTAAAGAAAAATAAATAGTAAGTCCCATTTCGATTTATTATTTTTGTTCCTTCCAGCTTACAACCTATCCGACCCTCTGCATTGTCCTCAGCCTTCTTAACATATTACTACTATTCCCAGTAATTCTTCAAGTAAACTACGATTTTCTATTATATTTCTAGGTATTTAACTAGTAAGCTTTAATATATTTAATATATTTAATATATTTTTAAAAAATTTTTTTTAATTGAATGTGATGATGTGTTTACTGATTTATGTTATTTTTGATATGTAGGGTTTAAAGGGTACGAGCGTATGTAAAATTTGTGTTGGTAATGTGTACGCGATATATATAAATGTCTATCCTGCACTCAATAATAAAGACCAATGTGTATTCATCTGTGAAAACAGGCTGCGCAAGCTATTTGAGGACATTTTAGTACGTTAAACAGTAGAAGGTGCAAAACGACTGAAACAGAATCAAGAGAGGCGCGATAGCGCTCTATCCCTTAATAGACTTCAAAAACGGCCTATGCTAGAAATCTCATTTCTTTGATCAGTCATAACTCACAAAACAATAAACCAAATTAGTTAAAACTTTGCACAACATTTTTATTTGATAGGTTCTATAATTGTGTAGAATTTCAGCATCATTAGTCAAGGCAACCCAGAGATCCAGAAAGGTCAGGAGTGATTTTGTGTTATCCGTGTGTACGTACGTACGTACGTATGTGCCACCCCGTATCTCATCAACTATTTGATGGATTCAGCAGAGATAGAGGTTCTAGGGTCTAGTTGATGACATTTTTAATTTCAGTTTACCATATACCTTAGTTTTCCAGAAAATTCCAAAAAACCTTTAAAATGACCATTGTATTGAGGCATAGCCTTTACAAAAGTTGTGACATTCCATGAAAAATGCCAGTATACTGAAATCATATGCCCTTAATAGGGTTAAGATGAAAATTCATATACACTAAATGTACAAAAGCAAGGAAATTCCCAAATGTTTACACTTTTATTGTCATTAAGGTTATGACTACATATCAACCAAACCATTTCATTATCACATCACTACAGTATAAACCTCTATGCCTGAGTGGATGAAGTGTGTGAGGTGCGCTGAAGAAAAATTCCTACCAGTAAAATACATAGCCCTGTTGTGCTCGCATACCCTTAATGACAATAAAAGTGTAAAAATTTGGGAATTTCCTTGCTTTTGTACATTTAGTGTATATGAATTTTCATCTTAACCCTATTAAGGGCATATTATTCCAGTATACTGGCATTTATCATGGAATTATACATGTACTTAATCAACAATTATTTCCTTAATGTTAACTTTTAACCACAAATAAGACTTTATTTAGCCCAAATAAGACAAGTTTTCAGTGAAGCGATAGGGTGTTAGATTTATAGGGGAACAACTTGTGTAAAAAAACAGACAGCAAAATGTTTGTTCACATTACATTTAAAATTCTGCATGTTGAAACGTTCAGGGAACCAGGGAGCAGGAAGGGATTCCAATGGCAAGGGATCGGTGTAAAAGAAGCTAGGGGGGAGGGTCCTGTTATATTGTATGTAAAGAATTAATTTGATGATAATAATAATAATTGGAAAGGTCTTGAGGATAGGGGATAATCCTTATATTTTTACATATTTTTCATATGAATATATATATATATATATATATATATCAATATCAATATCAATATATATATATGAATATATATATGAATATATATATATGAATGTATATATATATATATATATATATGAATATATATATATATATGAATATATATATATGAATATATATATATGTGTGTGTGTGTGTGTGTGTGTGTGCGTGTGTGTGTGTGTGTGTAAGAGGTTAATCGTTTGAATGATAAGACGTTAATTTGCAAATAATAAGTCAAGCATAAAAATAAGACAGTTAATTTCTGAAGCGGCCATTGTTTGTCTCTTCTGTCTAAGTCGATCTATTTTTCCCGCCTTTTTTATTTCATCCGGGTCTTTTTTTTCGTTTTATTTTCATTTCTTTTGCTTCGCTTACTTTCTCATTTCGACAAGTCAAGAACAAATGAGCTTATTATCCGGAGAATCGATATTTCTTCGTTTAATGTCCAACCTTGGATTTGTATGAGAAAGTGCACTTTAGTAAATGCCATTTGACTACGTAGCCTTAATTTTTATTTTTTAAGATATTTCACCCTAAACAAGGCAGGATGCCACTGTAGACGTAAGGGGCTACTGAGAATTACGGAGTAGGTTTAGGGTGTCATCCTAAGTTGAGAGCTGTGCAGCGAGATGTCTGTTTACATTGTGCTTAAAACCTCTGCATGTCGGTAACGTCGGGGAAACAGGGAGCAGGGAGAGAGTTCCAGAGGCCGGCAGCACGAGGAAAGAAGCTGCTGGAGTAGAAAGCTCTCCGGCATCTGGGGACCTCCACAGTGAATGGATTGGACCTAGCTGATAGTCGGGTTGTTCTAGTGTATTTGCGTCGAGGGGGGTACTAGAGCAGCTAGTTCATCGGAGCACAATCCATTTAAGTATTTGTAAAACAAGCACAAGGATGCAACAGCGTGGCGATGGAAAAAGGGATGGAGCTTGGTGGTTAGTGAGGGACCTATTAAGTTGGCGACTCTTTTTTTGACCTTGTCTAAGAGGGAGAGACTAGTGGATGATGCACAAGCCCAGATGTGACAACAATACTCCATACATGGCGGATGGTGGCTTGGTAGAGATACAGGATGATGTGCATCACGCTATAAGTCTCAGTAAGTAGAATAAATATACGCACTGTGTACGTCCGTATTGATGAGATGAGAAATTCTACGGTGGCTTTCACTTTTGGTAGGTTTAAATATAGGGTAACTCACGCAGCCCTAAAAATGTCACTCATAGAATCGTTAGACAAATTTCAAAATCCTGACTGAAATCCAACGATATTTGGTACAAATACACTTCAGTCTATATCTGACTTGTCCACCAAGATTAGATCATGAATGTCCAACAATCTTTTTCATCGTCATTCAATGATATGCTCCAATATCTATCTCTGTGTTGCAAGCATAACTACATATGACGTGTCAAATTGTCAATACCTCTGACCCCCTCCTCTATTTCCCCATCCTTTTGAAACTATCGTTGATCCCTCACAACACCTCTTCGTATTCCCAAAGCTTCTTAGCGACCATTCATCCTCACTGTCTAACCAGTAATTACCAAGGATCCGAGTTTTTTTTTTTATATTTCAATTAAAAATTAATGAACGAAATTTTAGATACAGGATTACTCACCACAAAAAATAAAATTCCACTCGATGTCACAATCTTTCCTGCAATCCAACGATATTTAGTAAAAGTACATCTTAGTCTATGCCTGACTTGTCCACCAAGTTTCAGTCATAAATATCCAACAGTCTTTCTTTTATCGCCGTTCAATTACATGCTCCAAATCTGCACCTCTACATTGCAAGCACAACTAGATTCTACATGCACAATTGTAACTAACTGACACACTCCTTTCTTGGCACTGCCCTGATTTTAGTTGGAATCTGGGAGGGGTTAGGATCCGGTAAGTGTGAAGCCCATTTAAGATAACATGTCTTAGTTATGAGACTATCACTAAAGTGTCCCCGCAGTCTATCGATTTCAAGTGTGGAGAGTTGCCCTCTGCCACTGTTCACCCCTCGTAAGACAAAATCGTATGTGTGTGTTTCTCGTACTTACGCGACTTACGCAGTTGTATTTTTTTTATTTACTATTAATCGTTTATATATTATAAAAATGCAACGGCATTTAATACTTTAACAAATCTTTCAATTTCGAAATTAAATACACCATAATGCATTTCGACTTCTTTTTAGATAAGTCAGCAATTTTAATCTTTTGTACAATAGTCGAAAATATAGAATGAATTTCCTCGTGATTCTTGGAAATTTTAAAGAAATTTGGACGTCATTTAAACTGGCTTGAGAAATAAAAATTAAAATAATATTAAAATTAAAAGTGTGGATAGAAAACACGAACTATTATGTATATTTGTAATATTTTTTATATAGAATACACAAAATTAAAATCTAGCAATTTTCTGGAGAAAAAAAAATTTCTTTCGATCTAGCGAGTTTTGAAAATCTCAGTAAGCAACACTGATCAGGGGTCACGGGGCCATTAAAGCCTCGTATATTTGCCAACACTGCATAATGATAAAGTTCCCTTCTCTTGATCTCTCCACCCACCGATTTATTAAGCACCCCAAATTGCTTGCAACCCGTTCTTCCCTTTACCCAAACCCTAACCCGCAAGCTCCTGAAGTAGCTTCATTATCTAAACGCACGGAAGCGTTATGGACGATCATTTCCGGCAAATGCGACCGCCATTTTGTCAATATATTTTCATTATGGCTTCGTGATCCGTGAACCGGTCAGAGTCATCCAAGAGTTATTTTTTCTTCTTTTTTTTCCGGAGTCAGTTTATGCAAAGGAATCAGCCACCGCAAAGAGAAAGGAACGTGAACGTCTTTACGAGAATAGGGAAGAGTTAGGGTATGGGTAAGGGTTACTTCAATTTTTTCATTATTATTTTGACCACGCCCACTTTGTTATATATATATATATATATATATATATATATATATATATAAGAGGTTTATGTAGTTTGCTTGAAGCATTGTTTATTAGTATATAAACATGTGATACTTAGAAGGCAATACAATGCAGAGGTGTGACGGATAGACACAAGTTGGAGCAAATAAGACATATAATGGTGGAACAAATGAAATAGTTTCACTCTTAATACAATGTATACATACACATACATATATATATATATTTATTTATTTATTTTTTCACAAACACATATATATCTGTCTATCTACACAATGTTACAATGTTATGTAATACCTGTATCAAGATGGTCTGGTGGAAATTCCGTATGATATAATTTTTTTTTTTAATATTTCGGGAATTCTTCTCTTCTTCAGAACCGTGCTCAACTCAAGTTCAAGCGTGCATATGAAGGAAGCCGTAAGATTCAGTCTCGCAGAAAATACCGATTAAATTTAAAATTCTAAACCAGATTCAAAAATAAAATAAACTTTTTTTTTTATTATTCATTTATTTATTTATTTTTTATTAATATTTATCTATGTTTTTATCTAATATATTTATTCATCTATTTACTTTATTAAACTTTTTTTTGTGTTTTTACTTTTTAGAATCTTTCCTTTTCTGTCGTTAAATTTTAAATTTAAAATATATATATTTAACTTATATATATATATATATATAAGTTATATATATAACTTATATATATACATATATAAGTTCATATCTATATATATATAACTTTATATATTTACTTTTATGTACGTATAAAATAAATAAAAATATCATATATATATATATATATATATATATATATATCAGATTCATAATGAAGCCGACGCGCAAGCACCCGTATCAGAAAGATGTTTTTGTACCACATATGTGAAGGACCATGTAAGACTAGAGTTAGTTTAAATAGCTAACTACGTACACACAGCCGCACATCAACTACTTGAAGAGATAAAAAAAACTTCTGTCACGATGAAGCAATTATATATATATATATATATATATATATATATATATATATATATATATATATATATATATATATATATAGTAATCCCGGTACACAGGATAAAAATCCGAATAATTCTAACCGGGCTTAAAATTAGTGCTCAATATTAAGTTGAGCTTTCATATATAATTATTTTTATTTATACAGACATATCATTTTGCCTTTCCAAATATGATCTGAAGAAAAGGATCAGATTTTCTTTCCGCATGATGAAATCTCACTTTCTGATAGGTGTTGATCGATAACATCTACATGCCAGTGTCGCGGCTAATGCCCATATCCGTATAAATAAAAAATAATTCATATATATATATATATATATATATATATATATATATATATATATATATATATATATATATATAATTGAAATATAAGCCATATTAGCAATACAAGATTAATTTTTTTTTTTACATTAATCCTATCGATTACGGAATAAAATTCCTTCTTCAGGGGTGACCAGTATTGAGTCGTTTTTTGATGGAAAAAAAATGACTCAATACTGGTCACCCCTGAAGAAGGAATTTTATGCCGTAATCGATAGGATTAATGTAAAAAAAATAATAATAATAAATTAATCTTGTATTGCTTATATGGCTTATATTTCAATTTTATTAACTAATCCTGCAATACTTTGAAATTTGAAAGACAAACCCACACTTTTCATGACAGCGTTCCAACGCTTCTTTCGTTCGACACCGGATTTGAATCATAACCGCCGATACAACACTGCGGAGACGTCGTACCAAGGACGTTTATCAAGTAACAAAGAAATAAGTTTGTTTATTCTTGTTTTTTTATGGAAAAAAAATGACTCAATACTGGTCAGCCTGAAGAAGGAATTTTATTCCGTAATCGATAGGATTAATGTAAAATAAAAAAATTAATTAATTAATCTTGTATTGCTAATATGGCTTATATTTCAATTTTATTAACTAACCCTGCAACACTTTGAAATTTGAACGACAAACCCACACTTTATATATATATATATATATATATATATATATATATATATATATATATTATATATATATATATATATATATATATATATATATATATATAGGGTAATCCTTTAAACTAATTAACAGATCATTATGAATTATGAATTTTTCTAACATATTTACGAACACCTTTCTTTCGCCGTACTTGTTTATATATATATATATATATATATATATATATATATATATATATATATATATATATATATATATATATATATATATGTGTGTAAAATGAAAAAGGAAAACCAAAAAATATTATTCATGTATTCATTAACGTTTCGTCTTTATTGTAAGACTTCCTCAAGATGATTTGTCTTAAAGAAAAATCATACAAGTATAAATTTGTTTTGGCCGCAAGCTCAGAGTAGCGGCCGATTTTGAGCAAGGAAATCAAATGTGAGAAGTCACGTAGATGGTTGTTGTTGTAGCAATTAGAGTATAGGGTCGTTAAGAAGGGGGAGAGAAGCGATATGCTAGTTGAATCAATTTATTAATTTAGCCTTAAAAGAAACAAAACCGCGGGGCCAAAAGGCTTGTCTGAGTTATGTCAGGAGTGTGTTGGGGGTGTTGGATAATTGTGAATTTTATAACATACATTCTAAGCAACATGGTGAGTAACATGGGCACACTATATATCTTTTTTGTAAATGGTAAAATTTAGAGGGTGGATATATATAAAAAGGTTTTATTTATTTTACATTTTATTTTTTATCAACTGATCATTATGAACACGGTGAGTAACATTATTTTTGTAAACCGTACCATTTAGAGAGTTCGGCCACCCATACTCGCACAAAATATTTTAATGTCATAAACTAATGAACGGATCATTACGAATTTTGGAATATATATTAGAGGCAACACGGTGAGTTACATGGGCACTTATTTTGGGGGTTGCACCGAAACTGTACCATACAAAAAAATTAAAATGTAAAACTATATTTATTGCTTATCGTCGCGCCGGGACTGGTATTCTATTAGTATTATACTAAAGTTGAGTAAATCAAAGTTTGTTTACCTAAGGTTTTTTTCCTATATATTTTACTCACAAAAAATACATGCTAAAATATTCGTCAGTTTGAGGATTGATTTAATTTAATTCGCCGTAACTATCAGATAAGTGGACTATCTCTTACTAACTGTGTATCTATTGCTCTCATATGCCGTTTGATGACGATCTATCGCTGATGACTAACCAAAGGGCGAATTGTGGTCGTACACGAGGTAAACGACACCAAATTATACTGATTCAAGTTTCATTTAGCGTTAAACCATTTAACGAGGAGTGAACATGCAGAATGTTTGTTTGTTTTTAAATATGTAATAAACAAGTATTTTCTATTAAAAAAAAAAACTATACAATCTTTTTTTCATAAATCTATTTCACAGGCATGTGAGTTCTATGTGATATACGTTTCTCGCCGTATCCCACACATTTTGCGAGCACAGCTCAAAAGTTCCTAATGTATTCGATGCAAGCTCCTTGGGACTGAATCACTGTGGCTACTCTAAGATCAAAGTGTAGTATCTGTTTCGATGGATACTGCACCCCATACTGGTGTTGTCTTGGCCTTCGGGTCTTGATTTACGCCGGTCTATGGGTCTGTCCTGTGCAGTTCTAGGAGATACACCCTCCCAGGCTTCGCCTCCTCTCTTTGGAGAGGAGTAAGTTTATTGTTTACTGCCTGAGGCGCCCCTACCGGGGAATGCCGACGGGGCTGCCCAGGCAATTTTTAAACCCCACTTTCCCGACCCGACCTTGGGTCACATCTTACTCGTGGGAGTAAGATAAAAACTGGCCTTGTGCCTAACTCCTGGAGAGGAGTAAATCAATACTCGCAGATTGAAGTTTGTAATGACCCTGTCCAATATGCCCTAAAGCCCCGGTCACATGAGGCGACGTCGCTCGCCGCTACCACAGTAGCGGCGAGTAGTAGTAGTCTAGTCGCATTGTGTGACCGGTTAATCGCAAGTAGCACATCCAACTGGCGACTAGTTTACTCGCCGCGACTAAATTTGAACATGTTCAACTTTAGTCGCAAGTAGCGCGTGATTTCATGATCACGTGACCTGGTATCGTGCAATTTCAGGATCACGTGACCTGGTGTCGCGATATGTTATGATCACGTGACCTGGTAGCGGCTGCTACGAATTAATATTAGCTTCATATAACCTCACAGTCATGCAGTTTGCTGCCATGGCAGATAAACAAAGTTTGAGGTGGTCAGCTAATGAAATCAGTAGATTTCTGGATATTTAATGAAACTAGAAAGGTTTGTGGGATACAGACAATATACAGTATATGCAGAAAACGCGAGGGAGTAAAATTTTGTAATATTTAATGAATGAACTTATTGAGGCTGGTTTTGAGATTCCTGACGAAGATGATTTGAAAAAGAAATTAAAGAACTTGAAGGATGCATATAGGAATGAAATTAATAAAGTGAAGAAATCTGTTTATAAACCAAAACTTTTTTAGTTTGAAAAAAAAAAATGGCGCCTGACCCGCGACATGTTTGCGTTGTAAACAAAGGCACGGAACTGTTAGAAAGTATGAATAGAAGTAATCCAAAGTAATCCAAAGAATTTCAACCGGGTTTATAAAAAAGGGCTCATCAGGCAGAGTTAGAATCCGATCTTAACCTTGGATCATATTTGGAAATATGATGAGGCTAAAAACCTTTGAAAGCATGTTCAGATGCAATATTTATTAATATAATAAAAAAATAAAATCAGAATAGATTTGTTTTTTAATTTTACATTTTTATCTTTTGACTAATAATTTCGCGAGATACCGCGCATCTTCAGAGTATTACTAGAAGTTGTAATAATTCCAATAGTTCCGTATGTTTGTCGAAGTCCTTAAGTTGGGAAATGGACGTTGTGTTGTTATAACGGCTCATTCACTTTTCAAATATGGGGTAACGCGCATGCACGCGAGATGTGTATTGAAATAGCAAAGTTCATTTTTTTTCTTTTTAAACATCTTTTTAAGGACTTCGACAAACATACGGAACTATTGGAATTATTACAACTTCTATTAATACTCTGAAGATGCGAGGTATCTCGCGAAATTATTAGTCAAAAGATCAAAGTGTAAAATTAAAAAACAAATCTATTCTGATTTTATTTTTTGATTTTATTAATAAATATTGCATCTGAACATGCTTTCAAAGGTTTTTAGCCTCATTTATATATATATATATATGTATATATATATATATATATATATATATATATATGCTTATTTTTATTTACACAGACATGTACAAAATCAGCGATACTGACATGTCGATGTTATCGATCAACAGCTATTATAAACTGAGATCTCATCAGGCAGAGTTAGAATCCGATCTTAACCTTAGATCTTATTTCCAAATATGTTCTAAGGTTAAGATCATATTCTAACTCTGATGAGATCTCAGTTTATAATAGCTGTTGATCGATAACATCGACATGCCAGTGTCGCAGATTTTGTACATGTCTGTGTAAAAAAAATTAATAATCATATATAAAAGCTCTATCTGATATTGAGGCCTTTTTTATAAACCCGGTTGAAATTCTTTGGATGTTTTACCTGGATTATATATATATATATTGTCGGCAGTTGAAACCAGTATTCCAGACAATTAATTTCCCTGATGATCTGCCAAGCTAGTAACTGCTTGGTAGTGAAACACGTGTAGGAAAAAACATTTAATTTGAATAAATAGTATTTGTAAGAAAAAATATCTTTAATGGTGATCATTGGTGTCCTGAAAGGAATGCTTTGGTAAGCCTTCATGAAATCACATATATATATATATATATATATATATATATATATATATATATATATATATATATATATATATATATATATGTGTGTGTGTATATATGTGTATATACATATATATATATATATATATATATATATACATATGTATATATATATGTATACATATGTATATATATATATATATATATATATATGTATATATATATATATATATATACATATATATATATATATATATATATATATATATATATATAAAGTGCAATCTGTGACGTTAGCATGTTCATTGTTTAACGCGCAGACAAAATGGACGCACCGTAAGAGTATCCGTTCTTCTAAGAAACATCGGAGAAAAATGAAACTCTCTCATTCGGGGTTATAGTTAGGGTTAGGGTTAGGGGAAGAGAGCAGAATGCTGATGTGACAACATGACCGAGTTCCAATAGCGACCCGGCGCATACGAGCAGCAGCACATCGAGGTGGTCTTACTTACACATCGTGGTCCAAAAAACCCAACGAGCATTCCAACGCCTACAAGTTATCATTTGGCGAGCCGCGACTCCTACATTGGGAATTCATAGTCCGGTTATATATTATGTCGTCGTTGTGTATAGTTTTCTCTTTTGTCTATCAACACGCAACGAGATAACGCAAGAGTTGATTACTCAGTCACGTCGTGTGATTTATAGCATTCTGTTTATTGTAATAGTAAAATAGAAAGGAAACGGAGGTTATTGTAATGACCTTACATACAACCCTGTTTGTACTTTGTGGGTGGCACTCGTATGTCGTATATATCTATCGCTGACTTCCTTCTAAA
>OY744544.1:15286445-15288945 GCA_963556195.1 Sepiola atlantica
AACCCTGACAAAATATTCAAATTTACATAGTATTCGAAGCCCAAAATAAGATCCCCTCGACACGACTATACACTGGCTCATTTGAGGTATGGTGCACCTTCTCCAAGTAATGCTACCTCAAGTGACAGCACTTAGCTGGATACTCCACCAGACTAGATGAATTCTTGTCTTTAAATCCGGTAAGATCAAGAAACCACAAGAAAGATTTACTATAACATTAATGTTCTTAACTTCTTTACTAACTCAACATTTGACAAGTAAAGGAGAATTTTAATAGAATATTCGAATATCTGTGTATCTCATATAGGGAGCAAGTGTTAGCCCCAGAAAGGGGCCTCTTGATTTCTAAGAACTTCGACTGAAGTAAAATTAAACAAAAGATAGAAAAGGTTTCTTATTCCATGTTTACTCCTTCTTTCTCGATAACTGCATTCACGCGCTTCCTGAAACTTGCACACGTGACCCTTAAATATTCGGGAGAAAACGTCTTCTATTCTTCTTTAAGGGTTTCAACATTGCTGCGTGATGATCTATTGGTAGCAAATTCTAAAACGCCCCAAACAGCATCATTCAGAGAGTTTAGATCTGGGATAGAAAGTAGCCATATACATGATTCCCCCAAAAAATTGCTTAAGTTGAATTTGCAGAAATCTTGTATTTTTCTAGCTGTGTGGTCTGGAGCGCAATCGCGCGTCCATACATAATTACCATTTGCGTAGTTTGCTGTAAACCATGGCAATTCGTGGTGTCTCACAGTCTTGTAGTAAGTACAAATGTAACAGCAAGCAAACTGGAGCAAAAGTCTCGGACACGAATAATACTGATGAATATGTATTTATTTGCGCGCACGTGGCCACCGCTGAACTATAACATCTTTTCGCCGTAAAACTGGAAATACATGAAAATAAACAAGTCTTACAAACATGTTCTAAGACAAAGCAAAGCAAATTATAAAAGAGTAAAAATTCAAATAGGTTTAGAGAACTATGCGTTGCTTACCTCTATTTTTGCCAAGCTACTTGTCCCAGAGCCAACGTCCATCACGAGCAGAACAAACGCCCGACTCCCATGTTGACTGATTCGAAAAGACCGCCTCTGGGCAAGCAGGAGGTGTAGAGGCACGACAGTTACCCCGTGCGACTGTGTATTTCGGAAGAGGACGGTGCTGAATACAAAATGTCCCCTTCCTGAATTATAACCGGCCAACTCCTACGTTTATAACAAACATTAATCTTTTCATCAGCTTGGTAGAATTTAAAGGCATTACCTGAACAGGGTGTTTCGTTTTTAATGTCCCCTTAATCTCAACTATCGATTTGTGGATAAATATGTAAGTTCTGCAGTTTAGAACAGCATCAACAGTGAATGTCTTTTCATCTGAAAAGAACGTTACAATGGAGAACTTTTTTTAACAGATTAATAATTCCATTGCATTTTTATGAGCTCCTTTCCATTCATAGTTGTTGTCAACAAGTGTTTTTGTGTTCAAATCATATTTTACTACATTTCTAATATCTTGTTATCTACCTCAAGTGAAATTGTAATTTTGTCAACAAGTGTTTTTGTGTTCTTGTGTAAGATTATAACTTCAAATCATATTTTACTGCATTTCTAATATCTTATTAGTGAAATTGTCATTTTTCTCATAGATTAAATTGAATTTTTTTATTTGAAAGCTTTAATAAAAACTTTTGTACTTTTTTGTTTATTCCTCCACTTTCAGACTTCCTCGTAATAGTTTGGCGCATAGTTATTCTTTTCTTTAACATTATAGACAGATTTCATAAACACTCCAACTATTCTTGAAATCTCTTTTCGTGTGACGAATGCATTCAGTAAATACCACACTTTTTGGCGTTTGCTTTCCTGATTACTCATATGGCCCAATTTTTCTGAAAAAAGTAAAAATAATACTGTTAGGTGTTATTACGACATCAATATATGCTAGGTTTCAAAACAATTAACTTAGTGTCTGCTGAGAAAAAGACGTTCATTGTTAACTTTGCTTTCCCACCATGTGTATACACACACACACACACACAGACTATATATATAGTTTGAATTGAATTTTGATTTGGCTTTTGCTTTCTCTAATTCCTTTCCACTCTCCTTCATTATATATATATATATATATATTTCTTTTTATCTACATGCGTATCGTTTCATCCTTATGGTAATCGTCAGTGTAGAGAAGATTATTCATACCGGTCGCCGGACTCGAACCCTGGAACACGAATCATTTTTCAAACTCAAATTCCGATGTCTTAGCCCACACGGCCGTTATCAATAACCTGCCGGAATGTAATCCTATTTAAAGGCAGCCGTCGTCACAGTGCTCTACTACTGAACGTAACATGCATATATATATATATATATATATATATATATATATATATATATATATATATATATACAATATTTATTAAAACATCAGAAATTCAGAGCCAGTTCTTCTGCTGTTTAAATAAATATTGTATCTTTACAAATTTCTATTCTCATC
>OY744544.1:15293945-15328945 GCA_963556195.1 Sepiola atlantica
CACAGTCATACTTCGTAACGTGGAAACTCAATACTGACCCTGATAAAAGCAAAGTTGTAAAAAATACATTTTCACTTGGGCGATTAAAACGGACATTGCGTCGTAAAAACGAAGCAGTTCTAATAACAATGCGACTGTGCTTCCTGCCCTCTGCAGGGCGCTCTATAACGAAATCGTCACCACAATTTGGCTTACCATAAAACCTACGCGACTCCCCGTTTCGCACGGGTGAGGCTAATAGGGGTAGGTGAGAGGGCGAAGGATGAGATTAACTTCGGGACACAATTCAAAACGCATTCCTGATTCTTTCTTTTATTGTAAAGAAGATGGCGCACAAATACAATGGAGAAATGGTAACTGTGTTTTATTCGTTTTCGTAGTTCGACGATTCCCATCATTGTGTTTGAGTTTTTGTCACCGGAAGCACTATCCGTGCGACCCGGCGCCGATTTATGGTTGCCTATAAAGCCAGAATCCCATTGTCTTCTCTCTTTTTACTTTCGTTTTAAGTTTCACCTCCGTCAAGGATGTTCTGCTTCACACAGCCCCCGTTTGTCTCATTCATTTCTTTCACATTTCGCTTCCAAATGTCTTTTGAATATTGTTTAGTATTTCTTATTCTATTTTCTGATTGGCCGTGAATGTCAGACAACTGTCATTCTTGATTTCTTTTTTTTTCCTGTGTTTTATGTTTTTATTTTTCTTCTTTTTTCTTCTTCTTCTTCTTCTTCTTCTTCTTCTTGTCCTTACTTCTTATTCATTCCTTGTTTGTTCATCTTTACTTTCTTTCTCCCTTTCTTTCTTTCTCTTTCTTTCTTTCTTTTTCTTTCTTTCTCTTCCTTCTTCTTCTTCTTTTTCTACTTAGTCCTTCACTTTTTCTTTTTCTGCTTATTTCCCTCATTTCTTTATCTTCTTCTTCTTCTTCTTCGCCCACCCATTTTTCTTCTTTTCTCTCCTGTTTGTTCGCGCGTCTCCCCTTTCTGTTCCCATTTGTCTTCTTGTTACCCCCTTTCTTCTTCTTTTCTTGTTTCTCTTTTTCTTCTCCTTCTTCTTCTTTTACTTCTTCTTCTTCTTTTTTTCTTCTTTTTCTTCTTCTTCTTCTTCGTCTTCTTTGTCTTCTTCTTTATCTTCTTCTTCTTCTATTTCTTCTTCTACTTCTTCTTCTTTTTCTTCTTCTTCTTCTTCTTTGTCTTCTTCTTCTTCTTCTTCTGCTTCTGCTTCTTCTTCTTCTTCTTCTTCTTCTTCTTATTCTACTTCTTCTTCTTCTTCTTCTTCTTCTTCTTCTTTTCTTCTTCTGCTTCTGCTTCTTCTTCTTCTTTTCTTCTTCTTCTTTTCTTCTTCTTCTTTTCTTTGGTTCTTTTTCTGCTTCTTCTTCTTTTTTTTTCTTTCTTCTTCTTCTTCCTCTTCTTCTTCTTTTCTTCTCGTTCTTCTTCTTTTACTTCTTCTTCTTTTTCTTCTTCTTCTTCTTCGTTTATTTTTTTTATTCTTCTTCTAGTTTCTCGTAATTCATCGTTTGCTTCTGCTTTGTCTATTTTTCCCAAGCTGTACATCATAATCATCATCATCATCATCATCATCATCATCATCATCATCATCATCATCATCATCATCATCATCTGTAAAAAGTTTTTTTATGTACCCAGTCTAAGAATTTAATCCAGTGTAACTTTGTGATTCTAGGATAATAACGTTTGTTCAGTTTTACATGAGGCGTTTAAGATACAGTTTTCGTCATAAGATTAACTGTAGCCTTTGAGGAATAAATAACTTGGCGCATTCAAATAAATTGGAAAAGTACGAATGTGGTAAGATGGCGCACGTGGGGTCTGTTAGCTGACGTAGAAAAAAATTGCGTGAATCAACACGTCGTACTCTAAACCGTTTGGCTCAATAAGTGAACAGCCGCTTACTACGTCCGCATCGCTGCTTCATGAAACATACTTCTCCGGGGTGTTGTCGAACAGCCCACTATAAGTCCTGGACAACTATTTTGAGGCCGTATATACTTGTACATAACCTTTTTCTCACACAAAAATAAAAGAGAGTTTGAATGCATATTGGAGAGAGTTTGAATATCTACTATACACAACCCTCGTGTATCTTCGGTTTTTCTGTACAGGGGGTTGTCAGAATACTCTCACATGAAGATATGTCGCCTTACAAGTAAACCATGACCAAATATTCCAAATAACATAGTATTCGAAGCCTAAATTAGATCCCCTCGGCATGTTACCTCAAGTAACATCACTAAGCAGGATACTCCACCAGACCAGAAGAATTCTTGTCCTAGTATCCGACCAAAACAAGAATAAACCAAAAGAAATGTAAACCATAACATAGTTAGATGGTCAATTAAGGAGAAGGGGGTAATATTTTTCACTGTTTTACTATCTCAATCTTTGAGAGTGTTATAGTATAATGGTGATCTACCCTATTTCGGGAATATATGGACTCTTCCAGACGCTATGTATAAAGGAGATTACAAAAAAGAAAACAGGCAGTGTCGGAGAGCAGTTTTTCTGTAACATACTATTCGGTACTTCTGTAAATACACACTTTTGTAAATATACCACCCTGTTGTCTTATTTATTATCGATCATTTAATAGCACAACAGAGGGATAAAGAGAACACGAACCCTTAAATGCTTTATTTTTTATATTGGCTTGACATTGAACATCATGATTACCTATTTAGCTGGAGGTGATGGTGGTCAAGTGGATAACGACACAGACTGAGGACCTGGGTGTTCCAAGTTCGAATCCAGTCGGTTCCACAGTACCACTTTCACTTAGGGAAGTTGGCAACCTTCTCGTGGTTCTTCCCGTAAGTACCTGATGTCTTTCCAGAAAGATTTCTAACTAGAAAAATAGCGGGGAAACTAATGCCAACACCAGAATCATCTGATTCACAAGAAAGAAGAAGACCTATTTAGCGTGTGTGCTGATGCAACATCATACTAATACCTACTCACACTTGTCAACAGGTTCGTCGCAGATGTGAAACAAGTTGAATATCATATTAAATAGGCATTTTATTGAAGTGTGTCATATTTGAAACCAAAAAGCCATTTAAGGTTTAAATGAACACTCGTAGATGTGTGTATCTTATAAAGAAATTAATTATTAGCCTCAGGTAAGAGAGCCCTTTATTTCTGAGAACAAACATAGCCTCCGTTTAACATAACTTCCTTGGACGGCGTTAACAAATTGGAACACCGGTTTTAATGTAGGCACACACTATCACGTGAAGTAAAATAGCGAAATAACATCTTAAAACGATACTTTTCCGAAATACAATGACTAAATAAGTAAATAAACAGATAAATAAAAACCGGTGAAAACCCGATGAAAATGGCAGAACGATGCTATTGATTTATTAGACGCGTCTCACCCCGAAAGCCGACACACAGGGCTCAAATATCTACGAAATCCTCGTCGTCACGGACAGGTGAATTCCTATCCACCTGTCGCCGTAACCTAGTCATTATCCAGCTAGTGTTTCATCGCATCAAATATATCTTTATCATCGGCTTTTTTTTGGGAGGGGGAGGGGGGGGGGGCTGTCTGCGACGCTAAAGCTAGACATTCAGTCGTTCGTCAGTTTTAAGCGTTTTATTTTATTTTATTTTATTTATTAATGAATCATCACTTATCAAGGCCAAGAACCACTCGAGGATAAGGGTTAATTAGATAGAAAAGATTGCCAGCTAAAAGATTAGGAACAACCGATTGTATGAACTCTGATTACTAATGGAGCGGTTTATGGCAAGTATTTGTTGACAATAAGATTTGGAGACAACTGTGTTGTAATCTGTAAAGACGCAGTCAAATAAGTTATTTTGATGGAAAATGGACGACACGTGACCCGTTGGGTCAGTAAATAAATACACGAAAGCCTATGTACTTACGCATTTACCCGCCCACATACACATCCTACTAGTAAACCTTGACCAAATATTCAAAATAACATAGTATTCGAAGCCCAAATAAGATCCCCTCAACACGGCTATACACTGGCTTATACAGGTTGGGCCAAAATAAGGGTCCTATCTTTAAATTTGAATAACTTGAATATGAATAACTTCCACAAAATAAAAGTTAAACTCACCAAACTTTATGTGTGTGTAGACTGACCCTTCCGAGATTTTTTGAAATAAACAAAACAAATTTTAGCCGAAAAACACTTCTTAAAACTTACAAAAACTAAAGTATTGTTTTTTACACTGTTTTGAGTTTTTTAAGCAAAAATAATGTTTTCTAAATGAGGGTACGTTCCTTAGGGCTAATACGGTTCATGCTTGCTTCGGAAGGGGTCCTTTACTTATTCTAAAAAAAATTTTTTTTTTAAATCAATAAATAAAAAAGTTATGAATTTTTGAATAGTGAGCCTTCTGCTAGTGAAGTTACCTCAAGTAAATGGATTCTTGTCCTGGAATCCGAAAAGGCCAAGAGACCCCAAGAAATGTATACTGTAACATGGTGAAGTGGTCAATTGGGGAGTGGAAAATTAATGTTCTTAACTTCTTTACTTACTCAAGGGTTAGGGGAAGGGTTTAGGGTAAAGTGTTATGGGTAAAGGTTAAGTTTAGAGTGTAGGGGTTAAGTTTAGAGTTTAGGTTTAGAGTTTAGGTTAAGAGTTTAAAGTTAGGGTAGGGTTTAGGGTAAGGGTAAGGGTTTAGGGTAAAATGTTATGGTTAGAGTTTAGGGTAAAGGGTTATGTTTAGAGTTTAGGTTTAGAGTTTATTGCTAGGGGTAAGGTTTAGGGTTTAGGGTTTAGGGTTTAGGGTTATGGTAAGGGTTTAGGTAAAGGGTTAAGGTTAGAGTGTAGGGGTTAGGTTTAGAGTTTAGGGTTAGTGTTAGGGTTTAGGGTTTAGGGGTAGGGTTAGGGTTTAGGGTAAGGGTTTAGGGTTAGGGTTATAGATAGTGTTAGGGTTAGGGATAGAGTTTAGGGTTAGGGTAAGGGTTTATGGTTAGGGTTAGAGTAAGGGTTAGGGTTAGGGTAAGGGTTTAGGTTTAGGCTGAAGGAGTTTAGATTCAGGTTGTAAAATGGGCTCTAAAGCTCTACGACAGTCTTCTTTTCCTCAGTGGTTTCAAGCTATCCGTCGATCCGTGGCTGTTTTATCTCGCGACATCCACGAGTACATAAACAAAACGTTAGTTTTTGTTTCATTTCTTGCGAAGCGATCTATTTGTTTTTTCGTATATTTTAATGTCGTTTCTTACTTCGTGAAAGATGAATCATGAGTTTTATATTTCGCTGTTTGTCAAATGGGGCAACAAATCATAAGCTCGCAATATGATCACCGCGCTCAACCGTGAAGAGTTACTGGCTAAACTCTGAACTAATGAAGAATAACCTGTCACTTACGTTCACAAGAACGAATTCAGATCGTTATGTTCAAAGTGTAGTATATGTTCAGTCATCGTTCAGTGAAATCTTGCTAGACTAAGTCAATTTTTGTTCCAATCCAGAATTCCCCTTTCTTAGGAAGCTGCATTAAAACCGACTCCGTGTCTAACTTTCCTTCGTGGGGAATCAACTAATTTATTTACATATTAGATCTATCATCGCTGGTTAGTGTCTGGTCGGTGTAGATCACAGCCAACGCTACAGGATCGTTTCTCTCTTGACAGCGTTATCCAATTTTGTTCCATATTCTGTTACAGCGAATCACGCCATCTTGTTGCCTGATTTTATCGAATACATAATTAATCCTGATCGATATCGTATTTTTTTTAATCACTAAGAGGGGGGGAGGGTAGGAGGCTCTTTTCTCACGCAGGCAGAACTCATCATCCTATCACTAATCTATAACCGGAACAAATTTATTACAAGACATTATTGTCGATTCATCGGTAGTAATTCATATTTCAAGTGTTTTGATTGGCTAATTTCACCAATCGCTGTGCTTTTGCTGAATTACAGAATTGGCACTAAGTTAGAAAGTAGACAAAAAGTCAAAAAGAGAAAGAGAGAGTAGAAAGAGTACAATGACACTGGTTTACAAAAAAAATTGGGGTCTGAGGCAAGAATGGGGATAGATGTTTTTTGCTAATTTGAGTGAGCTAAATTCAAATTTATAAATTATTTTGATCTATCACCTCTAGTTTTCTGGCTTTTAAATAGTCTTATTTTAGTATAAACAGAGAATAAATGTGCATATTTCAAGAGTTGCAGCAGCTTATAACAGATAAAACAGGATAGATAAAGAACACTGATTGAATAAATATACTTGGATGACAGAATTACACAATTCATATTACCACAGACAGTCAAAAGTGTGTTTTCTTAGAAGATCTGATGTATTTTGCTTCCAGGATGTCACGCAAGAGCATCCAGCAGAAGTCTCCCATCATGCCATCCATTTGCCTTGATAGTTGCTCTCCATCTTCGTAATGTCTTGGTGGAATCTTTCTCCATGCTCATCACTCACTGCTCCAAGGTTTGGCGGGAAGAAGTTGGGGTGGGAATGGAGAAAATGAATCTTGAGTGACATTCGGCACCCCATATCCTCATAAGACTTTTGCAACTTCTTAACTGCCAAAATCCGTCTTGATGTATAACTATATATATATATATATATATATAATGTAATGTTATCACTTACATTTAGTGCATGATAACTATAAAAAAAAGCCATAAGTCTCACAATATTAGACTTAGCCCTGAATGGATATACGCCTTTATGTACCGTATATGCACAACATACACACTATGCATATCTAAAAAACTAGAGGTGATGAGTAAAAACGGATTTCAAATTTGAATTCAGCACCCCCAAATTAGGTAAAAACGTGTATTTTTGTGCTTGCCTCAATTTCTTTGTAAATCAGTGTAATCAGTGAGAGTGAGAGAGGTACGTGAATAATAATAATAATAATAATTTAAAAAAAAATTTAAATTATAAATTAAAAAAAAAAGGAAAAAACAAAGAAAAAAATTAATAAAATAATTTTTTTTTAAATGGTGCCGGCCTAGGCTGACACCAGACAAAATATTTGTAGAGGGTCGAGGAGGACGAGAAGACCGAGGAGGAACAGCACAAACCAGACCTCCACTGGGACCTGGGGGAGGCTTATTGCCACACAAATCCCAGAGAAGACCAATTGTCCTTACCAGCGAGAAATCAATGGTAACAGGCTGTTGCGATACCGCATCGTTATCGAAAAGAGGTGAAGAATACTGGAAATCTGGGGAGGCTTGTTTGTCACTCAGACTCTAGGAAATACCACTGGTTGTTGTCGGTGAGCAATCACTGACGATTATCTGTGTGAGAATTCCTAGTGAGTACTACTACTACTACTACTACTACTACTACTACTAATAATAATAATAATAATAATAATAATAATAATAATAATAAGAAGAAGAAGAAGAAGAAGAAGAAGAAGAAGAAGAAGAAGAAGAAGAAGAAGAAGAAGAAGAAAACAGAACCGGGGAAAATACAACCGCACGAGAGAGGCGCAAGCATAGGCTGACACCACGAAAATTATGGACAGAGGGTCGAGGAGGGAAAGCGCAAACCAGACCTCCACTGGAAGAGCGCGGACAGCTCTGGGACCTTGGGGAGGCTTGTTGCCACTCGGGCCCCAGAGGGGACCAATGGCTCTTATCAGCGGGAAATCGGTGGTAAGTGGCTGTTGCGATACCGAAAGGTCATCAGCGGTGATGAACGAAAAGAGGTGGAGCATACTGGAAGTCTGAGGAGACTTGTTGTCACTCAGACTCCAGGGAATACCACAGGTTGTTGGCAGTGGGCGATCACTGACGATGACCAGTGTGATAACTCCTAGTGAGTAAATAATAATAATAATAATATAGAAGTAAAGAAGCTTATTATATTTATTTGTTTATGTGTGCGGAGAGAGAGAGAGAGAGAGAGAGAGAGAGAGAGAGAGAGAGGGGGGCGGGGAATAATGTTGTCTATTTACCGAGATACTTTTTTTTCCAGAGGATAATATCTATTAAGGCCGGGTTGCTAACGGAATCTTGATTCAGGATGTAAAAAAGGACCCTGAAGATTTACGGGGGCCTTCTTTTCTTCGGTGGTTTCAGGTTATACACTGATCCATGGTTGTTTTACCTCGTGACATCCACGAGTACATAAACAAAATGTTAGTATTTTTTAAAACTATATATCTATTGTTTCGTACTTTTTTTTTTAAATGTCGTTTCTCACTTCGCGAAAGATGAATCATGGGTTTTGTATTTCGCTGTTTGTCAAAAGAGACAACAAATCATAAGCTCGCAATATGATCACCGCACTCAACCGTGAAGAGAGACTGACTAAACTCCGAACTAATTAAGAAAAACCTGTCACTTATGTTTACGAGAACGAATTACGATAACTCCATTCGAAGACAACAAATTATTTCGGCTATGTTCAAGGTGTAGAATATGTTCTGTCTTCGTTCACAGGAGAAATCCTTTTGGACTGAAGCAATACTTATTTTTGTTGTAAAAAGAAGTCAAGTCGAGGTTGGGTTAATATAACAAGTGTATTAACATAAAAGGTACAAAGGTAAGGAAACTGACTGGCACTCTAGACCTCTTCAAACATATGGAAACTGATATTATTCCCATTCTCCAAGGTCTAAATTAGCTAAATATACCAGTTATTGTGATCTTGGCCCTTGGCTATGCCTGCCTCAAGAGCCATGTAATTTTATTGTTGACGTTTTTCAAAAACGCTGCAAAATTTGGGATATTATGTCCTTATTTTCATTGTAGCAAGAAAATTTTATTAGCTTTCATTTGGTACCACTTTCAATGCTATAGCATCAACCTCTGGAAAGCTACAATGAAAATAAGGACATAATATCCCATATTTTGCAGCGTTTTTGAAAAACGTCAACAATAAAATTACATGGCTCTTGAGGCAGGCATGGCCAAGGTCCAAGATCACAATAACTGGTATATTTAGCTAATTTAGACCTTGGAGAATGGGAATAATATCAGTTTCCATATGTTTGAAGAAAAAGGTCAATTTTGAAGAGGTCTACTGGCACTCGGCTAGACAGTTACAATACTGTCCTTTTTCTCTCTGGTGATTGTCTACTCGCACTATTTATAGTGAGAACCGGTGTAGTTTCTCTTCTGTTAGAACGGCCAGTGTAACAATTTTTGCCCAAATTCAGAATCCCCCTTTCTGTGTTTCTGTGTTTTCCCCAAAATAGACGGACCGTGTGTCTAACATTTCCTGGTGAAGAGGTAATACATTTATTTATTTAATCTTTCGTCGCTGGCCAGTGTTTGATCGGCGCAGATCACAATCAGCGTCACAAGACCGTCTGGCTTTCGGCAGCTCTATCCAGTTCTCTTGAAGATGTTGTCGCGGCGAATGAGGCCATCTGTTTCCCGTCGGCCTAATGGACGCTTGATATTGATCGACACTACTCAGTCACCGTCCTCACCGATCGCTCGCCCCCCCCCCATCTCGGTGGCTGCCAATCTCTTCTACTCGTTGGCCAAATCACAGAGGTGAACCGTGAAACACACATGACTATGATGTGCGAAACGGCAGAAAAATGATACTAAAATTTCAATGCAAAGAAAAATTAAATGTCTTGATAGATTTAAATACGAACACACGTCGTAGGATTTAAATATGCCACCACTGCCATGGTTTATTTGATTACCGGGAAAGTATAAGGACATTGTTACTCATTATTTAGAGAGCTATCCTAGGGGAGGTAATTAGGGTAATAACATGGCAGCTACTTTTAAGTATCCTTTCATTCGAACCTTCTGAGTAGTATCTCTTTGTGACGGTAGTCACTTTTGACTATGAGTATAATATGACGTATTTCGTCTCTGAAATTGTAGTCAACTCCCGAACCCCTGTCAGAGGGAGCAAAAGCGAAACTCCGCTCATTTCGATCGAAAGTTTCCCACCCCTGTTTTCTCGATCGCTGAAGTAATTTTGAAAACTGTATTTCATAATACATTTATCAATCCACGTACTTCAAAATACAATGTTCATATTATCATTTTGTCTCAACCTTGTAATTATATAATAATCATAGTCGCATTCCAAATGTTTCGTCAACCAACACCCTTGATCCTATTATGAGACAACTTAACGTGGCTGTGTGTATTTCTCGTATCCATATAACTTGGATTTTTTTGTTTCCCATTGATCGAATATTTATTCAAATAAAAAATGATATAGCGTAAAATTAAACGCAATTATGAAAAATCCTATTTCAAAAATATAATGACGAACCTTAATCCGCCATAATTTATTTCGCTTTCTGCATTAAGGCCTGCATCAAGGCTGATGGGGTGAAAATAGATTAGATTTGTTTTGAAAGATTACAATTCATGTATGTAAAAGTCCCATGTAAAAGTTCTTGTATTGCCAAGTCCTATGTTAAAATTCATGTATTGCAAAGTTCAATGTAAAAGTTCTTGAATTGCATAGTCCCATGTTTAAATTCATTTACTGCAAAGTCCTATGTTAAAATTTATGTATTGCAAAGTCCCATATTAAAATGCATGTATTGTAAAGTCCAATGTTAAAATTCATGTATTGCAAAGTCCGATGTTAAAATGCATATATTGCAAAGTCCGATGTTAAAATTCATATATTGCAAAATTCAATGTTAAAATTCATATATTGCAAAGTCCCATGTTAAAATTCATATATTGCAAAGTCCCATGTTTAAATTCATGTATTGCAAAGTCCCATGTTTAAATTCATGTATTGCAAAGTCCGATGTTAAAATTGATGTATTGCAAAGTCCCATGTTAAAATGCATGTATTGCAAAGTCCCATGTTAAAATGCATGTATTGCAAAGTCCCATGTTCAAATGCATGTATTGCAAAGTCCCATGTTCAAATTCATGTATTGCAAAGTCCCATGTTCAAATTCATGTATTGCAAAGTCCCATGTTCAAATGCATGTATTGCAAAGTCCCATGTTAAAATGCATGTATTGCAAAGTCCCATGTTAAAATGCATGTATTGCAAAGTCCCATGTTCAAATGCATGTATTGCAAAGTCCCATGTTCAAATTCATGTATTGCAAAGTCCCATGTTCAAATTCATGTATTGCAAAGTCCCATGTTAAAATGCATGTATTGCAAAGTCCCATGTTAAAATGCATGTATTGCAAAGTCCCATGTTAAAATGCATGTATTGCAAAGTCCCATGTTAAAATGCATGTATTGCAAAGTCCCATGTTCAAATGCATGTATTGCAAAGTCCCATGTTAAAATGCATGTATTGCAAAGTCCCATGTTCAAATGCATGTATTGCAAAGTCCCATGTTAAAATGCATGTATTGCAAAGTCCCATGTTCAAATGCATGTATTGCAAAGTCCCATGTTAAAATGCATGTATTGCAAAGTCCCATGTTAAAATGCATGTATTGCAAAGTCCCATGTTCAAATTCATGTATTGCAAAGTCCCATGTTAAAATGCATGTATTGCAAAGTCCCATGTTAAAATGCATGTATTGCAAAGTCCCATGTTCAAATGCATGTATTGCAAAGTCCCATGTTAAAATGCATGTATTGCAAAGTCCCATGTTCAAATGCATGTATTGCAAAGTCCCATGTTAAAATGCATGTATTGCAAAGTCCCATGTTCAAATGCATGTATTGCAAAGTCCCATGTTCAAATTCATGTATTGCAAAGTCCTATGTTTAAATTAACTATAAAGTGTCGCCGTGGTTTTGTATCAACAAACAAAAAAGCAACCGTGGCTCACAACTATGGTGGTGGTGGCGGCAGTGGACGATGAGACAATCAAGTCATATTCGTAACGGATCTTATACACCCATCGGATGTATATAACATAATGAGATAAAGAGATGTCCAGATGATGACATCTTCTTTCCAGTCGTTGGTTCTGTTTTGCTGGATTTGACACATTTTTGATGGGTGGATTATCATGGGGACGTATAAATGGCTGAATCGTTGTTAATTCCAATTAATTTATATAAACCTATTTGTACCCAATATATATATATATATATATATATATATATATATATATATATATATATATATATATATATATATATATACATAAAAGTACATTAAATATTTAGTTGATAAAAATCGTACATATTTCTAGACAGAGCGTCTTGGTCCGATGGTAAAGCGCTTGACTATAGACATCAATATCGAAGGTTCGATCTCTGTGTAATTTAGCCATGCTGATGACGGCTGTGAGCCAGAAACACGTGTCCATGGATTACTTTTATGTACGTATAAAATAAATTTAATATATATATATACTTTTTCCCCTTCAATCTTGAACCGCAGCCATCTGGTCAAACACCCCCCTCCGCCCCTCTTCCTCACCTCCCTCTCTGCCATCCACTTTACCCCTGCTCATCCCCACCTCTTTCTCTTACCATCAGCTACAGTAGTCCTGGCTCACCCCATCCTTCCATTTTTCCCCACTCATTCTTTTCTACATTCATTTCTATTTCTCCAACAAATACGGACGTCCACCCAGTAGTTGGCCACTATTTCATTCTATTTTTCCCAATATGTCTACCCTACATGCATCTGTGCTTGCATGACATTTTTTCTCTATTTTATCATCCTGATGAAGTCTTATAAATAAAGACGAAACGTTGATGTACACATAAAAAACATCCATTTTTTGGTTTTCCTTTTTCATTTTCCCATCACGTCGGATTACTTTCATCCTTCTCTTCCCATATATATATATATATATATATATATATATATATATATATATATATATATATATATATATATATATATATATATATATATATATATATATGTATCTGATTGCTGATAACAGAAATAACCTCAGTTCTTGGAGGGAGAACACACGTGCACGTATGAAAACCTTGCGATCACCAATGTAAGGTATGGTTCAAATTTGATTATGATACAAATAGTGAAAATTAAAGAACTAAATAATTGTGTACGGTTTTCTCGCTGACAACTCCCAGGCTATGTAACAGCATGTATAAATCCATTTATATGGTTAGATATTCCGTATATATACGTCCACACGTCTATATACAAGTTTCCATCTATTTGCCAGTGTTTCTAAGTTTAGGTTGAAATAGCCATAGAGCCTCTGATAGACACGCGTTGATGTACACTGTGATAGAATTGGCTTTATGCACGCGTCAAATACACTAACAAAATAAATACGTGTTTGTCATTTAAGATTCGTCCAAGGTATTGGTTGACATCTTGTAAGACGAATCTCCGGTTGTATCCTGTGTTGTTATCGTTTTCTCTTTTTTCAGAAAGGGTGGTGTCGTGACAGGCAGCTACAAATCATAAGCTATCAACCCGATCACCGCGCTGGGGCGTGAAGAAACAATAACTTTGTGAAACTAACGAAAAGATAATAGCAAGGGGTCTACGATATTATCGTCAGAATCGAGAATCGCTTGTTGGACAAAGGTTACTTATAAAATCGTTAATCTGCGATGGATATTGAAATATTTTCAACTAGGTCAGTCAGTCAGTCTATCTCTCTCACTCTCTCTCTCTCTCTCTCTCTCTCTCTCTCTCTCTGACTCTCTGACTCTCTCTCTCTCTCTCTCTCTCTCTATCTCAGAGCTTCCCAACGGGGAACATATGAGATATTGACGATTGTCAAGAATTTCCAACAGAAAAGAAAGGGTGAAAAAAAACAAAAAATAACTGTTACCAAAGGCAGTAAAAGTTACTTTTCTACCTACCTACCTAATCTTTATGTGTTTTTAAGTATTTTAACGCGTTTTTATTTACATTTAATTTTTCCCTAAGATACGATCTGATTATATGCAAAAAGTAAAAATGTCTCCCTCCAGTTTCTACGAAACAACGTCACTTCCGGTCGGAGATTATCTGTCTCTTTGTATTGTGATATTTCAAGCAGAAAAGGCGTGTCTAGGGCACGGTCCCGAATAGGGGAGCGCACACATTGGGACTGTGTGTATCGAGAACAAGCTATCCGTCTATCTATCTGTCTGTCTGTCTGTATGTCTCTCTCTCTCTCTCTCTCTCTCTCTCTCTCTCTTACTCTCTCCCTCTCTCTCACGCGCGTATGCAAGTAACCCGTCGCTCTGATGTTTTCTATGACTGTTCTTTTTTTAAATAAACATTTTTTGCATAAACATCAGCGTCCGAGTAGAGTTATCAGCAGACAAATATAACCTGGGTCCACGACGACGACAACATGGGTGTATAATAGCTTATACACACATCGGTTAGTGAAAACATAACAATGCAAGCTTGTCCCAATTGCCACCTCTCAGAGGTGACAAACTTGAAACCAAACAAAGTGCGAAATACATTAGTAATTGTCAATTTTGTAATGAAGAGCACGGGCAATACTTATATAGATGTCCCGTTGGAATACTGTACGTTTAGAAGTAGAACGTGACTATTAAGTTATATTTCTAATAACTTTGGAAAAAGGCATGAATCCATCTCCCCACCTGTGTGTGGCGGATGTGATAAGCCAGAACCTAAAACGAGTCGGAGAAATAATCTTAATTTACCTTATCTATAAAAACATCTTTGTTTCGTGTGTTGAACCTCGGTGTGAAAAGGAGCAAGTACACGCTGGAACGAGAGCATCTATGCCTTTATCTCTCTTTCTTACGCGTTCGAAAGAAACCTCTCTATTTGATGTTTTGTGTGACTATAAATGAACATATCTTCTCTTCAGTCCAGTATCAAGTAAATAAGATAACATGATACGACGATGATTTGCTAGTTAAACGAGACACGCACACATCAAATAACCACTACTTTCAATAACTTGTGGGAGAAAAATACACACAAGCTAAACTGTTGCTACTCACATTATCAGCAGGAGCCACTGGGAGCCTTTTATCACACTATATAAAAAATAAACATATCTTCTCATCAGTCCAGTATCCAGTAAATAGGATAACATTGCCTAGTTAAACGTGGCATGCACACATCAAATAACCAGTACTTTCAATAACTCGTGGGAGAAAAATATAAACAAATTGAACTGTTGCTACTCACACAATACACAGGAGCCAGGAGCCCATCCTATCGTCGTACAAACTTTTAATTTCTCTATACTATCAATTATCTTATTATGTTTGTAAATAAATGTATATATTTTAATTAGTACGAATTTTATTATTTAATTTAATAAACGAAATGATCATGTTGATACAATGGTTCTCGTTAGATCACCGAAGTTAAGCGACGTTGATCTTGGCCAGTACCAGATTGGTGACCATTTGGGAATATGAGGCGCTCTGTGTGGGAGGACGACGAAATCTCTCTGTAAAAACAAATCAAGAAAGATGCCTTTGGCAAGTACGTTAGTATAACCTGCTGTGTTAACATAACGAAACAAGCGCCCACTAGGCGGGGGTTCTGTATTCAATCATGTGGCGAATCTCTCCAAACAGAAGAATGAAATTTGTTTTTTCAGAAAGAACTTCAGTATAATCTGCGGTGCTTCTCTAGATTAGGTCTCGAGCAAACTTTGACCCCATCGTTAGGGTTAGGGTTAGGGTTAAAGTATGGGTCAGTGTCAGGGTTAGGGTTAGGGTTAGAGTACGGGTCAGTGTCAGGTTCAGGCTCAGGGTTTAGGGTTAAGGTTAGGGTTGGGGTTAGGGTTAGGGTTAGAGGAAAATAAGTGTGTTAGGGTTAGGGGTTAGGGTTAGGGTTAGGGTTAGAGGAAAATAAGTGTGTTAGGGTTAGGGGTTAGGGTTAGGGTTACAGTTAGAGGAAAATAAGTGTGTTAGGGTTAGAGGAAAATAAGTGGGTTAGGGTTAGGATTAGAGGAAAATAAATGGGTTAGGGTTAGGGTTAGAGAAAAATAAGTGGGTTAGGGTTAGGGGTTAGGGTTGGGGTTAGGGTTAGAGGAAAATAAGTGTGTTAGGGTTAGGGGTTAGGGTTAGGGTTACGGTTAGAGGAAAATAAGTGTGTTAGGGTTAGAGGAAAATAAGTGGGTTAGGGTTAGGATTAGAGGAAAATAAATGGGTTAGGGTTAGGGTTAAGGTTATGGTTAGAGAAAAATAAATGGGTTAGGGTTAAGGTAAGGGTTAGAGGAAAATAAATGGGTTAGAGTTAAGGTTAGGGTTAGAGAAAAATAAGTGGGTTAGGGTTAAGGTTAGAGGAAAATAAGTGGATTAGGGTTAAGGTTAGGGTTAGAGTTAAGGTTAGGGTTAGAGGAAAATAAGTGGGTTAGGGTTAGGGTTATGGTTATGGTTATGGTTAGGGTTATGGTTAGGGTCAGGGTTAGGGTTAAGGTTAAGGTCAGGGTTGGGGTCAAAGTTAGCTCTGTAGAAGTACCTAATCTGCTGTGTTTACATAATGAAACAAGCGCCCCTAGGTGGGTGTCCTATTCTTAATCATATTGCGAAGCTCTTCAAAGAGAGTATGCAATTCGTGTTTTTTTATAGACATTGATTCCTCTACAGCATAAGCTAACAATATGGCCACGTTGTTGGTCGGTGAAAAAAAGAGGCCATGACATTGGAGACGCGGGGGTTACCTGTCCCTTTTTAATCGTTAGGATCAGAAGTCAGCGGTTGATGAACGTGGCTTCTCTGATCGTCCATCTTTGGTTGACACGGAATACGCTTGTCACCTGACCGCGAAATTCGATTTTATTTGTAGCGTCGAGTTTTATTGATTTATGTGTCTTGTTTGTGCGTTTTAGATTCGAGGGCACGTTTGATTTATGATTCTTTTGGGTTTTTTGTTTTGTTTTTCTTGTGGGAAAATATGAAGGCGACAGTGAAAGAAGTAGAGCCGGGGGTTCCCAACCTTATTCTGTTCGTGGGCCCTCTGAGAACTTTTTTAATACATCAGGGTGGGTCAAAATAAGGGTCCTATCTTTAAATTTGAATAACTTGAATTTGAATAACTTCCACAAAATAAAAGTTAAACTCACCAAACTTTATGTGGGTGTAGACTGACCCTTCCGAGATTTTTTGAAATAAACAAAACAAATTTTAGCCGAAAAACACTTCTTAAAACTTACAAAAACTAAAGTATTGTTTTTTACACTGTTTTGAGTTTTTTAAGCAAAAATAATGTTTTCTAAATGAGGGTACGTTCCTTAGGGCTAATACGGCTCATGCTTGCTTCGGAAGGGGTCCTTTACTTATTCTAAAAAAAAAATCAAAAAAAAATCAATAAATAAAAAAGTTATGAATTTTTAAATATAGGACCCTTATTTTTGCCCACCCTGTATATATATATATATATATATATATATATATATATATTTAACAAAATAATTGTTTCTAAGTTAGTAAAACTAACAATGAATCATTTTTTTTCATGTAAATCGCTCCAGACAAGGCATGAAGCCACTTGATGTAAGAAGCTAAAAAAAAAGAAAAGTACTTCAATGTCAAAATCAAAAACTAGTCAACGATACGTGTTAGATGGATAGATTCCGACCCAGCAGCAATTATCCCTCCTTTGTCAGAAACATCGCTCATGGAATGTACGGACAAAATAAGGGACACGAAACTTACGAGGCTGCAAAAATATAACCACAAGTTAGTCACTTTCTACTCTCTTAAACTCTTTAGTTATATTCATAACATAAAATACACATGCAAATCTTGAAAATTGCAATAATCACACGTAAATATTCTCATCCTTCCTCCTCTCCCCTCCTCCTCATCCCCCTTCTCTTCACCATCATCATATTCGGCTTAATATCCGTTTTACATGCTGGCATGTGTTGGGCGAGAAACAAGAACAAAATAAGTAGACTCTAGATAAACAAAAAGTGTTATAATTATTTGACATACTTTGTGACAAAAATATAACTAATACATACTTATTCACATATGCACAATGCATATAGACGGGTGATAAAAAACTATTACAATACAGAAAGTTGAAATATGCCGGTGTTGAATAGGAGGACAAAAAGTAAGTCTTCTTTTTAGTAAATCTCACTTGTTCAGTTTCAACTTTTACACGGTGATCTAATGTGTGTAACCGTGTTTCATAATAGTTTTCGAGGAAAGACCTCTTTATCAAAGTTTGGATGTTTAAAATCTCTCCAAACTCGTGTGGACTTAATCCCCGTCTTAAGTCCACATCCTTACGCAGCGCGTAAGTCCACATACGTCTCGTTAAATCTCACTATTTGATAAAGAGGTCTTACATCGAAATATATTGTGGAACATTAGATCACAATATATTTCGATGTATGACATCTTTATCAAATTATGAGCGTTACAGGAGGCTAATGTGAATCTTTTTAAATTCATATACCTTAAGCAACGCTTAAGTCCACATAAGTCTCCCGAAACACTCAATATTTGATAAAGAGGTCTTACACCGAAATATATTGTTGAACATTAGATCACAATATATTTCGATGTAAGACATCTTTATCAAATAATGAGCGTTTCAGGAGGCTAATGTGAACTTAAGTTCTTCTTAAATTCATATACCTTAAGCAACGCTTAAGTCCACATAAGTCTCCCGAAACACTCAATATTTGATAAAGAGGTCTTACACCGAAATATATTGTGTCACATTAGATCACTATGCAGGAGTCGTCTAGTAGCCTAGCTCTACAATACATACTAAACAAAGAAAGCAAAGTGCATCTATATTGCATATTCTTGTTATACTATTATTATGTATTTCCATATAATTGTTATATATATACATATATATAAGGAGATTATATATATATATATATATATATATATATATATATATATATATTCTCTTTATTATTATTATTATTTATACGGTCTAGTATGTGTGTTATGTACTTATGTGTGCAGGATTCACTCCTAAACTAATTAATTGATAATTATGAATTTTTAAACACAGCTGCAAAGCGTAAGGAGTCATAATGTGAGCTATATTTTGTTTAATTTATTTTGATACAAAGTAGTGGAAGACCTTCGTAAAAATTCACAAGTCTTTTAGAAATTTTAACGACATTTATCAAACATCCATTAATAAATATTCCACAAATTTCAGATTTTTTTTAGAGAATTTTAACGGGTTTTTAATGGGTATAATATGGGCACAACCTCCAATTTGAAAATTGAAATAAATACGATTTGTATTGAATTTCATCCATAGTAATTAGATACCAATTAAGCTAGACTCACTGAATTTCAGTTTCTTCTCGGGATTCCTTAAGCTTAAGCCGTAAATTTTGAACACTTTCTTGAATCAAATCATGTACTTGATTTTGATCAAAATTAGAATAAGGGTTTAGTATCATTATATCGTGATGTTAATTTTCATAAGGGGAAATAAAAGTGGTGCAAAACTGTTCTGGTCAGGGAATTAATTTTACCCGTCCTGGGGTTGGTATTTTTCTAGTTATTTTTAAATGTAAGAGTTCCCATATAGACCACATACTACTTAAAATGGACTCCCAACGTTCATTTTTAGTGGACCCGCTTAAAGTTTCTATAGACCGCCGAGGGTGGTGGGGGTCTCTGTGGATACGGGTTGGGAATCGCTGGAATAGAGGGACAAAGAGTTTCGGAATGGCGGGAGTTGTGAGAATAAGGAAACGGGTACGTTTTAGATGAAACGAAACTGCGCGTGTATCGATGAAAATATTATTTCAGATTGAAGCGATATACAACCATAGCCTTATTATGGAGATTATTCGACGCATCTAAAAGAAATACAAATGAAAGAAGGGATAGGAGAAAGTTGAAAAAAAAGAAAGAAAAGGAGACAGAAAGAAAATGATGAAGTAAGAAAAAGAAGGAAAAGCAGGAAAAACAAAAAAGAAAAAAGAGGAGAAAAAAAGCAAAAGAAAAAGAAAGAAAAGGAAAAATAATGAATAGGAGAGAGAAAAGGAGAAACGAGACAAAAGGCGAAAAAAGAAAATGAGAAAGAGAGAAAAGAAGAGAGCAAAAAAAGAAGAAAGAATGATAGAGAGAAAGAGAGAAAAGACACTAAAGGAAAAAGAAAGAAAAGTAGAGAGAAAGAAGAGAAGAACGAGAGAGAATAAGATAGACTGAAAAAAGAGAGAAAAAGAAAGGAAAACAGAAAAGAAGAAAGAAAGAAACGGAATAATCTTACAGAAATAAAGCAAGAAAGTTAGAAGGTACAAATTGAGGAACTCACAAGAAAGTGAGGACATAACTATATTTAGTTTACTTTATTTTGATACAAAGTGGGCGAAAGGCAGTGGAAGCCCTTCGTAAAAATTCACAGATCTTTTAGAAATTTTAACGACATTAATCAAACATCCATTAATAAATATTCCACAAAGTTCAGTTTCTTTGGAGAAGTTTAACGGGTTTTTTGATGGGTATGATTGATAGGGAATTGATCAATTGCAGATAACTCAGAGGAAGAGAGGTAGAGAAATGGTGTGGTCGTGCTGCCCTCTGTTTTTATGTGAAATTTTGATGGGATTTTTACGAAAGTCACCTTAGGCAGATTATATGAAATTTAAAAGCCGCGAAAAAATGTAAAAAGGCAGACGGCACTAAAGCATACGAATTCAACAGCAGGTTAAGTTAGGTTAGGGTTAGAGTTAGGGTGAGGTTAATGTTAGGGTTAGAACATATTTAGCCACCCCTTCCCCAAAAAATAAATAAAGTTTTTTAAAAACTTCCTATTTTAAGAAAATTAGTAAACCGATTCTCACCCTAACCCTAACACTAACCCTAAAACCCTAACCCTAACACCAACACTAACCCTAAAACCCTAACCTAACACAAAACCCCTAACCTAACCCAAACCCTACCCTAACCCTAACACTAACCCTAAAACCGTAACACTAACACTAAAAACCTAACCCTAACACTAAACCCCTTACCCTAACACTAACACTAACACTAATACTAACCCTAAAACCCTAACCCTTACACTAACACTAACACTAACACTAACACTAACCCTTACACTAACCCTAACCCTAACCCAAACCTACCCTAACCCTAACCCTAACACTAACCCTAAACCCCTTACCCTAACCCTAACCCTTACCCTAACACTAACCCTAACCCTAAAATTAACCTTAAAACATTAACCTTAACCCTAACACTAATCCTAACCCTAACCCTACCCTAACCCTAACACTAACCCTAAAAACCTAACCTTAACACTAAAACCCTAACCCTAACCCTAAACCTAACCCTAACACTAACACTAACCCTCAAACCCCAACCCTTACACTAACACTAACACTAACCCTTACACTAACCCTAACCCTAACCCAAACCTACCCTAACCTACCTTAACCCTAACCCTAACACTAACCCTAAACCCCTTACCCTAACCCTAACCCTTACCCTAACACTAACCCTAACCCTAACATTAACCTTAAAACACTAACCTTAACCCTTACACTAATCCCAACCCTAACCCAAACCCTACTCTAACCCTAACACTAACCCTAAAAACTTAACCCTAACACTAAAACCCTAACCCTAACCCTAACCCTAACCCTAACATTAACACTAACCCTCAAACCCTAACCCTTACACTAACACTAACACTAACCCTTACACTAACCCTAACCCTTACCCAAACCTACCCTAACCCTAACCCTAACACTAACCCTAAACCCCTTACCCTAACCCTAACCCTTACCCTAACACTAACCCTAACCCTTACATTAACCTTAAAAAACTATACTTAACCGTAACACTAATCCTAACCCTAACCCAAACCCTACCCTAACCCTAATACTAACCCGAACCCAAACCCTACCCTAACCCTAACACTAAAACCCTAACCCAAACCTAACACTAACACTAACCCTAAAACCCTAATACTTACACTAACACTAATACTAACCCAAACCCTAACCCTAACCGATTCTAACCGTAACCCTAACACTAACCTATTCTACACAGAGAGGGAGATTAATTGAACATAGCTTTAATTAAACACTTAAACCATTGCTCTATTTTGGGTAAACAAGAAAACAAATCAGTTTTCGTTTAGTAAATTATTGCAAAAACAAACAGTTTTTTGTTTTACTGTTCGTCAAATTTTTACGTCAATACTCAGAACTGACTCGGGATTCTCCATCAATACTCGAGACTGACTTCGTAAGTACTGAAATCCTCTGGGTACGCATTTTTTACAATTACTAAGATATTTTTTAAATGTCTAACATTGAAAAGCCCATGCTATGCGCTTTTATTCATTTCTTGTAAGAATTATATTTCAGTAATAAATTACGAGCATTTAATAATCGGGAGTTACGTTCTAATCACACTGCATAATGATTGTTTTAAAATATGTATTGTTTTTCAGCAGTAAACAACCTAAACATAGGCTTGACATGCCTTAAACGGTGGAGATGTTTTTTTGTTCACAACATTGAGTGCTTGATCGCCGCCTTTTCCTTTTCTACCGATGGAGGAGGTCTGCACTCTCAAAGAGGTGTTTCTTTTTTTTCTGTTTTAATGGGAATAAAGATAGCACGGAGATTTTTTTTTCCATCTGATAAGCCGACGCCATAGCTTACGAAAAAATCACCGATACAGGGAAACGGGAAAACATTCCATAAAAAAGAAACTCCCAATAAAGATAAGAAATTAAAGAAAATAATAATAATTAAAAACAAAAATAGGAAAAGAAGCCTGACAGACCGAGTGCTGTTGTGTCTAAAGCGAGATGCCCCCGTACGATCAAAGAAACATGGAAAATTTCAACTAGCCCCCCCCCCCAGTTTTTTTATACACGTATAAGAAAAAAAAGTTTGGAAAAACAAGAAATCCGTTTAAACATAATCTTACAAACAACATTTCTAAGATATCCTTGGTTTTATCCAAGTGCACGAACCCCATTAATGTTTCCACAGATTTGCACACACATTTCATATACGTAATAATTAAGAGGGAATATATACTTGTCTTTTATAAAAGTCTACATTCTTTCTGCACTCCAAGAATTGTTCGTAGAAATGAATTATAGTGTATGCTTCACTTGTCCAAACACTAGCACAAACTGTCCGTTCATACTTGAACAGAGTGACCCCCAAAATTGGTGACACCAAAAAACACTACCCATTAGATCCTCCATTCTATAACAAAGACCAATATATATATATATATATATATATATATATATATATATATATATATAGTTATCCACGAACACGTGTTTCGCCGTTACTGAAGCTCAGCAGCCTATAGCAGGGTTCGAACATGGTGCCACTGGGACTGTAACAGCGTGCGCTAACCCTTACACTATAATTATGAATATTTGTTTATCTACCTGCAAATACGTTTCATATTTCATAAGATTCAAGCCGGTCACAGGATTCAAAACCCCAAAACACGAGTCTGACGCCTTTACCGCCGTGAATAACTACATAAATCAGTGAGAGTTTTAAACCTATTATACCGAGTTGGAGCGATAGGCAGTCGGCGTCAACAGTGTTCAACTTATGAAGGTACATGCATTAAAGTTATGATTTTGACGGTTGTGTTAATACTACCCACTACAGTGCCCATCCTAGATTGGAGGCGACAAATAATTATAAATATTTGTATATTTACATACGTATACGCTTTATTGTTCCGGAATCGTCAGTGTAAAGATAATTATTCAAGCCGGTCGCACGATTCGAAACCCTGGAACACGAGTCATGTTTTTTTCACTCAAATTCCGACGCCTTAACCTAGGCAGCCACCGTGAACAACTACATGAACCGGGGAGAGTTTTTAACCTAATATACCTAACTGAAAGTGTTAAAATTATCACCGTTTATTCGCTGTTCAAATTTGGCCGAGTGGTTAAGGCGTCGGATTTGAGTTGCAAAATACTCGTAATCCGGGGTTTCGAATCGCATGACCGGTAGTGAATAGTCATATCTATATGCTGATGAGTCCCGATTATTAAGGACGAAACGTATACGTACATAGATAATAAACAATAACAAATATTTATTATTTGTAGCTCCTAGAAAAGCCCGTCTAGTAGAGCACTGTATGTGTAGTATTAACACAGCATGACGTCATTAGCTTTAAATGCATCGTTACTTTCATTAAAAAAAGTCGAACGCTCTAGACGTCAAGTCGCCGTATAAAGTGTTAAAATTATCACCGTTTATTCGCTGTTCAAAATTGGCCGAGTGGTTAAGGCGTCGGATTTGAGTTTCAAAATACTCGTAATCCGAGGTTTCGAATCGAATGACCGATATTATATATATATATATATATATATATATATATATATATATATATATATATATATATATATATATATATACTTCAAGCATCATGAGATAAAAAGTAATCCAGATAATACAAGTTGCTCCAATCTACCTTGATTCATCTTCATAAAATAATTGACCAATTATTAAAGATTTCTCTGACGTTTTTTCATGGGTGACATTATTTTGTTATTATATAACTCTACGCGAATTGTATTGAGCACTTTAATAATTAAATACTAATAAATAACAACTTGATATTGATTCATATTAATTCGGTATTGGGTTTATTTAAATCAAGTGTCGATGAGTGAGAGGCATTGCTTATGTGCGTCTGTGTTTATCTGTTTATTGGGAAAATTAACTCCAAAAGTAATGGCTTCAAGCTCCGGGGGCGGGGATAATGCGGAAGGGTCGTTAGGGCGTTTCTTGTCCGCATTGCGTCGTTTCAATAACGATCTAAAAGTGTTCCGCCTCTCGCACAGACAGATTAACACAATAGGAAGTGATGTAACCGGATATTGGGGGGGGGGTTACATTGGAACAATTCTCAGCCTTTATCGCGTCTCGGGGGTCGGGTTTTATGCGTTTTGAGGAGGAGGAGGGGGGGGCGAGTAAATTGGGAGAGAATGGGGAAGTGGACAAAAAAGGACAGCTAACCCTGATCCTTACCCTAACCCTAACCCTAAAAAGAGGCTTGTTTCCTGAACAACAATGGCCGCTGACCGGTAGAATGGTTGCAAAACATTCATTTGAAAGATAATCCGCGGATAAAAATCGATCCAGGTGTTCGTATTCGCTACGGGGACCCCCGCAAACTCGCTCCGCCCACCTGTATCGGGTCTCTACCTGAAACGGAAGTTCGTCTGTCACGTGTGACTGTCCGGATGTCGATCTTATGATGTCTGGCACGAAAGCTGACAAGAAAAACAATGTTGTTGTTTTTTTCTTTCTTATAGATAAAAAAGAAGTATCTTAGTTTTTTGTTTCGGTTTTTACTCACAGGACTGCTTATTTATTTTTTTCATTCGGGGCGGGTGATTAGTTTACACTACACATCGTGTGTATGGGAAAGATGACATGATTACAACACCCCATACCAATCCCTACTCCTAAAATATTCTGCTTTATCGGCCCCGAGGGGGTGGGGCTTTGTTTTCCTCTTGTGAAAATTATATTTAGTTTAAACAAATTATATTTAGTTTAACCAAATTAAAAAAAAATATGTTATATCATACGGAATTTCCACCAGACCATCTTGATACAGGTATTACATAACATTGTAACATTGTGTAGATAGACAGATATATGTGTGTTTTGAAAGGGGGAAAAAACAACAAACAAAAAAATAATAATAAATATATATATATATATATATATATATATATATATATATATATATATATGTGTATGTACACATTGTATTAAGGTTGAAACTAATTCATTTGTTCCACCATTATATGTCTTATTTGCTCCAACTTGTGTCTATCCGTCACACCTCTGCATTGTATTGCCTTCTAAATATCACATTTCTATAAATTATATTTAGTTTAACCAAATTATATTTAGTTTAAACAAATTATATTTAGTTTAACCAAATTATATTTAGTTTAAACAAATTATATTTAGTTTAACCAAATTATATTTAGTTTAAACAAATTATATTTAGTTTAAACAAATTATATTTAGTTTAACCAAATTATATTTAGTTTAAACAAATTATATTTAGTTTAAACAAATTATATTTAGTTTAACCAAATTATATTTAGTTTAAACAAATGATATTTAGTTTAAACAAATTATATTTAGTTTAAACAAATTATATTTAGTTTAACCAAATGATATTTAGTTTAAACAAATTATATTTAGTTTAACCAAATTATATTTAGTTTAAACAAATTATATTTAGTTTAAACAAATTATATTTAGTTTAACCAAATTATATTTAGTTTAAACAAATTATATTTAGTTTAAACAAATTATATTTAGTTTAAACAAATTATATTTAGTTTAACCAAATTATATTTAGTTTAAACAAATTATATTTAGTTTAAACAAATTATATTTAGTTTAAACAAATTATATTTAGTTTAACCAAATTATATTTAGTTTAACCAAATTATATTTAGTTTAAACAAATTATATTTAGTTCAACCTAATTATATTTAGTTTAAACAAATTATATTTAGTTTAACCAAATTATATTTAGTTTAACCAAATTATATTTAGTTTAAACAAATTATATTTAGTTCAACCTAATTATATTTAGTTTAAACAAATTATATTTAGTTTAACCAAATTATATTTAGTTTAAACAAATTATATTTAGTTTAACCAAATTATATTTAGTTTAAACAAATTATATTTAGTTTAAACAAACTTCGCTCATTAAAGACGCTTCTAATAGAAGCTTAACTCCACAAATTTCTAAAAAATATATATTTAGCCCATAACCTCAGTCCACGGTAGCTATGTGGTCAACGACGCGGACTGAGGACCTGGGTGTGCCGGGTTCGAATCCAATTTGTTCCACATAAACACTTTTATCAAAACCCATCCATATATATATATATATATATATATATATATATGTGTGTGTGAAATTAAAAATGGAAAAGCGGAAGACCTTTTCGCTCAACGTTTCGCCCAAATTTCACGTGGGCTTAGTCAAGAGCGGGCGAAGAATACAACAAATGACAAAAGACGTCTTTTGTCATTTTTGTATTCTTCGCCCGCTCTTGACTAAGCCCACGTGAAATTTGGGCGAAACGTTGAGCGAAAAGGTCTTCCGCTTTTCCATTTTTAATTTCATACCGTCGGATTATTTTTATCCTTTCATATACTCATATATAGGTGTGTATATATATATGTATGTATATACGAGGGGCGTTTAATAAGTAATGCCCCTGACCCATTCCCCATAGCAATAGATTAATGAAACTTGGCACAGTTATTAGTCTTTCTCTACATAGGAACCACCTAGAGTTATGCATTTCTCCCATCGTTTGATGCAGCTCTGGACACCATTTTTGTAGAACACCCCAGGTTGGCCCTCCAACCACGTCGTAAGTTCATAAATCAAGCCTGCATCATCTGGGAAAAGCTTTCCTTTGAAAAACAACTTCATGGCTGGGAAGTGATGAAAGTCAGAGGGGGCTAGGTCAGGAGAGTAAGGCGGATGGGGAAGGATCCCATAGCCACACGCCCGTGCTTCTGATATGGCGACATGCAAGTTGTGGACCGGAGCGTTGTCCTGTAGGAGAAGGATACCTTTGCTGATCTTTCCCCGCCTCTTGATTTTGATAGCTTCTCTTAATTTCATCAAAAATTAAGCGTAATATGTTCCTGTAATTGTGGTACTCTTTGCCAGGAAATTTGTCATCACTACTTTGTCCTGGTGCCAGAAGACTGTGAGCATGACCTTGCCAGCGGAGGGCTGCACGCTTGCCTCCTTTGGAGGTGGTGAGTCCAAGTGCTTCCATTGCATTGACTGGATCATAGTGATGGACCCAAATTTCATCCTGTGTAATCAGTCTTTTGAAAAACTTTGACTCATCTTCTTGACACATCTCCACATTCATCCTCGAGCACTCGACGCGTTCTTGCTTCTGGAAAGGTGTGAGCAACCTGGGAAACCATCTGGCAGACACCTTATGCATTTGCAAATGGTCATGAATGACAGTTTCCACATCCTCTGTACAAATCTTGACCTCTTGGGCTATTGGGCGAATAGTAATGCGTCGATCTTCCAAAATGGCAGCCTTAACTTGACGGACAGATGCCTCATCAATGGCAGAAGAGGGACGATTAGGTCTGGGAGCTGTTTCCACGGACTTTCGGCCATGTTTGAATTGACGATGCCAGCGTTTTACAAGGTCATATGATGGGGCATCATCACCATAAGTTTCTTTCATTTCATCAAAAGTCTCCTTTGGTGTGCGTCCTTTCATATACAAAAACCGGATCACTGCGCGACACTCAACTGGCTCCATTTCACACCTGACTCAGGTCAAACACCTGTAAATCAGAAACCACAATTAGTTCAGAGCTGTTTTTTCCAACATAACCCATACAGATATAAATCATTACACATGCAAAATTTCATCTTGATCAGACAACTGGAAGTGGGTCAGTGGCATTACTTATTAAACGCCCCTCGTATATATATATGTATGTGTATATATATATATGTATGTATATGTATGTATGTATATATATATGTATGTATATATATGTATATGTATGTATATATATATGTATATATTTATATATGTATATGTATGTATATATTTATATGTATATATATGTATATATTTATATGTACATATATATGTATATATATGTATATATATGTATATGTATATGTATATATATATGTATATGTATGTATGTATATATATGTATATATGTTTATATGTATGTGTATATATGTCTATATATGTGTATATATATGTTTTTACATGTGTACATATATATGTATATATATGTATATATATGTATATATGTATATATATATATATACGTATATATGTATATATATGTATATATATGTGTGTATATATATATATATATATATATATATATATATATATATATATATATATATATATATATATATATATGGTAATATCCTAAAGTAACGAATGAATCGGTATGAATTTTGTAATCTTTATTCTGAAGAATACGATAACGTGGGCACATTATTTTTTTGTAAATGTCGATATTTAGTGGGTGCATACATATGAAGTTTTTCCTTACTTTTATGAACTTATCATCATGAATTTTTGTAACCCAATGAGTAACATGGGCACATTATTCTTAATCGAGACACAGTTAAAAACAAAGAACGTCGAATTAAAACAGCACTAGCAAACCATTATTGGAAGCTCAAAGATCGCGGACGCTCACCAATAATCGAATGGAAAATAATGCAATATGCCAGTACATGTGGAAATTTAGAGGACCCGTGTAGATTATGTCTGAATGGGGAATCTGAAATCCTAAACTTTAAAGACCTGTAAAACCTATTAAACTGTAGGAGCGAAATAGCAAACAACTGCCTGCACAGAATAAAAGTAACCATAGGTTAAAAATGCATCATAAATAAATAAATAAATCTACAAATAAATAAATAAAAACCATAGGTTAAAAATACATCATAAATAAATAAATAAATCCACAAATAAATAAATAAAAACCATAGGTTAAAAATACATCATAAATAAATAAATAAATAAATCCACAAATAAATAAATAAAAAACTAAACTTAACAAAAACCTAAAATAGAAATACAAGCCAGCACATGTTAAAATAAGGGCACCCATTATTTCGACACAACAAAAAAACGGGGATGGCCCAACCTATAGAAAACAGAACAATACAATAGGAAATAGGAAGTAAAATCAACCGAACCTTTGTTTGTGAGAAGCCCAACGATTGGCTAAGAGAATAACAAAGAATCTGATTGGTTAACTAGCTAGACTAAACACCACGTGTATATATAAAAATACCCAGACACACGAGCTCCATGTATGGAGTTTAGCCTAACGATTCCCTACGGGGATGAAACGATAAAGCCTCTGTGTAGCTTAATTGCCATAAATATATTTTCATAACTTACTAGCTTGCTCTACTCACGTATTGGGCACTGTTGAAGTAAATATTGAAAATTGATACATAAAACATTATATATCCTTATAACATTTTATCTGTATACATGAAATAATATATATATATATATATATATATATATATATATATATATATATATATATATATATATATATATATATGAAGCAATCCAACAAAAGATATAAGCGTCAACTAATATCTTATAATTAGTTAAACATCCGGATAAAAACTGAAGCTCAATATACTGGATAGAGCATTAATATTATTATATAAAATGAAGTAATAAAATAAAGTGTCAATCAAATTTTATTAGAATTCAAAGTTCAAGCAAAGTATCCTTAAGTCTTTAGCTCATGAGTTTTCAAAGATAATTCTTCTCTTCAGAGGACCATTACCGCAGTTATACTACTACAGATAATAAAATTACGCTTTGAAAATATATAAAATTATATACACAAATACATAAAAATACATAACATCAAATATATCAACCCAAAAACCTACTTTTTTTTTTAATTTTTTTAATATTATAATATAAAATGAAATGATAAAAAAAGGTGTCAATCAAATTTGATTAGAATTCAAAGTTCAAGCAAAGTATCTTAACGTCCTTAGCTCATGAGTTTTCTAAAGATAATTCTCTGAAGAGAAGAATTATCCTTGAAAACTCATGAGCTAAGGTCTTTAAGATACTTTGCGTGAACTTTGAATTCTAATAAAATTTGATTGACCCCTTATTTTATTACTTCATTTTATATTATATTATAATATATATATATATATATATATATATATATATATATATATATATATATATATATATATATATATATATATATATATATATATATATATATATACTCTAATCAGGTAATTGAGCGTAAAAATGATATTTACGTTTTTGTTCGTCTTTTTTTTCACTTATCGGATTAATCAGTTTAAATTGATATCCTATTTTTTCTATAAAGAGAAAACCTGATTCACCGTAATTTGCCAGGTTTAATTCCAAAGTTTGGCATTTGTGGGGAAGAGCGTCACATTTTACGCTGCGATGGGGAATGTAATCATACACCTGACAATTATAGACACCTGTTCTTATAAATCAGAATATGTTAGGAATCGAGAATATATATATATATATATATATATATATATATATATATATATATATATATGTATATATATATATGTATGTGTATGTATATATATATATATGTATATATATATATATATACATATATATATATATATGTATATGTATATATATATATATACATATATATATATATATGTATATATATGCCCATACATACACGTATATATATATATGTGTATGTATATATATATATACACATACATATATATATATATAAATACATATATATATATATGTATGTATATATATACACATACATATACGTATATATATGTATGAATATATATATGTATATATATACACATATGTATATATATATATGTACATATATACACATATATATATATATATATATATATATATATATATATATATATATATATATATATATATATATATATATATATATATATATACATATATATATACATCTCGGGAAAAAAATATATATATACATGTTATATTTTTTTTTTGTTGAAAAAACCATAACAATGGTGGTGTAAATTAAATAAAATTTATTTTAATCTTAGCTTTCGAGAATATACTTCTTATTTTCAAAGAGTGTTTTTCTTTTCTTTTTTTTATTTCATCGTCCGATGGAAATGGACTTTTTGGTCAGAAAATCACGTTATGTCTGCAAGCGAGGTGACGCCGGTTTTAATAAGAAAGGGTATTTAGACATATTTTTAAACCATTGTTTCGTAATAGTATTATATTTTTTTTGTTATATATATCGAATATATATATATATATATATATATATATATATATATATATATATATATATATATATATATATAAAAGGTAATACAACAAAAGATATAAGAGGCGACTATATCTTTAATTAGTGAAAATCCGGATCAACCTGAAGTATATAGTATACGGCACTCATTCGGCCAATAGCCATATACGGTTCAGAGATATGGACTACTGAAGAACAAGAAGTCAGAGCCCTGTTGAGGTTTGAGATGAAATGTCTTAGGACAATCCTCGAGGTTACTAGGAATGATAGACTTAGTAATGCTTGCATACGCGAAGCGCTGGGCATGACGGAAACAATCGAAGATGTGGTGTCGGCTATGAGGCTTCGATGGTTTGGTCATGTATTGGGATGATAAATGGCAGCTACAGAAAAGACTTCTCAAACGCAAGACAAAGAGGACGCCCACCAAAAGGATGGCCCGACAGCATTAAGGAACAGTACGGCGTTCCTCGTCAAACAGCTGAGAAATATGCAATTCGGAGACAGAATTTTGTGTTCATATAGCAAGAAGACGTTAAGCCCTGTGTGATTAAAGTAAAGTAAACTAAAGTTATATATATATATATATATATATATATATATATATATATATATATATATATATAAGTGGAGAAGGTTGGGGGTCAGCCTAAATTGGGATCTGCGCAGCGAGATGTCTGTTTACATTAGTTTTAAATTTCTGCATGTCGGTACTGTCGGGGAAACAGGGAGCAGGGAGGGAATTCCAGAGGTCAGCAGCACGAGGAAAGAAACTATTTGAGTAGAAAGCTCTCCGGCATCTGGGAACCTCCACAGTGAATGAATGAGATTTAGTTGATTGTCGAGTTAGTCTAGTGAATTTACGTCGAGGGGGCACCAGAGTAGCCAATTCATCGGAGCATAATCCATTGAAGTATTTGTAAAACAAACATAAGGATGCTACATTGCGGCGATGGGACAGGGACTGGAGCTTGGTTGACAGTGAGGGACCTATTAGGTTAGCGACTCTTTTTTGGACCTTGTCAAGGAGGGAGAGATTAGTAGATAATGCACCAGCCCAGATGTGGCAACAATACTCCATGCATGGACGGATGGTGGCTTTGTATAGATACAGGATAATGTCAGGTTTGAGGAGTTTACTAGCACGGTAGAGGGAGTCAACCTTCTTTACGGCAGCCTTGGCAATGTCTTCAATGTATTTGTTCCAATTCATGTTACCTGTGAATGTTAGGCTGAGGAGTTTGAATGATGAACTCTCAGTGTTATTTGCCATGACAATCGGTGATTGGAGCGGTTTCTTGTAGTTGTTGAGGGAAAGTAGCTTTGTCTTTGCGGCATTAAAAGTAACCAACCATTTATGGCCCCAATCCACTACAGCCTGGAGGTCATTTTCTAAAGATTCAGCCATTGCCTCGGATATGATCGCGTCTGTTTTACCAACATGGCGAGAGTAAAGCGTGGTGTCGTCAGCAAATAAACCAATCTCCGACTCTATATCATCAGGGAGATCGTTTATATAGATCAGTAACACCTGCATTTATGTCATGTTGCTTAGATGAACGGCCATCGAGGACAACCTGGATTTTTCTTTCGTCTAGGAATGATCTAATTATATTAAGTAGTTGCCCAGTAATACCGTATGAGCGTATTTTCAGGAGAAGCCCTTTATGCAAAACCTTGTCAAAGGCCTTGGATATATAAAGCGCTACTGTCCTAGCTTCACCTGCCTCGTCCAGTGTATGATACATGCGTTCAGAGATGACCGTTAGGATGTCTGCAGTAGATCGTGCTTGTCTAAATCCATACTGGCGGTCAGATAGAAGTTTAGCATAAACTAAGTGCCGTACTATCGCTAGATTGATTAATGATTCAAAGATTTTGGCAAAGATCGGCAGTAGACTGATTGGGTGGTAGTTCTGAGGGTCGGTTCTATTCCCAGAACTCTTGAAGACAGGTACCACAGAGGCAATTTTCCAGCTATCGGGGAAGCAAGATTCAGCTAGGCATTTATTGAAGAGTTTGGAGAGGACAGGGTCCAGTTCAGCAGAACATTTCTTTATTACTATTACAGGTATAAAATCAGGCCCACAAGCTTTAGAGGTGTCAAGGTTTTTTTATGATGTCTCTGACCTGGGATGGGGTGATGACCAGGTTATCAAGTGTGACTTCGGTCCGCAAAGGAAATTCAGTAGAGTTAGAAGCGAAACGCTGGGCAAGTAGTTCAGCCTTATCAGTGGCCGTGCAAACGACATCATTGTGATTTGATAGTGGGGGAATCGTTGATTGACCATTATTCACTACACTATTGTAAATTTTCCAGAAATCGCGAGTAACTAGTTTCTGTAACTGGATGCGTCTTTTTGTTAACTCATTATACCTTCTCTTTGCTTCGCCTATCACGGCCTTGCAATTATTTCTTGACTCTATAAATGTATGTCTATTAGTAGCTGACTTATGGCGGCCGAATTTACGGAATGCTTGTTGCCTCTCAGAAATGGCAGCTGCACATTCTTAAGTGAACCATTGAGGAGAGTTAGGCTTGCTAAAGAAGTTTCGCATGGGGACATAGGCTTCAATGCCTGCTTTGACCCATTCAGTTAATTCGTTTGCACACTGGTTTGCAAGGAGTGAGACGGTTTCCCTCCATGGGGCGTCACTGATGTGATCTCTGATTAACTCGAAATCAGCCTGCTCGTAGTATCTTGTTGTTTTGAGCAACGGTTCATCAGCTTTTGGACGACTTTTTAGGGTGATATGTATCATTAGCACAATGTGATCAGCATTCCCGAGTGGGCTATGAGCTTTCGTCACACAAGCCTCGGGCATTGAGGTCAAGAAGAGGTCTAGAAGTGAGGCTTGCTGGTCTACTCGGTCGGGGATGCGGGTCGGAAAATCGACAATCTGATAGAAGGAGTGAGCTAGGGAGAAATTATACGTAGAGTCGCCGGCTGCGTCAATAAGGCTAGAGAATCCCAACCAATAGTACACTAGTCTGAAATAATATAGTAAACTGAATTGGGCAATAGGACAACCCTAATAGATGTAATAATATAGCTTCGGCTTCAGACAGATATATACAAAATCCCTATTAGTTATAGATACTCGGTTGTTGATAAAAAAATATCACGTTTATAAGCCATAATATTTTAAATACCCACAAAATGCGGTACATTAAACGACTAATTTAAGAGTTTGGCTTTTTTTTATGCATATTTAATTGGCTTTGCAAACTCACCTTCTCTTGATTCAAAAACTTAACACAAGCTAAATGGTTTACCCAATGGGTTCCAGTTTTTTTTTCATGTATATATATATATATATATATATATATATATATATATATATATATA
>OY744544.1:15331445-15351445 GCA_963556195.1 Sepiola atlantica
CCCCGGTAGGGGCGCCTCAGGCAGTAAGCTATAAACTTACTCCTCCCCAAAGAGGAGAGGCAAAGCCTGGGAGGGTGGACCTGCTAGAACTGCACAGGACAGACCCATAGACCGGCGGAATCATGCCCCGAATGCCAAGACAACACCGGTCTATAGGGTGTAGTATCCATCGGAACAGATACCACACGTGGTACGAGGACTCTCACATAATAGGAATGTCCTCAATATTTAACACCTACCCACTATAGGAGTATGTGACACAAGGTCGGAAAGTGGGATTTGAAAAGCCAGCGCACGAGAACGTGAGCGCTTTAGCCATTAAAAATTGCCTGGACAGCCCCGTCGGCATTCCCCGGTAGGGGCGCCTCAGGCAGTAAGCTATAAACTTACTCCTCCCCAAAGAGGAGAGGCAAAGCCTGGGAGGGTGGACCTCCTAGAACTGCACAGGACAGACCCATAGACCGGCGGAATCATGCCCCGAAGGCCAAGACAACACCGGTCTATAGGGTGTAGTATCCATCGGATCAGATACCACACGTGGTACGAGGACGCTCACATAATAGGAATGTCCTCAATATTTAACACCTACCCACTATAGGAGTATGTGACACAAGGTCGGAAAGTGGGATTTGAAAAGCCAGCGCCCGAGAACGTGAGCGCTTTAGCCATTAAAAATTGCCTGGACAGCCCCGTCGGCATTCCCCGGTAGGGGCGCCTCAGGCAGTAAGCTATCAACTTACTCCTCCCCAAATAGGAGAGGCAAAGCCTGGGAGGGTGGACCTCCTAGAACTGCACAGGACAGACCCATAGACCGGCGGAATCATGCTCAGAAGGCCAAGACAACACCGGTCTATAGGGTGTAGTATCCATCGGAACAGATACCACACGTGGACACTCACAGGATAGGAATGTCCTCGATATTTAACACCTACCCACTATAGGAGTATGTGACACAAGGTCGGAAAGTGGGATTTGAAAAGCCAGCGCCCGAGAACGTGAGCGCTTTAGCCATTAAAAATTGCCTGGACAGCCCCGTCGGCATTCCCCGGTAGGGGCGCCTCAGGCAGTAAGCTATCAACTTACTCCTCCCCAAAGAGGAGAGGCAAAGCCTGGGAGGGTGGACCTCCTAGAACTGCACAGGACAGACCCATAGACCGGCGGAATCATGCCCCGAAGGCCAAGACAACACCGGTCTATAGGGTGTAGTATCCATCGGAACAGATACCACACGTGGACACTCACAGGATAGGAATGTCCTCGATATTTAACACCTACCCACTATAGGAGTATGTGACACAAGGTCGGAAAGTGGGATTTGAAAAGCCAGCGCCCGAGAACGTGAGCGCTTTAGCCATTAAAAATTGCCTGGGCAGCCCCGTCGGCATTCCCCGGTAGGGGCGCCTCAGGCAGTAAGCTATCAACTTACTCCTCCCCAAAGAGGAGAGGCAAAGCCTGGGAGGGTGGACCTCCTAGAACTGCACAGGACAGACCCATAGACCGGCGGAATCATGCCCCGAAGGCCAAGACAACACCGGTCTATAGGGTGTAGTATCCATCGGAACAGATACCACATGTGGACACTCACATGATAGGAGTGTCCTCGATATTTAACACCTACCCACTATAGGAGTATGTGACACAAGGTCGGAAAGTGGGATTTGAAAAGCCAGCGCCCGAGAACGTGAGCGCTTTAGCCATTAAAAATTGCCTGGACAGCCCCGTCGGCATTCCCCGGTAGGGGCGCCTCAGGCAGTAAGCTATCAACTTACTCCTCCCCAAAGAGGAGAGGCAAAGCCTGGGAGGGTGGACCTCCTAGAACTGCACAGGACAGACCCATAGACCGGCGGAATCATGCCCCGAAGGCCAAGACAACACCGGTCTATAGGGTGTAGTATCCATCGGAACAGATACCACACGTGGACACTCACAGGATAGGAATGTCCTCGATATTTAACACCTACCCACTATAGGAGTATGTGACACAAGGTCGGAAAGTGGGATTTGAAAAGCCAGCGCCCGAGAACGTGAGCGCTTTAGCCATTAAAAATTGCCTGGACAGCCCCGTCGGCATTCCCCGGTAGGGGCGCCTCAGGCAGTAAGCTATCAACTTACTCCTCCCCAAAGAGGAGAGGCAAAGCCTGGGAGGGTGGACCTCCTAGAACTGCACAGGACAGACCCATAGACCGGCGGAATCATGCCCCGAAGGCCAAGACAACACCGGTCTATAGGGTGTAGTATCCATCGGAACAGATACCACACGTGGACACTCACAGGATAGGAATGTCCTCGATATTTAACACCTACCCACTATAGGAGTATGTGACACAAGGTCGGAAAGTGGGATTTGAAAAGCCAGCGCCCGAGAACGTGAGCGCTTTAGCCATTAAAAATTGCCTGGGCAGCCCCGTCGGCATTCCCCGGTAGGGGCGCCTCAGGCAGTAAGCTATCAACTTACTCCTCCCCAAAGAGGAGAGGCAAAGCCTGGGAGGGTGGACCTCCTAGAACTGCACAGGACAGACCCATAGACCGGCGGAATCATGCCCCGAAGGCCAAGACAACACCGGTCTATAGGGTGTAGTATCCATCGGAACAGATACCACATGTGGACACTCACATGATAGGAGTGTCCTCGATATTTAACACCTACCCACTATAGGAGTATGTGACACAAGGTCGGAAAGTGGGATTTGAAAAGCCAGCGCCCGAGAACGTGAGCGCTTTAGCCATTAAAAATTGCCTGGACAGCCCCGTCGGCATTCCCCGGTAGGGGCGCCTCAGGCAGTAAGCTATCAACTTACTCCTCCCCAAAGAGGAGAGGCAAAGCCTGGGAGGGTGGACCTCCTAGAACTGCACAGGACAGACCCATAGACCGGCGGAATCATGCCCCGAAGGCCAAGACAACACCGGTCTATAGGGTGTAGTGTCCATCGGAACAGATACCACACGTGGTACGAGGACTCTCACATGAATAGGAGTGTCCTCGATATTTAACACCTACCCACTATAGGAGTATGTGACACAAGGTCGGAAAGTGGGATTTGAAAAGCCAGCGCCCGAGAGGTGAGCGCTTTAGCCACTAAAAATTGCCTGGACAGCCCCGTCGGCATTCCCCGGTAGGGGCGCCTCAGGCAGTAAGCTATTAACTTACTCCTCCCCAAAGAGGAGAGGCAAAGCCTGGGAGGGTGGACCTCCTAGAACTGCACAGGACAGACCCATAGACCGGCGGAATCATGCCCCGAAGGCCAAGACAACACCGGTCTATAGGGTGTAGTATCCATCGGAACAGATACCACACGTGGACTCTCACAGAATAGGAGTGTCCTCGATATTTAACACCTACCCACGTTAGGAGTATGTGACACAAGGTCGGAAAGTGGGATTTGAAAAGCCAGCGCCCGAGAACGTGAGCGCTTTAGCCATTAAAAATTGCCTGGACAGCCCCGTCGGCATTCCCCGGTAGGGGCGCCTCAGGCAGTAAGCTATCAACTTACTCCTCCCCAAAGAGGAGAGGCAAAGCCTGGGAGGGTGGACCTCCTAGAACTGCACAGGACAGACCCATAGACCGGCGGAATCATGCCCCGAAGGCCAAGACAACACCGGTCTATAGGGTGTAGTATCCATCGGAACAGATACCACACGTGGACTCTCACAGAATAGGAGTGTCCTCGATATTTAACACCTACCCACTATAGGAGTATGTGCCACAAGGTCGGAAAGTGGGATTTGAAAAGCCAGCGCCCGAGAACGTGAGCGCTTTAGCCATTAAAAATTGCCTGGACAGCCCCGTCGGCATTCCCCGGTAGGGGCGCCTCAGGCAGTAAGCTATCAACTTACTCCTCCCCAAAGAGGAGAGGCAAAGCCTGGGAGGGTGGACCTCCTAGAACTGCACAGGACAGACCCATAGACCGGCGGAATCATGCCCCGAAGGCCAAGACAACACCGGTCTATAGGGTGTAGTATCCATCGGAACAGATACCACACGTGGACACTTACATGATAGGAGTGTCCTCGATATTTAACACCTACCCACTATAGGAGTATGTGACACAAGGTCGGAAAGTGGGATTTGAAAAGCCAGCGCCCGAGAACGTGAGCGCTTTAGCCATTAAAAATTGCCTGGACAGCCCCGTCGGCATTCCCCGGTAGGGGCGCCTCAGGCAGTAAGCTATCAACTTACTCCTCCCCAAAGAGGAGAGGCAAAGCCTGGGAGGGTGGACCTCCTAGAACTGCACAGGACAGACCCATAGACCGGCGGAATCATGCCCCGAAGGCCAAGACAACACCGGTCTATAGGGTGTAGTATCCATCGGAACAGATACCACACGTGGACACTCACATGATAGGAGTGTCCTCGATATTTAACACCTACCCACTATAGGAGTATGTGACACAAGGTCGGAAAGTGGGATTTGAAAAGCCAGCGCCCGAGAACGTGAGCGCTTTAGCCATTAAAAATTGCCTGGACAGCCCCGTCGGCATTCCCCGGTAGGGGCGCCTCAGGCAGTAAGCTATCAACTTACTCCTCCCCAAAGAGGAGAGGCAAAGCTAGGGAGGGTGGACCTCCTAAACTGCACAGGACAGACCCATAGACCGGCGGAATCATGCCTCGAAGGCCAAGACAACACCGGTCTATAGGGTGTAGTGTCCATCGGAACAGATACCACACGTGGTACGAGGACTCTCACATGAATAGGAGTGTCCTCGATATTTAACACCTACCCACTATAGGAGTATGTGACACAAGGTCGGAAAGTGGGATTTGAAAAGTCAGCGCCCGAGAGGTGAGCGCTTTAGCCACTAAAAATTGCCTGGACAGCCCCGTCGGCATTCCCCGGTAGGGGCGCCTCAGGCAGTAAGCTATTAACTTACTCCTCCCCAAAGAGGAGAAGCAAAGCCTGGGAGGGTGGACCTCCTAGAACTGCACAGGACAGACCCATAGACCGGCGGAATCATGCCCCGAAGGCCAAGACAACACCGGTCTATAGGGTGTAGTATCCATCGGAACAGATACCACACGTGGACTCTCACAGAATAGGAGTGTCCTCGATATTTAACACCTACCCACTATAGGAGTATGTGCCACAAGGTCGGAAAGTGGGATTTGAAAAGCCAGCGCCCGAGAACGTGAGCGCTTTAGCCATTAAAAATTGCCTGGACAGCCCCGTCGGCATTCCCCGGTAGGGGCGCCTCAGGCAGTAAGCTATCAACTTACTCCTCCCCAAAGAGGAGAGGCAAAGCCTGGGAGGGTGGACCTCCTAGAACTGCACAGGACAGACCCATAGACCGGCGGAATCATGCCCCGAAGGCCAAGACAACACCGGTCTATAGGGTGTAGTATCCATCGGAACAGATACCACACGTGGACACTTACATGATAGGAGTGTCCTCGATATTTAACACCTACCTACTATAGGAGTATGTGACACAAGGTCGGAAAGTGGGATTTGAAAAGCCAGCGCCCGAGAACGTGAGCGCTTTAGCCATTAAAAATTGCCTGGACAGCCCCGTCGGCATTCCCCGGTAGGGGCGCCTCAGGCAGTAAGCTATCAACTTACTCCTCCCCAAAGAGGAGAGGCAAAGCCTGGGAGGGTGGACCTCCTAGAACTGCACAGGACAGACCCATAGACCGGCGGAATCATGCCCCGAAGGCCAAGACAACACCGGTCTATAGGGTGTAGTATCCATCGGAACAGATACCACACGTGGACACTCACATGATAGGAGTGTCCTCGATATTTAACACCTACCCACTATAGGAGTATCTGACACAAGGTCGGAAAGTGGGATTTGAAAAGCCAGCGCCCGAGAACGTGAGCGCTTTAGCCATTAAAAATTACCTGGACAGCCCCGTCGGCATTCCCCGGTAGGGGCGCCTCAGGCAGTAAGCTATCAACTTACTCCTCCCCAAAGAGGAGAGGCAAAGCCTGGGAGGGTGGACCTCCTAGAACTGCACAGGACAGACCCATAGACCGGCGGAATCATGCCCCGAAGGCCAAGACAACACCGGTCTATAGGGTGTAGTGTCCATCGGAACAGATACCACACGTGGTACGAGGACTCTCACATGAATAGGAGTGTCCTCGATATTTAACACCTACCCACTATAGGAGTATGTGACACAAGGTCGGAAAGTGGGATTTGAAAAGCCAGCGCCCGAGAGGTGAGCGCTTTAGCCACTAAAAATTGCCTGGACAGCCCCGTCGGCATTCCCCGGTAGGGGCGCCTCAGGCAGTAAGCTATTAACTTACTCCTCCCCAAAGAGGAGAGGCAAAGCCTGGGAGGGTGGACCTCCTAGAACTGCACAGGACAGACCCATAGACCGGCGGAATCATGCCCCGAAGGCCAAGACAACACCGGTCTATAGGGTGTAGTATCCATCGGAACAGATACCACACGTGGACACTTACATGATAGGAGTGTCCTCGATATTTAACACCTACCCACTATAGGAGTATGTGACACAAGGTCGGAAAGTGGGATTTGAAAAGCCAGCGCCCGAGAACGTGAGCGCTTTAGCCATTAAAAATTGCCTGGACAGCCCCGTCGGCATTCCCCGGTAGGGGCGCCTCAGGCAGTAAGCTATCAACTTACTCCTCCCCAAAGAGGAGAGGCAAAGCCTGGGAGGGTGGACCTCCTAGAACTGCACAGGACAGACCCATAGACCGGCGGAATCATGCCCCGAAGGCCAAGACAACACCGGTCTATAGGGTGTAGTATCCATCGGAACAGATACCACACGTGGACACTCACATGATAGGAGTGTCATCTGTTTGAGTCTTTGCAACCATGGTATTTATTATAGATGGTTGCTTCCATTAGTTCTTCAATAGGGGTGATTTGTACCCCACAACACCCCCCTCCCGAGCTTTTCATTCCCCTGGAATGATCGTATAGCTCTTTTTTCTGGGATTGATCTCTATGGGATCGATCCTTTTTCTTTCTCTGGAAGATCGGCGTTGTCCGGCTGCTTGTGGTGTTACCAGGTCGAACGTGTCATATATATGGTCCATTACTTTTTCTTGTTCAACAGGAGGTTGTCTGTCGTCATCAGTGACACGTTTCCGAATTTGGTTCAAATGCTTCTTGTGAGTAAATTTTGGACCTTCGATTATGTAAACCATCCGCCCGATCCTCTGCTTGACCTTTCCTAGTTCCCACATCATACTATTATTTTTGTGTACCTGGAAAAATACCTTTTCCCCAGGTAAATACCTCTTTTTAGGAACTGTAGTATTCGGCGGTTTTTTAAATATGAGTTTTGCTTCATCCAGCAATTCGGATCTCGCTTTTATTTTCGTGCAGCATCCAAGCTTTTCAGAAAAAACACTTGGAAAAAAAATTTTTAAATCTTTATTTAGTTTGACGGCTTCGGTCGTTAAATTTTCGATTTTTTGACAAAAATCACTCATTGGCGAGTCCCATAATTCAAATTCTTGGATCCAGTCAGATCCAAATAAATTTGATGTGTTCCTAAGAACGAATACTTTTAGCTTTTTTGTCTTTCTTTTTAGTGAAACATTAATAATTAATTCACCCTCAAAATGTATCTTTTCACCAGTTACCGATCTTGCGATTTTATTCGTCTTCATCATCGTGGGCTTACCTAATTTCTTCCACGTGTGAACATTTATAATCGATATATCCGACCCTGAATCGAGTTGCAGATTTACTTCTCTATTTCCGATTCTCACTGTAACATATTTCCTTATGTTCTCTGTTGGTGAAGGGTCCCTTTTTGCAGTTTTTATGTAGTTCTTTTTTCCTACTTTTGCTCTGCAATATGAGGCCTTGTGCCCTGCTCGCTTGCATAGGTCACACGTTATTTTCTTATGGTACTAACATGCATTGTACCCATGAGGTCCTCCACATTTACTACAAGGGGTCCTAGGCTTTTGTCTATCCTGATAATTTTGTGAAGGGTTCTTTTTGCCTCTTGGTTGGTAATAGCTGGCGGGTGAGTGTCCTTTATTTTTGGAGCGTATCTTTTTAATGTGAGCAATACCTGCTTCCTCTATGTTTCGGGAATCTTGTTTCACTGCCACGAACCGTTGACAATCTTCAGCCAGTTTCTGAAGCGTTAAATCAGGTTCTAATTCCAGTTTATTTAGAGCACGACGTCTTATGTCGGCGTCTTTTGTGGCTATCAAACCTTGTGTGAATATTAGGCATCTAAAATTATCTGCCGTTAATGATGACAACTTGAAGTCGTCACAGTTTTTATTAACTATAGACGCAAAAGTCGTATAATCCTGATTTTCCTTATGTGTAATATTCATGCATTTCCATCTTTTATGGAAAAGGCTTGTCTTTGGACAGTATAATTCCATTAACAGTTTGACTGCCTCGTCAAACGACAATTCGTTGGTTTTTCTTGGCAAAATATAATCAACGAATTTGTTATGTTCGGATGCACCCAACTTCCGTAGTAATAAACGAACCTTCTTTTGATCCGTCCATGAACCACAATCAATCTTGAATAAGTCTTCAAATCTTCTGAAGTATTTTCAAACGTTAGGTCTTCCTCGGGAGCATAGCGAAATGTATCAATGGCTGACCAGATCGTATTTTGCGAAAAAGCCGTACTGTTTTCCTGTCCGTTGTCCTTATTCATTAAAACTTGCGTTAACAAATCCATTTTTTTATCTGATTGGTTTTGATGCTCTAGATGTATTTTTTCAATTCCAATATTTGTTCGTTTATTTCTTTCTTTTCTTCCGCGGCGTATTTCATCATTTCTTTTCTTTCTCTTCCCTGTTTTTCCTCGAAGTATTTCATTAAACTTAACTGCTTCTCGTCATTTTGTTTCTGTACTATCAATTGTTCTTCTCGAAACCTTTTTTCAAGTTCTAATCGTTGATTTTGTTGAAGTTTTATAATTTCCAAAATCTGTTTTGAAAAATCCTCCATTTTTTTTTTGTTTTACAAAAAATTAGTTTTTATTTTTGTGAAAAAAAAAACGAGTTCATAGCATTTATTTAAATATTGGCCATAATTTCCGCTTTAAGTGCGTAACAGAATATCATATTTTCTCATTAACACAAAGTGTTATGCCGTACCTGCTTGTCGAAAGTGTTTTTTTTTCAACGTGCCAGTCAAAAATTTATTTTAATCGGAAAAATCCGACGTAACTTTTTAATTTTGTTTTTCAATGTTAATGCCTTTTTAAGACAATCTTTTTAGAACGAACAATTTTTTTTTTGTACTTACTGAAACTTTGAGTCGTTTTTTCTTTTTCAGTTGTCGTAAATCCACGCCATTTATGAGTTCCGTTTTAACTCGTAGTTTAGGCTTCTTGTGGCTTTTTTTTTCAACAGCAAGATAAGACTTTTTTGACGACGTCTTTTGTTGTTTGACGTTTTTATTGTTTTTTTTCAAGTAAATCCTTGCCCGAATCTTCGTTATTCAGTTTTTTGCCGAATGATCCGGTAACTTTCTTGAGTAATCCTGGTAGCGTGTTGTCATGACTGGTATAAGTCAGAATCCTCACGTATGTTCTTTACTAAATTTCTCGTCGCCAGTGTTGTAGACCCGTGCTAGGGGTCACAAAGATAACAACCACAAATTGTGACAGGTTAAAATATACAATGTATTTATTCATAGCAATACAGTAACGCCACTAAATGTGGTAGGAGATGACCGGATTCCTACCATGCGGTAAAACATGAATAGGAATGTCCTCGATATTTAACACCTACCCACTATAGGAGTATGTGACACAAGGTCGGAAAGTGGGATTTGAAAAGCCAGCGCCCGAGAACGTGAGCGCTTTAGCCATTAAAAATTGCCTGGACAGCCCCGTCGGCATTCCCCGGTAGGGGCGCCTCAGGCAGTAAGCTATCAACTTACTCCTCCCCAAAGAGGAGAGGCAAAGCCTGGGAGGGTGGACCTCCTAGAACTGCACAGGACAGACCATTAGACCGGCAGAATCATGCCCCGAAGGCCAAGACAACACCGGTCTATAGGGTGTAGTATCCATCGGAACAGATACCACACGTGGACACTCACATGATAGGAATGTCCTCGATATTTAACACCTACCCACATTAGGAGTATGTGACACAAGGTCGGAAAGTGGGATTTGAAAAGACATCGCCCGAGAACGTGAGCGCTTTAGCCATTAAAAATTGCCTGGACAGCCCCGTCGGCATTCCCCGGTAGGGGCTCCTCAGGCAGTAAGCTATCAACTTACTCCTCCCCAAAGAGGAGAGGCAAAGCCTGGGAGGGTGGACCTCCTAGAACTGCACAGGACAGACCCATAGACCGGCGGAATCATGCCCCGAAGGCCAAGACAACACCGGTCTATAGGGTGTAGTATCCATCGGAATAGATACCACACGTGGACACTCACAAAATAGGAATGTCCTCGATATTTAACACCTACCCACTATAGGAGTATGTGACACAAGGTCGGAAAGTGGGATTTGAAAAGCCAGCGCCCGAGAACGTGAGCGCTTTAGCCATTAAAAATTGCCTGGACAGCCCCGTCGGCATTCCCCGGTAGGGGCGCCTCAGGCAGTAAGCTATCAACTTACTCCTCCCCAAAGAGGAGAGGCAAAGCCTGGGAGGGTGGACCTCCTAGAACTGCACAGGACAGACCCATAGACCGGCGGAATCATGCCCTGAAGGCCAAGACAACACCGGTCTATAGGGTGTAGTATCCATCGGAACAGATACCACACGTGGACACTCACATGATAGGAGTGTCCTCGATATTTAACACCTACCCACATTAGGAGTATGTGACACAAGGTCGGAAAGTGGGATTTGAAAAGCCAGCGCCCGAGAACGTGAGCGCTTTAGCCATTAAAAATTGCCTGGACAGCCCCGTCGGCATTCCCTGGTAGGGGCGCCTCAGGCAGTAAGCTATCAACTTACTCCTCCCCAAAAAGGAGAGGCAAAGCCTGGGAGAGTGGACCTCCTAGAACTGCACAGGACAGACCCATAGACCGGCGGAATCATGCCCCGAAGGCCAAGACAACATAGGTCTATAGGGTGCAGTATCCATCGGAACAGATACCACACGTGGACACTCACATGATAAGAGTGTGCTCGATATTTTACACCTACCCACGTAGGGAGTATGTGACACAAGGTCGGAAAGTGGGATTTGAAAAGCCATCGCCCGAGAACGTGAGCGCTTTAGCCATTAAAAATTGCCTGGACAGCCCCGTCGGCATTCCCCGGTAGGGGCGCCTCAGGCAGTAAGCTATCAACTTACTCCTCCCCAAAGAGGAGAGGCAAAGCCTGGGAGGGTGGACCTCCTAGAACTGCACAGGACAGACCCATAGACCGGCGGAATCATGCCCCGAAGGCCAAGACAACACCGGTCTATAGGGTGTAGTATCAATCGGAACAGATACCACACGTGGACACTCACAAAATAGGAATGTCCTCGATATTTAACACCTACCCACTATAGGAGTATGTGACACAAGGTCGGAAAGTGGGATTTGAAACGCCAGCGCCCGAGAACGTGAGCGCTTTAGCCATTAAAAATTGCCTGGACAGCCCCGTCGGCATTCCCCGGTAGGGGCGCCTCAGGCAGTAAGCTATCAACTTACTCCTCCCCAAAGAGGAGAGGCAAAGCCTGGGAGGGTGGACCTCCTAGAACTGCACAGGACAGACCCATAGACCGGCGGAATCATGCCCTGAAGGCCAAGACAACACCGGTCTATAGGGTGTAGTATCCATCGGAACAGATACCACACGTGGACACTCACATGATAGGAGTGTCCTCGATATTTAACACCTACCCACTATAGGAGTATGTGACACAAGGTCGGAAAGTGGGATTTGAAAAGCCAGCGCCCGAGAACGTGAGCGCTTTAGCCATTAAAAATTGCCTGGACAGCCCCGTCGGCATTCCCTGGTAGGGGCGCCTCAGGCAGTAAGCTATCAACTTACTCCTCCCCAAAGAGGAGAGGCAAAGCCTGGGAGGGTGGACCTCCTAGAACTGCACAGGACAGACCCATAGACCGGCGGAATCATGCCCCGAAGGCCAAGACAACACTGGTCTATAGGGTGCAGTATCCATCGGAACAGATACCACACGTGGACACTCACATGATAGGAGTGTGCTCGATATTTAACACCTACCCACGTTAGGAGTATGTGACACAAGGTCGGAAAGTGGGATTTGAAAAGCCATCGCCCGAGAACGTGAGCGCTTTAGCCATTAAAAATTGCCTGGACAGCCCCGTCGGCATTCCCCGGTAGGGGCGCCTCAGGCAGTAAGCTATCAACTTACTCCTCCCCAAAGAGGAGAGGCAAAGCCTGGGAGGGTGGACCTCCTAGAACTGCAGAGGACAGACCCATAGACCGGCGGAATCATGCCCTGAAGGCCAAGACAACACCGGTCTATAGGGTGTGGTATTCATCGGAACAGATACCACACGTGGACACTCACATGATAGGAGTGTGCTCGATATTTAACACCTACCCACAATAGGAGTATGTGACACAAGGTCGGAAAGTGGGATTTGAAAAGCCAGCGCCCGAGAACGTGAGCGCTTTAGCCATTAAAAATTGCCTGGACAGCCCCGTCGGCATTCCCCGGTAGGGGCGCCTCAGGCAGTAAGCTATCAACTTACTCCTCCCCAAAGAGGAGAGGCAAAGCCTGGGAGGGTGGACCTCCTAGAACTGCACAGGACAGACCCATAGACCGGCAGAATCATGCCCCGAAGGCCAAGACAACACCGGTCTATAGGGTGTAGTATCCATCGGAACAGATACCACACGTGGACACTCACATGATAGGAATTTCCTCGATATTTAACACCTACCCACATTAGGAGTATGTGACACAAGGTCGGAAAGTGGGATTTGAAAAGCCATCGCCCGAGAACGTGAGCGCTTTAGCCATTAAAAATTGCCTGGACAGCCCCGTCGGCATTCCCCGGTAGGGGCGCCTCAGGCAGTAAGCTATCAACTTACTCCTCCCCAAAGAGGAGAGGCAAAGCCTGGGAAGGTGGACCTCCTAGAACTGCACAGGACAGACCCATAGACCGGCAGAATCATGCCCCGAAGGCCAAGACAACACCGGTCTATAGGGTGTAGTATCCATCGGAACAGATACCACACGTGGACACTCACATGATAGGAATGTCCTCGATATTTTACACCTACCCACTATAGGAGTATGTGACACAAGGTCGGAAAGTGGGATTTGAAAAGCCAGCGCCCGAGAACGTGAGCGCTTTAGCCATTAAAAATTGCCTGGACAGCCCCGTCGGCATTCCCCGGTAGGGGCGCCTCAGGCAGTAAGCTATCAACTTACTCCTCCCCAAAGAGGAGAGGCAAAGCCTGGGCGGATGGACCTCCTAGAACTGCACAGGACAGACCCATAGACCGGCAGAATCATGCCCCGAAGGCCAAGACAACACCGGTCTATAGGGTGTAGTATCAATCGGAACAGATACCACACGTGGACACTCACATGATAGGAATGTCCTCGATATTAAACACCTACCCACTATAGGAGTATGTGACACAAGGTCGGAAAGTGGGATTTGAAAAGCCAGCGCCCGAGAACGTGAGCGCTTTAGCCATTAAAAATTGCCTGGACAGCCCCGTCGGCATTCCCCGGTAGGGGCGCCTCAGGCAGTAAGCTTTCAACTTACTCCTCCCCAAAGAGGAGAGGCAAAGCCTGGGAGGGTGGACCTCCTAGAACTGCACAGGACAGACCCATAGACCGGCGGAATCATGCCCCGAAGGCCAAGACAACACCGGTCTATAGGGTGTAGTATCCATCGGAACAGATACCACACGTGGACACTCACAAAATAGGAATGTCCTCGATATTTAACACCTACCCACTATAGGAGTATGTGACACAAGGTCGGAAAGTGGGATTTGAAAAGCCAGCGCCCGAGAACGTGAGCGCTTTAGCCATTAAAAATTGCCTGGACAGCCCCGTCGGCATTCCCCGGTAGGGGCGCCTCAGGCAGTAAGCTATCAACTTACTCCTCCCCAAAGAGGAGAGGCAAAGCCTGGGAGTGTGGACCTCCTAGAACTGCACAGGACAGACCCATAGACCGGCAGAATCATGCCCCGAAGGCCAAGACAACACCGGTCTATAGGGTGTAGTATCCATCGGAACAGATACCACACGTGGACACTCACATGATAGGAATTTCCTCGATATTTAACACCTACCCACATTAGGAGTATGTGACACAAGGTCGGGAAGTGGGATTTGAAAAGCCATCGCCCGAGAACGTGAGCGCTTTAGCCATTAAAAATTGCCTGGACAGCCCCGTCGGCATTCCCCGGTAGGGGCGCCTCAGGCAGTAAGCTATCAACTTACTCCTCCCCAAAGAGGAGAGGCAAAGCCTGGGAGGATGGACCTCCTAGAACTGCACAGGACAGACCCATAGACCGGCAGAATCATGCCCCGAAGGCCAAGACAACACCGGTCTATAGGGTGTAGTATCAATCGGAACAGATACCACACGTGGACACTCACATGATAGGAATGTCCTCGATATTTAACACCTACCCACTATAGGAGTATGTGACACAAGGTCGGAAAGTGGGATTTGAAAAGCCAGCGCCCGAGAACGTGAGCGCTTTAGCCATTAAAAATTGCCTGGACAGCCCCGTCGGCATTCCCCGGTAGGGGCGCCTCAGGCAGTAAGCTTTCAACTTACTCCTCCCCAAAGAGGAGAGGCAAAGCCTGGGAGGGTGGACCTCCTAGAACTGCACAGGACAGACCCATAGACCGGCGGAATCATGCCTTGAAGGCCAAGACAACACCGGTCTATAGGGTGTAGTATCCATCGGAACAGATACCACAAGTGGACACTCACATGATAGGAATGTCCTCGATATTTAACACCTACCAACTATAGGAGTATGTGACACAAGGTCGGAAAGTGGGATTTGAAAAGCCAGCGCCTGAGAACGTGAGCGCTTTAGCCATTAAAAATTGCCTGGACAGCCCCGTCGGCATTCCCCGGTAGGGGCGCCTCAGGCAGTAAGCTATCAACTTACTCCTCCCCAAAGAGGAGAGGCAAAGCCTGGGAGGGTGGACCTCCTAGAACTGCACAGGACAGACCCATAGACCGGCGGAATCATGCCCCGAAGGCCAAGACAACACCGGTCTATAGGGTGTAGTATCTATCGGAACAGATACCACACGTGGACACTCACAAAATAGGAATGTCCTCGATATTTAACACCTACCCACTATAGGAGTATGTGACACAAGGTCGGAAAGTGGGATTTGAAAAGCCAGCGCCCGAGAACGTGAGCGCTTTAGCCATTAAAAATTGCCTGGACAGCCCCGTCGGCATTCCCCGGTAGGAGCGCCTCAGGCAGTAAGCTATCAACTTACTCCTCCCCAAAGAGGAGAGGCAAAGCCTGGGAGGGTGGACCTCCTAGAACTGCACAGGACAGACCCATAGACCGGCGGAATCATGCCCTGAAGGCCAAGACAACACCGGTCTATAGGGTGTAGTATCCATCGGAACAGATACCACACGTGGACACTCACATGATAGGAGTGTCCTCGATATTTAACACCTACCCACATTAGGAGTATGTGACACAAGGTCGGAAAGTGGGATTTGAAAAGCCAGCGCCCGAGAACGTGAGCGCTTTAGCCAATAAAAATTGCCTGGACAGCCCCGTCGGCATTCCCTGGTAGGGGCGCCTCAGGCAGTAAGCCATCAACTTACTCCTCCCCAAAGAGGTGAGGCAAAGCCTGGGAGGGTGGACCTCCTAGAACTGCACAGGACAGACCCATAGACCGGCGGAATCATGCCCCGAAGGCCAAGACAACACTGGTCTATAGGGTGCAGTATCCATCGGAACAGATACCACACGTGGACACTCACATGAGAGGAGTGTGCTCGATATTTTACACCTACCCACGTTAGGAGTATGTGACACAAGGTCGGAAAGTGGGATTTGAAAAGCCATCGCCCGAGAACGTGAGCGCTTTAGCCATTAAAAATTGCCTGGACAGCCCCGTCGGCATTCCCCGGTAGGGGCGCCTCAGGCAGTAAGCTATCAACTTACTCCTCCCCAAAGAGGAGAGGCAAAGCCTGGGAGGGTGGACCTCCTAGAACTGCACAGGACAGACCCATAGACCGGCAGAATCATGCCCCGAAGGCCAAGACAACACCGGTCTATAGGGTGTAGTATCCATCGGAACAGATACCACACGTGGACACTCACATGATAGGAATGTCCTCGATATTTAACACCTACCCACTATAGGAGTATGTGACACAAGGTCGGAAAGTGGGATTTGAAAAGCCAGCGCCCGAGAACGTGAGCGCTTTAGCCATTAAAAATTGCCTGGACAGCCCCGTCGGCATTCCCCGGTAGGGGCGCCTCAGGCAGTAAGCTATCAACTTACTCCTCCCCAAAGAGGAGAGGCAAAGCCTGGGAGGGTGGACCTCCTAGAACTGCACAGGACAGACCCATAGACCGGCGGAATCATGCCCCGAAGGCCAAGACAACACCGGTCTATAGGGTGTAGTATCCATCGGAACAGATACCACAAGTGGACACTAACATGATAGGAATGTCCTCGATATTTAACACCTACCCACTATAGGAGTATGTGACACAAGGTCGGAAAGTGGGATTTGAAAAGCCAGCGCCCGAGAACGTGAGCGCTTTAGCCATTAAAAATTGCCTGGACAGCCCCGTCGGCATTCCCCGGTAGGGGCGCCTCAGGCAGTAAGCTATCAACTTACTCCTCCCCAAAGAGGAGAGGCAAAGCCTGGGAGGGTGGACCTCCTAGAACTGCACAGGACAGACCCATAGACCGGCCGATCATGCCCCGAAGGCCAAGACAACACCGGTCTATAGGGTGTAGTATCCATCGGAACAGATACCACACGTGGACACTCACAAAATAGGAATGTCCTCGATATTTAACACCTACCCACTATAGGAGTATGTGACACAAGGTCGGAAAGTGGGATTTGAAAAGCCAGCGCCCGAGAACGTGAGCGCTTTAGCCATTAAAAATTGCCTGGACAGCCCCGTCGGCATTACCGGGTAGGGGCGCCTCAGGCAGTAAGCTATCAACTTACTCCTCCTCAAAGAAGAGAGGCAAAGCCTGGGAGGGTGGACCTCCTAGAACTGCACAGGACAGACCCATAGACCGGCAGAATCATGCCCCGAAGGCCAAGACAACACCGGTCTATAGGGTGTAGTATCCATCGGAACAGATACCACACGTGGACACTCACATGATAGGAATTTCCTCGATATTTAACACCTACCCACATTAGGAGTATGTGACACAAGGTCGGAAAGTGAGATTTGAAAAGCCATCGCCCGAGAACGTGAGCGCTTTAGCCATTAAAAATTGCCTGGACAGCCCCGTCGGCATTCCCCGGTAGGGGCGCCTCAGGCAGTAAGCTATCAACTTACTCCTCCCCAAAGAGGAGAGGCAAAGCCTGGGAGGGTGGACCTCCTAGAACTGCACAGGACAGACCCATAGACCGGCAGAATCATGCCCCGAAGGCCAAGACAACACCGGTCTATAGGGTGTAGTATCCATCGGAACAGATACCACACGTGGACACTCACATGATAGGAATGTCCTCGATATTTAACACCTACCCACTATAGGAGTATGTGACACAAGGTCGGAAAGTGGGATTTGAAAAGCCAGCGCCCGAGAACGTGAGCGCTTTAGCCATTAAAAATTGCCTGGACAGCCCCGCCGGCATTCCCCGGTAGGGGCGCCTCAGGCAGTAAGCTTTCAACTTACTCCTCCCCAAAGAGGAGAGGCAAAGCCTGGGAGGGTGGACCTCCTAGAACTGCACAGTACAGACCCATAGACCGGCGGAATCATGCCCCGAAGGCCAAGACAACACCGGTCTATAAGGTGTAGTATCCATCGGAACAGATACCACAAGTGGACACTCACATGATAGGAATGTCCTCGATATTTAACACCTACCCACTATAGGAGTATGTGACACAAGGTCGGAAAGTGGGATTTGAAAAGCCAGCGCCCGAGAACGTGAGCGCTTTAGCCATTAAAAATTGCCTGGACAGCCCCGTCGGCATTCCCCGGTAGGGGCGCCTCAGGCAGTAAGCTTTCAACTTACTCCTCCCCAAAGAGGAGAGGCAAAGCCTGGGAGGGTGGACCTCCTAGAACTGCACAGGACAGACCCATAGACCGGCGGAATCATGCCCCGAAGGCCAAGACAACACCGGTCTATAGGGTGTAGTATTCATCGGAACAGATACCACACGTGGACACTCACATGATAGGAGTGTGCTCGATATTTAACACCTACCCACAAGAGGAGTATGTGACACAAGGTCGGAAAGTGGGATTTGAAAAGCCAGCGCCCGAGAACGTGAGCGCTTTAGCCATTAAAAATTGCCTGGACAGCCCCGTCGGCATTCCCCGGTAGGGGCGCCTCAGGCAGTAAGCTATCAACTTACTCCTCCCCAAAGAGGAGAGGCAAAGCCTGGGAGGGTGGACCTCCTAGAACTGCACAGGACAGACCCATAGACCGGCAGAATCATGCCCCGAAGGCCAAGACAACACCGGTCTATAGGGTGTAGTATCCATCGGAACAGATACCACACGTGGACACTCACATGATAGGAATGTCCTCGATATTTAACACCTACCCACTATAGGAGTATGTGACACAAGGTCGGAAAGTGGGATTTGAAAAGCCAGCGCCCGAGAACGTGAGCGCTTTAGCCATTAAAAATTGCCTGGACAGCCCCGCCGGCATTCCCCGGTAGGGGCGCCTCAGGCAGTAATCTTTCAACTTACTCCTCCCCAAAGAGGAGAGGCAAAGCCTGCGAGGGTGGACCTCCTAGAACTGCACAGGACAGACCCATAGACCGGCGGAATCATGCCCCGAAGGCCAAGACAACACCGGTCTATAAGGTGTAGTATCCATCGGAACAGATACCACAAGTGGACACTCACATGATAGGAATGTCATCGATATTTAACACCTACCCACTATAGGAGTATGTGACACAAGGTCGGAAAGTGGGATTTGAAAAGCCAGCGCCCGAGAACGTGAGCGCTTTAGCCATTAAAAATTGCCTGGACAGCCCCGTCGGCATTCCCCAGTAGGGGCTCCTCAGGCAGTAAGCTATCAACTTACTCCTCCCCAAAGAGGAGAGGCAAAGCCTGGGAGGGTGGACCTCCTAGAACTGCACAGGACAGACCCATAGACCGGCAGAATCATGCCCCGAAGGCCAAGACAACACCGGTCTATAGGGTGTAGTATCCATCGGAACAGATACCACACGTGGACACTCACATGATAGGAATTTCCTTGATATTTAACACCTACCCACATTAGGAGTATGTGACACAAGGTCGGAAAGTGGGATTTGAAAAGCCATCGCCCGAGAACGTGAGCGCTTTAGCCATTAAAAATTGCCTGGACAGCCCCGTCGGCATTCCCCGGTAGGGGCGCCTCAGGCAGTAAGCTATCAACTTACTCCTCCCCAAAGAGGAGAGGCAAAGCCTGGGAGGGTGGACCTCCTAGAACTGCACAGGACAGACCCATAGACCGGCAGAATCATGCCCCGAAGGCCAAGACAACACCGGTCTATAGGGTGTAGTATCCATCGGAACAGATACCACAAGTGGACACTCACATGATAGGAATGTCCTCGATATTTAACACCGACCCACTATAGGAGTATGTGACACAAGGTCGGAAAGTGGGATTTGAAAAGCCAGCGCCCGAGAACGTGAGCGCTTTAGCCATTAAAAATTGCCTGGACAGCCCCGTCGGCATTCCCCGGTAGGGGCGCCTCAGGCAGTAAGCTATCAACTTACTCCTCCCCAAAGAGGAGAGGCAAAGCCTGGGAGGGTGGACCTCCTAGAACTGCACAGGACAGACCCATAGACCGGCGGAATCATGCCCCGAAGGCCAAGACAACACCGGTCTATTGGGTGTAGTATCCATCGGAACAGATACCACAAGTGGACACTAACATGATAGGAATGTCCTCGATATTTAACACCTACCCACTATAGGAGTATG